>JAIEZT010000441.1:21661457-22261457 GCA_019594935.1 Periophthalmus modestus | reverse complement strand
TGTGAGCCTTGTCTGTAAATAACCAAAACTATTACTCAACTCCTCCTTAAAACAAAACAAAAATTCAAGGTAAGCCAAAGTTATTCCACACTTCTTATGCATTTTGAGCATCCTATTATTAACTTTGATGACTTCATAAGCCCTTTTCACAATTTTGAGCAAGCAGGGCTGAGTTTTGCTTTAACGGTAATGCTAACAACAACAAGCATGCTAATAGCACACTTCCTGATTAAATTTAGCTCAAATGCATTGGTAGTGGTGAGAGTCAGAGCCAGGCATCACATTGTAAACCAGGTTCATGCATTTGTAAGGTCCTCATCAATACTACAGGCTGTATACATTACTTAAACACTTTGCACATGATAGACCTCCATTCGTTTGCATTTCTCTGTATCTCCATAGAGCTTACATCTTCTCCATTTTCCCCCAAGCCGTGTGATCAGTCATGCAAATTGGCTGCATGACAAGCACTTTATAACACTTAGAGGAGAGAGGCTTGGACCAGGCCCGGCCTGGACAGCTGAATAATAACTACCCGCTCTCAAGCTGTGACTTTGGGGCCGACTCCTAGACAACAAAGCCCTTCTTGGCACATTCGGCATCAATTAACTGTGAGTTAAAGGGTTTAAACTAAATTGCAGTCAAGAAACTGGAATACACGATGTTAACAAAGTAAGTACAGGACACATGAATGCAAATGTCATTATTTTTACTTTCCTTGATATCAAGAAAGAATTGTCTTGGAACGGTCCCATTACACTGACTTCAGACTTCTGTGGGTGCAGGTCAGGGTGAGGTGTGGGGCTTTGGAAAGAACACTGCAGTGTTCTGGAGCTTTTCATGTCATTAAACGTGTGTGTGTGATGTGAAACCACTCTTCCTTGATCAAATACTCACTGTGGGTTTTGTAACCGGTGTGTTAAGGTGTTAAAAAGGTTCCCTTAATTCAAGAATTTTAATTTAATGCAACACTTAACCAGTTCATACTCTGGCTACAGTTAGGTCTCGAGTAAAACTAACTTGCTTTTCCATTACTGACGGAACATCTGTGACAAATCCTCTAGGTGTATTTGCATTTCTCACATTTCATTTGGTTATGTAGAAAACATAGGAATCTATAGGTCTGACATTAAAAAGTGTAAATCAGTGCCATACTTTACTTTTAATCAAGACTGGGGCCACCTGTTGAGCCTCCATCACACAGACATAAGGTGAGAGGAAAGGGAGAGAGGATGGAGTTTAACAGTGACAGCTGGATGAACTATAGTAGGTAAAAAGGGAAGTATTGGGAAGCACCTATAGTATTCAATTTAAAGAACAAATATTATGCAAAATTGACCTTTTTAACTATTTGATATTTTAGTCCCATCTCCAAAACATACCAGGAGTTATATTTGTGTTTCATTAATTCATTAATTTGAGCAAAGAAAGCTTAGTTTAATTTTTTTACAATTATATTTTTGTAAATGTGATACACGCAAAGTGCATGCAGGCATTATACTTACATACTTTACTTTCTTGGGTATATAAGAAAAAATATCTTAGATCAAATGCTTTAAAATAAACAAATCATCAATGTTTTCTTCTCTGAGCCCTCAAAACACTTGGCATTTTGCCTGGATTGTTGCATCACAGATAAAACTCCAGACTCCAATGTTTAAGCCCATAAATGGGGGATAATGACTTCATTTGTTTATTTTGCCACTGTTAATTCCAGTTCCTGACAACAGATGGAGCTCCAGTGCTTTAAATGTCTCATTAGAAGCAGAGGTGTAGTTTGTAAAGTATATTTCCCAAATGAAGATATTGTTTTAAGAAAATATGATATACTTATCCCATGGTGGCCGAAAGCATGTTAAAAGGGAAGTAAAGCCACAAGAATGCATAATATCTGCACAAACTGAAATGGTTCATTTAAGGGAAGATATTACATAAATAGTATTATGTTGATGACCACGGGCTACATTCAGGAGTTTTCAAATAAGAAAGCAAAGTCTTAGCCTACTGCTGCAGGTGAGATAAATATAGCTAACTAAACTGTTTTCTCTCAAATCCACACACTAAGCTTCTTTTTTAAAAAGGAGGGATAAAACAAGTGCAGGGACAATATTTTATAGAAACTAACCACAAAGAAGCAAATTGTGTTTTTATAATATGGTTAGTGATGACCACAGAATAAAGAAGAGCGCTGTGCCACACTGTGTAATCTATTCCATAGTTAGAGAAATGAAACAAAAAAAATCCATTCATCTTAAGATATTTCCTAGAATAAAGATGGTAGAAAGCTTAAGAAATGCATACTGACTGTATGTAAGATTTATCATAAAAAAGGATAATTTTAGTTAAATCTATCCTCCAAAAAGTAAACCTAAATGCATAGTGCTTTTTATTTGTCAGTTTATGTCACATTAATCAGAAAGTTTTATTTCGCAAAGTTGGTAACATAATAGAGAAATGGTAATGTATTAGACAAGTCACATGCTTGAATAACTGTAATGTATGATGTTTCTTCTCTCAATAATCGTGAGACTAACTTTTGAAATTTGAGATACTGAGACAGCCCAAACTGCAAGCCACCTCTGACACCAGCTTCAATACTAAACTTTTGGTAAAACTCTTACAAAGTTAGGCTCCATTAACCTGGATCCAAGGACAAGCTGTGCCTGTGCCTCACCTGTGTGAAGGGCACTCCTGAGCGCTCAATGGCCACCACCCCAACAGTCTGGCTCAGCTCCAGGTCCAGGATGAGGATTTCTCTGGGGTACAGTAGCAGCATGTGGTTCCTTTTGGAAGGGAGGTAGGACAGCTGCAGGCAGTCATTCAGTGTCACAGCCTCCGCACTGGAAAAAACAACAGGAACAATTATTAAATCTAGGGTTGCAGAATTGGTGGTTTTCAGGTCGCAGAATGTGATAATAGCACACAAGAGCCAGTTTTTTTTTTTTTTTTTTTTTCGATTGATACCATTGTACTTTGATATGAAATACCCAAAAGGTAAAAGCACCAATTTGGAGCCTGATCATTTGTACTGACCAGATCGTACAACTCTCTATATTACCACAAAAATTGACTTTTTTTTAAACAATATGCTTGGCTTCCACCATCCCCCTTTGGCCGGGGGTGCGACTTATACTCAGATGCGACCTAAATGTGAAATTATTCAAGTATACAATTTCACATCTTCGTTATTGTCACATTGACAACTGCACAAGGCCATTCGGAAGCGGCGCTTCATCTACTTCCGGAGCAGGTGGAGACACATATTCAGTTTGCTGTCTATGCTTCATGTAGCTGAATAAATATGTGTTATGTAACGGTTGATTATACATGTTAGAGTTCACTTGTTTGACCACTAGATAGTGCTGGTGTGTTTGTAATACCTGTTAGAAAATTGATTTGACTCGTTTTCTTTTATACATTTTATATTTAAGTTCCCCTTATTTGTTTCCCCTTCATTTATAAGACCATAAAGGTGATAATTTTTCATTTGGAAAGAATTTTGTAAATGTGTAGTTTATCGTAAGTCTAGTTAAAGGTCCGAAACTACTTCCTGTTTTCTAGTTGCGCCTTTTACACTAATGCAAAGTCTAACCCGACAGAGCACTATTTAAGAGACAATTGAAAAGTAAAATATAAAGTTTTCGGTTCACCGGTTTGTTTACTAGCAGTCCAAAGTGGTATGTGTATTTTTCATGCGTTCACCTGCAATTTTGTGTATATATGTAATATGAGCAAGAGCTTGTGTTATATTTTATGTATTTGCTAGTTCTATAGTGTGAACTGCGATGAAGAAGCAAGACCACAGTAAACAACAGTGAAAAGAACTCTTGTGTCTCTCGTGTTTGTGGACAAGCTGGCATATGTTACGTTAGCGCAGCGTATCTGATTAACTGTTAATATCTTACATTAACGTACCAGACACAGCAGTTTGCTGTCTCTGCTTCATGTAGCTGAATAAATATAAATCTATTGTCTCTAGTTTCCAAACCAGAGACAATAGATGTTTTTAAACTAGAAACAATAGATATTTACAGTTTCAGTGTAGTTAGCCCCTCCCTGCAGATAGATGTAAGGCAGTGGTCACCAGCCATCTGATCAGAACTGAAGAAGCGGTTGGATGAGCCTACAACAATTTGTCCAGCTGACAGATTTTATCTTCGTCTTTTGAATTGAAATCACAATTTGATTAACAATTTGATTTAGAGAAAATAATTTCCTTTTTTCTCTGCTAAGGAAAAAATAGCCAGGCTTTAAAAAAAAAAAAAAAAATGTATGACACATATAGTTTAAACCCCCACAGACATGTTTTGAAATGCATGGCATTCTTGGAATAGTTTAGGTATTTATATTTCAGTCTTCTCTTCAGTGTTAATGCTCCTGGAGTTATTTTTTCCAATTTGCAATAACAATACTTGACAATGAAAAAAACAAAACTTTTTTTTTTTTTTCCTCACCAAAATTGTGACATTAGTGTAATTCAATACATTAGTGCAAATACATTGTCTCAAAGCAGGGAGCACTGCTGTGTGTAGTCTAAATGGACATGAAAAGGTGTTATTACATGAAATAACAGCTAAAGTGTAAATGCAGCTGAGCCTGAAAACAGAATTATACAGAAGCAGGCATGATCATCAGGAAGGCTGGCTATGTTGTAGGGGAGGAGCTGGACTCTCTGACTGTTGTGTCGGACAGGAGGATGTTGGCCAAAATAATGACTATTCTGGACCCTCCCCTACACCTCCTCCACAAGGTGCTGGCCAATCAGAAGAGCTCGTTCAGCCACAGACTGTTACTGCCACGCTGCTCCACTGAGAGACACAGGAAATCTTTCCTGCCTGTCGCCATCAAACTGTTGAACTCCATGCTGTAACGAATCACTTACAATACTCCAATATTCCATTTTGTACATAGTTGTAAATAGCTTGTGATGTTGTGATGCTGAGATCTATTTATTTATTTATTTATAGTCTCTATTTTATTTTATTTTTATATTTTATATTTTTACTGTTTGCACTACATTTTATTCTGTTCTTTAAATTTCTATTCTGTGGTTGTGGCATCTGTGAACTAAGAGAATTTCCCCTCGGGGATCAATAAAAGTGATTCTGATTCTGATGAATCAATATAGAAACCCACTATTGTGTCTTTAATGCATTATAACTGATCCAGGTCCAAGCCTTTAACAATTTTGCAGATAGTTTGTTGGTATCTTTTTAAGGCTCATTCCATAATATATTTTTAAAAATGATTTAAGCAGACAACCTTGGATATGTTTAACGGTTGGTGAAGTGAAGTGGTCTGAAGTGGTCTGAAGTGGTTAAGTAACACGAAACAGATAAACCAAGCTACTAAACTGACAAGAATGAATATACCTAATTAAAAAAAAAAAAAGAAAAAAAAGATTATTAGTGATATTATTACAATGAAGGGAAAAATTCTCTTAAATGATAATGAGAAACTGCACTGCTGGAATAGTCATGATGGAAAAGGCTAGTTAGAGCTTCAGGCAATTTATACATGCAACAATAAAAATACACCAGATGGACACACTATAACAACAAATTACAATGTGACACTTATAACACAGAATATTATTATGTCCTTGGATCTCACACACCCCCAGATCATTATTGTAACTGTAAATGTTGACTATAAAAACTTCTATATACCAGGATTTAATGGCTTCACAATATCTAATGGTTAAAACTAGAAAAAAAAAAGACACAAGAAAGACACAGCCTTAGTTCTAGGTCTAAAAAAATCTATCCATCAATCACTCCTTCTAGGTCATGAAAAAGACACAAACTTTACAATGTCTTCCCGATCATTACCGACCAGAGAAAGACCAGGATAAAAAGGACACAACGGGAGCACCTGTACAAGATGGTGTACTAAATCACACAATAACAGTCGCCGCAGCAGTTTCCAGTGGGCAGAAATAGAAATATATCTGAGACCTTTAAGTATAAGATACTGAGAAAAACCCGTGACAGGCTATGTGGTGGGGGAATAAAATCAAAGCAATGTGTTCTCGGAAAAATGAAGAAGCCTTATAACATGATAAATCTATGAAAAAACAAGATGTTATTAAAAAAAAAAAAAAAGTGTCTAATTGTGCTTTGCATAAAGTGCAGATCATGGTCAGAAGCATTTAACAGTTGGATAAAGATCAAATCAAATCATGCTACAAGAGATACGTCAAAATTTCCCTGACCAGCCAGTCTATTAGGTCACAATAATTACTATATCGAATTATTGTTCAATATATGAAAGATAAATCAATATTATTTTGGGGCCAGTATTTATCATGTGCATGTTTTCTTTGCATGACTGGGAAATATTTGGTTATTTTTTGGCTATACGATAATTATTTAAAAAGCATTAAATCTGCTCGTGAGTTACTGCGTCAGTAGGACAAATTAGTTTAATTCTTATTGTTTATTATCTATATTTATTTCAGAAATATATCACACTTCAATATTTGTTACCGTGACAGGTGTCCTGCCTACAGGACACCTGTATGTATGGTATGGTATGGTTTGTTTTCTAGTGGATGATTTTAAGGATTAAAATTTGTTACATGGTTCACGGCATGAGAACTAAATTAGGTAAACCAACTTCAGAAAGCACACACAATACCTTTTTTATAATTTCAACAACAAGCCCTATTCATTAGTTTTAAAAGGCAATTAGTTCTAAGATTAAGATTTGCAGAAATGTTAATGTTGATGGTAGAATATGTATACCTTATCTTTGGGCCGCCAGTTAAAACCAGTCTGTGACAAACCCAAAAGGTTTAAAATACCTTTAACAAATTAAATGCTAGATAGATTAATGCCATCTGCAGAATAAACCCAGTAAAGCCATAACAGCTCCATAGATACAAGCCATTGACAGATCTCCCACCAGAAAAGATACGGAGTACACATTTAAATAAAAAAAAAACAAGTTTGGGTATAGCTATTGATATCCTGTATGTAATCAGTCTTAGACATTACTATTATCACTTGCTTGAAATATTCACATCACCATATCGGTTTGCGATGGCAGAGTGGCAACAATAAAACCAATCCTGTGGTTTTCAAATGAGACTCATTGATAAAGGAGCGCGTCTTTTCACAGATTACTGACTGGCAGTGAAGGCAGTAATTTACATGATATTGTGCTGGACTCAGAAAGTGTCTGATAATAGATTGTACAAGCAGCACTGTGTCTTAAATTACCATCTATCATCTGAAGCACAACAGAGGAAAAAGTATCAACCTTTAAATAAAACCTGACATTTTCTATAGCAATTATATTTGACAAGACAGTGCTACAGAGAGAAGTGTCAGCTAACAAAGAACAGAGGCTCGGACAGGAATGGTGAAAAGGAAGTAAATGAACAGTGACAGTAGATTAATGTGGATTTGTCATTAGGACTGCAGTGGGGGACGGCCAGATCTGGAGATTTGGAGAATAATTTATCTCTTTTCGACAAAGAGAAAGGCTGTGCGACGATTAACTGGTGCTTTGGATGAGACAGCACAGGCACAGTTTGTTATATGAAGATCAATGGTCCATAAAACAATGGTCTTATATACGGTACATATCAGGTATGAGTGGTCTAATATATTTAAAACAAATAAGCTATCAACATTGTTATACTTTTGATGAATGTAGATTGAATATAAGGCGCACTGGTTTATAGCAAAATGTTTGTCAACTGGACAAACATTTTACATTCTAGTTTTAGTGAAGACATTTCAGCACTCAGGTAGCGTCTTCAGTTCTGTCTGATTGCTGCTGGACACTTACATCTGTCTGAAGGGAGGAGTTAACTGCACTGAAACTAACACTCCTACTTGTTTACAGTTTCTGGCTGTTAGCTAGTTCTATTGAACTGCCCCCGAGTTATATTTTGCACAATTCATTTTGGCCCCTAATCGGTGATCTCACACAAATTAGTATACTGGCTATCCCTATTGTTTTCTTTGTTTTGATTTAGGCCTGAGGATGGGGTTGTAAATGTGTGAGACCTTCAGCTCAGTCTACCATTTCCACCTGTTTGTTTGATAGTTTCCTGAATAATGAATAATAATGAACTGTCTTAGTGGCTCTTCTTCTCCAGCTCACGTCATCTCACATGTTCATAGTAAATCCAGTTTAATTTCAACCAAAACCCATTAATCCCATATTAGCAATGCCTTTAATCATCTTAGTAAACCCAGGATGTGATGAATAGTTTGGCCTTCTGCTGTGTCCCTCCAAAGCAAATAAGCTATCAGTATTTGCCTTCAACAGATTCGTTTTCTTGCCAAAAATGAAGCAAGCAGCAAATTGGAGAGTGTTTAAGAAGCGGCGACCTCCACGCACAGCAGCTGAGTCAGCATCATTACTTTGAGAGAAGAGCCAAATGCAACCTGTTGGGAGCAAACTCGAAAATATCACATTAAATCTGAGCTACACCATTTTACTAATGCCATCCCAGGTGCTGCATAAATGTGTCGACAATAGTGTTTTTAACTTCACTGCTTTTCAAAGAAGAACCATATCTTAAAGGTGCACTATACAACTTTTCTGTCTGGAATGTTCCATTGAGTAGCCTTCAACTTATCTATATCCATGGAAACAAACAAGTAGACACTATCAGGCCAAGTGACAGGTCAAACCTGTGGAGAGGTGACTCGAGCACAGTCATTTTATGTGGCCGTTTTTCAAGGCAATAAAAAAAACCTTTAATAAGTGCCAGATAGATAACTTTAATGACATACTGTGGAATATTCCAGGTAAAGTAACTGGATGTCCATGTAGACAAGCAGGTGGTGGACATTTAATAATAAATAAAAAAATCCAAGTTTAATGAAACTAGTTACTAGTGATGGGCCAAACGAGTCAACATGTTAAAAGGTTGTTGAGCTCAGGAAGTGACACCTGTGTCTAATTGTATCAAAGTGTGTGTCACTTTAAGAAAAGTCATGTGACCAATACATATTCTGTGTCATGTGGTGTGGCTTGTGTCGGCAGTGCTGAAGCAGCTCATTTACAGCGAGGTGCGTGAGGCTCAAGTTTGCCGCTGTGTCTCTGTTCATCAGAGACACAGTGACAAACAGAGAAAGAAGATTTTGATCAGTCCCAATTGGAGCCCACTGTCGATCTGCTGAAAGCTCTACATTATTTTATATATTATATATTTATATCTTCACATACGTTCATCTCGTCATACATCACTTATAGCCCACTGTATTGTACAATAGGCTGCTATTTGCTTTAATGACATAAGACTGCATCAGGCACAGGTCTACAGGGGTGCAAAAAGGTGCATTGCAACCTCTTTTAAAAGTGTTTGCACCCTCATTTTATGTCCTTAAATTAATGGCACTTAATGGGAAAGCCTTCACCTTCAGTTAGTTTGGCCTGCACCCGGGTCCGGACTACATTACATTGGACAGTTCTTTCATTGTTGGATACCAAAACGCCTCTAGCACAAAACTGTGTTCATGTGTCTAAATGAACTTCTGCATAGGAAGAAGATTATTTTTAAACCACCAGATGCTGCTTTAGAATTCACAAACACAGTGTCAACACCGTACCAGCACAGTGTTGGAAATGTGTTACAGAAACTTTGAGACTACCCATCACTACTTACTTACTTATAATATATGGAAACATGCTTTTATTAGTTCCAATTGCTCCCTTTTCATCCACTACACTGCACTAGAAATGATTTACACATTCATTCTGGTTTGTCCAACAAGAAGGACACAACTTCATCTATTCAGACTAACATGCAGAGACAAGCTGAATCACAGACACATGCATATTATAGAGTGACCTTTGGAGACACATGCCCTGAGTCCAACATGTCAAGTAGGATTATCCCTGACAAAACACTGATTGATTGAAATGCACAGACAGGGAACATTGTAATTTCTATGGATGACCACTTCTTTGATATATAAGTGGCTGTATAATATCTTCCAAGTACAGTTTGAATGGAACTGAAGAGATCAAGTCGATATTTGCACGTGCATTAGCTATTGGCCTTAAATTTGCAGCATAGGTTGGTATTTTGCTTTGTTCCACCTGCCGTTTAATACAATATACATAAAGCTTTATTTGAACAATAGACTGAAGTGAACTAAGGGAGTGTGAGGTCACCCATAGCGTTCGGCTCCAGTCAAATGAAGCTCGTCGAGGCTAGAGCAGTTATAGCAGCCAATTTGGAGTCGAGGAATTCTGGCCAAGTATCATAGCAATCTGGAGCAAATCTGCTGAAGGTAACACCCCTTCCCGCCTGCAACACTGGTTTAGCAGGGGGCGGGCATTTAGCAATGCTGCAGCTACCAAGAGGGTCTTCAGGGAAAGAAGACAGCTGATATGTCTCTTATTAATGTTCATATCTTGATTTATGGACACAATAGCAAAATAAAAATACCAGGATGTAGAGCAGGTTAATAGGAACATTTTAAGACCAATAATGGATGCCAAAGTTGATGGAGCCGGAAGTGCGCCCATAATCGATTCCTATTTGGAACATGGCGGCTAGCAGGTTAGCTATGTCCATTTATGTGTACAGTCTATGATTTGAAGCCCTATCGGTCGATCTCTAATCACCATTCTCTCAACCTAATCAACCACTATACATAACAGGGCTGCACATCCCAATCAAATCAAAATTGACATTTCAGTTAGGTCAATTATCCAATCACACAGGTGCCATTTATTTAGACAATAGGATATCCTCCGTAAAGAACAAAATATACTGTCTACAAGGATTATTTGGTGTATATTTAGTTTATCAGTTCATATTCCAGTCTTCCCTCAAATAAGAGTTATTTACAATGTGCACTGTGAAGACAAGCACACTTTAAAAGATGTATTACAAAAATAACCGCAATCAGTAGCTCTAAATACTCAAACATATCTACACTGAAAAGCAATAGAAAATGTTGCCGCAAAAATGACAACATCAAAAACCTCGATAAGGGAACAAAGACAAAGCAGCGGTTTATTAAAAGCCAAAAGTCACAAAGTTATATTCAAGCAAAAATGGAGCTCAGTATTCAGTATTATAATTAATTAATTTTAACTAATTAAGATATTATACTAAAATGTGCTCATGCTGTTTCATCATCATAGCTTTAAAAAAGTGACAGAGCCATTTTTGTAAGATAAATTTTAGAGCCCAACTATTTACAGATTCCATCATCATTACAGCTAGTTCTGAATATAGCGTTTGCCTTGAAGGTGGAAAAGCACTATATAAAAATGTGACACTTTCCATTAGATTATGATGCTCACCCCATAGTCCAAACATGTCCCTCTTGATCTAAAAACAAGCTGGACAATACATTGGAAAAAAGGTCAAATTAAAAATTACATCTGTCTGTACAGATAAAACAGGCGTTTCCATTGGTCCCTAGTTCTATATAGTATCCTATTTGTATTACTTGTTGTTTATTCATACATATTGCATACCATTATAAAGATGTAATGTACTGTTCAAACATGAAGGATCAAAGATTAAAAAGGACTGACATATTTTACTTGTGAAAAGAGCATTCAATAAAATAATTCACATAAGCCTACACCACTGCATAATCTCAGCAGAAACAAATTGGAAATATCAAATATCAGATATAAATCCTATAATTTACACTAATATATTCTCAAATCTGACTGAACCATTATATTTACTTATGGAAACTATCATTTCTGAAGCAGCCTTCACTCTGACTCCTGCAGGGGATCTGCCATTAGCCCTGTTCTGTTAGAGTGTGCTCAGAGCTTTGTGTTCACTTTGGCTCAGGGCAGTTTTTTCAGAGAATATGAGCTGTATTTAAAATGGAGTGATGCGAGGATATCATTGTGCTACTTAAATATGTATAACCAGCATTACAACATATCCCCAAGCCATACTATGTCAAATTAACCACATTGTCTAAAACAAGCTGAAAACATTGGTATAATAAACTCCACCTGTATCAGTTTGCTTGTTGTACTATCATGTATTAAAACAGAATTGTATGCAAGATTTAGATGTTACATTTCATAAACTTGAGCTATTTGTATTCAAATCAAAGAGAACTTTCACTAATAACAATTGTGATGCTGATTTATTCTTAATTACAAAACACTGGACATTATATTCAATAAATTTATGTTATAATTTGCTGTTTACTCAAGATGATCATTCAGTCAGAAAGCAGAATGAGCCTTATGAGTCTCTCATTTGGGTTGCCAGTTTTGTTGCTGAAATCCAGTTGGTTTAAACCTAAAAGGACTCTCTGATCAGAATCCTCCCTCCTTGACCCCAGCAATTACAGTCAATCATTATGCAGACTCTGCAGCTCAGTGAGTGAATTCTGGAGGTTCTGAGGCATGACCAGTCCATATAATGAAAATGAGAACAACTTGTATGTGTCCTCTATGCAGATTAAGACGCTGGTATCCCAGATTCAGTTGTGATTGTAGACTCTTTTTAAAACAGTAATAGCTTAGACTCCATACAGTTCAACATATTATTCCAACCATGTTATTCAGAAAAAAACTATTCACATAATTGATGCCCATGCCTCAGCAGAACTCTATTATCTACATTAGTTATAATGGCCATCAGGAAAATGACATTTGAATACAACATAGGAACAGTATATATTTCATCACATTCAGAGTTACTCACGTGGGTTTCTCATTGGTGATGAGGACTTTGACCTTGTTGAGGGCCTTCTTCGCTCCGGTGGGGGCGGGAGCAGCAGCAGGAGCTGGTTTGGTGTGGGCAGGGCTAGCGTGGGGGCTGGCGATGTAGACCTTTTTCCCCGCACTTCCAGGAGGTTTGGATGGGGAGAAGTCTGTGATGAAGACAATCCCTTCACTGGTGAGCACTGCCAAAGAAGATTCAATGTATCAGAAAGGGAGCAGCATTTAGATACAAGCTTTAATACAAGCTAAAGCTTGTATTCAACTATATAGATCAGCAACGACTCTCTATTGACCACCTCAGCATTTTAGTAATTGATAAACATGCACTTTTATAGCATTTGATACAATAACATTGCCACTAAAACAAAACAAATATTTTGCCTATAATAGAATACATTTCCATCCATAAAAAAACCTTACAGGCCATGTTGGAAGGGTCAAATGGGTCAAAGGAGAAGGACAGGATATTTTCTGCATAGCTCTTCTTCCACAGTTTGGTGCCTGTATCTCCGTTCCATAAGACGATGTAGTTGGGAGGATGAACTGCCAGCAGCAGGTCCCGGGAGGCATCCTGATTCCATAACCACTCCAAGTCTAAAGACAAACAAGACAAGACAATGAGGGAAAGCAGAAAACTCAAGTGAGAGCCAGGACTGAGTCTGTTTGAATGCTGAGAGTTTCTCTGTCTGGCAGGGACATGATGTTACTAGAGCTTAGAAAGAGTTGGAGTTGCCAAAGTATTGTTATAAGTAGAAAACATTTGGCAAGTCAGTATTGTTATTCAAGTAAAAAAAAAAAAAAAAAAAAAAAAAAAAAAAAAAAAAACATTACATATTAATTAAAAAAAATCTATTCATTAGAGCTTCTGCAGCTTCTGTAAGTTTTGACAGTAACTCAATTCACAATATGAATAGTCTAAAAAAATCATGACCCAAATATTGTTTTTTCTATAAAAATGTCAAATTTTATAACCACTAAATTGTGATGTTTCTTCTCCAAATAATTGCACCCTAAAAGTTGAAAGTGTTAAGTGTTTCTTAAGAGCAGTGTGGTTGACCTTGGATGGGTTTTGAGTGCTCCTGTATCTCACAATGGGCTGTCCCACTGACCACATCCCACACGATGATTTTCCCTGAAGCGTCACCCGAGGCCAGCCGCAGACAGTATGGGGAGCTCAGGTTGTGATAATAGTTTTCTCTGGACCATTTCACCTGCATTACAGAAAGAAAAGGTTATTTGGGCGGCTTTAGTGAAAAGATTGATTCAAGGTGCAAAAATGTATTTCTAAACTAGCGGGTTCATCTGTCCACTTTCAGTAGTTCCTCTTTTAAAAGCACTGTTCCTTATTTTTACTGTCTTAAAAACATAAAAAACAGAACTAGTTTGTTTTAAACAGTTTGCAGCGTTCCAAAAGTATCCTTCACTTTCCTAGCACATTTTTAGCACCCTATTCATTCACTGGAATGATTTTATAAGTGCTTTCCACATCTTTCAGAAACCAGAGCAGAGTTTGGCTGTCACGCCACCGCAAACAACATCTACCATGCTACACTAGCCGTACTTCATCGTTCACAAATTTAAAAAAAAACAAAAAAAAAGAAAAAGAAAACCCTCTTATAATTAAATGCAGACACCTGATGGCACACAGCAGTTTCATTTTAACCCAAGAGCTGCTTTTACATTATATTTGTACTGGAGGCTAGAGCAAAACTAATTTTATTTCATTGCATGAAAGAAATTGGGTACACCCCCTTTAAGCAAGGAAGCTAACAAATGATTTCAAAAGACATAAGACACCTACAGGACAGCTTTGCATAAATGTTTTATCAGGATTGCATTTCTCATGAATATTGTAAGCACTGATTTTATTGTAGATGCTATTGCACTAAAGCTTTTGTTTCTTGAGCAGATCATGAGGAATGGCCCATCCCTGTGTCTGTGCTCCGTTACAAGATTAAAGTGTGCTTCACTGTGAGAAATGAAAGCTACGGATTGAGCCGTGGCGCTGATAATCGCCACTGGATTTATTGGACCATTATTTACTCTAATACACAACACACAAACAATAGCACACCATAAGCTATGACTTCTCCATCAGTGAAAGGCTAACGTTATCTGCCACTGCAGTTGATTTAAACATACGAGTTGCCAGACTTATGAACGCATCTCTGCCCAAGGTGACACAAAGCTAACATTAATACAAGCCATGAGATAAATAAAAAGAAATGTGTGTGTGTGTGTGTGTGTGTTTGGAGTTTGCTGAAAATGTAATACAAGTAAAAGGTCTATACAAACATCAAAGGAAAATGAATAAGCAAAAGGGAGCATATTAATATTTAACAGAAAATCCTACTTCAAACAGTGGCTGACTAAGTGTATTATTTGCTCTTAAGGGGTGGCACAGAAACTACAGGAAAAACTGAGATACTAACCAGAGTGTACACCTTAATTCAGACTTTAGTAAAGTTTTAATACCATGAGGGGAAAAAAAAAACGTTAAAACATAGTTGATTATTAGTGGTCAGCTGTGCAAATAGGGCAGATGCAGCCAAATCCACAGTAGAAGACAATCTATATTTCAATATATCAATGCAACATACTATATTTTTGTATTTTAATTATAACTCCATGAATTTCAATTCAAGTAATAATTTATTTCAAATTAATAATTAATATTAACCATTATGAGAATAGATTGGAAACATTAAGCATTGTAAACATATATAGCAAAGAAAGTATTGTTAAAATAAATAAAACAGCTATATTATACTATAACAATTAGATTTAAACACAAGTAAATCAGTCACACTTGAATATCAATGATTTTGGTAGATCAGGTTTGTATATTTCAAGGACACAAAACACTAAAACACAGGGAACTTTGTCGATTAGCAAATCACAGTTACTGTAATACCATTACTTTTGCCTTATAATAATATAACCATCATGCATACCTTGACCACATTGGCTTTGTGCTTCTCCAGGACCTGAATGGTCTGTGAGGTCTTTGGGTCAATGATGAGGATGCTGGAGTGACATCCCTGAGCTATGAGCCCCTGCCAACCCCTGGAAAAATATATAAATTCATCAACACAATCTACATAAAGCTGAATATACATAAGACATGAAACCACTGAACAATTTGCACTGTGAAAATGCATTTACTTTAGTAATAGTATTATCTTAATCAGTCATATAACTCTAAGCAAATTCTAAACATTCTCTCAGTTATAAGATCAAGTAATATGACAAAGAAATGAGGCAAACAATGCAGATGTTCATGTTGTGAGAGGATACAATTTTGTAAATGCATGAGATCATGTGGGATCAGCACAATGCTCTGTTATTAATTAGTCACACTGACAGTTCAATGTACCATTTGGTTCACTAAAAGCCACAAAAAGCAATGTTTAAAAACGAATGAATCAGATTAACCTTAACTCAGGCTATAATTTTACAAAGGCCACACAGCATTCACAAGCTACTCTATTCTGTGTAAGGCTAGCAAAGCAAGTCTCAAATGCACAGCCATCATGTCATATCACATGACAGCAGAGGATGCCCTTCTTACATGCAAACAATGCCGCATATGGGCCTACATTTACAGTATTTATTAAGCGCTACTATAACGTTTATATTTTGATTGGATAAATGCATGCCGTAAATACGGATCCAATGCAAACACCATCTCCTGAGCATCATAACATCTCTGCATCTGTCAAAACACAACGAGCTATCAAATGAAGCTAATCACTGAGCAGCGCTACTCACCAGTCCACAGCGGTTTTATTCTGCAAATTGAGAGTGCCAGTCAACGTCCGCGCCGCTAGTTTGATGTTGACCGTGTAAGGAATCATTTTTGAAGGTTACTATCCACGCCACATCCACGATTATTATCTAAAACACGGGTAAAAATAGATAGCTTCAATGAATCGCCTCTGTTGTCAATTCTAAACAGGAAGTACTTGTGTGTTACCAAATGGAGCGTCGTGTAGAAACAATGTGATAGATGCCACGTTCCTTCTTTTTTTCTTCTCATAAAATACAGTTGATCTATGTAAAATAATATGATCTATTTCCAAAGCTCAATTATTATAAACTACCCACATACTCCATTCTGTGATGTAGGCTGGTGTCAAACACAATCAGTAGAATATATTTGATTTTCCCTTGGGATCAATGAAGTATCTATCAATCTATCTGTTTAGCTTATCTATATCTGTCTGTCTGTCTGTCTGTCTGTCTGTCTGTCTGTCTGTCTGTCTGTCTATCTATCTAATTAATCTAATTATAGTCAATTCATGGATTTACCATGTTACAGATGATATATCTTGTTACAGATGATTTATTGAAAACTTTTCTCCATCCAATATTTTTTTTTTTGTTTCTAAATCTTCATTGTTATGGCAATGGTCCAAATTCCATAGATGTATGGGAAATATATAGACATATACAATGTGATAACAACATATTATTTAACCATGCACGCCTACATACTTTCTATAATTAGCTTCTCATGTCATGAATTAATAAAATAGCATTTCTTCTTTGTGGGGTTTTTACATACGTGTAAAATCAGGCAAAACTGAACAAATTTCAAGAAATAGAAAAATGTATGGAAAATATAAACATATGGATTTTTGTCTGTATTTGTTGTAGCCTATGTGGACAAAGGCTGTTGCTTAGTAGAAAGACTTTTTTGGTTGTTTTGGCATTTTTTTCAAAAGGCTAGGCTGTTGCTGAGAAAGAGAGAGAGAGAAAGAGAGAAAGACAGAGAAAGAGAGAGCGAGAAAGAGAGAGAGAGAAAGAGAGAGACAGAGAAAGACAGAGAGAGAAAGAGAGAGTGAGAGAGAGAAAGAGAGAGAGAGAGAAAGAAAGAGAGAGAAATACAGAGAGAAAGAGAGAGAGTGAGAGATAAAGAGAGAGAAGAAACAGAGAGAGAGAGAGAAAGAAAGTGAGAGAGAGAGAAAGAGAGAGAGAAAGAAAGAAGAGAGAGAGAGAAAGACAGAAATACAGAGTGCAAGAGAGCGAGAGAAAGAGAGTGAGGGAGAAAGTGCGAGAGAGAGAAAGAGAGAAAGCGAGAGAAACAGAGAGAGAGAGACCGAGAGAGAGAAAGAGAGACAGAGAGAGAGAAAGAAACTGAGAGAGAGAGAAAGAGAGAGAGAGAGAGAGAGGAGAGAGAGGGAGAAAGCGAGAAAGAGAGAGATTGAGAGAGAAAGAGAGAGAGTGACAGAAAGAGAGAGAGAGACAGAGAGAGAGAGAGGGGGGGGCACTTTTGTTATATTATTTGTACCAGACAGGCCCCTCTTCCATTATGTTCAACTAGAGATTTCTGTCATATAGTTATTGAATTTTCTTAACAATAGTGTGCTGCTCTCCACTGATTTCCATGTTAGTTTTCTTTTGGTTGACCATTGATTTGATTGATAGTAAAAGCAGAAGTTAAAGTGGGTGGACAAAAATACTGTCCAGTTGACAGATTTAATTTCAGCTTTTATGAAGGATCAGACCTGGACGACTGAGGGATTACACACACATCTACTGATTCACACACACTGAAAACCATTTTGCAGTGACAGTATTCTGCAGTCAATACATGCCCACCACATTTATCATAATTACTGTCCTTACGAGTACTGCCAAGTTCAAACACAATAGTAATTCAACCTTATAGTTTCAGAGTGATGACATTTTTGTGCAGCTGTCATAGTAAACAAATGACTATTTTTTGAGTGGTCAAAAGTACTCAAAATGGCAGCTAAGAACTATAAGCTGAAACTCATACTAAGGCTGTATAGTCCTACTGTGACAGGTTGTCATAATGTTTTCAATAAGAGTGCAGTAATTCAACTGCATGTAATATCTGGAAGTAATAAGGCTTCTTTCCCTTTTCTAAAACCTTACTCACTTCTGCCAAGTGTTCACTTTAAGGCGACTTGACACTTTGAACAGGAGGCTGGGAATACCAAAGTACCAGAGGGATCTTTCATTTGATTAATTTGGTACTTGAGTTTTCAATGGATTCAGGATTAAATTTGCATTGATGTCCTCAGCGAATTGCACAGAGAGGCTGCCAAGAATATTTCCTGAAATGTCACGATCCCTTAAACGGTGGAGTGTTACATTGTCAATTTGGTCAGAAAAAGGCACTCGTCTCATTGGCCTTTTCAGCCATTTTAAACCCATACAGGTGTCTATGCTGATATGTTTTAGCAGTGCTGTTTTTGGCCAAATTTTGTTTACTAGTCAATGGTTAATAGAACTAAGCTAAAAATATGCAAGTGTGTATTACTTATCCACAATTTTCCAGTGAGTGACAGGTCAGTATCATTTAAACGTTACATTACTTCCTTAATCTATATCCTAACAATAGCAGTTATTCTGGGTAAACTTGGATCTCATGTATTGTTTTCTTTTGTATTACATATGCAACATTTGTGGAGAATAAACCACCTGCTTGTCTCTGTAGAGATTTCATTCCTTTGCCTGGAATCTTCCACTGAATGAGATTAAGCACAGACATTTTATTGCAAGAAATAATATCTTGAAGTACATGCATTGTTACCAGAAGCTGGGTCACCTCTCCACAGATCAGACTTGTAAATCTCGGCCTGATGGCATTTCCTGCTTGTCTCCATCGAGATAGATATGGTTAATGTTACACTGTGGGAATTTCCAGGCAAAGCAATAACACTGGAGACAAGCAGGTGCTTCTAACAGAAAAAGTTACACAATGCCAAACATAAGAAAGAAAAGGAAAGAAAGAAAGAAAAAAATATGCATTTGACAGATTCATATATATTTTTATAATTATTACTTCGTTTGATGGGATAGTACCTGAGGTAAACATGTATCATAATTTTACTTTAGTTAAGTGGCAGTTTGTTAAGAAAAGTAGAAAACAAAAGTTGGAAAATGCAAGAAGTTCTAAAACATAATCCCTCTACTTATGTCACTGCCGTCTAAAATGCAAAGAGAATTTACACACAAGGAAGACATTTTTCTGATAGTTTAAGCATTGATTTAACAGAATTTATTTTTATTTTGTCAAATCTTACCCATTGTGCAATTTAGACAAGTTTTTGTCCTTAAACATAACATAAATCTCCAACCAGGAAGTAAAACTATAAACCAACTTGGCAAGATTTTTTTTGTCAAATCTTAAATATAATGATATTAACCATATTTGAGAGAAATTAGTAGTCGAAACTGCCATATGCACTTTAAGTTTGATTGCTATAACTGGGGGAAACTCACCTTCTGTTGCATCTAGGTGCCAAAAGTGAAGAAATTTGGTCTTGTTAGGCGGGTTATATTGACTGGCTGATAGAGGTGTCCAGGTTTGAAGTACCACACTGAAGAATTTGACCGTCACATGAACTAATAATATGATATATTATAATATAGTGTAGTGTATAGTGTAGTAATATAGTGTAGTGTAGTGTAGTGTACTAATGTAATGTAATATAATATGATGTAATATAATGTAATATAATATATGACTTACAACTTTTCACAATTTAGCTTCTTCAGACCACCTCTTCTTTGTAAAAAAAAAAAAAAGTTCAGTATAGTATTTACTCTGTAGTGACACCTGTTTGCTTGCTGCAGGCTCAGGCAGAAGTTGATTTCAGTTTTGCCTTCAGCTGAAACTTTTATCAGGCAGCCTCATAGGACGGCCATTATTAGAGGTAGTGAGAGGTAATAAATCAGGCTTTATTTGGCGTTTTCTGCTTCCTGTGCTGGTTAAGTTTGGGTTCAGCATCTCTGGCCGATGGGACCTCAGGCACTAGAGTGTAATAATGCCTCAGTAATGGAAATGGAGAGAGCACATAATTACAGTTTGGGCTGAGAACGCGCTGGACTATGGCAGAATACATCAGCTGTCTGCAATAATGGTCCATTCAACTTGAGGGCTTGTATGCAAACAGAATGCTTTGTGTGACATCTGACTATATATGAATGAGATGTAATAAGAGTGGTAGTACATGCAGCCACTGAATACCTGAAATGTTAAGCAGGGCTGGGCATGTTAGTACTGAGATGGGTGTCATTGTGGGGCAGCAGTTGCTCTAGTGTTGTGTGCCTGTCACAGTAGTTACTATATCAACTTCAATCCATGGTAGAACAATTATTTTCATTTCTTTGTGGGAACATTTTGTTATTTTTCTGCACTATGATCAGACTTGAGCTGCAGAGGGTTGAATAAATAACTTCCATGACTCATTAAGTGTTTTATTTATGTTGATTAACAGTTCTGCACATAGACTTGTTTGGGGGGAGGAAATCCGGCTTTAGGGTTATCGTGTCAGTGGCATAATGACATTCAAAATGATCATCAGTTGTCTATATTTTCTTCAGCAGTATATCATACTTCAAACCTTGTTACCATGATTAGTCCATAGGCAAGACACCCACCTTTTGTAGCATGAATGTGAGTATGAGTGAATGAGCGATTGTGGGTGCTGACTTCGCACACTGGCAGTCTACCTCAAGAAAGTTATGGCTGCAGTAGTAGTATATGGAGTATATGAATAATGCACTATAAAACACTTGAGCTACCCACAGTATATGGAGTGTACAAAAGTAGAAATCCAATGAAGTAGTAGTCCCTTTCTGTTATTTACAATACAGAGCAAGATGTATATTATTGATTAAACTGAATTCTTCCTTGTGTGGCAGCTCAAGTAGCTATTTTTCATTTGTGTCTGCTATATGACAAAGATTTAGGAAAGCCATTCTGACTATTGTGTACAAAATCTAACTCTGGGATTTGGTTCTAATACTTTAGTGCGGATTAAATTTCATACATAGCCACTTGAAAACATGCATTTATCTTTTATGTCCTTGTTACAGCAGAGCCACTCTTTTACTGCTTTTCATTCTACTCCCATGTGCTGCAGTGTTAAAATTCAGCTCAGCACCGGCACTCCCTCAGTCATAGGCTAATATAATTACAAGCCCAGTGACTGTTGACATCGCTAATGTTGTTGGTGCATTGTGGCAGAACAAGGCAGCTACTGGACCCTTTATGGAAACTCTAACTAAATGTGTTGAAGTTATAGCCATTATTTTCTTTTATTAGGGGTTCTGGATGGCTAGTAGTACTTATCCCAGGAATTATAAGGGTCGGGTGGGTGCTCTTCACAGTAATAGGGCGGCTAACGCTGCAGCATACACAAATAGATCATGCACTCAAATGTGTAGTAATTCCATCCATGGGGAATTGTGAAAAATAGGACTGTCGCAATTGCAATTAAAAGTCCTATATTATGCAAAATTATGAGCTTTAAGTTGTATTATAATTTTGTAGTATGGTCCCTCCCTCCTCAAAAATAAACCTGGAGTTGTGTTTTGTTTTATTCATACATGTTTGAGTAACTCTTTATTATTAGTCTGTCTTCATCTCCAAAGCTCAAAATGCTCTGTTCCACATTATGATGTCATGAAGCGGTTGTTTTCCCGTTAACAGTTCCCTTTTATCTTTTGTGCTGAAATTATCCAAAAACACAGTGGAGCACTTCATGCATTACCACATGACATCACAAGGTGGATCAAAGTGTTTTCTGTGTGAAGAACTCAGCCTAAATATATAGATATTTGTGTGTTAAACATGTGTGAATGAAACAAAACACAACTCCAGGTCTGTTTGTGATGAGGAAACATCATTATAACATAGATCAGAAAATAGCATGTACTTAAATAGCATGCATTTAAAATAAATATCATATCTTTTGAATGGTGAAAAGTCCTCCAAGTTTTTACTTATCTTTTGAATGAATTAAGTTTTGAAGTCCTCAAATGCTGAAGCTGACTCCCATAAATGAATGAAAAAGCAGCAAACAACATTGACAGAACACACAGGGTGAATATATAAATTTGCCTGGGTATGAAATCTTCAAACCCCTTGTTACCACCCTCATATATTACTGAACAAAATAGGGCTGATTTCATTCCACATCATGCCTTGTCTTACAACTTATAAATAACTGCAAGGGTCATTGGATTAGAATGGATACAAAGAGAATCAGGGGGGCAATTTATCAAATAGACAGTTGACCAGTGAGGAATCAGTTGACAAAGTGAGGTTGGTCCCAAAGCTGAAGGGGTCTCAGTCAGAGAAGGCAGAAGTCACCTGGATTCACACAGTTCTGTTTAAGCTCTGCTTTTGCAATCCCTTTTTACATTGCCAGATCGTGTATTTGTATAGTCACATTACATTTAATAAGCACTTCACTGGAAATCATTGGCCTCTCCAGCTTTTCCATCTTCTAGTCTTCACAAGAACAAGATGAAAGTCCATCAAACTCACCTCAAAACGCCGATATCTCCACAACATCAAGTTTATCAATTGAAGTTGTCGTACCTCAGCTATTATGTCTGGGCCGATTTTGGTAGCATTCCCCTGGATACAAACCTCAAATTATATAGAAATGAAACTAAATTTAACTTTTATGATTGGCTGGAACTTGTTGAACCCTTAATGCTGAGTTGCAGCCTCCTCTTCCTCTCTCCTCTTTCTTTTTCATTGGAAGTCCTTGCTCAGCAGTGGGCATAGCCTACCTACACAGAAAGATAAAACACACATTCACCTGGATTTAGTATAACCCTTCCAATCCATGCAGGCGAGTTTCCATCTTGTGTGAGTTCGGCTGAGGTAGAAGTCAAGAATATTCTCAGTTGCTTTAGTAAGAGCGTGAAGGCACAGAAATAGAGAGAAAGAGGGTTAAAATGCATATGACAGGTTAGACTACACATTTCACTATAACACAGTTAACATAATTATATCTGACAATTGATGAATAATGTCCCCTATATATGAATTTTATTTTGGTGAGGCTTATAATTTCACTTCAAGCGCAGTAGATGTGACATACTCAGAGATAATTAAATAACTGTTACTTAGCAACCATAATGTTTATAACACTTTTATTTTGTTAAATGAAGGATTAAAAATGCATTTAAATACTAATTGTCACTGCACTTTGAATTTAAGTTTGGGTGTTGATGATATAGGTAAAGGCACTCTGCTTTAGAATTACTTTGTCTCCTCCTTTTTCCATCATAGCTATTGGGTAATGACAACTTAAGAAAAAGTACAGAAACCAGAGCAAAAAAATAGCATAAAAGTAACATAAAAAAAATCAACTCAAAAAATATTTTTTTTAAAATGTAAAAATGTACTTAAAAAGTAAAAGTATTTTGCACAGATTTTGAGATCTAATAAAGCATAAAATGTAGTGATTTTGATAAAGATTTGTGCTGAATTTTGTTCAACAGAAACAACTGAAATTATTTTTTCAGACCTGTTTATATATATATATATATATATATATATATATATATATATATATATATATATATATATATATATATATATATATATATATATATATATATATATATATATATATATATATATATATATATATGGTGGTGGAGTAGAAAGTACAGCCACCGTTTCAAAATAGTGAAATAAAAGTACTTACAAAAAAGATACCTAAAATATTTTATTAGTACAGTGCTTAACTCCTTTTACTTTGTTACGTCCCACCACTGCGTTTACATTTCTCTCTCTATCATTATGACAACATTGGTAATGTAGTGTTTATAATATAAATGCCAAAATGCAAAGAACCAATGTGGACTCTACTGTATAAATATGTTTATGGCAATCTTTAGCAGTAGGTTCGTCCCTATAACTGTACTTGATGTTTCTCTCATTGTTAGAGCCTTCAGGATGTGCACAGGACATCATGAACTCAACCTCTTCACAATGAAATGTTTGGCTGAATCTTCACTGAGGACAGAACGAGACAGTTTAAGATTGAGGGTTTACAGTAGTTATTTTCAAGTACACCTCTAACATGTGACAAACTCTGTGCAGTGACCATTGACACGTAACAGCACCTTCGGATAACACCAGACAGACACCACAGAGGAGAGAAATCTAAGACGCAACAGTTTATATCAGATCAAAAATACAAACTGAACTAAACTGAACAATGTTAGGAGTGTTCACTATGTTGGATCTGCCATTGCTGCTCTGATCACTGTCTAAAGTATTTGTAAATCGGTGGCCAAACAGGTGGAGTCAGGTTAAAGGGAAAAGGGTGTTGGCCAATAACTACATGGAAATATGTATCATTATTAAGCACATATCTGAAAAGTGTTTACCATTAACCAGAGTGTTGATCATGTTGAGCATGATCACTTTCATCATGCACAAAATCAACATAATTCTAATAATTTTTGCTGCAGCCTCCATGTCTATTAGACACTGAAGTTTATCAAACTACAATTATAGAACAAGTACTCAATTTAGTTACTTGAGTAAAAGTAAAGCTGAGTACAGTACAGATACTTAAATGATGTAGTTTTACAATAACTTTACTTTTTCTGTTCCGTAACCCTTAATACATAACAGCACCTTCATAAAACAGCAGACAGACACCACAGAGGAGAGAAATCTATGACAGAGTAGTTTAACTCAACCTCAGTCACTTCCTCATGCTTAGACCTGTTCAGCAAAGGGGGCGGGGCCTGCCTCTTCCTCCTGCAAACTACGATGATCCATGACTGCAAAAGTGAATCTAACACAGACACTCTGACGGTGACATGGCACAGAGAGCTCTAAACCAGGAAAACATAAATTGTCCCATCTGTTTGGAACTGCTAAAGGATCCAGTGACTCTCCCATGTGGACACAGCTACTGCAGGGACTGTATCCAAACCAACTGGGACCATGAACAGAAGTACAGCTGTCCTCAATGCAGAGAGATCTTTGTCCCAAGGCCCGCCCTGGTCAGGAGCACAGTGTTAGCCAATATAGTGGAGGAGCTGAGAGAGAAAGAGCTCACACCGCCGCCCGCTGACCACTGCTACGCCGGTCCTGGAGATGTGAGTTGTGATATGTGTGCTGGGAGAAAGCTGAAAGCAGTCAGCTCTTGTCTGCAGTGTCTGGTCTCTTACTGTGAGACTCACCTCCAGCCTCATCGTGATGTAGCAGTACTACAGAAACACCAGCTGGTGCCGCCCTCGGACAAACTCCAAGAAAACTTCTGCTCTCAACACAATGAGGTGAAGAAGTTGTTCTGTCGCACAGATCAGCAGATCATCTGTTACCTCTGCTCTGCGGACCCACACAAGGGCCATGACACAGTGTCCTCTGCAGCAGAGAGGGCCCAGAGGCAGGCAGAGCTGCAGGCCAACAAACCCTTGCTGCTCCAGAGTCTCCAGCACAAAGAGATTGACCTGAAGAGACTCCAACAGGACGCCCAGGACATCAGCCACTCTGCCCAGAGAGCACTGCAGCAATGTGGGGACATGTTCACTCAGATGGTCCTTCTCCTGGAGGAAAGGCGCTCTGATGTGGAGCAGCAGATCCAGTCTGAGTGCAAGACCAAACTGAGCCGAGTCCAAGAGCTCCAAGACCAACTGCAGCAGGACATTGGTGAGCTGAAGAGGACCATCTCTGAGCTGGACACACTGTTGCTCACACCAGATCATAACCAGTTTATACTGCATTGTTCCTCACTGGCCACACACACAAAGGGGACAGAGTCCAGGGTCCAGACTGGACTAAAGGGGGACTTTGAGGACACGACCAGAGCTGTGAGTGCGCTCAGAGACAAACTGCACCTCACTTTAAGAGAGTTTAAACTGACTGAACCTGAGCCATGCACCAGAGATGACTTCATCAAATATGCACAAGACATTACACTGGACCCAGACACAGCATTCGAAAAACTGAGCCTCTCTGATGGAAACAGAAGAGTCACAGCTATGGATAAAGATCACAGTTATGCTGGTCACCTGGAGAGGTTTGTTGGGTGGTGTCAGGTCATGAGCGGAGAGGGTCTGACAGGTCCCTGTTACTGGGAGGTAGAATGGAGTGGAAGATTTGGTGTTTATATAGCAGTGTCCTACAAGGACATTAAGAGACAAGGGACATCCACTGAACGTAAACTTGGGTACAATGATAAATCCTGTGAGGAAAGCAGATATTCATTTTGGTTCAAAAATGTTGAGTCTGAGGTTTCAGGTCCATTTTCTTCCAGAATCGGGATTTATCTGGACCACAGTGCAGGGGCTCTGTCCTTTTACAGTGTCAAGGGTCAGAGCATGAGCCTCCTCCACAGAGTCCACTCCACTTTCGCTCAGTCTCAGTTCGCTGTAGTATTCTTAAGTTGTTTTGGAGACACTGCCCATTTCATTAAACTCAAATAAATGCTGAATGCTCAAGTTAAAAGGATGCAAACAATTTGTACTTTTGGACGTTATTGGAACAAAATTATATTATTACCATGTATATGGATTCTAATTCCTTATGTTTTGCTTGTTCACTGAATGATTATTACTATCACAATTACCACTTCTACTGCAAGCACAATACTACCCCTGATGTACGGTAATGCAACCATGGCTACACTCTTTTATTCCATTTTATTTTTGTTTTTCTGACTCTGCTTTACCTTTTCCCAGACTTGTTGTTTTAGCTGATAATAATCGGATGTTGACTGTGAATGTAACTGCAGCCAGGTGTAAGTAGGCCTGCGTGTTTAAATATTTACTCATTTAGACAAAGCTGACATATAACTAAATCAAGTTTTTGTTTGGATATGTTTGGATGTATGCTGGAGGTAGAAGAACATTTTGTAGTATAAGTGTTAACAGTACTTTGACAAAAAATTACATCACTTCTCACTTAGTATTGCTCATTAAAGCAGATACAAGCTGATTTCACTTTTGCAGTTGCAATTTTTTAATTTGCACTTGAACTGCTGTTCAGTGAAGTGTTAATTGAGTTAATAGTTCATAGACCTGAAAGACCTGCTTCAGCTTTTCCTGGACTCCTTACAGACTGTCCAATTGTCCTCTTTGTAGCTGGGTTGATACGTTCTCCTCTGCTCCTTGTTGTGGTGCTCTGTAGAGGATTTGTCCATGTACCATCTCTTCCTGCTCCTTCACTTGTCACTCTTTGTGGGACCTTGGGAGGGGCCATTGTAAGCACCTTGGTCAGCAGCACAATGATTAGCAGCAATTTGATTAGTAGCACCTTTGTTAGCAGCACAGCCTTTAGCAGCACGTTGATCAGTAGCACCTTGGTTAGCACCTTGATACATCGGTGCACAGGTGGACTGGACCCGGACCGCCCTCTCCTGGGCTCCTGACATGTTGACTTGACCAATTCCTGTTGTTTGGTCTGAGCTGGTCTCTTCCTCTGGACCTTCTTGTGAGGGAATGGCTGTCTCTTGTAGTGGTTCACCAAGTCCTTCTTCCACACCTTCTTTTTTTGTGTTTTTTGAAGTACCCTTTTTGAACCAGAGCCTGGAGGATGGGATTGTGCTGCTGGACACTGGTGGTCCTGCTCTCCATCCCTGGACAGTTCAGAGCAGGCCTGCAGACTATGTTATTTTTGAGATTGGTGCCTTCACAAATTGTCAGGCGAGTGTAATTAGCTGCTTCAACATGAGCCTGGACTGTAGTTGGTTGTAGCTGTCCCTGTGCTGGGTTGGACAGGCACCTTACCACTCCACCAATCCCGAGAGTTCCGCCTGATGGGGCAGGTCCAATAAAAACAGCCTGACTGCTGCCAGCCCGGGGAGGCTGGATCATTCTGTTGCCAGCTCACCACTCGTTTAGTTGTGTCTCTTGTTGCTCTTTAGTTGTTGCCTTGCTAGCTGCAACGACTTTTGTACTATTTTTCATTGAGACACTTGGTTATTTCTATTATTAAGTGTGAATTGTTTATTGCTTAATTTTTTAAAAATTAATTCCTTAAATATCTGACCTGAATGTCTTTCTTATTCTGTAAAGCACTTTGAATTACTTTGTGTCCTCTGTCCCTGTGATGTTTGCTCTGTCCCAGTCCTTCTTCTAGTTTGTGTTTTGTTGCTCACATGCATAGCTTCATCGTTTCCTTCTCACATTCTGTCCTGTGTTCCTTTTGCGTGTATGAAAGCCCTCCCCTCTGTTTCCTTTATGTATGTTTTACTGCAAGACATATTTCGTATGTGAAATTACATTTGTGTTCCGGTTCTCTTTTATCTTTTGGGTGGACGAGTAGTTGCCTGAGTTGTCTGTACGGTTTTACTGGTGTTTATATGGTATTTTTTGCATTGTCCTTTGCACTTTCCATATAGTAGTTGCTTATTTTGACCAAGTTCGTCTGACTTGGCCTTTTGGCTCACCTGATCTTTTGAAGAAGCATTTGCTGTCATACAAAAGATAATCAAAACTAGACTGGTAGGAGTGTTCAGTATGTTGCGTCTGTCATTACTGTATGTTCAGTATGTTGCGTCTGTCATTACTGTATGTTCAGTATGTTGCGTCTGTCATTACTGTATGTTCAGTATGTTGCGTCTGTCATTACTGTATGTTCAGTATGTTGCGTCTGTCATTACTGCTCTGATCATCACTGTCATACTATATGACCAAAACTGGAAGGTGGAGTCAGGTTGAAGGGAAAAGGGTGTGAGACTATAACTATATGAACGCATATATTTTTAGTATAATAATTAATGATTTTATACACTTTTAAGAGCTTAACACATTCTTATTTAATAAAGAATCCTTTTGAATTGTGATCATTTTATGTTTTATCTATGTTTTTATTACTGTTGTGTGCAGTTGCTGTGAGTGCTGTGAGAAACCTGAAGTGTAAAGAGGATAAAATGTATGAAGGAGAGACTAATTCCCAGAAAAAGCAGCAAGACCTTAGACAAGATATTTCATTATTGTTGGGTTTCAGATGGCATCACTGTATTCAAAACTGTAAATGGGGTTGGCAAAATGACTATAATTCATATGCTGTTTTTTGTTGTTTTTATCTCCTGTATATTGAAGATGAATGAAATTAAGGATTAAATTATATAAAGAATTGGATTTAAGATTAGTTGTAAGTTAAAGCAGGACTCACGAGGCCTTTGTGAGTGTTTGACTTTGACTAAAAGAAGAATTTTGGGGCATCACTTAAAAAAAGTTGAGAAACATTATCAATCCAGTATAACAAATTATCTAAATTAATTAATAATTATTCATTAAACAATGCTGTGAAGATTTGTAAATTCTTGTACCATATCACTGACCCATATTTGGAAATTGGAGAAGACTCTTTAGCAAAGCAAATTGTGGTTTATGAATATTTATTAAAGTAAAACAGACAGCCTTTCAGTGTGAAATATGCAAATGAGTGTGGTTTACTCGAGACTGTGGTCTAAAGATTACACAAACTACCCAAGAGTTATCTAAGGTTATGTGTTGAGTCTAAATTGAGTAAGCCAATCTGTGATGTGCACATACAACCAGGGTGAGTGGAGATGTTAGTCACTGCGTGGTCCAGGGGTCTGATGGTTTGGAAGTCTGAAGTCCTCAGAGCATCGAGCCTGAAGAATCACACGGGCGGAGATGGACAGTGGCCGTGTGACCTAAATGATAGCTCCGGGCTCAGAAAGCGTCGGGATGAAGGACAGCTGTATCCTCATTATCTCGTTGTCCTGGGTCTATGCTAAAAAGAGATATGCTCTGCCCTTCTGTCCGGTTTAAGGTCCGAGCTGGACTCCCAAGGGTCTGGTCAGAAGATGTGCGCAGTGTATTTTCTGTTGAAACCCCCCACATAACTTTGAGGGGGGAGGCTAAATCAGTGAGGTGAAGTCATGAGTGCTGACTTGTTTTCTGTCTTTCCTGAAACATTGTCAATTGTTCTGTTGTAGAAACTTTGTGGATGTTTAAAGAGAAGTCCAAAGTTTCAGCTGTGTGCATTCATAAATCTTACAATAGAGTTTAGACCTGGTGTGATGGGGGTAGGGAGACACTAAGATGCATCTTCCTGTAACCAAACATTTAAACATTTCTTACTTAAGGCTGTTACCATGGCAGCGGTGAAGTGGTTGCTTCTCACAGTTTCATAAATCAGTCTGTAATACTACAATATGTTGTACTGTATATACAGCTTTTGGTAATTGGGGTTCCAGGAATGCTCTGTTTGAATGAATGTAACACGGTTTACTATGTGCTAGCTACTGGATACATAACAGTGCAGCTCATCTTGAGTCATACATCAGGGTAATTCCTATCATCTCAGACAAATAATGGCCATGTATTTGAAAATGGTGTCTCTAGAAGATTGTAATGAAATGGCTTTGATCAGTGTAGTGCAGGAGCTAACGCTGAAGAGCAGCAGTAGAGTGAGGTGGTCGTAAGGCTTCATTCTTTTGACCAATGGTGTCATGGATATGTTCAGTTAGGTTTTATCATTTTATCATTTTGTAGATGGGTTGTATCATAAAAAACAAGACAAAGTGCAAATACTAAAGATGCGTGGGTGAAATCAACATCTGGAACTGGAAATTGATTTGAGCCCATAGAACAGTGGTTCTTAACCTGGGTTCGATCGAACCCTAGGGGTTCGGTGAGTCAGTCTCAGGGGTTCGGCGGAGCACCCGACTCATATGATTCGCGAACTGCGAGCGTCTCCAGATGCCGGCCCGTGTCCCAATTCAACAACTGCACCATTCAGTGTGTCTATCAAAGTACCCGTCCGACTTAAATGCACCGTTCGAACGGTGTATTTAAGGGCACTTTGGTGAATTGAGACACGGCATGACACATGGCATGAGACACAGCCAGAGTGATGCCCCGGCATTGACTGGGAGGATCCGGCGCGACAACTGCGCTCTGATTGGTCGTCTTCGAGGGCAACATAAGCACGTTACCGTAATAATGGGCTCGACACACGGGGGAGCGACGTCGCTCGCTCTCCATTTATTTCCAATGGTACCTGTGCGACACTGCGAAAATCGCTCGTCTCTCTGACGTCCGCGACAAGCGAAAAGTAGTGCACGTGAAAACCTCGCGCTCGTGCACGTGACGTGCACACGCGGGCCTGCGACGCGATAAATGAAAGTTGAAAAATGTTCTACTACTTTTATCGCTGTCGCTGCACAACAGCCAATCAGAGAGAGTTTGATTGACGAGCAAATGAGATGGAGACTGCACTGTCCACTTCAGAGACATCATGGAGGAGAAAATCATACTTTCCGTATCGAATTTCTCAATTCTTTTTGACATATCTCAAACATTTCGATTTAATTTGATTAATCTTCGATAAATCTTTTTTTTTTAGTTTTGTGAAGTGCAACCAATAGTAATATTTCAGTCAAATGAAGCAGAACTTTCTGAGATTTCATTTTAGCGTCTTTTTCCCATTTACCGCTATACAACCTCTCAAAATTCCCTCCAAATCCGATGTGTAGGAGGCTCACGATCCGCTCCGGAACAGAGCGCGACGTGACAGGCTGCCGCTAGTCGCTGCAGTTTGTCGCTGCCCGTGTGTTCGATTTTAAAGCCCATGCGATGAGTGTCACTGTACGCTGTCGTTAGTAGCTCCCCGTGTGTGTCGAGCCCATGACAGTAGTAACATATTTGAAGAGCCTCATGCCTCTGCTTTGAGATGCTGTTTGAATTTACATGAAGCATAATTGGTGGTGGAGTTACGGTGATGGAAAGTCCGGAACCGAGAATCTGTCGGCAGTGATAGCATCCGATGCTAAAGGGTTATTATTTTAATCCATACTAACTATGTAAAAAAGAAAGTGGTCAGATGAATCTGTACTACATGGATTCACATATATAACGGAACATGATGGGGAGTCAGCGTCCTGTCTGAATGATTTGAAATGCCAAGTTAAGCAATTCTAGTCTAGTACCGGCAAAACATGCATGGAGATGGGGAATACAAGGAGACAATGCTTGCTGAATTCAAGGTAAAGAGAGCCAAATTTTGATAAAAAAGGCTACTCTGTGAAAAGGTAAATATGTAATTTATTGTGAGTTCATGCACTGTATGGTTTTTGTTCTTTGAACACAGTGATGTTAATGCACGGTTCATTTTGTGACCAGTAAAACATACTTATGTCTTGAATTTGAAAAAAAATCATATTTTATTTTGTCAATAAACAGGGGTTCGGTGAAGGTGCATATGAAACCGGTGGGGTTCGGTACCTCCAAAAAGGTTAAGAACCACTGCCATAGAAGTAAGGATGGAACATCAAAAATACGTAGTTACCATGGAAATCCGCCACGTTTGAAGCAAGAGTGGAAAATGTGCATATAGATGTATTGGCTACATTTCGTACATATAAAAAAATAAATAACTGAATAATAATAATAAAGTAAAAAACAAAACAATATGCTGCTGGGTCATTAATAATAGATTCATCAGAGTATAGTGTCATAACTATATTTAAAAGAAAGTTTAGTATTTAGTATCTTAAAATCTCCTTTGGTTTAACATTAGGTTTAAGTGAAACAATCCAGAGCTGTATTCTAGGTAAAACACATACCATACCGTATTTGTTTTCCCATTTATTTCTGTTTCAACAGCAAAATACTGCAATATAATAAAAAAATTAAAAAAAAAAAAAAATCTAATAATTTTGAGAATTGTTTGAAAAAATAAGTTATTTCAATTCAATCTGCTCTATGCTTGATTCATAAAGTTTGATTTCATAAAACTGGAGTGATAGCAATTTAAAAGACTGTGGGAGTGAAAGTAAATAAAGGCTTTATTTTTCCTTTTTTTTTTTTTTTTTTTTTTTTTACAATAATCGCAAGACAAGATTGTGCATTGTGACATCTAGTCGTCACAAAATAAATATGTTGATTGTGGTAAGTAAAATGGATGTTAGTCAAGGTGTACACAACTGCATTATGGAGGTAGCCTTGAATCACAATAAACGGAGGAGGAAAATTACCTTTTAAATGGATTCTAACAATGTACTGCGAGTATTTGAATGGGACATACTTTTATATTGGCAGTTGTTCCTGTATAGTGGCTCGTGTTTTGAAGCTCAAACCTTAATGACAGAGTGAGTCATCCAACCACTGGCCAACCATGATGTTTATTAGGGCTAAAATCACTGCCGTATGTTGCTCAGACAGCCATAGTTGTAGGTGTTGTATTTAGACAATAAACATCCTATGAGTTTGATAGTACTACTACTGCTACCAGTACTAATAGCAACAGGTCTGGTAAGTGTTGATATAATTTTTCTAACATTGTACTTTGTACTTTTCTAAAATTGTACTTTGTACATTTCAATATGCCCAACTTACACAATCTTGTTCTTTTAAAATTGCTAAGGCTCAGCTCACTAAAATTATAATCTCTAACTCTGTATTTCCTTAATGTTACACATTTGTATAGTTTTTATTTCAATTTTTACAGTTATTCTTTGACATTCTGCCTTGCTATTTTGCATTTTTTTATTCATTGTGGTCTTTTCTCACAGCACTAGGTATAAACTTGACCCTGACCTTAAGAAAATCTAATTTGGCTTCATACAATTGAAATCCAAGCTCTGGGGTTTAAGGGCCCATATTACACTGTTTTCTAATCAATGTTATAATGGTTATAATGTTGTTTCCTCATCACAAACATACCCGGAGATGTGCTTGGTTTTATTCACATGTTTAACACACAAACCCTGTATATGTAGGCTGAGTTCTTCTCTCAAACAGAAAACACTCTGTTCCACCTTGTGATGTCATGTGGTAATACAGGAAGTGCTCCAATTTGTAGTAGAAGTGCTCCATACACCTTCATTACAATCATTTGGATGATTTCAGCCCTGGAATTTCCAATCTCTACAAAGGAAAAAAAGGAAGCTGTTAACTTGAAAACTACCACTTCATGACATCACAAGGTGGAACAGAGCATTTTGAGCTTTGGAAATGTTGACAGACTTAAAATAAAGGAATACTCAAATGTGCAAATGAAACGAAACACAGCTCCAGATATGTTTTTGAGGAGGTAACAATATCATAATATGGCTTAAAACTCACCAGAGTCAGTTTTGCATAATATAGGACCTTTAACATTATGCCAGTGTTGTTCTCAATTCGACCTTCAAAAGATCTAAAGACTACTCCATCCATATATGATTGTTAATAATGTAATCTTGGCTGTTGTTGCCATGGATACACTTAGACCACGTCCACTAAACACAAAAGAGAGTGAAGAGACTGGAGACAGCGAGAGGCTTTCCTTCTTCCTCTGAATCTCTCTATTGGATTCTTCCATTCCGGCTGCATTGATCAGGTGGGTTTCATAATAATGAAGAATATTGATTTGACACTTAATTGAACTGGGCCTTGTATCAGAGGAAGCAGATCAGATATAGAACAATGGTGGGAGCTCAAGGTCTATCGGTGGTAGAACATAACCAGGTAAAAATAGTAAAGTACTGTACTTAAGGACACATTTTAGGTATCTGTAGTTTACTTAAGTACATTTTACAGTGGATACTTTTTTAAGTTTGCTTCACTGCATTTGAGAGCAGGTATCTGTACTTTCTGCTCTACTACATTTTTGAACTGGGCTGAAGAATAAGTTTCATAGTTTTAAGCAACCAAAAATCAACAATTGAATCAGTTGTTTCTATCAAACAAAATTCAACATAAATCTTTATCAAAATCACTACAGTTGAAGCTTTATTAAATCTCAAAACCTACATGAAATACTTTAACTTTTTACTATTAAAGTACATTTTAAACAGGTATTCTAATATTTGTACTCAACTAGATTTTTTCATGTGATATTTTACTTTTACTATTTTTTTTGCTCCGGTTTCTGTGCTTTTAGTTAAGAAACACAATTGAGTACTTCTTTCACCACTGAGGTCTACAAATGCTCAAAATACATTGCTGCATCTAGTACACATGTGTTTGTTTCCTTGGGCGCTTGCTACAGGGAAATTGCGTTCAGGACCTAACTATGTAATTAAGGACATTCAAGTAATGTCAGTAATATGTCAGAACCAAATCACAGCTTGTCAATGCCCATGTTACAACCTTTTATAAAAGCAAAACTGTACACACTGGCTGTGATTATAGTGTAAAATCAAACTACTAGCTACCTTGCAAATGTCAATAAATCAAATAATACCGTATAGTAAAATATTTTGATACAGATGTTGAAATATATATTTTGATGATAGATGATAATATGAAAGGATTAAGGCTTTAGAACAAGAGCTAAAAATAAAGGGAGAGTTCAATGGAATCCTGTAACTTTTATTATAATTGTATTTGAAAAATGCTTAAATGAGAAACAGTGACGCAGTTGTTTGCCCTCCAACTAGATGGTTGTTGGTTCACATCTCACTTGTACTACTCCTGTTATACCTGCATCAATAATATGGCTCTTTAAAATGACAAGTATAAAATCAGGCGAACCTCAATGAGAATGGTTGAATATGTCTTGCTAAACTGGAGATCTCCTCCCATGCCATGTCCCACCAGAAGGAGGGAGAGGAAAGAGGGAAGACCCAGGACACGCTGGAGGGACTATGTCTCTCTTCTGGCCTGGGAACACCTTGGGGTCCCACCGGAGGAGCTGGTGGAAGTGTCTAGGGTGAGGGAAGTCTGGGGGTCCCTGTTTAGACTGCTGCCCCTGCGACCCGGTCCCGGATAAGTGGAAGAAAAATGGAATGGATGGATGGATAAATTGGAGAAGCTAAATAAAAAGAAGGGTACTACTAAAAGTGCTACTACTACTGCTACTACTAATACTACTACTACCACTAAAAGACAAGTGAAATAAATAGCTATCACTGCTGTCTACTACTTGCTCATGAACTAAATTACACCAAATAGAAAATAAAGCAGGTTTGACACAAGTCTCCCAGTTCCTATACCATCCTTTTGGACAGATAAGTTATCTTGGGTTTTTTCACGACTATTTGAACATTGTGAAAGCTAGCCTCCATGCAGAGCACAGTTTTATAGGAGTCACAATGCACAATGCACCTTTGTTATTACAAATGAAGACTATAAACCCAGACAATAAAAGTCCATGTGCGGCGGTGTTCAAACTTTATCAGCACTCACATGTCCAATGGAGCGTGACTTTCAATTAGAAACAGCCATCCTGGACCAGGCATGAGTTAGCGGCTAATTAGCACAGATTCAATTAAGTTTGATGACTTTGCCAAAGACTGGATGCATAGCAGCAGTGTAGTAATTGGCCAGAAGAGTGACGCAGGACTTGTGAGTAAATAAGCGGAAAGAGCAATTTGTGAGGTGCTAAAAGAGGGTTGCAGATTTAGTTTGCACTTTAAGCCACAAATGGAATTTTTTAACAATTTTAGTGTTTTATTTGGGGGTTGTAGGGTGTCTCTTCACTGCCAGTTTCTTCATCAATGTTTTGTTTTTATTCAACTTTGTAAGCAGCAAGTCAACACAGGAATACACTCTTGTTTGTATAATTGGCACGTATTGATTGAATGTTGACAAAGAGCTGACACCTTATTCTACAGCTCTGTGTGCATACATAAAGAGCCTTCGGCCACAGGACTGAGACAGGGGGGAACTTTAACCTTCATTGAGTTGGAAATATTTGCAGATTAAAAATGTGTTTTGACCAATAACCCCTAACTGTGGCAACAACAAAGAACAGTAAGTTCTTTGTTGTAATTAAGTAACAGTTTCTTCTCCTCTGCTGTTTATAATATCTGTTCCAATTCACACTTTAGAATATGTGTACTAAACTGGACACTTTTTTAACATTATGCATGTCCTTATTTGTACTTATTTAGCTATATTTCTACTTTTTTAAATTTTTTATATTATAATTATTATTCAGTGTTTTATGTTGCACTTTATCACCGAAGAAACTTCCTAGTTTGTGGGTTGCGTTCACTGACAAAGGCAATAAAAGTCTTCTGATTCTGATTCTGATTCTGTGATTCTGATTCTGAAATGCTTTCTGATGTTTTGTTAGACAAGTCGATATTCTCCCTGCCTCTCCCTGTCAGTTTCAATCAACCAATACATTGGAATATGAGAAAAAACAAAAACAAAAACCCTCCTGGATTTGTTATTGCTTTGCCAGGAATGTTCCACAGTATGGCGTTAGAATGATCCCTCTTCCATTCATGCTGTTCTGGAGAGTGTGCTCACCTGTAAAGTGTCCCAATTGTGTCACCAGCTCTCCGTGGAGATGCACAGGTTTAATGCCATACTGTGTGAAGTAATAACATCTCCATGGAGACAAGCAGGTAGTGGACCAGAAGGTAAAAAAAAAAATATATATATAGTAAGAATAATTTGATATTTTGGTATCAACTTTTGACCAATGAAACAATTTTTATATCTACGTGAGTGTTAGTGTAATGTGTTGTTTTATTTCTTCAGCATTAATAGCTTTCACTCACCTTGACACTACGTCCAAAGATTTCAACTTGGGTTTGCAACTGAATAATTTAACCTCACCTAGTGTACATGCTCAGATTTGATTTCTACATTTCTACATTTGTATGTGCAATTCTTTTACTCTAGGCAACTTTTAAGACAACCTACACACATCCGCCCACGTTTGCACTTTCACTTTAGTTGAGAATAAAACTTTAAACTTGTAGTACGATAATGTCACTTTTTCAGTTTGTGAATAATAGAGTTTCATGTATGTGAACAAAGCAGAACTGCAAAAGTCAAGGGAAGATTTAACCAGTGAGTGAACTCACCACCTGTCGCATTAATGTAACTATATAAAGGCTAGTTCTCAAGTTCTCAAAGTGTAATGTAACACAAGTGAGCAATAGAACTTTATATAAATAACTCAAACTCTGCAAAAAGTCAGGTGAGGTTAGATGGTTGTCATTATTGTACATTTCTATATCAGTATCATAGGCTGCTGTGCATTGTGTACCATGATTTAACTGCCTTAACCCTTGGATGCACAACTTACCAATACCTACACTCTTCCACGAATGGGGTCAAAAATGACCCCAATTAAAATCAATCTGTTTTTGCAATAAACTAAAGACATTTCTCTCATTTTGGTTAAGATGATGTATTTTGTTCAAGCAAAAGAGTAATTTAATCATTGACATGTACATTTATTTTTACTTTTCATTCACATTTTAGCACTTAACCATCCACCAATCTGGTCAATCCGGTGACAAAACATGTTTGTGTGTCCCTATGTCTGGAGGACGAACAGAGGACACTCAACAGGTTCGGAGACCATAACACTGTCGACGCATATGTGCATATGAACACACACAAACATCTTATCTCCTCTCACTGTGTGCAACAGTCACAGACTACTACTTGCTGTGACCATTGCACACAGGGGTACTGCATTTCCAACAGCAATCAGTGGCTTTGTGATCTTTGTCTCTTGGACACAACTGGCACCTCTTTCTCTTCTGGTGGCACTGTGCTTCTTTCCTGTGGCCGGATGGCTGCACTTTTTGTCACTACACTCCTTCCACATTGCTTCAGTGATGTAGGTTGGAAGGGTCAGGCACCTTCCAGTCCACTTTTCATCTGAGGTGTCAGAAGCTCCTTTGAGAGCTCTGAGAGGAAGTGCCATCGTCCATTGGTTATGCTTACGTAAAATTCAGGGTGCTGAGCCCTGAAAAATGAACTGGCATTTAGAGCACCATGGGCACTTCTGGTCTGGCATTTGCAGGTGTAGATGCCAACCATCTGGTTCATTGTATCTACTCCTCCTTTGGTCTGGTTGTAGAAGAGAATCGATTCTGTTTTTTTTTTTCCTTTGGGCTGTTTTTATCCACCATCTTGCTGTGGTGCATTGTGCTAAGCAGCAGAACAGCCTTTCCCTTTTTTCTCACACAGCTGATCATGGTCATGATGTCATTGAACCCAAATTCAGTGCTGTGGACCACTCTGAACTTGGAAGCCTTCATGACTGGAGGAAAGTCTGGCTTGTTCTGTCGCAAAGTTTCCACACAGTCAGACCCTTCTCCGGGAGATGCTCTGCAAGAGGCACAGTGGTGAAGAAGTTGTCAGTGGTGATGTTGCAACCTGTGTGTCTGAATTCACTGCACAACTGACGGACAATGTTTTCCCCCAAATTCTTCTGGATGTCTTCCACTGGCTGTATCCCTAGGTCCCTAGGGGTGCATGCACCACAAACCCTCCCCTTCTGGGTGTGAGACTGCTGACATCAGATGTATTGACAATCAAAGTTGCATGAGATGTGAGAGATGGCATCAGATGTATAAGTGGGGCAGTCAGAGTTACTAAGAATTAAAGGTTCATAGAAGATTACATAGAAATTGCTTGGGGTCATTTTTAACCCCATTTGCGAAAGAGTGGGGTAGTGATACGAAAACTGCAATTTCTTAAAATTAATGAAAAAAAATAATAAAAATGAAAATGGCCTCATGTTACAAACATGTTTTATGAGGAATACCTGGAATATGAATATATCACAACTTTTCGTTTTAAAGATTTTCAAGAATAACAACCCCTGAGGTCACTTTTGACCCCACATGTGCATCTGTTAAAAACAGATCATTTTAAACAGTTTGCAGCGATCCAAAGGTATTCCTCTCCTTATGCATTCAGAGCCAATTGATTATTCACTGAGATAAGTTTGTAAGTGCTTTTCACAACTTTCAGAGGACAGAGTGGACTTTTGCTGTAATGGTAGCGCTAACAACAACTAGAATATTAACGTGTACTTCCTGATTCTTGGAAAATTAAACACACATTGTTTTTTAAAAGATTTCTGTGTTTGCAAATCTTAATTGCACATTTTCCATAATTTGTAAATCCTGTTTGGAATGCCAAACATGTCATAATGTCAACACTGCACCTTTTGACTAAGTCTGATTAGCAAAACGCTATTAATAAACACTGCATAATCTGAAACACATTAGTGAAATTCATTTAGGTGTGAAAATATGCCTCCAGTGTCCTTTACAGTGTCTGAGATGTGTATTTCCTGACAGAAAAAAAGGTCGCTCCACTCCCAGGAGAGACACACTAAGCCACTGTTAAAGTTATGACCCACAATTCCATGTTTTTGATCTAATACTTTCAGACACATAAGTCCACACTGCCCTTGTTTTGGCTGCTTCCATCTGATTCATCTTGGCCCTTAAAATTGGAGGCAGAGACAGTGCAATGGCGAGCAGATGAGCCAAAGGGGTTGATGGGTAATCAATCATGGCGGTCGCTGAAATGGGAGCAGGTTCCAGTAGAGCGATCGGCGATTGGGGTGATCCGGTGACAGCGAGACAGCAGAGGATGGAGGTTAGCAGATAAAGAGCAACAGAGTGGAAAAGACAAGCAGTAAAGCAGACCTGCGGATGGGAGAGAGAGAGAGAGAGAGGAGAGAAGAGAGGAGCAGTGATGGAGAGAAAGAGGAGCAAACAGGTGCAAAGCAGAGAAGGAGAGAGGGGGGCACACAGGAATAGAACAGACAAGGGGTAAAGCTGAGAGGGAGAGAGAGGGATCAGACAGGAGAAGAGGAGGAGAGAGGGGAGAACGCATGAGCAGATGGGCAGACCAGACTGGGGCAGACCACACCAGACCAGGCAGGATCAGAGAGGAAGAGGAGCAGATGGGAGCAGAGGAGAGAGGAAGAGGAGCAGAGAAAGGGAGAGGCAGGGCAGACAGAAACAGACCTGAGCAGAGAGAGGGAGAGAAGGGAGCACATAAGGCGAGAAGCAGAGCAGACACAGGCAAATTCAACTTGGGCATATTCCAGGTATATAAATGTTTACAAGATTTTACTTACCAAGTTTTCCTGGCTTGTGGACCTAGTAGAATTGAATGGATCAAATACAGAGTCAGTTTCCCTCATGTGGATGAAGATTTTAGATTCTTAACTCTGCAAATGTTTAAAGGTGAACTATATAGGGGTGACAGTGACTAAGTGGTTAGAGTGTTGGTCCCCCAACCCGAAGGTCAGAGGAGCGAGCCCCGCTCGAACCAAGTTCTGTTGTTGTGTCCTTAGGTAAGACACTTCACCCACATTGCCTAGTATGAAAGTGGTGTGTGTGTGAATGATCGGTGGTGGTCAGAGGTCGATGGTGCAAACTGGCAGCCTCGCTTCTGTCAGTCTGCCCCAGGGCAGCTGTGGCTACAGTAGTAGCTTACCATCACCAAGTACCAAGTGAACAAATAATGACTGTAGTGTATAGGATAGTATAGCGCTTTGAGAGGCTCTGGCAAGCCTGTAAAGCGCATTACAAGTGTAAGGAATTATTATTATTTATATGACTTTCCTTGTGCACGGTCTGCCGCTTGCTCGTTTCCATGGTGATGATATTGCTTGGAATGTTCCATAACATGGCATTCAACTTATGCATATCTATGGAGACAAGCATCTGATACCACCGAGCCAGGTTAAAGGGTCATTCAGTCAGATCTGTGGAGAGGTGATACTACTAACTGTACAAAAATTATTTAGTGAATGAATGCTACATAGTTTAATGCCATTCTGTGAAACATTCCTGGCAAAGTAAAAACATCTCTATACAGGTGGTGGATCCCTATAGAAAAGTTCCATAATGCACCTTTAACTGACCACAGATCAATACAGTTGCTTTTTCCATCTCTAATGTTTTATCTCTCCATGGGTCCATTCTTCGGTGAACCCATGGAAAAAATTTGTCCCTTGATATAATAATATTTGGCCCGCAAGACCATATCAAATATGTATTAGAGCTGGACCGCTGGCCGCCGTGCTAGTATAGTATAGTAGTACGACAAATCCCTGAATGCTTTGCCCCCACCACTTCTGTTGACACTCATTAGCATCTGCTACCTGTCGCCTCACTAATCCACCCATTCTGAAAAACATGCAGATATTGTGGACATTATTCAATAAATATTTAGTTTGACCCTAGACTTAGTCCCAATTTTTGATTTTGGCTCTCTGTGAAAGTGAGTTTGACACCCCTGCCTTAGACTGTACATATAAATGGACATAGCTAACCTGCTATCCACCGAGTTACATATAGGAAATGAGTATGGGCAGGCTTCAGGCTCCATCGACTCTTAAAATGTTTGTGATACGTGATCTTGGTATTTTTATTGAGCTATTGTGTCCATAAATCAAGATATGAACATTGATACCAGACAAATCGACTGCCTTCTTTCCCCAAGACCACTCCTGCAAGTGTTAGCAACAGGTTTGATTGTCAGCGTTGCTATGTGCCCGCACCGCTGATTTGACAGCGGGTGGGCGCTTAGCAACGCTTACAAGAAGGGGCATTACCTGCAGCAGCTTCCCTCCAGATTGACTCTTTGGTTGCTACGATAGTCGCAGGCAGAATTCCAAATTTGAAACTTGGCTCCAAATTCGCCGCTATAACTGCTAGAACCGATGAGCTTCACTTGGCTGGAGCCGAACACTGTGGGCGACGTCACACTCCCTTAGTCCACTTTTTTCATACAGTCTGTGGGTGAACCCTATAAGATGAACCAGGGGTGTCGCGCCAAATTCCCGGCCCTGGGTACAAATCATCTTGGTGGGCCCGCACTACGTCTCGTCGTCTAATGAAAAATGCACATTACCGACTTTGTGAGGGGCCCCTCCCTACACTGGGCCCGGGAAGTACCCTTGACCCTCCCCCAGTCCGACACCCCTGAGACGAACATTTGAATTTACAGCAAACTATAGCAGAACATTATGTGTGGAGTGCATCTGAATTTGGCCTCATGCTTTATTCATACAGTGTGAGCTTAAAGAAAGATGTGTTATTTTGTCACGTTCTGGACACGTTCCAGGTTTTTCACTTTGCATTCACTGAACACATGTAAATCTATTAAACCAGCAACCTTTACACAAACAAGCAGTCAGCTGTTAAATGAAGGGCCTCTCACAGTGAGTGCGTGCAGCGTTTGTCTCATTTAGGCTCCATTTGTCATGTTAACTCCGGTTTGATTGTGTCGCTGCCAGACTGTGCAGGGGCTAAGGCATGATGAATACCTGTGGGCTGGAAATGACGTGTGCTATAATCACTGAGTTTATGAAGAGAAATACATCAATCATGTGTTTGCTTTGTATGAATGACAATAAGCTTTGATAATGGGTAAAATACTGTTGATGAATACTATTGTTGTAGCCCTACTATTTATACTACAAGCAATATTACTATTTCTCCTTAAATTTGTCTCCTTTCTATTGAAATGGTAATAATTTACAAATCATGTACTGTCTGCATCATATTATGGATGTGGGAGATGACGCAGGCATCTGATCCTCATCTGATCTAGTACTTACTAGCTGTATGCTGCCTGTTACCATCACTTTGGATGCTTTGCTGATTGTTTTGCCCTGCTGGTCTGCATACGGACAGTTTGGTGTCTGTTTTGGCATCTGTTTTGCTCATCTGCAAACTCGACTGTGAAGACGAATGCCGGCTGAGTAGCCATAGCTAGTGCCGGGCTAACTACAACTGCGCCCAGCATTATGTTCAAATGCTCCATCTCTCAGCTGCTCAGTCTTAATTGGTGGCTATTGCCATTCCACATCCCAGTGCACCACGACTCTGGAATTGTCTCCCTGTCCAGCTGAGAGCTGCACATAGCCTGGACCTTTTAAAAGCTAATCTAAAGACCTTTTTATTTAGAAAAGCTTATTGTTGATGTTTTTAGCTATTAGCAATTAGTATTTTAAAGTTCTTTTTTGTTTTAGCACTCTGGAATTCTGTTGAATAAAGAGTGCATCATAAATAAAATGTATTATTATAAATGGTCATATTTTTATATAGCACTTTTCCAGCTTCAGCATACTCAAAGTGCTTTACATCAAGGAACCACTCACCAATCCACACACACACTCATACACCAGTGTACACAGACACTGGGGGCGAGGTGGGGTAAACATTCATCTGTGGGAGCTGGAATCGCACCGCCAACCTGTGGGTCAGTGGATATGATTACTCAACCAATAATCTTCATGCTGAGAGACGGATTCGAACCACCAACCTGATGTGTGGACAAACACTACTGCTATTGTCTGACTGTTGTAGTAGTAGTAGTATGATTGAGCTACTTTGTGTGTGTTATTTATTTCCAAAGGTGAAACTTAACCTGCTTGCATATAACATAGGTTCTTATTAAAACTGTTTTGTAACAATTATATCATGCTGTTATGTCTTTCATTTAGCTTTATATTTAGGGTTGTCTCAGCAAATATCTGTTTTGTAATCTTTATTTTGAACTGCCTCTCTGGCACGATCCGTTTATCCCAATATAATGGGACAACAAATAGTTGCTCTTTGTTGTTATAGTTTCCCCAAACACTCCCTTACACCCTGTTTGCAAGGTGCCAATTAAAACTGACAAATTATAGAATTTGAATGTGTGAAAGAATTAAATATGAAATGAAATATACAAAATGATGCTTTACTATAGATTTGGATGTAGATGCGCATTTACATAATTAGATATTTATGATGAATAAATATAAAATACCAGGATACGAGGGCAGCAGTTTAAGCAGGGACTTCCAGACTTCCCCACCCCAGACACTTCCTCCAGCTCCTCCGGTGGGCCCCCAAGGCGTTCCCAGGCCAGCCGAGAGGCATAGTCCTCACAGTGTGTCCTGGGTCCTTATCCCGGATAAGCAGAAGAAAATGGATGGATGGAATATAAATTCAGCATCTCCAACCCCACCTCCTTGTGTCTGTTGTGTCTGTTGTAGTGGTGGATGAAGTACTCAATTTTGTTACAATTTTGTTACTTAAGTACAGATCCAGATGTACAAAGTTACTCAAGTAAAAGTATCGTATAAAAAAATCTACTTAGTTAAAAGATTTAATTCTTTTAAAATGTACCTGGCGTCCACATATGTGGACAACACATTTTGGGTTGTCTAGACCACAATGCAAATTTTTAGAAGAAGAATAACAGCAAACAAGAACAGCAACAATGCAAGTGTATTCAATTTAGACATTTTTAAGAGTTTAGAATGTTTAGAATGTTTTTTTTTTTTTTTTTTTTTTTGTGAAGACTCATGTCTTCCTGTTCCTGTCAGCAGCCCTTCACATGAGCCACATTGTTCCAAGAGGCACAACTGTTGTTTCTCATTTTATTTTTACACTCAGGACAAATGTTGCTGTATTCAGGGTCTTAATAAATAGTTTTTGCAAATCATTTTTCAAATGTTTTATCAAAATGATTAAAATGTCCACATATGAGGACATTCGTTTTACATAATTTTTCTCAGAAACTACATAATGTAAATTCTTTGTATTTACACTCATCAGGTCTCAATCTGCCCAAATAATAAAGATAAATTAATAAAGCATGTCACGCAAGAGCTCGGGTCTTAGGAGCTTAAAGAGTAACATGTAAAAGTATTTCACACAAGTGTTAATTGTAGATGTAGTGATATTGATTAAAAATTATACAGATTTTGGTCAACAGTTGCAATACGAATGAGTTTGTTAAATTTTCTTATGAATTTTGTGTTTTTACTTTTGTTTGGTCAAAGTCGAAGCTTGAACTCGAAAACTTTTGTCAGAATGTTACCACAAACATGAACAAAATAACTCCTCCTCCTTTACTTTTCAGTCCAGTTCAAAAATGCAGTGGAGTAAAAAGTACAGACACCTGCTCTCAAATGTAGTGAAGTAAAAGTAAAAAGTATCCAAAAATGTACTTAAGTAAAGTACAAATACCAAAAAATTCTACTTAAGTACAGTACAGTGCTTTATTACACCGTTGATCTGGTCTGTCATCTGTCTTATACTAATTTTGTATTTACAGCTCAAACATTGTTTATCCTGTTGTGTTTTTTTTTTTTATTATGGATAATAAAAAAAAACATCTATAAATAATAGTTGCCTCAAACAAAACAAAAATAATAAAAAATCCAACAAAATAAAATATCAGAATTGTCCTGTGTTCTTGCTGCTAGTGACAATATATTTGAGGAGCCGGGGAACTGAGAGCAAAGTCTAGAGATATTGACAGACTTACAAAAGGGGAATAACGCCATTGTAAGTCCAGAGGTAGAAGTTATTTTCCCCTGTTGTCTGTACAGTAAACATGGTTCGATATATGTTGCCGTTTTATTACAGTGGCCGCTGATTAAATTGAGCCGGGGAATCTATAGCACACCAGGGGAACATTTCATATTGTGCTTCTTTGCAGTGATCTCAAATAGACAGTGGTATTATGTGCCTATGGAGGAACACGCTGTGACCTTTTAATGGCCAAGTGTGTGGGAGACAAGTTGTTAAAGTTCAGACAAGCCCTGGCCTTCTCTCGAGGTGATAAAAACACGGGGCTGCATTACTGTAAGTGGATGTACACTAGCGAAACATGCAAAATGCTGCAGCGACTATGCACGAAATGCCACCTTTGGACCCTGGACACATTTGCTGAGAAAGGACATAGACAAAAGTGAGTGAGGACATCCTGATTCCCAAGTGCTGTTTACGCCAAAATGGTTGACAAAGAAATTATGGTCTTGATTGTTGTTTTGGTATTAAAACAAAACAATTCATGTTTAAAAATCCCCACATTTCCATTAAAACCTGTGGATGCATTTTTACAGCAGATCTATTATGCAAAATCAACTTTTCAAGGCTTTTAACCATATTATAGTTGTTTTTCCTTCTCATTTACCCTCTGAAAGTTGCATTTGCAGTGATTCGTGCATGTTTGAGCAATCTTTAATCACTTATTTTCAGGACGCCATATGCCCACCGCTCTCTACAGCGTTGTTAGTCATTTTGGTAGAGATGAAAAAAATATCCGCTACTCGCTTGTGTGATCTGCAGCTATCCTTCGGAGTTGCCGACTCTTTGTTGTGATGATGTTTACTGCGGCGTCAGCTCCCATTGGGCACAGCAGTTTTCTAGCACTGAAGTCAGCGAACTTGTTTCTTTTATTAAGTTGTTTTAGATGAATATTTTGATTTAAAATGTGCAAATTATAACCTAACGATCCATGGATGTAGATAATAATAACTATATAGTTGACACAAGCACAATATGTCTTCTTTAAGGTTAAGATACTGTCTTAATGTGTGTGGGGTGTGACGGACCAAAGGGTGCGGGACTTGGGGGCAAGTTTAAAAGTGTTTATTGACAAAACACACAAAACACAGTAGAGACACAAGGAAGCTGGGTGCAGGAGTGCAGGTCGGGATCCAGGGTAGACACAAGTGCAGGGAACAAATGTAGCAGGAACAAAACCGGTACCGGGAGACAGGGTCGGAGTCAGGAGTCCAGAGCAGTGCAGGGAGGCAGGGTGCTGAACAGGAACACGAGCAGGAACACGAGCAGGAACATGAACAGGTAGCACAACTGGGAACCAGACAAAGACAAACAGTGAGATGAGCAGACAATCTGGCCCAGAGTGTTGGGTCCTGGCTCCTCTTATTCACTGCAGGTGGTGTAGATTACGCTGATAGAGTCCAGGTGCGTGAGGGAGGAGCTAGGACTCCCACCTCCAGGCTCAGACAGGTGAGGGAGCAGACACAGGAGGCAGGGACAGAACAGGGATCCTGACAGATACACTTTATTGTTCTCATCAAATATATATAGACGATGATTCACTCTCATGGGAAATTATCAAGAATCAGAGAACCCCAACTTGTAAAACGGGTATCTTTTCTAACTTATAAGTCATAAACTTGATCTATTTTACCAAGGATTGCCCATAGACTAGTAAATCCCCGCAGACTACCATCACAGTTGTTCTTAGTACCAGTATAGTGTAAGTGCTGTGTAATACTAACTCTGCTACCTACTGCCAAAATAACACAGAGCCCCTTTAGTTAACATAGCCACTTGCATATACTCTTAATGAGCTAGTGCTGGCTCTAGAGCTGCTATCGCTCTTCAGTCAAACAAATGTGAATCCATTATCAAGATGCTATAGAGACCAGCACAATAATTCAAACTGTTTACCTTCCCAAATCTTTCTTATTATCCCTGTCTGCACCTTCACTGCAAACAAATAGGGGCCTGTAATGTCCATTCCGTTAATGATACAGTTATCTCATCTCCATAGGGGAGCTGGACACTGCACACACATTTGCTCTAATGAGAAACATTTTAGCCACTGCACCAAATAGACCTAACCACAAAGAGAAACAAATATGTCTTTTTAGTACCTTGGCTCAATGCAAGCGAATTCAGAAGGAAAGGCTGTACATTTCTATGGTCCCTCGATGATTTTATGTTTATGGGGGTCAGTTCTAAATGCAGTGAAAACAAAGCAAGATACATGATTTGAGAAGCAGTGTCCAAATTTCTAGTCCTTATATTGTGGGGATGGGTCATTTTAATTGATCTAGCAGCACACCTTTACTCTTACTTGAATAAAGGTTTTCAGCGTTGTCTTCCTCGCACTGCACCTTCAGATATGCATTTTAAAGCAGATCTATTATGCACAATCAACTTTTCAGAGCTTTTAACCATGTTGTCTTCGTTTTGCGTTCTCATTTACCCTCTCAAAGTTGTTTGTGGATTTATTCGTGCATGCTTGAGCAATCTTTAATCACTTGTTTTCAAAATGCCATATTTCTGATCAACCCCAGTTTCACGCCCACTGCTCTGTTCTTACTCTGTTCTCCAATTTTATTTTCTTTATTGGTGATACATCTAGGATTCAACAGCATGTGATAGGCATAGTCCATATTTCTAGTCCTAATATTGTAGGGCTGGGGAATTTGAATAGAGATCAAGATTCAGTTATGTCTAATCAAAGGTAGGTAGTTCAGTTACATTTACTCAGTTACATTTACCTGAATTAAAGAAATTGTATTACTTTACAGTACTTTTCTAGCAGCATTTTGGGTTTTCAACATTGGTCTTTCTCGCACTGCACCAGATATGATTTTGTTTTACAATTTTTTTTGTTTATCCTTTGAAAATACCAGATATTTACATTAACTTATATTTACACTTCTACTTGAGTAAAGCAATTCTGAAATAACGTTACTCTTACTGGAGTAAAATGTTTGGCTACTCTATCCACCTCTGGTATGAATCCAATCTTCAAACAGCAGTCAAAGACATCAGAGCAGTTGTGACATAACATTGCACCCCTCCGTGTCCATATATGCGCCGTCACCATAGCAGCGGGTCATTATTTTCTACACAAAATCAGAGCAGTTTGCCAAGCCATTAACAGTGTGGTAATATTGGCTTTCCTAATCTTGTATGCAGAGAGGGACAATTTGTGTGGCCTCAAATGTCAAACAACAGTTGGAGGCAGTTTTTCCATCTGTTGGCTCTGGGTTTCAAGGCTTTATTGAGCACATCGTAGCCAAAATTTCAGTGTTTCCTGTTTTTTATAGTTATTGAAAAAATGGGTGTTCATTTATCATCGAACCATAATACTGTAAGTTGTGTGTTTGTAACTGTGACTCAGCTGGTAGTCTTGGTGTTTCTTGTTTAACTTTGAATGTGGTGTATCATGTTTGAGTGATTGGTGGTTAGTGAGGCCATTGGCACAGATAGGCAGCCATGTTTGCCTCAGGGCAGCTGCGTATACAGTGTTAACTTGTATCACCAGGCCTATGCGTATAATCACATTGTAGCCCATTCTAACCATGAATGGCTGTGACATGCACGCTCAAAATCAGATTAATATCACGTTTTTCAATAAGATTATTGAAATGACATGTAAAAAGCCAAATCATCTAATTTCTTTCTGATCATGGTTCCTCTGATCATTCACCAGACTTTGTAGTTAACATGTTATTGAAGTAATCTTCAAGGTCCAGAAATCAGAGTATAATCAGATTTTAGTGTGCATGTGAACAGGGCCAATGACCATTTTATGTCTTTTTTTATCAATGCCCATTCCTCTGACAGTAAGTATGTGGGTTGAAGCACAAAAAAAATATATATGTATACGTTTTTTGAATGGCAATGATTAAAGGGCCCATATTCTGCTATTTTCTGATCTGTGTTATAATGTTGTTTCCTTATGACAAAAGTAACCAGAGTTGCATTTTGATTCATTCAAGTTCCATGTTTAACACACAAATCCTGCATATTTGGGTTCTTAGTTAGTCCTTCTCTCAAACAGAAAATACTATGTTCCACCTCCACTGTGTTTTTAAATTCCAAACACCCTCACTAGAACCATTTTGATGATTTCAGCCCTGAAATTTCCCATCTCTACTGAACAAAAGGTAAAAGGTAGTTGTTAACTTGAAAACTACCACTACATGACATCACAGGGTGGAACAGAGCCTTTTGAGCTTTGGAGATGTATACAGACTAAAAATAAAGCTTGAAAGAATCCATTTTGTGTAATACAGGACCTTTAAAAGTCTATACTGTTTATGTTCAGGAAGTCCATATTGATTTGTATTTTTAAAAATAAAATCAAGTCAAACTGGAAATTATTATTGATCAATAAGGTAAAAGGTGTGATACAACTTTTCCTAGCCCTATTCGCTATCATCTAATATGTCAAGTGTCAGGAGTGAATTAATATGTAGTTAAAGTGTCTTTAAGTGCATTAGATAAATTAAATTAGTTCTATATTTGATAGATGTTCAATGGGTGGTTTTATAGAATTGCACCTGTCGTAAAATCACACCACTGAATAAAAACACATTCCAGTGAAATTATGTTTTCTATTTCATAAACTAGTCAGTGCTCTCACTCAGATCAACACCTGAACTCTCCAATTGCCCGAAATATCACACTTCACCTGACATGAGCCTGCTGCCTATTTCAGGACCACACTTCAAAGCATCATTTGGAGATTATGTCACCACAGCTAAATCATCAATTCCATTTCCATTTCTAGAAGCAGGATGGAGCAAGCGCATGACGTTTGGTTGGGAGCGGAGCATGTCTAAAAACCCACTCAGATAATATTCACGGTCAGGGTACAGTGTGATGTCGCAGTGCCACTATGTGAAACTAAATGATTACAGAGTGCATCTTGTGCCTGGACACCCTGAGATGAGAGAGAGAAAGAGAGGTGGAGAGGAGAGGGTCTTATTCTGCGTTCTACACCCAGGTAATCCCACCCGCGCTGGAATAAGAAGATTACTACAGTGCGAGAACGGAGGGTGAAGAGCAGAGAGCTGTAGGTTTGTGAAGTGGCATCAAAATCGAGGATTAGAGCAGCAGATGAAAAGGTGACACACACACACACGCACGCACACACACACACACACACACACACACACACGAGTTTTACTATAATCTGAGTTTGTCATGAAGAAAGTTTAGTGATAGCAGGGGAATAAGTGTTCAGTTTAAGATATTTTAGACTGGTTTAAAATTTATAATAGTGATATAATAGTAGTGTAACCTATTTAACCCTGGAGAACTCACGGGATCAAATTTGGCTGCAGTTAATTACTGCTACCCAAAATAAAATACATCAATAAATTTAAAAAAAGTCAAATTTCAATTAAAAAAATTCAAAAAGCCCAGAGTGCCACTTCTGGCCCCTGCATAGAGACACCTAGTGGATGAATATTGAAGTAAAATGAGCCAGAGTGGTAGTGACAAGCTGGCCGACCTGTTGAGCTGGAAAACTACCCAAACAAAATCGTCTTCTCAACAAACCAGCGGTTGGGAAAATTGAGGGTTTTTTTGTTATTCTTTTTAGTAATAGCTTGCAGAATGTCTAGAAGTATGTTTTATGTTCTTTTTGGATAAATTAGCAAGCCCAATGGCTCAAATTTGGCCCTGATCCTAAATTAGGGAATAAAGGGTTAAAATTGAAAAAGTGGATATTTCAGTGTCCAGTGAGCTTTATAGCAGTAAATTAATGCAGTGTTCATAATTTTCCCAAGAAGAAAAGACTTCTTGGGCTCTCCAGGGTTAAAGGTGCACCATGTAACCTTTCTGGTAGGAGTCCACAACCTGTGTGTTTCCAGAGACATGTTGCTGCTTGGCCTTAAATGTTCTGCAGTATGAATGGAAAAAATATCTATCTTGCAATTATTCAATGACAAGTGTTTAAAATACCTTTAAAAACATATCTTCTGAATTCTGACTGTAAGCGGAGCCGCCTCTCCACTGATCTGACATAGTGCATCTTGAACTCCACTGATTTTTGCATTTATTTCAAGCTTACAATGCTTATACGTACTGCAACATAAACAAAGTGTACAAGTATACTTTATTTACAGAGTGTGCGTATAGACTGGTACTGCAAATTGTAAATGTTCAGAATCAGTCAGTGATGATGTCATGTCTTTAAATTGTTTATTATAGAAACTAAGTAACATTTTTAGCTCATTAAATATCGCTGTAAGCCCCTGTGGTGGTTAAATATGTATTTTCAAGGTGTTTGGAGGGAGATTTGTATTGCCTGCCTGCACTTGCTCATACAGACACACACATGCACATAGAAGCAGTATCTGTCCATCATGAGTCCTAGGCCTGTCATGGTAAACACTCTATCTGTCATGGTTTGATATAGGACACCAGAAGCAGAACACAGAAGTCAAATAAATATATTTACAGCCACTAAAGTGGTTGGGCTGGCAGGGTAGGCAAGCTGGTGAGCAGGGCAGGCAGGAGAGCAGAGCAGGCATGATTTGGGCACAGGAAAAAAAAGTCTTGACTTTTTTTTTTTTTTTTCAAGAATGAAAAAAAAAAAAAAAAAGCTAAGCGAAAAACTACTACCTAATAATGTAGATCAAACAAACTGGCGCGAAGGAGTGGCTGTGGAGCTCCAGATGGAAGCCAGGTGTGCAGTCAGTAGCCATGCCCAGACAGGAGGAGGACACAGAGGATGAGGGGGAGACAACTGCAAAAACAGGATTGGACCAGAGCAAACATTGTCTCAATTTGCTGGTTGCACACTTCAAAGAAGAGTCAATCTCATCATCAGGCATTTATTTCTGTTTAGATTGAATGAAGTAAGGAATTAATCTTTCCTTTTGAATATCAATAGGCAAATATAACATTATAGGTGATTTCTTCCCAATTGTAGCTAGTATTACATAATTTTCAGAAAATACACCTTGTTTCTCCTGTAGAGGAAGTCACGTGCGGTGCAATGATGGGATACAGAAATGCGCGAAGTCTGCTCGGATGCATGCTTCATTCACGGCTGATCTTCTTGGCAACACTGGAAACACAGGGAACATTTATTGACCGCATTTGTGGGGTGTATGAAATGGAACAGGCCCTTGCGCTAGAAGTGACATTAGTGCCCTTAAAAGCTGACGAATATGTGACAATATTGACTTATATGTTATATATTAAGTGGAACAATACTTTTTGCGGGTCAATATAAATTGAGGATACTTTTTCTTTGTACTACTGGAAAGTTTTTGGTTATTTTTTTTTTGTACTATAAAGAGATTTGATCAGTAGAAGGTTGAGTAATGAACTTTTATGACAAGTGAAGTGGCATCAAAATGGAGGATTAGAGCAGCAGATGAAAAGGTGACACACACACACACACACACACACACACACACACACACACACACACACACACACACACACACACACACACACACACACACACACACACACACACACACACACACACACACACACACACACACACACACACACACACACACACACACACACACACACACAGGAGGAGTTTTTTACTATAATCTGAGTTTGTTATGAAGAAAGTTTAGTGACAGCAGGGGAATAAGTGTGCAGTTTAAGATATTTTAGACTGTTTTTAAAATTTATAATAGTGATATAATAGTAGTGTAACCTATTAAACCCTTGAGAACCCACGGGGTCAAATTTTTATGACACATTATAGATACAAATAAATTACTTAAGTGTTGCATTCAGCTAATTAGTTTTTGGAGCATTTATTTATTTATTTTTTTTTACAATTTTATAAATTTATAATACTTTTTGGAAGATAATTCCGCTTTATGGTTTGGTTTCAATATTATCGTTTATCATCTGTAATTTACTTCAGCCATATACCACCGTTTATGACTTTGTTGTCATAAATGGTCACATTTTTATATAGTGCTTTTCTGCCTCAAGGCACTCAAAGTACTTTACGTCAAGGAACCACTCATATACCAGTGTACACAGACACTGGGAGTGAAGTGGATTAAGTATCTTGCCCAAGGACACAACAATAGCTCTGAGTCAGTGGATCTGATCACTCTACCAATCGATGTTTATGTCAAGAGCATGATTCAAACCACCAACCTTCGGATCAGTGGACAAACACTGCTTCACCTGAACTACTGTTGCCCCACTGTGACTGACTGAAGTTTCCAGATGATAATTTCCAGTCTTCCAGGTTTCCAGATGATAATTACTATTTTAGCTCGAAAGGGAGTGGAAAGAAGAAAAATAGTATAGCATTTAGTGGTAATTATAGAGCTTTTAATCATTATCTACTTACAAAGCAGCAAGTAGTAAATATTCATACCATCTTGATAATGAGAGGCAGGTTAATCTTGCTGATGGCACTGGAGTTTCATGTGGGCAGATGCCACAGTACAAGACTCATTAAACTTTCATCCACAGGAAATTATCTGTAAATCACTGTTATGATTCATGCATATTTAAACAGGCCTCGTAAACCCAGGGCTGCCAGTCCACCACCAATATGTCCACTTCTCACTATATGATAATGAATGTGAACGCTGCAAGGCACTATCCCTCACTCCACTGTCAAAGGGCCCTCCTCACAGACCTAGTAGAAACATGATTAGTAATCTTGTACGCTGCATTCTGGCTTTTCATGCTACAGTCGATATCAGCTAAACCTCTATTAGGAAACGACAGGGGCAAACAAATGAACAGGCATTTACTGAGGGCAGATTTGATGTCAATTACACCTCAGAGACCGCTATAAAGGTTAAGTGTGAGGCACGCTATAGCAGAGATAGTAATAGTGGAACAGTGAGGCTAATACAGCGGTAACCAAGGAAACAGGACCGAAAATATTTACTTGACATGAACCACAGACTGTGTAAAGAGGTGGACTAAGGGAGTGTGACATCACACAGAGGGGCAACGGTCAATGGAGCCTGAAGCGTGCCCATGCTCACTTCCTGTTTGGAAAGTGGCGGCTAGCAGGTTAGCTATGTCCATTTATACAGTCTGTGCTATGAAAATGGCAAAGTCTCCCATCTTTGTTTTAAGCAGACAGTAACTTCAGTCAAAGAGGGTGTATCATGCATATATATATATATTTTATATCTTTAAACCATGATACAATATTCCCTTGTCAAAAAATACCTGGATTGTTGTACTTGTTTCTTTTACCTTTTTTTCCCTTTGATTGGTCAGAAATCACTCAGATGCAATTTACCCCAGATTGTCACATAACAAATAGGAGTCATTTTTAAGATCATAAACCATAAATCAGCAGACTTCCTCGGAGCTTTCTGCAGTCAAACTGTGTTCACTACAAACACTATTGTTTCTAATCTGATCTAATTTCTTTGTGGCTTTTGTTGTTCTAATACTTGAGTCACACTGCATCATTTCAGTCCATTAAGCCTTACATGTGCATTGTCTTCTGTAATAACACGCCTCTACACTGCAGATACTTTGATCACAGTTTCAGTATATTTGGCTCTTGGAATATTTGTAATGATTTGACACTCAGCAATATTATTACTATGTTGCCACAAAGCTTTTATTCCCAAAACAGCTTCGTGTGATATTGTTTCATTAGACAGCAGACACTCAACACAATAAAGGCAGGCAGGTCGTTCCACCAAGTTTCGGGTCAGTAACAGGTCATCTGTGGAGAGGCCACTCACATACCATCTCCATGGAGACAAACAAGTGGCTGACCCCACTCCGAGAATGGTGAAAGTAGAAATCCTAATGTCTTTTAGAATAAACATGTGTCGGCAGTAGCATAAGTGATTTAAGCTAAATTTTGAATATTACTGTTTTTGTTATTTGTTGAAGGTCAGTCAATTTTGATGGGGCAGATTTTTATTTTGTGCAACTCCTTCAGCGCAAACCCTCATAAATCAATGGCAATAAGTTTCAGCGTTTTGGGGACAAGAAGGTCAAGTCTGTGCGTGAGTTGGAAAGTATTTATTTCGCTGCGGTATCCTTCAGTGTCAGATGTACTTAAGATATGCCTCTGCTGCTCTCAATATGTCAACAAGCTTATGCACAAGAAAGTTTGAGAGCTGTTCTTCCATATGGGCAATGTTAGGCAAAGTTCAGTTATAGCTGCTATCCAGATGGCTCTATCATTATTAAACTACACTCCACTGCCTTTGTTATAACATCAGGCTTTGTATTCTGCGTTGGAACCCGCAAATTATGTTTTTTTTTATGATTACACCAATCAAGCATAAAATTACACTGCTCTGCCCTCTGGAATACTGTGATTTTTCATCTATTTTGCTCTAAAAATGGAAATAATCAGTGCAATTTTAGTGTATTATCAGGAAACATATTGAAGCTGAGTACATGACTTTTAACCCATGAAAGGAGGAAGCAAATATTTAAATCTATTTTGCTAATTACTAGTTCTCACAAAGGTACATCCTTAGTCAGCAACCAAGGCCCTAATCAACCTGTTCAGATATAACTGGGAGCAGGAAAGTATACCCAATAACTGGAACAAAGGCTGTATTGTCAAAATACTAAAAAAAAAAAGAAAAAAGAAAGTGATACAACTGGTGTTGTATCACTCTTCTGTCAATCCCATCAAAGGTTTTCTGCAGGATCCTCTTGGACAGAATTGATACAGCATTTGATCCAGTCCTTAGACAAGATAAGGCTGGTTTCAAAAGGGGACGAGGATGTACAGATCAAATATTTGCTCTGAGAAACATCATCAAACAGTGTATCGAGTGGAAGACACCATGCTGATTAACCTCATCAAATTAGCCAGGTGCATCAGGACTCCCTCCCGAGTGGAGAGGATTGTATCGTGAAAGTAGCACTGAGATGGACTTCACCTAGAAAAAGAAAATGAGACTGGCGAAAAACAACATGGCAAAGTACAATAATCGTTGCGCTGAAGGAAATGGGACTGACATGGGGCGAGGCATAGCATAATGAAGAAGACTTTTAAGTAAGTAAATGTAACTGAGTGGTACCCATCTCTGGATGAAGAAGTGAAGCAAAGTGGACCACCATTGTGCAGCCAATCAGCTCTCTTCCCAAAGCATTATACAGCGACCTACATGGTTCTCCTTACGAGATCTTTAATCAATAAAATGTTTCATAATAGATGCAGACACAGTGGTCTGATTTTGTCCTACAGTCTTGCTTTTACAACTTCTTTGAATTACCAGCCTTCGGGGTATCGTACCTTTTATTTTGTTATCATTAAAGGAGAGGGGATGGAAAAGTAAAACAGCTCTACAGCAATAAACTGCACCGGACCATCAGCACAATAAAAAAAGGACAGGGGAAGTTACACCAATTGGACATAAAACAGGAGCGTAAGTTCTTGTGGCCGAGCGCCGTTATGGTAAATTAGATATAAGCAAGAATAGAAAATTTGAGCTGAAGTATTTCAATGATTAGAAATGGAGGATAAAATAATAAAAAAGATGGAGGAATTTGTTAGATGTGACTGTAAAAATGTAATAGGTGCTGTACCTGATTTTTACTGTCTGATTTAAACATGAAAAATTAAACTAGTTCATTTTAATCGTTTGTAGTTACTCCTCACTTACCTTATGCATTCCGAGAATCCTAATTATTCACGGCAATGAGTTTATAAGTGCTTTTCACAACTTTCAGAGACCAGAGTTTGCTGTCATGGGAAGCAATCAACAAGCTAACAGTGCTCCTCCTGATAATTGGACAACAAAAGGCTTACAATTACATGCATAGTTGACTTATTTTTACCTCAAAAGCTTAGTGTACAGGTTCTTAAATTACAGAAACAAATTAGCAGCACTAATCTTTTTGAACATGTTCCAACATCAAACAGGACACAAGCCAAATGTCCAGATAACCTCTCTCTGTTCTTCGCACTGGCTTGGATCCAGTCTTGGCTAAATCCAGTGTTCCCCAAACAACACAGAGCTCATTAGCTCATTGAGACAGTATGGGGTGTGCTCTGTGGGTCAATGAATCATTTTTGGATTTGCTGACAACGGCATTATCATCACTGGACATCTGGATCATCAAATACAGTATGAAGCCCGTGGTTTATGGCTCCACTTTCATCTTACAGTAGAGGCAAATGGTGCACTATGAGCACACCTCAGTGATATCATTTACAGTTGAAACCAGAAGCTTACATGCACTATATAAAAAGCCTGTCTGTCTGAATAATGACAGAAGGATTTTTTAGACAATTTTTCATTACTTTCATTAAGGTCAGAGGTTTACATACAGTAAGATTTTGTGCAATTTCCAGATGTCTGACGGTGCCACGTTCATCTATTCAAACAACAACTTAAGCACAAACACCATGGGAATGTCCAGTCATCACACCACTCAGGCAGGGGATTGGTTCTGTCCCAGAGATGAACGTGCTTTGGTCCAAAATGTGCATATCAATCCAAGAACAAAAGAAAAAGACGTTGTGAAGATGTTGCCTGAAGTTGGTAAGAGTGTACTATACCGCCAAGCAGCAGAAAGGCCACTCTGCCAGGAAGAAGCCATTACTCCATAAGAAAAAAGCCAGAAATAAAAAAAAAAGCCAGATTCCAGTTTGCAAATGAACAAAGCGGCAAAGACCTTCATTTTTGGAGACATGTTCTGTGGTCTGAGGAAACTAAAATTGAACCGTTTGGTCATGATGAGCATTGCTACATTTGGAGGAAAAAGGGTGAAGCTTGTAGTGTGAAAACACCATTCCAACTGTGAAATACAGGGGTGGCAGCATCATGTTGTGGGGTTGTTTTGCTGCAGAAGGGACTGGTGCACAAAATAAAACAAAATAAGGAAAAATACTGAAGCAAAATCTCGAGACATCAGCCAGGAAGTTAAAGCTTGGGTGCAGATGGATCTTCCAACAGGCCAATGACCCAAAGCATACTGCCAAACTGGTGACAAAGTGGCTTAATGATAACAAAGTCAATGTTTTGGAGTGGCCATCACAAAGCTCTGATTGATTAGTATCTGCTAAGCTACTGAAAATTTATGGGCAGATTTGAAAAGGCATGCATGGGCAAGGCAGCCTACAAACTTGGTTCAGTTACACCAGTTCTGTCAGGAGGAATAGGCCAAAATGCCAATCATTGTGAGAAGCTTGTGGAAAGATATCCAAAACCTTTGACCCAAGTTGTACCGTTTATAGGCAATAGTACCAAATCTTCTCTCATTATTCTGGCAGTTTTCAAACAGAAATAATTTTGGTGAATTGACCTAAACCTGGAAAACTTTAGTCTGATTTCATGTCAGACAGTGAGAAAAAAAAGTACATGTGTCTAAAGCCCAAATTTGCTTTGTCTGGGTAGCCAAAACTACATTCTGTTCATATGCTATACAAAGATGTGTAGTCTGGAGCTTGGGAGTTAAAGATGATTGACAGGTGAAGGCAATCAAAACAAACATGATGGTTTATGTGTGTGGAAAAAAATAGACTTCCACAGAAAATAGACTTCTGCAGAATCACATTGTTAATCTGCGGTGAGAGTTTGTTCTAAATTAAAGATGACCCACGACCTTGTTCATTCCCCATGCATTATTCAGATAAACAAATCTGATTTTCACAGCTCTGTGTAAATTTGACCAGACTGTAGATCCTATACAGATACTACTACTACTACTACTACTACTACTACTACTACTACTACTACTACTACTACTACTACTAATAATAATATTTATAATAATAACGCACAAAACAATCGCTCTACAACTTTCACTATGAAGCCTTGGTACCTGTACACGTCTGAGGACGACGTCCACCTCTACGACAAGGACTTCAGCCTGGAGGCTCTGCTCTGTCCAACACCATCAGGACACGAGCAAGAGCCAGAGGAGACCCACCTGGAGTCTGCCACCATCCAGGACTCCTCGACCCCCGAGGAGAGAGGTCCGGCCCAGGCACCCCTGGACGAGGTACCCCTGCACGAGGTACCCTTGAACGAGGTACGCCTGAACGAGGTACCACTGAATGAGGTACCCCTAAACGAGGTACGCCTGCACGCACGGTACCCCATGAACGAGGTACCACTGAATGAGGTACCCCTGGACGAGGTTCCGCTGCACAAGGTACTCTTAGATGAGGTACCACTGGACGAGACACCCCTGCACGAGGTACCCCTGGTCGAGGTACTCCTAGACGAGGTACCCCTGGATGAAGTACGAGGTACTCAGGACAAGGTACCCCTGGATGAGGTACCCCTGGATGAGGTACCCCTGGATGAGGTACACCTAAACGAGGTACCCCTGAACAAGGTACCCCTGGAGGAGAGCGCTCTGATGAGGGCGCTACGCCAAGAGTTGGAGCGAACGAGGGCCAAGCTCACAAATCAGGTCCAAATTAACCAAACACTGGACCTCAAGCTCAAGGCTCAGGAGAGGATTAACCAACAGCAAGACTTGGAAATCCAAACTCTCACTGAGGCCCTTCAAAACAAGGACCACGAACTGCAACATGAGAAAGAGGAACATCGGCAGAGAAGAATCAAGCATCTCCAGTCACTGCAGGAGATGATGGGAGTGAAAAAGGAGCTCCACAAAATCAAAAACGGCACAGTAAGAACAAACGTGGCAGATGTGGAGTTTCGAAAAGTCAAGGCTTTGCTCCAGGACAAAGAAAAGGAGATGGTGGCCCACATCAGTGCCCACAAACAGATAAGGAACCTGTACATCAGCGCCGGACACGAAAACAAGCAGCTGAAACAGGAGCTCCACAACACCCAAAACCTGACAGCAAAAATGGAGTTGGAGCTGCATAAAGTCAAAGACATGCTCCAGGAAAAAGAAGAAGAGCTGGAGAGTGTCACCAGTTTCCACAACAAAATCAGATTTTCTCATTTCCACAGTGCACTGAGGCACAAAACTCAGCTCACTCAAGACCTGGCCTCTGCTCAAACAAACATGGAAGAGATGCGCAGGACACTTGAAAAACAGGACTTGCAGATCCAAAATCTTACTGAGGCCATCCAAAAGAAGGACCTAGAACTGGAACATGAGAAAGAGGAGCATCGGCAGAGAAGAATCAAGCATCTCACGTCACTGCAGGAGATGATGGAGGTGAAAAAGGAGCTCCACAAAATAAAAAATGGCACAATAAAAATAAATGTGGCTCACAACAACATCAGTCAGCGAGGAGGAGAGAAGGGGCCCCGGCGTTACCACCGCTAAGCTCCAAACATGACCTTTGACCTCTGCATTAACACAAAATAAAACTCGATAAAACTATTTTAAATATTTATTATTCGTGTTTTATTGTTTTAAAGTCCAAACCTGACTCACCTGCAGCCGCACAACTGTCACTATTATGAAGGATATTGGTAAAATCTGAAGTAAAAAATACACAAGTAAAAGTAAAAGTATTAAAGTACCTGCTTAAAAGTGACTTAAAGATGAAAAAGTAAAAGTGTTTAGCTGTTTTCAGATTTTGAAATCTTATAAAACTTTAGATTTAGTGGTTTTCATAAAGATTTGAGCGGAATTTTGTTCAACAGAAACAACTGAATCAATCGTTGTTTTTTTTTGCTATATTTATCTGTATATTTTTTTTGCTCAAATTATGAACGTGTTAAAAATAAAACCTCAGACTTTTCAGCAGGTCAGACGATAATAGAAAAAATATTTCCAGTTCAAAAATGTAATTGAGTAGAAAGTAAAGACACCTGAAAATCACTTGTACTTGAAATTTCTGCTCTTTAAATCAACCAGGTTTCTTAGTAGTGTAAGAAGTAGTAGTAGTAGTAGTCGTAGTAGTAGTATTGATTTTACGAGCTTTCAAAACCCTAGATGTTACACCATCGTCGCCGTGAGTCAATACATTTTTGTGAGGTTGTGGTTTTGAAGTTTAGCAGCTCAGCGCCACAGGCAGGATTAGATTTTATTTATTTAATTATTTTCACCAAAATGTTGCATTGATGATGGCTGAATCTGACTCTGCACAAAGCTTCTCCAGCACATCCCAAAGATTCTCACTGGGGTTAAGAGCTGGACTCTGTGGTGCTGAGGTAAATCCTGTAAATTTGTGGAAAATATTACACAATGATTTAGGAAACAAAAAAGCACAATTTTCCAATCTGTGCTTTTTATCAATTGGACACACACACACACACACACACACACACACACACACACACACACACACACACACACACACACACACACACACACACACACACACACACACACACACACACACACACACACACACACACACATATAAAAGCTGTCAACAGTCGCATCTCAGGACTCTCTTCCTATCCTTTCCTGAGAGTCCTGAGAGTACTTCATTGTTCACTTTAGCTGTGTGGAACTCATTAAACCCTTCTGACTTTATACTTCAGTCTCTTAGTCCTCTTTGACGCTTGCACCAGAAACGAACAATTCTTACATAACTATATACAATATTTGCCCATTATGGTTAATACATAACATCAGATGACAGTTCTGAAATGTGTCCTGAATTTTACATGAGAATTTTTGGTTATGTATGAGTCATTACTGTGGTTAGCTAAAACAAATAATGCATTTACTCACTGGAGTTCAGTGCATCACTCGTGTCCACATGATTACTGCTAACCTCCTCAGTAGCTGTATACTATATTTAGACAATGTAAACATACAAGATGACACAATCAACTTTTTGATCCAAGAGAAGTTTCTACCAATTGCTCAAGGGTGCCATGCTTCGCTGTCTCTCTCCAAAATTCTCCTTCTCACACCTGTTCTTGTTATTTACTGATTACAGCAACATTTCAAAGCCAACATTTTAGCATCTTGAGTCCGCGCCCGTAAACTGTCCCAGGGTAATTTGTGTTTTTTACAGTTTTGAAGGTGTCTTATCAGCAGCTGTCCCCCCTTACACTGCTGGGGGGCTGCATAGGGGGGCTGCCTGTGGCTCTGAACACAAGCACATCAGTCACTGCATGGCCCACTTCCTCTCTTCATCTGCACTTCACACGACTGGCCCGCTCCTCACGCTACATGCGGTCCAGTCCCACGGCTAACCACTCCAATTACAAATCCCATGAATATAATTTTAACCTGAAAAGAACCCAAGCTAACGAGTTTTCAGTAGTTTAGTTTGAACGGGGAAAGTACACATTAAGATGTAACCATTCTAGTGGTAGAGGTATTACAAAGGTTACATAAATCAGTCAAAATATATCCCTGAGTAAGCTATAATGAGAGACAGCCATTTTAACACACAGGTTTTGCATAATATATCTCTTTTAAGCCAAGGCAAGCGAATTTGTGAACTTAAAGCGGCCACTTACTTGTCTCCGCGGCGATGACTCTGCAATGTTCCGCAGTATGGCATCTATCTCCATGGAGACCAGTAGGCGACACCACCAGATCAGAAAACACCTGAACTGAATAAATGCAAGAGAAGTTTAATGCCATACCAAAAAGAATTCAAGAGAGGAATAACATTTCCATGGAAACAAGCTGGTAGGGGACCGCCCGCAATAAAAGTTACATAGTGCACCTTTAAGTCAGAGATTGTTACTTCACCATTGTCATTTGCGGTGAAATGTGTATCCCAAATGTTGTTATTATCAATATTTTGGAAGCATGGTTCTGCCATTTCAAAGTATCTTAATTTCCATCTATCCATTTTCTTCTGTTTATCCTGGGCCAGGTTGTGGGATCAGCATCTAAGCAGGGACTCCCAGACTTTCCTCACCCGTCCCAGACACGTCCTCCAGCTTCTCAAGTGGGACGCCAAGGCGTTCTAAGGCCATCTGAGAGTCATAATCCCTCCAGCGTCCTGGGTCTTCCGCCATTTTAATGTATTTATTGTTTGGTCAATGTATAGCACTCAAGGACAAAAGTTCTATCAATACTTCATAGCAATATTGTATGTGGAAAATAAGATAAAAATCATTTTGTTCTGAGGAGACTGCAATGCGACCATGGTTCAAAAGAGTTTGAAAGAAATTATGCAGTTCCTATTCAAATAGTGTGAAGTATCAGTGACAGTTGGCATGGAAACAAGAAAAATGTTTCATGTAGATTTCAAAAAGTATCTCATTTGTGATTCATCTGCTGGAAGGAACTGAAGGCAATTAAACAAATAAAACTCATAAATAAGACAATAGATGAGTTACAGTATTTATCTGTCAGCTCGGTAGCACTGAAAACTTTTGCAGAGACTTTTGAAGAAGTGTGTTTTCTAAAAGTCAAACGGCAGCAGAGACTTAAATCCTGTATAGGCAACTGCTACAATTCACCTGGGACAAATAGAACAGAAAAATGTGCAGCGAAATAATGATAATAATCAAATTTTTCCAAAAAGAAAGTTTAGGAGTGGGGCTGAAGGACGAAAAAAGAAGGAAAAATTGGAGCAAGAAAAAAGTTTTTGGGGTAACAACCAAAACTTTGTTTAGGGCCACCAAATACTTAGAGTATCTGAATATCATTTTACTATAAGTGCTGCTAATTCAATAGCTTTAGTGTAATAAGATAAATCATTTTGGTGGCAGTTTCAGGCCTGTATATAAATGAAGAGTTGGACTAGAGAGGAAATCTAAGATAAAATACAGTTTTGTTTCATTTATATGGACACAAACTCACATGAAATAACGATGACAACAAAAGATGGAATAGTAAGAATATTAGACAATAATTAACAGATGCATTTAGTAGGATTGATATTTTATAGAAGTACTTGCCAATTAAATTGATTACAGCACTTAAACATTTGTACTCGTGTCTGTGTATACTCTGCACACCTGACTGGGCAACAGGTAGGTCAGAGGAGAGGCGCTTGACTGAAAGATTACGAAGACTCCCGCACACTGGCTCACTCTTGATTCACTTTTCAGTCCCTCTGACCTTCCTCAGGTATCAGCATTTAAACATTTTACATTCAAAAGCATCATTTCCTGGCATAAGGGCATGCTCGTGCATAGGGCTCCACCAACCACTAGGGGCACCCCAAAAATGTGTCACTATTATTTTGTTTAGATGACAAATTCTATTCCCCAAGAAGAAGGTTGGACACAACGCTAGACATGCCCCTGCATTTTAAAACCTAACCATCTTTAAAGAGGAGGTATTATGCAAAATCATGTCTGAAGAGGTTTTAGGTGTTATCCATGCATGTTTAAGTAATTTAGCGATCTCCTCCGGGACCTATTCAAACCCTTCTTATGGTTAGATGTAGGATTCTCTGCGATGACCAGCTCACAAACCTACGTCACCCCTGCTGCCACATGACAATTCTCCATAAATATATAAAAGCATGATACAAAACTGTACACAGCAACTTGATGCAATGTGCAGTAGTTTCATTCATTTTGGTGGTCTAATGTGTTAGCAGTTAAGAGTGCATAGAACAAAATATATACAGTGTGTGAATTTCTGCAAAGTTTTAAGAACATTCTGGTCTTTTGGTTCGTACTGCATTTAGCTGGTGGGCTTAAGAGCATATTTCCATGTATGTCCTTCCAGAATCTATTGAGGATAAAACGTTTTTATAAATGGCTACAGTTTAATGGAGATGAGTTTTCCATGCACGTAAGAGTGGGGCTAAAGTGGTCTATGTGTGCTTTAGATCCTGGGATTTATGGTTCAAGGTTTCTTCAGATAAAATGGTCCGACAGTTATAAAGAGTGCATTAGCAACAGCAGCTCTATGGCATTTGTGGGAGTGGAGTGTTGTGGCGGATTAGAGTTTCTACATGGAAATTTCTGCAAATTTGTAATCAGTTTGATGAAAGATTTTTTAAAGAAACACAGAAGGAAAAAAAAGTCTTCATAGTCTTCTCTTCAACATATTGTACAAATGATAAAAATCTATTTCACAATGCTGTAAAGTGCATCATTTTCAAAGACTGATCATAGCAAATCAGGCTTGCAAGCAGACACAGTTCTAAAGATAGGATTGAATACGCTTCACAGTAGCAGAGCCTTCAACAGAAAAGTTACATAGTGCTTCTTTAAATGGCAGACATGTGTGTGGAATGAAGTGAAACCAACTTAAACTTACATTTTGTTTTCACTGAAATGTTTTTTTTTTGTTTTGTTTTATTCTTATCATGGACTTAATCACTATTACTCTATGAAGCACTTAATAACCTTGTTTTGAAACGTTATATGGACATAACTTATTATTAAAATGGGACTAAACATCTCAACTCTGTCCAAAACCACATTTCAAATACAACTGCTAAACTGGGCTGTAAAGGGAACAGTGAAAGGAGAGAAGGGGCGAGGTTTGAATATATGAGGAACAGTGTGATTGGTCTAACAGGTATCCAAACTTCAAACTGCAGCCAGGCAATCAGAAACACTGCATATGTCCCACAGTGTGAAATCTTTAAGTATGTGTTATAGTAGCAAAGTGGCAGATCCAGAGATGGGGACAGAATGTGCACAAATGAACACTGTAATGGGAAACTCTTGGGATTTTTCTAACATGCTGACACAACGGCTCATACACGGTGCTGTTGTAGTAAACACTAACTGGACCTGAATACACCTTAAAATTACCTTTCAAGAATCTATATGTGCTGTCTGAGTTGTAAGAAGTAGTAGATTTCTGTGTCAAATGCATGTGTCAAGACTGAGAAACCAGATATGCAATTTCCTTTTAATCAGGGCAGAGGTGCGTGATGTCAGTTTAATCAGGGCAGAGGTGCGTGATGTCAGTTTAATCAGGGCAGAGGTGCGTGATGTCACCAAATACCTGATATTGGCACTGACCACTGAAGCCAGAACACACACATTTTTATACTTTTTGGACCACAAACCTGTAAAAATATACCTAGTTTTGCACTGAAACTGCCAAAAGGAACCACAGACAATGCTATTCAAAAACTGTATGCACAGTTTAGTAGCAAAAAATGTGATTTAGAGTTTACTTTCATATAAATAATTGTTTTGGAATGTTCATTTGGACCCAAGCATCATTTCACAGAACAGAGCATGTATTTGTAGTTGTAGTACAAACATTTTTCTATCATTTATGCAGCAGATGCCATTTTGATTTGCTGGACACCTCTCAATGTTTTCTGTGGGTCTAGTTTAGTATGTTAGTTTTGTTTTTGAGACAATTCACATAAAAGACTGAGCTACACAAAGAGGTGATATATTTGTGCCAGGTTATAGCAAAATTACTCATTTCCACCCTAAAATACAAAGTATGTTAATACAATCACTCATCCAGTCAATCAATAAGTCAAACTAATCCCATTCTGTATTAGTCATTACATCCATACATTATTTACAGTACTTACACTTCCAGTCAAACGTTTGTACATGCCGTTTCATTACTGCATTCTACATTTTACATACTGTACATACAAAGATATCAATTATATGAAGTACTTGTAAGATATATGGAATTATGTAGTACAGTAAAATGAAATAACTTAACAAAGCAAAAGGCAGCTACTTTGAGGATTTGAATATAAAATATCTATATTAAAAAAAAGTTTACCTTACCCTTTTTCTTTGCTACATAAGGCAGTGTCCACCGGCTAGCTGACTAGAACTAAAGAAGCGGCTTGGATGAGCAGCGAAAAGTCTTCACTCCTACAACAATTTGTCCAGTTGACAGATTTAAACTTCGTCTTTTGATACGGATCAGACCTGGACGACTGAGGGATTACACAGATATTTGCTACAGAAATGCATATATCTTACTTATGTTTGGTGTCTTCTATATATATATAAAATGTGGAAAGAAGTAAAAAATTAAAGCCGTAAGCGGCATCGAACGGCCCTCGCGGGCTGCGCTTCGCACTCGGCCGACCGGTCACTCCCTGTAGGTGGCGCTGATTCATCACTTGCCTCCGTTTTATTGTGGCTTTGGGCTGCGTTTGTCACCAAACAAGGTCAAAAGACATTGGGAGCACTGATGCACAAAATGCACCAACATGGGTTTTTCCAGGCATCACCATGGCAACACCGCGCAAAATACAAAGTTGGCACCTCGGACTTTTTTGACGGGGAAGATGTAAAGAATCAGCGTGCCAATTTTCACATACTGGATTGAAGGTATGAAGCCGTTATAAGACTTTGAAATGTCCAAAAATGTGTAAATTTTCCCATTAGGATAACATGGGGTTTTTCACGCATCGCCATGGCAACAAAGTGAAAAATATGGCATGGGTGTGATTGACTTTTTGGATCGGGATGACATGATGAGTCATTCTGCCAAATTTCACTTAATTCCATGAAAGTAATCTTTTTCTCATGAATGGGAAATTTTCGGACCGTTCCCATTAGGATAACATGGGAACTTCGGCGCATCGCCATAGCAACACGGTGCAAGAAACGACATGGGTCTGATTGACTTTATTGATCGGGATGACCCACTGGAATTTTGTGTGAAATTTCGTAACATTTGGGAAAACTAACATTTGGGCCCTCCATGCAAATTTATTTGTTATTCTGTAGGGGGCACTATTGCACCAAATTGCACTCATCGTTGCGGAAGCAATAGGCCCTACGCCCTGTAGGGGCTCGGGCCTAAAAACAAAAAAAACTAAAAAAAAATAAGAGGATGTGTCCAAATTTAAAGTTACCCCGGGCACTGCCCTCTTCATTGGGGTTGTATTATTATTATTATTATTATTTGCATGGGGCTGCCGATCTTGACAGCAAATAAGTACTATATGTACTACAAAGCTGTTTTAAAGCCTCCCAGAGAATTGGTACAGTGTTGACTTGTTGGTGACATGAAAATTGAACATTTTACTCAAATCAGCCTACTACTTTTACACAAATCAACCTACTAACCTTCTACATTTAAATGAATGAAGAAAGCGTGGAGCATTTACAGCAAAAGCGGCCAGGGCGAAATAACGTCAAATAACCATCTTAAAAAGCTTACATAGGTTTTATAAGAGAGTAAAATGATAGAGGAGTAACAACAATAGTACTTTTAAATAGCATTCAAATGTACCAAAAAATAGCCTTTGAGTTCAGCACACTCTACAGTTTACAAGCAAATATACAAAAAGGATAGTACCAAAACACCAATTATGGCACATAAAACAAGAGGATTTGTCATTTCACTGTTACAATTGGCTCCCACAGTGTGAAACCTTGTAAATCTTTAAGTATGTGTTATAGTAGCAAAGTGGCAGATCCAGAGATGGGGACAGAATGTGCACAAATGAACACTGTAATGGAAAACTCTTGGGATTTTTCTAACATGCTGACACAACAGCTCATATACGGTGCTGTTGTGGTGAACACTAATTGGACCTACTCAAAAAAACATAATAGGACACCTTAAAATTACCTTTCAAAAATCTATATGTGCTGTCTGAGTATGTACTTGTTATTGTAAGAAATAGCGCATTTCAGTTCCAAATGCACGTGTCAATACCGAGAAAGCCAAATAACAGGGAGAGCCATTGCTGCTTCAGATAATGGATGCAGGTACTCGGCACTGGATACTCGGAGCTATTGTTTGGGAGGCATGTGTGAAATGGGGACAAAACAATAGCGAGGCATGGAGAAGGAGGGCTTGAACACCTGCGTTCTCCTGAAACACAGTGGAGAAATGTAGCTGACAGGAGCTTTGCAAAAATGCTACAGAAACGACTGTGCTTTCGCTACACAATTTAGATTTAAAGTTACCATCTGTAAGTGTATTTATTTTTTGTTTTTTTACCTCGACAACTACCAACTCACTACTACCTTCAAACTGCATTTGTGCGTTTTAATCTTACGGCCCACATTTAAACACTACTGAATGTGAAATCCCACGGCTGCTGCTGTGAGCTTTCCTCAGTGCTGATTTTAAAAGGATTTATTGAGAACATTTGAACTCCGTGTACTTTTCGAGCAAAGGAGACATTGCTTAAATATTATCTAGAGAACAGCTTTGCCAAACACGATCTTTTTGTGCTAAAAACTCAATTTTTACACTTTTCAAAGCAGGGTGTTATGGTCTCTTTCTCTGTGCATGGGCGATAGGGGCTCTTCATGTACTTCAAACAGCGTTCATTGTTTTGCTATGAAGGACGTCTCTCTCGCTCAGATCAAAACCATTAGAGGTGTCGATTCAAGCTGAAACTAATGTATCAACACTCACTGGCATCTAATATCACTTAACATTGAGGTACCCTTCGAGACAAGGGCCCATAGCAGTGCTCCCACTTAGCAGATATGAGGCTCTTCATATACTAATAACAATCATATACACAGAACATAAATATTATTGCAATTTCACTGGTTTGTTTGTGGCCAGACCTTCTTCTCGTCAGATCTCAGAAGCTAAGCAGAACTGGGCCTGGTTAGTGCTTGGATGGGAGACCGCTGGGAATTCCAGGTGCCATAGAAATGTTGTTGTGTCCTTAGGCAAGGGACTTAACCCACATTGCCTAGAATGAAAGTGGTGGGTGTGAGTGTTGGTGGTGGTCGGAGGGCCCGATGGCACAGATTAGCAGCCTTGCTTCTGTCAGTCTACTATATAAGTCTATTTTTTTTTTGTTGTACTTTGACAGTTTTGGCTGCACTCTACCACCTTCTTCAAAAGTGTCACATGATGTCGCTGTGATGTGTCTGGTTAGCTGATTTAAACAGATTTTGGCGCTAACAGACAACATCAAATTCACAGACTTTGTTGAGTTGGACATTAAACACTTGGCAGCATAAAAATGTAAATATGCTGGAAACCTACCCACACTGGCGAGTACCTTCTCTGGACATCCAAACACCCCCCTGCACACAAACTTTCAGTAGTAAACAGTCAGACAGAAAGGAGGAGGTAAAGCAAGGCAAGTTGATTTGTATAGCAGAAACATACACAAAGTAATTCAAAGTGCTTTACAAAATAAGAAAGACATTAAAATCACAGCAATACAGCAAATCACAACATAAACAATCATCATAAAATTAACATTAAAAGAAAAAAGTATTGAATAAAAACCTTTCAGTCATATGCACAACTTTCAGGATGTACTGCAGCTGTCTTAAGGCTTGTTTGGAGAGGCCAGTGAGCAGGACATTACAGTCGTCTAACCTACTGGAGACAAATGCACGGATAAGTCTTTCCAAATCTGGTTTTGACAGTTTACCCTTTTGCAATGCTTTTTCATGGTAAAAAGCTGCAGATGTTATTGAGTCTGAGTCCATTATTAGCCCTAGATATCTAGCCAAATTTGAAGGTTTTAGAGAAGGAGCCTGGGGGTGACTACTGACTCTTTGGTTCTGTGGGCCAAAGACTATCACTTCAGTCTTGTCTGAGTTTAGCTGAAGAAAGTTGTTTTGCATCCGCACACTGATCTGTTGGATGCAGTGGCAGAGTGAATCCACTGGTCCATATTCACCTGCTTCAGTGAGACATACTGTAGATCTCACTGTCATCTGCATAGTTGTGATAGGACACACAGCAGGAGGAGCATATCACCACTGCATTGAAAAAATTTAAATATCCCAAATGGGCCTTAAACAAAGGGAAACAGCTGGCACAGTAAAACACGGAAAAAACAGCAAGACAACAGAGATCAGCAAAATAGTTGGTTACACTCCCATATATCAGGGATAATGGAAAAATAGAACAGGCCATGAATAAACATAACAGCAGTACTCCAGTCAAAGCTCACACAAAATGACGGCAGTTGCTAATGCACACCATGGATAAAATAGACCAAGACCCAAATGGAATGGAATATATGAAATGCCTTGTTTGTCATGCAATTAGTGAAACAGGCTCTATGTGTTCGGAAAAAAGAACACAAAATGGAATGTGAAAATAAAACAACCAAGACATGCACCTTTCTAAGTAATAAGTCCACCAAGAACAACTTAAACTGCAATATTAGACGACTGCAGGAGAGAAAACCAACTCATGGCTTGGGATTAGGGAGGCCAATCGATATCTGAAAACACTCCCGCTACACTGTAAATCAGGAAGAGGGAGCATATCAATTTTCTCACACCAGGGATACAGTTCTGAAGAAGTCAGCAGTGCAGATGGTGCTGCCGTTCTACTGCTCCAAATACGAAGACGGTACCAAAATCTTTTTAAACCAGCTTACCAGACACATCACAGCAACATCATGTGAAGGCAGCAGAGTACAGCTGAAACTGTCAAAGTATGAAACAAATAGAGATTGGTACATAGGGATCCAGGTGCTTTACTATATAACTTTTCTGAAGGGTCCGTCACTCGCTTGTCTCCATCGAGAAGTTATAGCTTTGCCTGGAATGTTTAACAGTATAGCACTGAACAACTCCTATCTCCATGGAGACAAAAATAGATGTACAGAAAATTGACATCATGTATCAGTTACTGCTGCTTATGTAGATGTTTTAAAGTGACATTGCAAAATGATAATAGTACTAGCTTAGTTTCATATAGTGCTTTCCATATGCTGTAAGGCGCTTTATAATTTTGTGCATTATTCATTCACTTCATACTCTGTGGTGGTATGCTACTATTTTGTAGCCAACTGCCCTGGGGTAGACAGACTGACGGAAGTGAGAGTGCCAATCTTTCTTAATTAAAAGTAATTTAATTAAACTTTCACTTCCCATTATAATGTTTGGCAGTACTGGTTTAGAATAGACTTTCCACCATATTCCAAATCAGCCAAATCTATTCATCAAAGTTGAGTCAAGCACAAGAAGTACACCCAAATAATGACATGTATTATGAGTTGTTATTATTATGCTATTTATGAACTTTATTCCATTCAAAACCTCACTATCTGCTTATTTGACTCAGTGCAAAAGCAACTTAACAATTTCACACATCACAAAACAAAAACTTTTCCTAAATAATAGACTTGTGCATGTATCTTTCAACTATATTTCCAGTGTAATGAGAATGTAATAGACCAAGATTTTCTGTCCTATAAAAGTGTCATATTTTGGCTGGAGACTCATTAGAAGTTCAGGGAGAGCAGTCAAACTTTTTCATAAAATATTCAATTCATTGTTCTTTTTGACACTGCCATATTAGTAAATAATATATGTCCTACTATTTGAAAATGCAAAGCAAATGGAAATACATCAGACTGGTTCATAATAAAGGAATCTATCCAGGATCATGCTGCTTAAAATGTGTCGAAAGTAGAGTTATAGGAAAATGTACGATATTTGAAAGCAAAGTTAACGTGAATAGCTTAGAGACAAGATAGACAATAGACAAGAATGATAATGGCACTGTGACAAGTTTGTGGTACAAACCTCACCCATATATTTGTTGCGTTGATGGGTAAGACACTTCATGATATATGACCATACTGCTGACTCACAATATGTGGCTGAATGTGACTAATAAAATGCATAGGTCTTCACTCTCCACATTTGATGGTTGTAAGTTACTGTGGCCACAATTGCCCTGGGTTGACTGTTAAAAAGAGTGGCTGCCAATCTGTGCCAACTACCACTCCACCAATCACTTACTAATCCCAAAGTACTTTTTGTGTTTTTGGTAAAGAACAACATATAAAATCTAGCAAATAAGGTTACTTACTCACTCCCTCACTATCTCTCTCCACACTCGATGGCTGTAAGCTGCTGGCCAAATTTGCCCAGAAAAAGGCAGCTGCCCATCTACACTACATACCAACCACCACCAATCACTTACTTTGCCATGGTTTGATTTTCTGTGCTAAGATCATGGGCACAAAGAACAACAAGTACCATTGTTGGATGAGGGAGGCCATCGAGATCTGGAAACGCAACCACCAGTCTGTATATCAGCTCATATATCCATGGAGACAAAACGGAGCAACCACTGTAAGCCAAGTTACACGTGTGATCTGGGAAAAGAATGCATGTTTTTCAATGTATTTCTGAGCAATAAAACACACGTAATAAATAAATGCTAGATAAATACATTCGATACAATATTGTGGAACATTCCTGGCAAAACAATAGGTGACAAGTAACAAACCCTCCCAGAAAAGTTAGAGCCTCATTCAAATAGATGTATGGAAAATTGTTACTGCTGCTTATGTAGATGTTTTAAAGTGACACTGCAACAGGGTAATAGTAATACTTACTAGTTGCTCTATAATTTCGTGCATTATTCATTCATTTCATACTCTGTGGTGGTATGCTACTATCTTGTAGCCAACTGCCCTGGGGTAGACAGACTGACGGAAGTGAGGCTGCCAATCTTTCCTAATTAAAAGTAATTTAATTAAACTTTCAACTTCCCATTATAATGTTTGGCAATATTGGTTTAGAATAGACTTTCCACCATACTCCAAATCAGCCAAATCTATTTATCAAAGTTGAGTCAAGCACCAGGAGTACACCTAACTAATGTGATATATTAGGAGTTGTTGTTATTATTATGCAATTTATAAAGTTTATTCCATACAAAACCTCTTCAGCTGCTTAGTTGACTTTGTGCAAAAGGAACTAAACAATTTCACACGTCACAAAACAAAAACTTTTCCAACTAAATAATAGACTTGTGCATGCATAATAGACCGCCTTGCTCGCACATGCAATACATTTTCAGCAGGACTGGGATCAGGGCCACTCTAAAACACTGACTTTGTTATCCTCAAGCCACTTTGTAACCAGTGGCAGTATGCTTCAGGTCACTGTCCATTTGGAAGACCCATTTGCGCCAAAGCGTTAACTTCCTGGCTGATGTCCTGACATTGCTTCAGTATTTCCACATACTGTTCTTTCCTTATGATGTCATCTATTTTGTGAAGTGCACCAGTCCCTCCTGCAGCAAAACAACCCCACAACATGATGCTGCCACCGCCGTATTTCACAGTTGGAATGATGTCCTCAGGCTTGTAAGCTTCCCCCTTTTTCCTCATTATGACCAAATAGTTCAATTTTAGTTTCATCAGACCACAGGACATGTCTCTAAATATTAAGAGACATAATATCTTTGCCCCTGTGTGCATTTGCAAACTGTAATCTGGCTTTTTTAAATATTTGTTTTGGAGTAATGGCTTCTTCCTGGCAGAGTGGTTTTTCAGCCCATGTCGGTACAGTACACATTTCACTTTGGATAATGACACACTCCTACCAGCTTACCAGCTTGGATTGATATGCACATTTCAGACCAAAGCACGTTCATCTCTGAGACACAGAACCCATCTCCTTCCTGAGCAATGTGATGACTGGACATTCCTATGGTATTTATACATTTTACTGTGAACCTTGGCCCTTTCTCGTCAAAGAAAGCCCTCCTCAGTTCTGGAGTACCACAGGGCTCTATCTTAGGTCCACTTTTGTTTTCTCTTTATATGTTGGCGTTAGGTTCTATTTTTTAGAAAACACCAGAATCCTTTTCACTGTTTCGCAGATGATGTCCAAATTTATATGTCTATTAAGCCTGAAAGTGACTCATGTCATTCGCTTCAGAGATGCCTCCAAGAAATCAAAGACTGGCTTAAATCAAACTTTCTTAATTTAAATGAAAGTAAAACTGATGTTATTGTGTTTGGTGAAACAATCCAGACTGATATCAGTCACTCTCTTGGCCTTCCATCTTCTAATACATGTCCCTATGTGAAAAATCTTGGTATTGTAATTGACAGTTCTTTTAGGTTTGACAAGCAAATCAGTTCAGTGGTCAAAACGAGCTTTTTTCAGCTCAGACTCATGGCAAAGGTAAAGTCATACTTGCCCTCAAGTCATTTGGAAAGACTAGTCCATATGTTTATTATTACACGGCTGGACTATTGTAATTCTTTGTATGTTGACGCGTCCTCCATACGCCGTCTGCAGCTGGTACAGAATGCTGCTGCGCGCCTTCTGTCTGGCTAAAGACGTTCTGATCACATAACTCCTGTGCTACAGAGTCTTCACTGGCTTCCGGCGTCTTTTAGAATTAAATTTAAAATCTGGCTTCTTGTCTTTAAAGCGTTAAATGGTCTGGCACCTGTGTATTTGTCAGAACTGTTGTCTGGGTATGCTCCTGTAAGAGCCCTGAGGTCCTGTGACCAGTTACTTCTAAACTGTCCCCGCTCGAGACTGAAAACCCGGGGGGACAGAGCATTTGCTGTGGCTGGTCCCAAATTGTGGAACAGTCTTCCCATAAGGATTCGGTCTGTGTCTGACATTGACAGTTTTAAGTCTCTGTTAAAACTCACCTTTTTACTCTGGCTTTTGAGACGAGCTGAGCAAGACATTATTATTTAGTTATGAGTTATTGTTGTTATAATTTTGTATACTGTGGTTTTACTGTTGTCATTTGTTATATTGTACAGCACTTTGGGCAGTGGTGACTGTATTTTAATTGTGCTTTATAAATAAACTTGACCTTGACCTTGACCTTATACATGCATATAATTGATTGAACAGATGAATGTGGCACCTTCAGGCATCTGGAAATTGCAACTAAAGATGAGCCAGCCTTGTGCAAGTCCATAATTCTCTTCCTGATATTTTGGCTGATTTCTTCTGGCTTTCTCTTGATGTTACACAAAGGAGCAGTGTGTTTCAGGTGTGTCTTCAAATACATCCACAGGTGTGTCTCTATTTAACTCAAATGCTGCCAATAAACCTATCAGAGGCTTCCAAAGACAGGACATCATCATCTGGGGTTTTCCCTAATTGTTTAATTTCACAGTAATCTTACTGTACGTAAACTTTTCTAAAAAAAAAAAATTAAAAAAAAAAAAATCTCATTATTCTATTTAGCAAGTGTCATGTTCATGTCAGAAAGTGAAAGAAAAAAAGTGTATGTCTTTTTATATAGTGCATGTACAGCTGGTTTCAACTGTATATTTCCAGTGTGATGAGAATATAGACCAAGATTCTCTGTCCTATAAAAGTGCCATATTTTGCTGGAGACATGTTAGAAGTTCAGACAGTCATACTTAAAAAAAAATAAATAAATAATTATAAAATATTCAATTCATTGTTCTTTTGGACACTGCCATATTCGTAAGCAAAGCCAAGCAAATGGAAATACATCAGACTGATTCATAATAAAAGAGCCTATCTATGATCACACTGCTTAAAATATGTCAAAAGTAGAGTTATAGGAGAGTGTACGACATTTTAAAGCAAAGTTAACTTGAAAAGTTTTGGGCTTGACAAGAATAACAGTGGCACTGTGAAAGGTTGGTGGTTCAAACCCCACCAAAGGTCATCACATTTGTTGTGTTGGTGGGTAAGACACTTCACCACGCCATATTGCTCACTCATAAATGTTGCTACCACCAATCACTAATCTCAAAGTACTTTTTGTGTTTTTGGTAAAGGACTACATATATAAACTAGCAAATAAGGTTACTCACACATGCACTCTCTCCACACTCAATTCCTGAAAACTACTGGCCAAAATTGCCCTGAAAAGGTATATGTGCCAACTACTCCAACCACCACCAGTCACTTATCCAATCCCAAAGTATTTATACATATTTGCCACAGGACTATAGATAAAAACTGTTAACTGTGTCATGGTTTGATTTTCTTGTGCCGGTGAAATTAAGAAGTTTGTAAAGCCTGGGCAAGCACCTGCTGTTGTGATTTTGAGTAAAGAAAAAAAAAAAAAAAAAAAATTGTACATCGCATACACACAGACATGGTGAGTAAAGTGTCTTGCTCAAGGACACAACAGCAGTAGCAATAAGCCAGAATTTGAACTATGAACTACTTCTTCATAAAAAGCCTGAACAAAGACTTAAGTGTTACCAAAAGATGAATGCTGTTTTATGAATCCATGAATCACATCTTACATCTCTGTTTTAAATGCATATAACCCCATAGTGAGAATAGAGAACAGTGGAAACCTAAAAGTAAAGTAAGTGAACAATCACTCAAAAGTCATATTAGTTTATAATAGATGAGAGCAGGGGAGCCAGCTGTGGTTCTCGGGGCACAACAGGAGGTTCAGTGCATCTCATCAAAGTCAAAGTCTCACTATAAACTACAGAAGACAGATGATGGTTTATTCTGCTTAGTAGGTTAACATTCTGTAGTCAAAACATATAAACTTGAAATATGAAGTCTGTGTTGATGTTTCATTTTGTAAAGGGTAAGAATGAATTAAAAGAACTGTATGGAAGATTTTGATTTTAAATTCCATGAACTGGAGAGGAGGTCCGGGTTAAGTCCAAGGAAACGCTGGAGGGACTATATCTCTCGGCTGGTCTGGGAACGCTTTTGGGTCCCACCGGAGGATCTAGAGGAAGTGTCTGGGGTGAGGGAAGTCTGGGAGTCCCTGCTTAGAGTGCTGCCCCTGTGACCCGGTTCTGGATAAGTGGAAGAAAATGGATGGATGGAACATGAACTGTGTCAGCACATACATTTCGAGGTAAAGATGTTCAAATACAGCTTTTACTTGCAATATTCTAAAATAGATTTAATTTATTTTTTTACTGTTTGAGTGCAGGGTGCATACAGTTCCTTTAATTTGGGATTATGTACATAATTCATGTCCTTTCATTTGAAATAAAGATGACAAAAAATGGATTCCACAAAGTACAAACCTTTATGATTTTTTACTTAAGGTAATTGCAAAGACTCCAGACTATGCATCACCTGGATGACTGCTGGGTTCAAACATCTAACATTCCCCTGGTAAGATAAAAATTTAAAACAAATAAATACATACAATTTTGCCCACCTACCAGAGGTTACAAGGATAAAACCACACTCAAGTTGGATGCATGTGTTGTCACTACCACAGGATGAAGTACCCTTGGATTTGAATTGTTCAATATGGATCTGTCCGAATCCAGAACTTTTTAAAAGTGAAGTAGAAACTGCAATGAGGCATGATGGGTAAAAAATCTGTCCGAAGAATAACCCATGGATTCACCCTTTATCAGCCCTGCACCAGGTACCAGCGCTGACCTACATGCTACAACTTGTACAAAGAAAGAAAGTCGCAAAGCATGCTGGGAGATGGAGAGGACCTGACAGCTGCTCTCAAATCGATACAGTTATACCAGGAGACACTGATAGGAGCGAGGAGTTCTCAGAATAAGTTGGCTGTAAAATTGTGCCAGAAAATATGAGGGATTTTCATTGACATTCAACAAAATAAATGTATTCAAACTATTTTTGCATATATTGTTAGATAAGATACATTAAAAAAAAAAAAAAATAAATAAAATGGATATAAATAAATAAAATGGATATTATTTAAGCAAAGAGACTAAGAAGGTGTTGCCCAGACATGTTGATTGTTGATTGTTTAATGTTCTGTGTAAAAAGTTTATATGTTACAAAAATGAATAAAAATTTAAGTTACAAAAAAAAAAAACCCAAAAAAAAACAGCCTATCCCCTGTAAGGAATTTTTTATTATTTTTTGTGTCAGTCCTGTGTATTCCAGGACTGACACACCTGCCAACGCAATGCAACGTCAACAACCCACATGCAACTAATTATAATTTTAGAGAAGTTAAACTACTGTTCATAGTACATACAAGTTATACACTGAATAGATGCAGCAATGGACAAGGACAACAACCTGTACAGAAAACGCTGAAGCGAGACTGGTGAGGTGAGCTTTTAACATTACTTCTAAAAACGTCGTGATAGCACTCAAACATGTTCCCTGCCCCATGTGGATTGGACCATAAAAAAAAACTGGAGAGAGCCTGAGAATAACCGGATGTTGAGGTGTTGAATAATTTATGAACAGGTGCACACCAACCTGCCTGGGAATACTTACGGAGTTTACTGCACAATGGGTTCTATAGTGCCACTGGAGACGTTTATATAAATGGACAGTATGTGGAAGGCGAAAGAGGAAGATGATTTTAAGTCCTGGATGTAAACTTCCTATACTGTACTCAATAATGTATGTTAAGGTTAAGGTTCAAAGGTGGACTGCAAACAGTGTGGAAAGAAAATACATAAATTCTGCCTGGATGTACTTAAAGAATCTATAATATGTTTGTCTGATCATTTTTATTTATTTTTTGTTTCTTTTTAAAAAAATTGGACTGCTTGTGAAACAGCTCCATCCTGGACATACACGGACTATTCACTGCTCTTTCCTCCTGGCAAACGATTCAGACAGTTTGAGGCACAAAGCACAAACCACTAGACTGAAAAATAGCTTTTATCCACAAGCTGTCAGATCAATCACACCGACCATGTAATCCACCTAATATCTTTTATCTATTGCTGCTCGATCTGGAAGTTGCTAAACTGTATTTTGTAGTTTTTTTTTTTTTTTTGTTTTGTTTGTTTTTTTAACGTCACAATGACAATAGATAAATCTAATCTGATGTCATGTGGTGTTGCAATCTTTCCAAGGCAAAATTGTGTGTCTAGTACTTTTGCCTCATTACAAAACGGTCCTTGTTTTTTATCTAACTGCATAGAATTATGGGTTTAATGATGAATTTACCTACAAGGACAGTAAAGTGTGCTCATGCTTCGGGATGGCTTTCAACGCAAAAGCATGTTTTTAGTCTTCTTTGAACAGTTTTAGACCAGTAAATGCGCCCCCTGCTGGCCACATGGCACAGTGACAGTTGGTCCCCTAACCCGAAAGTCGGAGGATTGAGTCCCGCTCGGACCAAGTTCTGTCGTTGTGTCCTTAGGCAAGACACTTCACCCACATTGCCATTATGAAAGTGGTGTGTGCATGAATGATCGGTGGTGGTTGAAGTGGCCGATGGCACAAACTGGCAGCCTCGCTTCCGTCAGTCTGCCCCAGGGCATCTGTGGCTACAATAGTAGCTTACCATCACCAAGTGTGGAGTGAACAAATAATGACTATAGTGTAGCGCTTTGAGAGGCTTTGACAAGCCTGTAAAGCGCATTGCAAGTGTAAGGCATTATGAAATGCTGGCAAGAAATGACCATATGGGAACAATAAAGAGTGCCTTAAACTTAAGCTGCATGTCAACCTTAATTAAATGGGACTGAGTGACAGGGGCGGCGCCAGGGGACGCTTGAGGGGGGCCCTAGCCTCCCCTAGAATGGACAATGCTCCCCATAGCTCCCCCAAAGATTTTTGCCCCACTTTCATAGCTCATCCAGTCTCAACTAAAAGACTAGACTACAAAATAAATAAATAAATGAATAAATAAAAAAGTAAAAATAAAAATTTGTTTTCATAAAGGGGCTACAGGGGCTAACTACATCGAAACTGGTTTAAAACAGCAAAACAAAGCAGGTAAAGGGAGGAGGTGTGCTCGCATCCAAATTAACATATTAAGTCAGTGCCCCCATTGAAAAACTTTGCCCCCTATAGCTCCTCCAACCAAAAATGTCTCGCACTGTCGCTGCTGAGTGGGTGAAATTTCTAAAACATGTGGTCCAAGAGAAGCATGCCCAAATAACTGGTGAGATGGATTTAACATTTACAAAAGTCATAACGATGCTTTCACAAACGGTCAGAAGCTTTTAAACTGGAATGCCAGTCAAGTTTGTTAAGAGCTGTTATTTTGAACAGATGAGTCAGGCCACACTTAAAAACAATAGCACATTTTATAGAGCAAAAACACCTCTACTTCAGGGTCACGCTGTAGAGACCATGGATTCCAAAGTATTTGCTTTTTGCTTTGAAATGAAACAACAAATCAGTGAAACTAACCTTGTTCCACCCTAACTACAAAATGTGAGTAGTGTGACTGTTTCTTGTATTGGCAAAATCAAATCATTTATTCACATGGCTAGCTTTATTTTCAATTGAAGTGTTGGCCCAAGCTTCAGATAATAATAAATGGCATATATCTCCATAACACTGAACTCGGACAGAGAGGTTAATAAGAACATTTTGAATACAATTGTAATAATATAATAAAAATGTTTTGGTTTAACAGTCCAAAGCGGTTTTCTTGCTTCTGATAAGACCTCATTTGACCCGGCACAAAGCTTGTGAAATCAAATTAAATTCTGTTTTTAAGGGGCTTGAATAGTTCTGACCAGCACATTTTCGATGTCAATGAATAAGAAATGGAAAGTAGGAGTGCCCGCAACTTTGAAAAAGCCCCTAGTTTATTATTCAGAAGGTAGAATAGGTTATAGTAGTCTCTTTGATATGTGTGTTATATAAAGTACATACCTGGTACTGCGTCAGGAATCCCAGAGAGGAATTGTAAAAGCAAGCTTTAGCCTTTAGCCGCGGAGAGCTAACACAGGTTAATATAATAGACAGTGTCAGGATCTTTGTTCAGCTCCAACTCACTGTAACCACAGCTTTCATTACAGGCCTATAAAAAGGACAGAGAGAGAGAGAGAGAGAAGGAGCGACAGAGAAAGAGAGGGAGAGAGAGACAGAGAGAGAGAGAGAGAGAGAGAGAGGAGAGAGAGCGAGAGAAGCGAGAGAGAGAGAGGGGAGAGAGAGAGGTGAGTGGGGAGAGGGAGAGAGAGAGAGCGAGAGAAGAGAGGAGAAGAGAGAGGGGGGGGGGAGAGAGAAAAGAGAATGACAAAGGGTAGAGAGAGATAGAAAGACAGGGAGTGTGAGGGGGTGGAGGGATAGAGAGAGAGAGCGAGTGAGATGAGGAGAGGGGGGGGGGTGAGAGGAGGTAAAGGGGCAGAGAGAAAGGGAAAGATGGAGAGATGCAGAAAGAGGGAGAAAGAGCAAGTGGGAAAGGGAGAGAGGTGGTGAAAAAAGAGATGAAGAGAGTTGAAGAAAAGAAGACAGAAAGGTGGAGAAAGAGTGACAAAGGGATGTTATGAGGAGAGAGGGCGAGAGAGACTGGAGAAAGAAAGAGAGGGAGAGTGAGGGGGGGTGGAGGGGTAGAGAGAGAGAGAGAGGGAGAGTGAGGGGGGTGGAGGGGTAGAGAGAGAGAGAGCGAGATGAGGAAAGAGAGAGAGGGGGGGGTGAGGAGGTAAAGGGGCAGAGAGAGATGGGGAGAGAGAGATGGTGAGGGGGGGAGAGAGATGGGGACAGAAAGTGAATGAGAAAGGGAAAGGGGGGAGAGAGCGAATAAGGGAGAAAGATGGAGAGATGCAGAAAGAGGGAGAAAGAGCAAGTGGGAAAGGGAGAGAGGTGGTGAAAAAAGAGATGAAGAGAGGTGAAGAAAAGAAGACAGAGAGAGGTGGAGAAAGAGTGACAAAGGGATGTTATGAGGAGAGAGAGCGAGAGAGACTGGAGAAAGAAAGCGAGGGGAGTGAGGGGGGTGGAGGGGTAGAGAGAGAGAGAGCGAGCGAGATAAGGAAAGAGAGAGAGAGAGAGAGAGAGAGAGGGGGGGGGGGGACCGAAAGTGAATGACAAAGGGGGAGAGAGAGAATAAGAGAGAGATGGACACATGCAGACAGAGGGGGAGATGGGGAGAAATTGTGAATGAGAAGGGGAGAGAGAAAGAAAGAGAGAGATGGTGAGAGAGGGAGCGAGGGGGTAAAGGGGCAGCGAGAAAGATGGGGAGAGAGAGATGGGGACAGAAAGTGAATGAGAAAGGGGAAAGAGGGTAGAAAGAGTAAGAGAGAAAGATAGAGAGATGCAGAAAGAGGAAGAAAGAGCAAATGGGAAATGGAAAAAGAAAAAAGAGATGGAGAGAAGTGAAGAAAAGAAGAGAGAGAGAAAGAGTGACAAAGGGATGTAAGGAGGAGAGAGACTCACGCTCCACAGAGCTGGATAGAAAGAGAGGTAGAGAGAGAAAGTAGGATAGAGAGAGAGAAAGATTGATAGGAAGGGAGAGAGAGAGTTGGAGAGACAGAGAACTTGAGATGAAAAGAGAGAGAAAGAAAGTGCGAGAGGGAGTTAAACAGAAATATGAAGAGGGAGAAATTAGATGCTCTGCCTCTGATTCATTAGCCTCTAGCTTTTGTGGCTGAAGGCAAAGTACTGTAATAATTTGTGTTTTTCTTCAAGAGGGAATATGAAGCACAAATATTAGCACAGTAATAGCAAACAGGGGGGCGGCTGAATTTGGGAAAAAAAATAAATAAATAAAATCTATTAGTAATTTACAGTTTTACAATCAAGATTCAGTGCAGTTTGAATTTGAAACATATCTTGATGTTTACAAGGCAATGACATCTCCATGGAGACAAGCAGGTGGCAAACAATCAGGAAAGTTACATATTAGACCTTTAAACTACAGAATGTCTGCAGAGATATTACCTGAATAATTCACACCACACCTTTCAAACTGCTCATTCACTTCAATCACATTTTATGTTTTTCGCTCGAGGTAACAGTTAATTGGTTGCTATTAGTATATTGCGCTGTGATCACACAATAAAGACATTTAGGATTGAAAATGTAATGAAATGAAACACTGACGGTTAATTATTGTTGCCTATGACGATGTGTGTGCATGCCGTTCCCATATGGTCGTAGTGTGATGGAGGGAGGTGATTGAACCAGTGCTGGGCTTTGTCACAGAGTTTATGATGCGTTGGACATGACACACCGTTCACTGCTGTGCTGCGTTAATGTGTGAGGAGAGGTACGGTCAGGGTCAGCGAGGGGATGAGGTTATGAAAGGGTTCGTTCGTATAGTACTCATGATTTGCACATGTGGTTGCTATGGTAACAAAGGTTGGGTTGTGCTCTCATTCCAATATTACTTGAGGCATCCGTGTCAGGAAGAAGTCAAATCTGATGCTATACTGCCCAAGTTAGTACTTTACTGAAATGCAAATAATGTAATGATGAATAAGATTTTATCATCCTATTAAAGTGATAGCTTGTAACCTTTTAGCCAAAAATAGACTAAAATAATAGCATGTTTTTTTTGTTTTTGTGTAAATGCATGCAGCTTTACAATGAGCGAGCTTGCATCTCCACAAACCTGACTCTTATTTGGCCTTCTGCCTATTTCCATGGGAATGTTTTTCCTTTGACTAAAATCTTTCACAGTGTAACGCCCCCTAAGGGCTTGGCCGCTCTGCACAGCGGTGGATCAGAGAACTATGGACAGCAGTCTTTAGTTTCAATCATTTTTATTGCAAAGATAAAAGTCCTTTGATATTTTAAAAAAGAAAAAGGTGATGTTGGAGAGAGAGGGATAAAGTTAGTTTTGTGCTTGCAGGCTTTTTACGGGCTGAAGGTCAGGCTGAGCTGGCTCTGTAGCTCATTTTCAATGGCACGGCTGGTGTGGTGCTGAGTCCCTGGTGTGCTCCAGTTTCTCCCACAGAGCGACTGACTAGTCGTGAGACTCCCTGGTGGACTGCGACTCAACACACAAATAAACAGGATGTAAGAGAGAGTATTTTCAGTAACAAACATTTAGTCAAAGCAATACAAATCTAGTAGTAGGTCTAGTAGTATTAATATTCTACTATTAGCATTAGAGAAAGTCCCATAAGTGTGATATGATGAGCTGCTTTCTACTCACCCAATCAAACCTGTTGCTAATGTAAGCAGGAGCGACCTCAGGAAAAGAAGGTGGCTGACTTGTCTATTATTAATGTCCATATCTTAATTCTTAATTTACAGACACAATAGCAAAAAACAAAAACAAAACAGGATCATGTAGAGCAGGTTAAAACCAATATTTTAAGACCGAAACAACAAGCCTGACAGCAGCAGTTACGGAGAAAGGGGTGACATTTTTTCAATAGAAAGTGAATTAGAGCCAGAGTGGATGGAGCCAGAAGCACAACCTTGATCACTTCTTATCTGGAATACAGCGAGGAGCAGCTTAGCTACGTCCATTTATATATACAGTGTATGGATGTAAGAGAAAGTGCAAAAAGAGTGAAAGAGAAGAGTCACAGGCCCACACCAAAACAAGAAAACACTCACACAAAGAAAAAACACACCCTTTTGAAGTAGCAGAGGAATGATACCCATTCTCGATGGACAATGTTCAGGAACAGGCTTTAATTGCGTCATTGTATGTTATCCATTATATCAAGCACCAACATCAAAAGCTGCTGAATAGAACATGTCTGATCTCCCAGAGGAGTTGTTAAATGTCCTGTGGAACTTCTCTTTATAGAGCCTTCACTTACATTCCCAATAAGTGTAGCCCTATTGCTAATTGGTTTCCTTTACAACATATCCATCATATACATACTAGGATTGGCTCTGCCTTCAGGCCACTGTTCTGTAATCAACATCTTAAGAAACACAGCTTTTTGTGCATGCTATAGGATGTGATTCTTTTGTATATAAAACTTCAAGGAAATTGAGTAGGTGCTCCCATTCTTTCAAGGCTGCTTCTTTCAAGACTTCCTCAAACCCAGTGACGGACAATTAAAATACCAGTACTTTAAAATACTTAAGCAGCCAAGTATAAGTAAAAAGTAGTGCCCTGAATGATTAATTCAGTTCTGGTCAGGTTGCTGGTGGATACTGCCTTATACCACCTAACTCTTCTCTCAAACAATGTATTTTCTTTGGCTTAAGATCTCCACCCAAGAAATGTACATGTATGTAATCTCTAAATATTGTCTACGCAACATTTTTGTCACTTTTACTCATGTTACTCAAGCAGAGGTAAGAAGTATGTTGTCAAAAACCATAAGGAGTCTCTTCAAAAGGTTACTTTATTTAAGTTTTTTTTTAAGTCATGTAACAGAAGACATCACTGTTGTTGTTTTTTTTGGCATACAGACATTTATTGAAAACTCTCTAAACAACTGCAGCACGACTGGTACAGAAAAGCACAACACACATCCACTGACTGGTCACATGATTCACTCTGCCTGAGCCAAAATGCACTGAACATATATTCAATCAAGTCTGTGCTGCTAATGGCAACAGTAAATCTCTAGACTCTGTGTAAAGTCCTTTATTGTACATGAAGTATTTTATAAACAGCAAAAAACACAACTGAAATATTTCTCAAGGCCAAACATGCGTATTTGTAGAAAAATCACAAATGAGACCAGCATGCCATGAAAATAGCTTTGTCTTACACTCTTTTTTTCTTCAGACATCTATTCATTGTAATTCATTTAATTATCAGAGAACTCAGTTTGAGTCCTTGGGAGAGCCAACAATGTGGAACTACGACAAATAATGACCGTCCTTGAAAGTTGTTAAATGAAAAAATACAGTATTGTTGTTGGGGAGCGCCACTGCTGCAAAAAGACTCATTAAGCACAAAGGGAATGATGGTTATTAATGCTGCTTTAAAAGAAAAGTAATGCTGACTTTTGTAAACTCTATGATTGTTCATAAAGAGCATTACTGTTATTATTAAAAGTGATAGCAGTAGTTGATATTATAACTCAAAATATAAGCTGAATAAAGGTTGAAATCTTGCATTTCTGGTAATAAAACAATAATCTTCAAAGGATGAACAAACTAGAACTAACAAAATATATATCTATGGGTTTTTGAGTGATGGAAAATTAGCACCATTAACATAGGAATTAACATTTCAAAACTAAATAATCTTTGTTATAATTGTGTACTGTATATAGGAGGCTTATGCTGCATTCACGTGACTCTGAGATGTGATGTTGCGGTTGTGGCTTGTTTGCCTTCATGTGCTTTTATGTCTAAAAGTCGGGATTTTGATGTCACCCATAAAAAAATCAATGAGTCCGGTCATTAACAGTGTTTTAATAGAGCTAACCAGTAAGATGTGTTGCTGCTCTCAAAAGCTAAACATTAGGCTGTTTGTTTACTAGTTCCCATAAATAATTAAGCATTAATTAAGCAGTTGTTGTGTCAGATTTTTCTCTCACAGATTTTCTTGTTTTTGTGATCATTTTCATTCATCTCCGCACAGCAAGTGACATCTGATGTGGAAGTCAGCAGAAGGTTTTGGCTCAAGTTCCCGATATGTTTTTTTCTTCTACCTGTGCGAGCGTTCATGTGCATTTTTCACCTCGGAAAAACAATGCACTACTCATGTTGATATAAGAATACACTAAAATTACTAAAAAGGTAACTGTACATAGGCAATAGTTTAACTGCACACACTCCCACCTTTCTCCTATTTAGAGTCGTGAAGGCTGTTTGTTCTTGTTAGCTTCAAACTGAATAGTATGGCATTATGGCTGTTTCTGTTGTAAACACACTTAGGTTTCATTTTGTATCTCTCCAAACAAGGATCAGAGCTAAAAATGAACCTGCCTACACAGACCTGCACAGCGTTTTATGTGGTTTGACATGTGGTAATAGAAGCAGTGAGCAGTACATTCAGACAGTCAGTGCGTCGTCTGCATGTACACAGTGTATGTCGATCAAGGACAAAAAGTTACATATGTATTTTTTTCCTATATCACCCAACCCTAATAGAAGCAAAATACGCACAATAAAACCTAATCTTTGCATCTATGGTAACCAGTCAAACAAGGAGATATATTTTTCTGTGTAATTACCTCAGAAGTAAGATGTAAAACCAAATGAAAGTAATTGGAACATTTTAAAAGTTGCACTATGGAACTGTTCTGGCGGAGGGGTGCCACGTGCTTGCTTTGCCTGTAATGTTCCAAAGTATAGCATTAAACTTTTCTATCTTCATGGAGACAAGCAGATGATGGTGACAAATTAGCAGTCAGATCAGTAGATAGGCGAGCGTGCTCACTGCAAGAACCATAGACTGTATATATAAATGGACATTGGTAACTTGCTAGCCACCACGTTCCGAATAGGAAGTGATCATGGGTGCACCTCTGGATCCATTGACTCTGGCTCCAGTTCACTTTACATTGGAAAACTGCTGTCCCTCTCTCCATAAATGCTGCTGTGAGGCTCGTCATTTTGGTCTTAAAATGTTTGTATTGTCCCGCTCTACAGGATCCTGCTGTTTTTTATTTCGCTATTGTGTCCGTAACTTAAGATATGAACATAAATAAGAGAAAAATCAGGCGATGTCTTTCCCCGAGGTCGCTCACACTAGCATTAGCAACAGGTTTGATGAACAGCATTGCTAAGTGCTCGTTCCCTGCTAAACCAGCAGTGCAGGTGGGAGGGCTTTACCTTCAACAGCCTCAGTCCGGATTGGCTCTTTGGTTGCTATGATACTCATGGTCAAAATTCCTAAAATGCAACTTGGCTCCAATTTCACCTCTATAACTGCTCGCCTCGATGAGCTTCATTTGATTGGAGTCAAACACTATGGGTGACATGACACTCCCTTAGTCCACTTCTTTATATAGTCTATAGTTTTTTAAAGTAATGAAAACAGTTAATGCAAGATATTATGGCACATTCCAGGCAAACCCCACCAAAAAGGTTGCATAGTGCGTCTTTAAACAATGTTAGATAAAAGACCAGTTACTAATAGAACAACAGTAAATCTAGTATGTGTTTTGAAGTAAAGTGGGTCTATTGTTTAGCACACGGTAGCTGACAGCCTGTCCGTCACATCTCAGGTTTCATAAAACACTTGTCAAACGCTGAAGACAGAGACAGAAACTGCACTGAAAGCTGCCACAATAACAAGACCAGCACATTTCACCATGCGCATCTGGTTTACCACACTTCATAATGTTCTGACAGCATAAACCCTTCCCACTTCAGTTCAAATACGCCATTGTATCTTCCTATAGACTACAGATTTCCCATTAATGCCACAACAAAAGCAAAATGACACAGTAACCAAGGCAACAGCGTTTTTCATCATTTCTAACAAAAGTGTAAGAGGTTGAAAATTGCTTTGTTGATGATAGAGAACCAGTCATCGGGATACGTGGCAGAGCGGCTAAACCAGTAGAACACCTAACATGGGCGAAAACGAAAGAAACAAGCCACAAAAAGCAATGTTTTTAGAAGTGCAATCGTATTTTGTTCACAGTGGTACAAACGGCATGTCAGTTGTTAGAAGGAAACAAAGAATGGTAGCAACAAAAGCACCCCTAAAACTTTTGAAGGCACATCAAAACTATGGAAGTAAGTACTAACACAAAAATACTACAAGTAAAGACCCAGTTATCTTGAATATTATAGTTATTTGCAACCTAATTGTCTATTTGTATTGTGTGTGCATTTCTTCTAACACTAGTGACATGAGAGTATTTTGATATTTTTTCAGAAGGGAAAATGCACTCATCGATCACATATTAAAGTTGCATGTGGCACTTTTTTTCTGTTATAACTGTGTTTCTGTGTAACTGTCGGTCCCTCCAATGGATAACTGCAAATCACACGAGAGCGAGAAGCAGATTTTTTTTTTTTTTTAAATGTACCAAAATGACTGCGGGATACTGCCAAATCCTACGCATATTATTGTTTAAGAAAGTAAAATTGAAGAATGAAGTAAGTACAGGGCAGTGAAAACGGGGATTGATCGGCAATATGGCGCCTTGAAAATAAACTATTAAAGATTACTCAAAAATGCACGAATCACTCCAAATACAACTTCGAGATGATAAATGAGACGGGGAACTAACAATAAAACTAAAGTGGATTTTGCATAATAGGTCTGCTTTAACACAGATGTTTTTATTCTTGCATTCTGGATATAGACAAGTTTAATGCCATATGATATCATTCCAGGCAAAGCAACAACATAATCTAGAGAAAAGGTTGTCTATCTTCCACCGGAAAAGTTTCACATGGCCCCTTTAACACGCACAAGATGATGAACTAACAATTATACTGAAACCGCCATTACTGGGTGCAGATTGGCTCATATTGGATAGTATTGTATTAGCTGAATCCCATTTGCAAAGCCCGTACAGCCCAAAGCGCCTCTTATACTTGTAATGTCCTCATAAGAGACACTGGCGACCTCCTGTAATGAGTATTAATGCTGGATGAGATTGTAGTTTGCAGCTATCCAGAAACACTTCCAGCGTCAGACCGGGACCACCTGCTGAATATTGATCGCCCTCACTAGGCTGCAATTAGTCTGTGTCCTGGGACAACCTCTGGAGCATGTGTTAAATACAGCCTGTGGAAAATAAAGTGGTGCATGGAGAGGATTAAGGGTTTTACAAGAGAACAGTGAAAGGGAAAAAAAAAAAATGTAGAAATTGTGCTTGGAGTTGGACCAATTTTCATAACCTTGCTAGTGCAGTCTTTTTCTGATGCTGCAATGAAAAAAGGTTATGACTAAATAAATGTATTATGTCATCTGTATTATACTTTTAAAAGCGCACTGTGTAACTGTTTGGGTGGAGGCTCTGACGCTTGCTTGTCTCCATGGAAATGTAATTGGTTTGCCAGGAATGTTTCACAGTATAGCATTAAACTTATCTATCTCCATAGAGACAAGAAGGTGATGTGACCAGGCCAGATCTGTGGAGAAGCAACCCCACTCACAATAAGAATGCTTGTTTTTAATACATTTTCAACCAATACAAAACATTTGTAATTGAGCAAATATAAGATATGTTTAATGCCATACTATGCAACATTCTAGGCAGAGCAATTACATCTCAGTAGAAACAAGGATGTAGAAAACCCCACACCGAAAAAGTTACGTGGTAGTAGTACTTTAGTCATTTTAAATAGTGATGGATACTGATTTTTTTGAATTTTTTTTTTTTATGTCTTTGTTAACCTGCCCCAGGACTATTGCAATAATCTGATATTTTGAGTGTAGTTCAAGACACTTTTTGTTGTTCTTATAACTACTTTCATATATGACACTTGGTTGCTATGCCGACAAGAGACTGGCTCTAGTTGTTGTTTTACTGTAGTTTTGGCGTGGGTTATGACCTACAGTAGCGCTTGTGTTCAGAAAATAAACAACCTGAAGAAATTTGGCATGTTTCTTTACACCAGAATGCTGCAACATATATATATTTTTAGATATGTATACAAAAATAACAAATACATAATAAATAAAATTAAACTTAACAATGACCATAGTGTATCTTTAGGTTGATCCAAAAGGCATAATCTATCAAAAAGTTCATTTCATTTCATTTTTTGTGTAGTCAGGCGGTAATTTTCCTCGTTTCATTTGTCTTCCTCATGTGGCCTGGCTGTAACTGGACCAGCAGATATCAATAAAACAGTGAGGGCAGAGACGCTCCCAAATTGTCTGTCTGTGACATTTAATAGGATGCCCTGGGACCTTGCTTTTGATTTTAACAATGTAATACAAACTGTAGAAGCACCTATAATGCCAGAATATCCAGCATAGAACATAATACAGATCTCTAAGTATGAAAACTGAAGCTTTTCTCTTTGTACTGAAAGCCTCATTTTGTCATTTTGACCAATAACCAAAAAAAAAACATACTGAGGATGCCTTGTTTTGTGTGATGTTATGAGGTTAATGAGACTACTATATGTAAAAACTTTATACTTAATACTTTCTATCAAGGATGCACAGTTTTGTAATAATAATAATAGTTTGTCTTAATAAAGCATTTAATTCATAATGAAGAGATAGTTTAGAAAGAATGATTCAGGCTTAGTAACTACTATAAGGCATATATGGACATAGCTAACCTGTGAGCCGCCGCGTTCCAAATAGGAAGTGAGCATGGGCGCCCTTCCAGCTCCATCGACTCTGGCTCCATTTCACTTTGTAATGAAAAACTGTCGCCCCTCTCTCCGTAACTGCTGCTGTCAAGCTCGTCATTTCAGCCTTAAAATGTTGGTATTAATCCCCACTACATGATCCTGGTGTCTGTATTTGGGTCTTTTAGTCATAAAACAAGATATGGACATTGATAAAAGACAAATCACACGCCTTCTTTGACCGAGGTCGCTCCCTCTAGCTTTAGCAACAGGTTTGATTGACAACGTTGCTAAGCGCCCGCTTCCTGCTAAACCAGCGGTGCGGACAAGTAAGAGCGTTACCTTGAACAGCCTCGCTCCAGATTTGTTCTTTTGGTTGTGACTGGAGGCGAACGCTATGGGTGACGTCATACTCCCTTAGTTCACTTTTTTATACAGTCTATGGTAGCTACTAAACATCCTAACCCTACTTCCAAACCATAACCTCTTAATTACCAGTTACTAAGCCTGAATCTTTCTTAATCTTTGTTATTAACTAATGATTTCATATTTTATGAAGATGTAAATATTATAAAGTGATGCAGATTTTTTCACAGCTGTCTAATGACTTCATGACTTAATTGGTAGAGCATTCCACCATGAGGGAAGTTCATTTCTACCATTGCGAGACAGGCTCGGTGCTTCTTGCCTTTTATATAACTGTAAATTCAAAACATTTTTCATAATGTTTCTTTACGACATATACTTGCACAGTACTGTATTTTTTCATCTAATCTCATAAAACAATCTTTTATCTGAAACAAAACTTGTTTTCTTTTGCTTTCTGCTCTTCCCTCTGTAGTCTTGTCCCATATTTGTACAGCTCTCATACATCACATCTAAATATAGACTTTACTGGCTGCAGCAAAAGAGCCAGATATTAAAAACAAACAACCACAGAATGTAGCTTCCACCGAGACTTGTCAAGAGAGAGAGAGAGAGATGGTCCAATTGTTCATGGGACAGTTGTAGAAAAATCCCCAGTCACTCCTCTGGTACAGGGGGGCTAGGGGGCTGCGTCTCGGTGGGGGCCACTAGTCATAAGGTCCCCTCTGTGAGACCCTCCATGGGGAGAGTGGTGGCGTTCTCGGTGGGTGGGGGGTCATCCCGTGGGTGCAGGTGGGCGTGGCCAGAGGCAGCTGTGGGGGCAGAGGCCAGGCTGGCATAAGGCAAGTGGCAGTCCGTGTGCAGGAAAGGCGGGTAGTGCTGGCGGTAGCAGATATAGGCAAAAAGTAGTCCAATCACTCCCCCGACAACAGCATCTGAAAATAACAGTGGTATGGGATTACTTTAAGCTCAGGGAGAGGAGGTGAAATACAGTGTCTGCTAAAATCATAGTTAAGCAGAAATGAGCCAAGAGCAAAACATTATGACCACTGACAGTTAGATAATCTTTAGAAACACATTGTTTATCTTTATAATAGGGCTGTCTAATCAATACTGAAACTAGTATCCGTACTAGAAACTCAACTGGACAGGAAGTAGTGATGCTAACAGTGAGTTTTCCGGGCACTGTTGTGCACAGAGCGACTGGACCTTTTGTGAATCGTTTGGATACTCTTGAAGTTTATCAGAGGTAGTACACAACCACATGGTAACATTAAGAAAGTAAAAGTGACATTATTTATGTAAAAATTTTGCGTATTGCATTTTTCAGACATTATTTAGTGGATGGAATGATATGCAGCAAGTGAAAAGGAGACAGAGAGTGGGGAGAGACATTCAGCGTGCCAAAAGAGGCAGGGATCAAACCGCTGTACAGAGATTAATATGTGTAGTAAAAAGTGACTTATAATTCAACAATGCCCCCACTGAAATTCAGAATCTTGTAGGTGAGCCCTTCTTGTACATTTTTTGTGTAGTACTCGAACGAGACTTTGACAGACAGGAAGAGACATGCATACTCTGCTCAGAAAGGCCAATCCGGTCGAGGGAATCAAAGTCAGGGCTTTGTCACTTGGAGTGCTCGCCATTATACCGTCCTGTCACCCAAAACTCTAAAAGGCAAGGTAAAAGCGAAATTGAGACGTCTCGATGACTATCTTCAAAATTGTAGATCTTCCACTTTGTACTGCGCTCTCGGACTGCAGTGGCCAGAATTTCTCTAAAATGGTCCAAGGAAGGAACAATGATTAACAGATGGCTTAGTATATGAAAATAAAGCATGTCAAAAAGAGGACCATTGAGATGCCGATTCCAGATATTAAAACTAGATTTTTATATTTTATATGGAATAGTTTTAGGATGGTTTGATCTATTCAGAACTAAGACCGCACCACAGGGTAACATGAAAGAAAGAATCACTATGTTGTGTTAAAGTTTACCTTCTACTGTCTACAAGTTTTCAATTTTGTTACTTGTGTATAAGTACAGATACTGGAGCTAAAAACACCCAAGTAGTAGTATCACATGAAAGTATTTGTTTATTTCTTTATATTTAAAGAATAAAAAGTTAAAGTGTTTTGCACAGATTTTGAGGCCTTATAAAGCTTCAAATGTTGTGATTTTGACAATATTTGTGCAGAATTTTGTTCACTGGAAACAATTAAATCAATAGTTTTTTATATCCGTATTTATTTGTATAATTTAGTTTACTCAAATGACAAATGTGTTAAAAATAAACCTGAGGCTTTTAAGTAGGTCTCGAACAATAATAAAAAATGCTTTTACTTTTCAGTCCAGTAAGTAAGCAAGTACAGATACCTCATATTTTTACTTTGTTGCTATCCACCGTGGTATCAAAATTACTACTGAGTATAATTTTGCATTGCAGTTTCTATCCTGAAGACGATAAGGTTTGTTAGTCCGAAATGGAGAATGAATGCATTTTTCAGAAGCGTAGTGTAAATTCTCTCTGTATCGCTGGTTGAGCAGGTGATAAAAGACAATAAAACATGCAGAGATTGGTCTGTTGCCTTTGGTTACACTGTCTTCATCACTTTGTCATCGTCACTGAGTGGTTCCCTATGCACCACCACTCCCCTTGAAGCTACGATTTATCCCATACCATCCAGCCGCCATAGTGAATATTACGTCTTATTGCTGAGTATAGATCAATATGACAGGGCCAGCTGGCAGCAGTCACACAGGAAGCACACATGCATATTATGAAAAATAGAGTTTCCTCATTTCTCCTTCAGGATACAGGGACGTGTAATGTGCAATTGATTTGTGCTTTATGGTCTGTGGTCATATGCTGTAGTATTTCACTGACTCCCTGGAATGGAATGTACTGAGGTAAGTATAAAACATGTATCTGTACTAAACATTTACAGTATATAAATATACTATATGCACTTTATGGGTTTGTTGTAGATAGAGATGTTGGGCATGAAATGACAGACACCTAATTCTATATAAGGCTGTTTAAATGGTGTTTTTGATTTTTTAACAGGGAGCTCATGTCAAAATCAAATCTTGTTTATAGATGCATTTTAGTAGAACTCAAGTGATCATGGTGTAGTGGCCAGAAGATTCGAGATAGATCAATATATTGGGCCGATATTTGGACTTTTTAGTGTATCAGCTATCAGACTTAAATCTCCAGCACAAGCCGATATTTTGTTCTGGTCAATCTGCTGCCTAAAGAATGCACGCAAAGCTTTATATTAACATTTTAAAACGAAGAGATAACAACACAAAACATGACTACACAGCTCTCTTATTGGTTTGTGGTAAAAAAAAGGTTTGGGGGAGACTTTGTAATAAATTTAAATCACATCATTTGAGGAAAATAATTGAAATCCGCCCTGCATATTGGCCCACAAATATCGGCAGAGTTTATCTGCCATTGGTTGCTCTGGGTTTTAAAGAATCAGAATCGGCATCAGACATGAAAAAACCCACATCAGTCAATCTCTAAATATGTTTAGAGATCGTGTATATTGTTGTGTCCTTGGGCAAAACATTTGAACAACATTGCCCTTTTATGGTTCTCATATAATATCAAAGTAGGGCATCTGGCATTAAAACGACTTGTAATATGGGCATGCGACTGGTTCACTGTCTCATAGCAACTAAGTAAGTAAAATAAAATAAAGACATTTTGCTTTCACAGTTTTATCTTCTCCTGTGCTGTTGATTCTCCTTGTCTGTATTTAATAGACTGTGACGTGACGTAATGTACGACTCTGGTGACCTCTGTAATCCCCCTCCTCCTCCTCGGACATAAAAGTGGTGTGAGCTGTGTGCAGTACCAGAGGCTTCAGGGTTTTCTGTATCCATCACACAAACATGGCTGAGCGCGCGGGCTAATGATGACGCGCAGCTTGTGTTGGTACAGGGCAGATTGGCCCCTCAAGTTTAATGGGCTGCACCGACTTATACTTACAGCCTGCTCAAAGAAGGATGGGACTACAGACGGGATCAGGACTGGGGACTGCTTAACATGTAGAAGTATGTAGGGAAAAATATATTGTTTCTGCTCATTAACAAAGGTTGTGCATTTTAAATTAATTTTTTTCTTGTTAAAATAATAATTATGACTGAAAAAAAAAATACTTAGAAAAATTATATATAGTTATATTTGAATGAAAAAAAAAAAAAAAATCTTCTGAAGTAGTAGAAACTCCAGCTATTGAAGGGAATACTTTAAGGGTGTAAGATATAAAATTTCAATTTAAAATTTTGTAAACTTGACCTGTATCACACACCCATAGACATGTTATAATTAAATGCAGCTTTTAATGATAACATTGTACATTTTACATCCATTTATAAATAGGTGTTTTGGTCAATGCTGAATTCCAGTTGGTTTAAACCTAAAATGACTCTCTTTGATCTGAATGGTCACTGCCTAAACCCCAGGACCTGCAGCCACTCATTAAACAGTGCTACTGCAGCCTCTGCAGCTCAGTGAGTGATTCTGGAGGTTCTGAGCTTTCACATGAGCTATGGTCTGTCCATAATGAGAATGTGTATGAAAGATGAGTGGACTTCAGTTGTTAAAAATGGTATCTAAAAAATAGAAATATATTTTGAGAAGAAACTCTAATGCCATATGTAATCTAAAAGAAAACTCTTGGCATTCTCCAACTTGGGTCCTGTTTCTGATGAAATACATCTTTGGTACCCATCTCACAGGAACATATGGCTCAGACAAACTCATTAACACCATATGAGAGAGCGCTGTCATCAGCTGCCACAGTATCTCACAGCTCTCCCACACACAAGTCAGACCCTCACTCTGCTGCTGTGGGGAGGCTACATGGGAACTTTAATAACTGCCTAAATCATATAGAAGTTATGCTTGAGTGTTGCTTTAGTCAAAGCAACACTCAAAGCCTATTTTTACTCCTATTTATTAGTCCATGCATTTTTTCGGCTTATCTGTGACCAAGTTGTGGGGGCAGGGGTCTAAGCAGGGACTCCAGTGAGGCCAGTGCTAAAGGGGGTGAATGGTTTGCTCCAGACTACGGGACAAAAGACTCGCTCTTTTCAAACAGAGACGTACAAAATGACTGAAACTGAAAATTGGGGAACCAGAATAAGGATAAAAAGCAATACAAAAACCAGCTTGCTTTTTATTTCATACTATTAGAGCTATTTCATACGGGGCTTCAGAACTTTATTTTGAAATTCTTTTTTTATTCTGGCCCCAAGTCACTGGGAGAGAAACTGACCCGGGTACCGACACCTGGTTTATATGTTTGTAAATCTGATTGTGACGACATCAGTGGCTCACCAGCCGTGAACCTCACCACACGTCACTGGTATATACAGTATATAGATAATATATATATTTTATGTATATACGGTTTACAGTTTGAAATCCAGAGAAGAGGTACAGTGGTGCTTGTAGTGCACAGGTGCGGTGCTAGAGCTGAATTAGTTGAGCGCTCGTCTGACAATTTGCCAGTGGTTTTTTTTCTTCATTTCCATTTCTGGCCCTACTAGTCACAGGTGCGGGACAGAGCGATCATCATAGCGCTGTAGAGAGGCTTTTATGGAAATCAGTTGGCACCAAGTCTCCAACTGACCAGGGCCGTGAAGCGGTGCAGTTTCCCTCCATTGGACGAAATCAGTGGCCCCTTACCAGCCGTGAAGCACTGCAGTTTCCCCGACAGCGCTCATAGAAATACTGAGGTTTTATTTATATGGTCCAGTTGAGTCTGACAGGTAGTCACAGGTGCGGGACAGAGCGATCATCATAGCGCTGTAGAGAGGCAGGACCATGGCACAGAGTCTCCAACTGCGACCCCTACCCTGCTCCGTGAAGCACTGCAGTTTCCCCGCCAGGTAGAATGAGGTGAAGCCCAGGCCGGAAAAGGCAACTGAAAGACAGTGAAACAGGACTTGATTACTTTGTACTATACATTTAAGTAAAACACTCTTATGTTTAACAATATGCAGGGGTATTTACCTTGTCATAATTATAGGATTATGTAGTTTGTATGTATTTTATGAATATGACCAGTGGTGGAACGTAAAAATAGTAAAGTACTGTACTCAACAAAATTTTAAACTGGATATTTTTTACCTTTACTACACTGCATTTGAGAGAAGGTATCTGTACTTTCTACTCCACTAGTTTTTTTTAATAGGACTGAAAAGTAAAAGTTTGTTTTAATTTTTTATTAGTGTTTGAGACCTGCTGAAAAGCTGACAAAACAAAAATATACAAATGAATAAGAAAAAGTCTGAGGTTTCCATTGATTCTGTTGGACAAAATTCAGCACAAATACAAAAACATTGAATTTATTAGATCTGAAAATCTTTGCGAAATAATTTTACTTTTTAGGTAAATTTTTAAATGGTTACCTTAATACTTTTACTTAAGTATTTTTTGCTCTAGTATCTGTATTTTTACTTAAGAAACAAAACTGAAAAACTGAAAACTTTTACTTAAGTAACTTCTTCCACCACTGTTTATCATACATCTTGAATCATGCATCACTTGGGCAAGTTTTTTCTAATCACTATAGATGATTTCTTTCTTTCTTTTTTTCTTTTATTTATTCATTCATTTTATTACAGCAATTATTAAAGAAAAAAATACAAGTGGTTGTAGCTCTATATTCCATGACTCCCTTTTTCGTCTTGTGTACAAAAAAAAAAAAAGAAAGAATATTCCAGGACTAGAACCCAGAACCCGATAAAAACATGACTTTTTATCACTGGATCATTGGGAAAAAGTTAAAGATATACACCATTAAACAAGCAGATGGGAGTGTGGCAGGCCATTCAGATCCTCGATGAGCGATTGAGATTCAGTCTGTTAGTCAAAGCCCTGCGCACTAAATCATGTGGAGCGACAGGTGCCTCAGAGCAGGGCTAAAACTAAACAAACTCCTCTGTTGTGAAGTTTTTGACAACCATATAAAAAGTAAAATCACTTTATGTCAAAGTTTGTGATCATAGCTTAAAAAAGTTTGACTCATAACAATCAAATCGAAATTAGCACCATCTTACAGGATGATCATTTTTAAAGGTGCATTATGTAATTTTTCTACCACATGCTTGTTTCCATGTGTTTTTAATTGGCTTGGAATATTTCACAGTATCTTGTTAAACTTATCTATCCATTAAAGGGGTGAATAAAGTCATCTGTGTCACTCACTCAGACCCTTACAGAAGCACAGCGTAAGAAAAAATTTGTGGGGAAAAAGTGTTTGTTTGAGAAAACAGCAGCATTAAAGGAGAAATAGCGAATCACAATGAGGCAATATTACCAAAAGAGCAGATTATCACAGGACTGGGATCACAATTCAGTTTTATCACCACATTGCCCAGCTCTAGCACGAAGTCAAGCAGGAGTCAGACCCTCCAACCAGAAAAGTCAACACAAAAAAATATTTCATTTTATTGTTAAAATATTCACGCTGAGAGGGACTATGTCTCTCTGACCTGTGAACATCTTGTGGTCCCACCGGAGGAGCTGGAGAAAGTGTCTGGGGTGAGGGAAGTCTAGGAGTCCCTGCTTAGACTGCTGCCCCCGCGGCCCAGCCTCGGATAAGTGGAAGAAGATGGATGTCAAAGTATCTAGACATTTCATGCAGTGCAGTGTTAAACTTTAGGCTTGCAGAAGTCATACTGAGAGTTCATTTCTTCATTGCACACTATGATGAAGGCTAAAAGCTTTTAAGGTCACTTCATGGGCAAAGATCAAATGTTGCGATTTGAATTCTAACTCACAGTCTGTTTTATATGTGTGGATACCTCTATTGTTGAACTTTTCTTCAGAATAAAATCGAATGAAGAAGTTGAACAATGTGAGCCTGAAGTGAAGCGAGGCTCTGGGTGAAATAAAACTCTCTCTTATCTATGGACTCAACCTTGGCTCAAAAGTTTTCTATCGAGTCTGTCTTTTGGCACGTTAGGAAGGAGCGGAACAGGATGAACATATGCAAGGAAAGTGTGAAGTATGTCAAAGTATGTCAAATGGCAAGAAAGTTACAAAATCAAATCAGTGGTGAACGTTAGTAGGTCATGGTACGCCCTGGCTCGTGTGACTGCAATAAAGGAAGGTGGCAGGTAGACCTGTCACGATATCAAATTTTGAAGTTCTACATATTGCTGAGGTAAATATAGACGATAAACGATAATACTGAAACTAATTTACGCCACTGACACAAAATCTGCTCTTGGATTACACTTTAGTCATTAGTTTGCATCTGTAATGAGTCATATAACTTATTATTTCAACCTTTTATAGCTTAAATCTTATCATATACCCAAAAAATAACCAAAATATCCCAGTAGTGCAAAGAAAATGTACACACGATACATATTAACCCCCAAAAATATTGTCCCAGCTTCCATATATTGAACCATAAGTCGATATAGTAGTTATCATGACTCTCTGCTGGAGCGTTTATGTACAAGTTACAATAAATACGTGCAAATTGTGCTAAAGTGAGTAGTGGCGATCGGCCAGAGCAGCAACGACAGGGGTTCCTTTTATGGGCGGCTGGATACACTGAGCCCTAGTGCACCTGGGTCACCTTCAAAAACAGACAAAACGCAGCACAACAGGAGACGTGACAGTCATGTGGAAGGTAATGGGAGCTTCAATCTTATTCAAAGTCAAAAAACATATTTCGGTTGGCCGTAAAATAACAATAATGGATCAAATGTGGTTCAGTAAGAAGAATTTAATTGTGCAGCTGTCAGTTACAAAACTAGATCTGTCTACATCCTTTTGAATTAGAGACAGCGGATACAGTTTATTTACTTGCTTCAACTGGGTCTAAAATATTCCCTTTGTGTTTTCAGAACATTTTTCTGTCAATTACCAAAAGATACATTTTTAAAACAGCAAATACTACAAAAATAATTATACATCATCTTCTCAGGAAATAGCAAAGCAGTTATTTCTCATATTTGTTGATGTTATGAAGTTAGATTTACTTGATTTTATTGCAAAAAAAAAAAAAAACCTTTCTTCTCTATGGCCTGTTTTGCCAATGTGAGTCCAGTTATAGTGTATGAACTAAAGCTTATGTGATGGGTTATAAAATGTGGTTTGGAACAGTTTCGCTAGTCTTGAGCCAAGCAGCGCCTATCAGCACCCACATATGCCTATTTGTCACCCACATCTTAAACTAGGACAGGAATACTAAAACTACAGCTATATCGGGACAGAGGCAGGAGTCCAGCAGATGTCTGGCTGTCAGGGCTAAGTGCTGGCCCCATTTAAACCGCACTGCTCCTTTATGTAAATGATACTGGACAGCAGGTGGAGCAAGCTCGTATTGGATTTTATTAAGATAGCACAGCACAGTGACCCACCTTTTAAATGGAATCCACCAAACTGCAGTTTATTTTTTAAGACAGATACTAAAAAGTAATGTTGTTGTGACTGGGCAAATTCATAATAAATCCTTAAATTATGGAATGAATAAAAATAGCGTTCCTAACATCACAGAAATGGTCCTCTCTGCATTTAGACTCTAACATTTAAAATACATAGTTTGTATTACCAGTGTTGGTCGGTTTGATCTACTGCTTATAATATTATGACCAATGACAGTCGGCTATAAATAACATATATGCAACACAATACTTCTACTTCCTATTTGGTAAATGCCATGGTGACATCTTTATATAGCGCTTTTCAACCTTCAAGGCACTCGAAGCACTTTAAATCAAGGAACCACTTACCTATTCACACAGACATTCATACACCGGTGTGCGCAGACACTGGGAGCGAGGTGGGCTAAGTGTATTACCCAAGGACACAACAACAGCATTCATCTGTGGGAGCTGGAATTGCACCGCAAACCTGTGAATCAGTGGATCTGACCACTCAACCAATGATGTTAATGTCGACAGTGAGATTCAAACCAGTGGACAAATGCTCTAGCAACTTAGGTGTATTGCTTTAGGACACAACAAAAATATGTTACTGGGGGGTGGTTTGCTTAAACCACTGTCAGCTTTACTTTTTGTTTTTAAACTCAAACAGAAATAGCTTTGGTGATTAGCACTTCTAATAATGAATGAAGAAATTAAGTTAATTTGAGACGTGTCTTAATCCTTATCCCCTGAAACTCTAACAAATCACACAGTCACTACATAACCGTCAGGATTTGGGTTTTTTCTGTGTTTTCTGTGCTGTCTTCGCCCCTCCCTTCTGTGTCTGTGCCTGGAGCTGGGCGGAGTTTCTGGCACCACCCACTATATACCTGCAGCTGATCAGCAATCAAACCTACAACCTCTGGAGTACAAAGGGGCTGCTGATTGCTACACATGTGGTCAAATCATCAGTGTATCCTCCGTGGTACAGTTCTGCTTGCCTCTGTCTCTGTCTGGTTGTGTTCAAAGTACTTAGCTTGTTTTTCTCGTTTTTTTTTTTTTTTTTTTTTTTTTTTTTTAACCAGATCCCGTTTCTTGGACTCACCTTGCGCCTCTGCCTCTGACCCAGCTTCCTACTACCAGCTCCTCCAACCAGCATTCACATTCTCTCGATTGTAATAAACTTTAAACTTTTCACTCCAAGTCTGTATCTTTGATCCCCCAGATGTTACCACAATAACCATAATGGGTGAAGTGTGTTGCCCAAGGACATAATGACAGTATGCAGTGGTCGAAATGAGATTGAACCATCAACCTCTTAGGTATTGGGCAAACGGACTGGCTGAAGAACAGAGGAAACATAGCACATATACCAATACTAAGGACAAGTGGTTACATGTAATACTTGTGTAAAAAGACTCGACTTTGAGTCCTTACCATGCACCTCCCGGAGTTTTCATTTTTGGCCCAAGTACTGTCCCTCTGATTGCAGAAGCCCCCTGCTCTGCCTGGTCAGTTTTATAGGAAATAAAGCTGTCTGAATAAAGCCACCCTGGATCTTTAGCCTATAACCAGGCCCCATCCATCTGCTGCTGTCTGCCTCCTGTACTGTTCCAATCACAAAGGCTGCACACCAGTCTTTTTAATAGCTCTCCCAGCGCTCACACCATTACATTTCTCATTTGCAAAGGACAGGACTAAATTAACCATGAACCACTGGCTCGCTTTGCTGACTGGACGCTTACACCAGGGAAACCCTTAGTGTAGTGAGAGGAATACTCAGGACAGGGAACTACGTATGTATATATGTATGAGTTAGCTAAATCTTAAAGAACTTTTGGCTACTTCCTGCTGTTAGGCTACTGATACTCTATTATTGCTACAACTGCCACAACAAGGTGTACTGTGTCATGGCTGAGAATTCCCATAGAAACTAAAGACGTCGGCCGTAATGAATAAACTTTATGAGAGTTTCAGAGATTGAGGATTTTCGTTGTGCACTGGGATGTACATATTATCAAGTGTAGAAAAAAGCATAAGCCTTTAACTGGATTTATAAAGCTCCAGACTGACAGCAGAAGTGGATTTCTGCAGCTAAACGGGCCAGCAGCTAATCAAGCCATACATTAATTAAGCTATGAATGTATTTTATATTGATATTGTTTTTTTTAAATTCCCACATGTTTTTTTTTTTTAATTCCCACATGATTTTTGCTAAACACTGTTCATTTGCTTATCGTTAACTGACTGCTCAGAAATGTAGAAAATGAGACCACAAACTAAAGTTAAATCACTGTTTTTGTGTGTTTATTACATTGATATGAGTGATTTAGCTGCTAACAGGCAACAACATCTGCACATTAGTTAGAGCACATTGCGTTTTTGCTATTTCATCTATTTCACATCATAAACTGCCAATATCAGTAAACGTTATAGGTACATGGTGGTGCGATTCATCAGTGCTAATTCACCACTGCCAATATGGTGTCCAATTTAGTCACATGGTGCAGAAGCTCTATATCTTTGGCTTTGTGAGTTTATTAAAGGGATTGCTGTCCGAGAACATACTTTTGATGTTTTTCAGTTTTATTACAAAATGATGATGAAAGATTCCCTGTAGCATGCAGAAGAGATGAAAGGGAGACACTACAGGCATTTTTTTTTCCTTCAGTGTTTTCAATCTTTTTTTTTTCTTTCAGTTTTTTTTTTTTTTTTTTTTTTTTTTCAGTTTTTAAATTAGTTTATTAATGGCTATTTTGGTCTCTTATCATATAAGCTTTCATATGGAAACTGTCCACTGTCCACTCTGCTCTGACATACGTTTTAATATTTAATTTAATGAACTTGCATCCATAGAGTTATATGGGACATTGTAACTTAAAAGGTAATTTCCTCAAAATGCATTTCCCCCCCACAGGGACATAAAGATCAGCCCTTTAAATAGCACCTACATACACCAAACTTTATAATCTGTCACTTAAGATTTTGACAAAATGCACATAAGAATATTTTAATATCTAATTCTAAGTCTGAGTTGTTAAGGTTTTACCTCCAAAAATTAGGCAACATTTGAAAATTTAGGTAAAATTTCAGTCAAATACTAAATAAGATATCTAAAATCCCTTCTGTGTATATTTTAGTATCTAACATGTCAACAAAACAAACCAACAAAATTAAACCTGGCTCTTTTCATGTTTCTGTTTTGAATGTGTCAAAAATTGTCAATTTTGGCTGTTTTTACACACAAAATGCCTTATTTTTCCATGAAAACATTACCTGATGAAAAACTTCTAATCCATTTTTTTCTTACATTTATGTGGGCAAACTACAGAAGAAGTTTCAAATTGATGTCTCTAAAATCAGGATTTATTTCCTATTCACCTGCAGTGTCTTATCCATAAAGCTCAAAACTATAGCAGTGAGTTATTAGTAAGACATGCTTTTCAGAGAAGTCAATATAATCACGAAGTCAGTATGGTGAATATGAATAGACTTCAAAAACATGGAGGAGCACTCATTTTAGCAGATCCTCTTGTGAAGGAGATTACTAAAACATTTATAAATTAAATAAATGTTAGGTAGATAGTAAGTACTTTTTCCCACTCAAAAGATATAATATTTTATTTTAGATTGAAAATCACTGTGACTACTGTTCTTTTTGATCATTTTGAAACTCATGGAAAACCATGTGTGTCTTGGTCAGTGTGTTTGTAAGTAGAGCAGTCCTCAGCTGGGCCCACAGACTTGAGTTACCTATGATCATTATTCACAGTGAGTCATGGGTGTGAGGCTAGAGGCTCTGCTAATGTGAGAGAGACTGACTCCAGGGACATGTCGGCTATATACCACTGAACAGAAGGGCTTCTGCTCACTACAGGAGCGGTCAAGAGCAGAGCACGACTTACACAGGTCATTATAGCATTTTCATTCACGTGTACCCAAGGCAAATCAACTCCAGAAATGTACATGTACAAAACTATACTAACTGTATTTTCTCATTTAAGGTGCATTGTCTCCATGGAAATGATATTGCTTTGACTGTAATCCTTGGTCAGTGTAGATGTTTTAAATGCTTTCGATTAACCTTGCCAGCAAGATAAATTTTTGCAATTTTTGTGAGTTTACAAACTCTCCGTCAAGAATCCGTCTTGATCAGGTCCATTTGAAGCGTTTGCTTGTGATAGATCCCAAACCACCAGTGTGCAGAGACAGATCAGTCAATCAATCATTCACCACTGTGGTTTGGGCACAAGCAGCACCGAACCACCAAACCAAAACAAACATGGCAATACAGACAACTTATTTCAGCAGAAATACAGAGTATTTTGCCTGTGAAAAGAGTGCAGAGGGAAACGTTTGTGCATTCGTGGAGGGGTGATAGGCCCGTGCTTTTCTCTCAGCTGAATTTAAAGTTTGATTTCTCAGCTTGTTCCACTGTTGTGCTGCTTTGACTAATCAGCATCGAGTATTTGTTTAAACATTCTGATCATTGGTTCTGATTGCTTTCAGCGAGAGCCGTTCCAGATGGATGTGTAGTATTCAGTTCAGAGGACTACACATAGAAAGCCGGGTTGGTGTTTAACAGCTTTTCTTACAAATGTCACCACAGCAGCTGACTAGAATACAGTGATTTGTACATTCCTAGCTTGTGTTGTAACTTGCCTGTAAAAACATGTCCTTCATTTGAAATCTGAAATATGACCAAAAGAAAAACAATACAAACTTCAACTTTTTTCTTTAACAAATCCAAAAGTGACAGAATAACAATAACAAATTAGTTTAATGGCGTCTAGAAGAATGATGTTAATTTTTGTTCAAATAACCATAAACACTGAAGTGCTATATTTTTCCATGAACTGAGAAAAACTCAAATTATTCATTCTTCTTTATGTGCCTCTGCGCCGCATGCCCCAGCGCACTCAAAACCCTCATTTATTACAACAGGGGTGGAGATGCACCGTGCCACAAAGCAGTCTTATAGGAAAACATAATGGATTTTTGAAGTATTCTTCCACCCAACTCGATCTGAGCATGACTTGGGGGGCGTCATGCGGTTGAGAAATGTGTTTTATTGCAAAAGCGACAACACAACTTTCATAATCATTTATTTACAACCCATATATTTGCACAAGGCTTTCAACAACTGATTCCACAACTTGACGGCAGCGCTAATAAAAATGCTTTCATTGCTATCCATAATGCATGAGGTGGGACAGAGAAATAGCGACGCCCACAAACTGCAAGACAACCCAAACATAATTATACATGTAAAAGAGCTTTAATTAAACTAGACAATAAATGCATTATATCAGCCAGCTGCAGTCTAAGTAGGTTTAATTCCCCACGAGCTCACACCTGAAGAGGCAACAGGTGGAGGGTAACAAAACAATGTGCTAATGAATCAGTGTATCAGAATGGATTTAAAATATAATTCCCTTGAGGTAAAATTAATAAGCGTGAGAGGAGTGTGTGCATAGTGCTAGTTCAGAGCTGCTGATGCTGCATGAGGTGGTCCATGTTACTGGAAAACAGCTGCTGTTGTTTCCTCGGGCAACACACTTCAACCTCCCTAACTGTATGGATGTATGAGATTTAAAAGGCACGCTGCGTAACTTCTTGGTGGTGCTTGTCTTCATTTAGATGCTATTATTTTGCCTGAATTGTTCCACGGTATGGCATTAAACTGTTCTATCTTGCATGTATAGCGTAATTACAAGTGTTTAAAAAAAATACCTTGAAAAGCATTCTCACTGTAACTTGGCCTAGTGGCGTCACATTCACCATGGAGATACTGTGGGACATTTCAGGCAACACACAAAGGAAAATTACATAGTGTACCTTTAAGATTGACAGCTATTAAGTGTTTGAATGTAGCATTACGGACAAAACTGTTCTGAGCTCCATAGACGCAAATTTCTACAGATGAATTACATAAACTGTTCACAAAAAATCAGAGTTATAAACAAGTTTTCAAACTAAATTGATGTTTTTAGCGTTTTGTTTGTTGTTTTTTGTGTTTTTTTTTTTAGAGGAAAATCAGATTACATATTGTGTTTCTGTTCAATTAATCATTTGAAAACAACATTTTACATATGCTAGCAACAGACAGATTTTTGCACTTTTTAGCATATCTACTGTCGACTTGAAATCTCCGAACAGAAGCTGATATTTTGTGTGGGTTAACCAGCTGCCTAAAGTTTCATTTGAACACTTTTGCGAGGAGAACACACCGCTCTCTTATCCAGTTTATAGTAAAACATGGTAACAGATGAGTTTACAATCAATTAAAATAGTATATCTGGGGGAAAAATATCAAAACCGGCCCTAGGTATCGGCCAAAAAACATGTATTATGAGGAGAATGTCAGTTTCATTTGCATTATTACACTCTATTAATGTGATTTTTAGTTGCATAAAGGTGATGTCCACAGTGGATAAGGCTGCTTTAAGTGTGAGGTCATTCAGAGAGTGGAGGAGGTGTTTGCTTTGGTTTACAAACAAATATGTCTCATGAGTTATTTATTTGCTGAAGTTTGGACCTGGGTAAAATATGAACAATACCATGGGCCAAGTACAGCCTTGTGGGACAGACTGGCATTGTACTTCCATGAATAAAAACACGACTTGACTGTACTGCTACAGAAATCAAATTTGTATTTGAGAATTTTGTGACCAAAAAGAAATTAAAAAGTTTTTATTACGGCCGAATCATAAGCAGAGTGCAAGGTGATGATGTTTTCACAAAACAAGCATGGACGTTTTTGTTTTTTGTATTCTCTTTCAGCATCAGCGTGTTTGAGGAGCATTTCACACCTGCCTTGGTTTGATCCTGGTTTGATCCTGGTTTGATCCTGGTTTGATCCTGGTTTGATCCTGGTTTAGTCCTGGTTTGGTCCTGGTTTGGTCCTGGTTTGATCCTGGTTTGATCCTGGTTTGGTCCTGGTTTGGTCCTGGTTTGGTCCTCGTTTGATCCTGGTTGGATCCTGGTTTGGTCCTGGTTTAATCCTGGTTTGGTCTTGGTTTGATCCTGGTTTAATCCTGGTTTGGTCTTGGTTTGGTCCTGGTTTGGTCCTGGTTTGGACCTGGTTTAATCCTGGTTTGGTCTTGGTTTGATCCTGGTTTGATCCTGGTTTGGTCCTGGTTTGGTCCTGGTTTAATCCTGGTTTGGTCTTGGTTTGATCCTGGTTTGATCCTGGTTTGGTCCTGGTTTGGTCCTGGTTCCTGGACCCTGGTTTGGTCCTTCTTTGGTTTGGTTTGATTGGTTTGTCCTGGTTTGATCCTGGTTTAATCCTGGTTTGGTCTTGGTTTGATCCTGGTTTGATCCTGATTTGGTCCTAATCTGATCCAGGTTTACTTCTGGATTAAGTCTCACCTTAGTCCCAAATTTTGATTTTGGCATATTTATGGGGGAGGTATTTATTGTACCTCTCTTAGGGCCACGGAAATCTGATCCCCATGACCTACATTCTTTATTATTAAATCAGATATGGGTCACATTAGGTTAAAGTTATGCTTTATGTTACAGTTATAATGGTAACTGTGGTTAAGGTCACGATCAGTCTCCAGAAAATGAAAATAAGATACAAATGTGAGCATGCCCCTATTGCTGAGTTTCAAATGAATCTCAACATTTTATAGGCCATTAATATTTAATACAGATGGGGGGTTTCTGTTATAATAGTGAGTTCATGTGTCTAATCAAGAATAGAAATGATTAGGTTTAACATTTGTGAATTTACCTTTTGGATATTTCATGACTAGGTACAAATAAAATGAAATATTATTGGCCAATAGAATGTTGCAATGTAATTTGAAACCCACCAGTAGCTCACTAGCAGAAGTAGATTTCACATATTTATATTTATGCTATTCCAGTCTAACTGGGTCACAAGAAAATGCACTCCCTCTTGTATATATATATAGTAGCATTACTGGTGTAAAACCATGCAAGATCAATATAGACAACTTCCATGACAGCATGCAATAGGGATCAAAAGTGACTTATTTCTGTGTTCTGCTGAAGTTTACTTTTGCACTAAAAAGTTTGAGCATCGCTAACACCAAAACGTCTGCAGCAATTTATTTAAAATGTGAAATGACAAGCCACGGGCAAAATTAATGGATTTTTCTTCAGACTTGAAATACTAGTCCAAAAACGACTTGGTTCAACAGGTGTTCACTGTGACAGCCCCACACTGAGTGACAGGGGAAGGCTTCAGTCAGGACTAAAGCATGTTTTGAAGTTAGAGCCAGCGACCACCATTCTCCAACCAGTAGCCTGTAATGAGGGCCCCTGCAGTCTACATTCACTCAAAGTTATGCCTTCTGTCTAACTTTAAACCAGTAAGGCTGTAATGCTGTACAGCTTCATGCCAATCAAACTGCTCTCTGTTTAAGCTTCTCTCCTGTCTTATGACCTTTGACCTCTACAAAGGCTGCTGGGGCTATAGCTACAGCCTCCAGCTACATCCCATGCATAATAACCGATCAGACTTAGCATACGGTCAGCACACTTATTAGCTGTAGATGATTTGTGCGCTCTGTCACATGCAGTCTCTTAACCCCTAAAGAGGGAGAGAGTGGAGAGTGCAGAGCTGACAAGGGCCTGCTTTAAATAAGTGCGATTCTCAATGGTGTAACTAATATGATAGACATTTTGAGGATTATTAATTTAAGGGCATGCAAAATATATAAGGGTTTTTAAAATTGAATGATAATTGGAGAAGAAATCCAATTTATATTTGTACTTTTGATTACATTTTATACAGTCCAGGAAAAGACCTAATGAAAACTGTATTAGGACTAGGTTAAAAATACAAATAGGAAAGTAGTACTATTTTTCTTTCTTTCTTTTTTCTTGTTTGTAGCAATAGTAGCTGTTAACAGTACTAGTTATAGTTGTAGTAGCAAAGTAGTTGTACTAATCTGAGATGTTTTAAACCTGATTTGTTGTACTTTTTTATTGCTTTTCTCTACTTGAGTAACATTATGAAACTTTAAAGTAACACACACAGTAGCAAAGTTTAGTTTTAGTAAATGAAAAAGTAACAGAATATTTAACATTTTGATACATTTAATCTCCCTTGGTTTGTGTGGCTTCAAAGACAGCAGATGGCTGGGCATTCTGTTTGCCAATAACTGATCACACTGAATGAACTTTTATACACAGTGGGGCACAGTGGGATACATTTGAGAAAAGACAAGTATAGTTTTAGGCAGCAACACAGAGGAAGGTAGATGTGTGCTTTTCTGTTGGTTCCTGCTTTATCCTGATAACTCTGTTACTTATGGAGCGAATAACAAAAATGCAATCATGTCACACCTGAGTCACTTTCATGTGCCGTTATATGTGGTGAGATTTTTCAAAATAGCATTCTCCAAACACCTGCTGTGCATCATTTTGAGAAACACTTTAGAGAAGAGTTTCTGAAAAATGGTACACAAACTTTCTGGTACACGGCAGAAGTCATTTTCATGTATTTTAGTCATGTTTTGTCACTATGTTTTGTCCAATCCCATTCAGTGATTTAATCCTGATTTAGTTTTAAGCTTGGTCTTCTTAAATTTTCCTGAAGTGACTTTTTTTAGTTCTAAAAGTTTTTACATTTGACCATAAAACTGGAAACATGATCAAATTTATTTTTGTTTGGAACTGTGAACGTGTGATATTTGATAAAAATGAATATTTACCCCCTTTTTTTGGCACAATGTTTAGCAATTATTATTGTTTTAATCACCATTCTATTCACTGTTTGATATAAGCTCTAATCTCTTATTCAGAGCTACACTGTGTCCAAATAATTTCCTTTCTGGGTAAATAAAGTTTGTCTAAGTTTGAGATTTTCAGCTTTGGGGAACACAGTAATCATTAATTGAAACTGCTGTTATCTTATCATAAATGCTGGCATACTTTAGAAGCTATAACATGACTGGTTTGAATTCAGCCCAGTACTGGAACTGGAAGGGCATCTGGCTTAAAAATCTCCTATCTCATTATGCAGTGTACTTTGCTGGTGACCTATGATTAAAAAAGGGAGCAGATGGATGATCCACTGGCTTTTCTCTCCAACATTGCAAATCCATCTTCTGTCTTCCTGTCAAGCATCCAGCCCCCCTCTCCTCTCTCTGCCCTTGTTCATCTTGTAAAGCACTTTTGCATACAACTCCAACAGCTCTTGTCTTGGTGAAAGGGGGCAGCTACACTAAATTAGATTTCTTCTGCTCTCTGGAAGAGCCGACATACGGGCCCTACCCTGATGCATGCTTTTCTCAATCACTCCTCCTCTACAACATAAGGCTATTAGAGCAGCGTAATCTATAGAGGTGCAGCTGATAACATCATAATGTCTTCAGCTCCTCTGAGGCTTATACAGGTGTCTAAGGCGCAGCTACTGTGAAAGTTTGTTATTATACCATTGGATCAGTGAAGCTTTAGAACTAGACTGTGAAATGACTGCATAAGCTGTGTACTATAATGCAAGCTCTCAGCCAGTAAATTACTTTGGATGCTCGACACAAAACAACAGGATTTAAGGCAACACATTTCAAGTAGGTGATTTGTTTAGTCCTTGGTTGACCTGGTTTTGTCCTGTGTTGACATTGGCTAGAGGGTGCATTATGCAGCTTTTTGGTTGGGGGTTCACCACCTGCCCTGCCATGAGTCACGCAATCTCACAAATTACAAAACGGACTAGATTATCTAGTCTTTTTGCCTAGAAGTAGAAACTGATGGTCTTTTAAATGCTCAAGCTAAGGCAGTCCTTCTCAAATAGTGGGGCCCGCCCCCCTGGGGGAACGCGGTGCAATGCCTAGGGGGGCGCTATTGACCCCAGGGAACATGCTTTTCTTTTGCCATACTAGAATAAAGTGTAATTGCACATCCACTACAGTAGGTAGGCGCTGTCATTGTTAGAGTGTGAGTATTAGCTCTAGGTCAGGGGTGGGGAACCTATGGCTCGCGAGCCAGGTGTGTACTCTCACTTGCAGTCCTTTAGCGTCGGATGCTATCGTCGCTGATAGACTCGCGGTTGCGGACTTTTTATTACCTTACTCCGCAACCAATTGTGCTCTCAAGTAAATTCAAACGGCATCTCAAAGCAGAGGCACGAGGGCCAACAGAGGCAGATTACTCTAATGAGGGTAAAATATCTTAAGAGCCGTGGGGATTTTCTCAGCACAGGAGCTGTGGGGATTTTCCCAGTCAATTATTCAATGCGTCAAAGAAAAAATACGGATGGATATGTAAAATAGAGGTAGTTGTGTGAAAAAATGCAGTATATTCTGTTGAGGTGAGATGTACTGGTCTATAGGGAGCTCAGTCCTTGAATGGTTGCGAAAACAGGGCGAATATTGCCAACAATCATCCCACTTTGTTAATGTCACTTCAGTAAACCAGCAAGCATTGTAAGTCATTTTTTGTTGTAAGTTGATCAATATATATATATTTTTTTGTTTTTTTTTTTGTGTTTTGTTATATAGTACTTACAACAATTTTGTAGACGAAATATGTACTATTATAGTTGGAGAGTAGGGGGGGGCGCGAAAGTTTCTTCTTCATAGGGGGGGCATAACAGAAAATAAGCACTGAGCTAAGGTGAGCTGGTAACGTTAGAAACTTAATGATTTATTTAAGAGTGGTTTGTCCATTATCACGGGTCCATAGTGCTTTAAAACAGTGCTTCTATCTGCTGTCATTGTTTTGCATGGTATCTAGTTACAGTCCTGTTGTTGTCCGCTGTTGCAGTGAAGCAGTGGGTGCCACTTGGTCAAGACGATCTTAGCTGCAGGTTTTGGGTTGATGGGAGAAACTTGATTGCCCGCACAGAAAGGCTTGAGCGACCTGGGTATCAAACCCAAAACCTTCTTGCTGTGAAGCGTGAGCCACTCAGTCACAGCGCCGCCAGTGCCCTATGTAGAGAACAGTGTGGACATTCACACAGCCTTCCATGATTTGTCAAGTAATAAAAACATATTATGCAAGTAGAGCATAAAGTTTTATGCAGAAACTGAACTTTTGCACACACTAGGAACAAGCAACACCAAAATCTATTTATAGTTAGCCAAGGCCATGGGGCAGGCTGTCTTAGTCATCTTGTTGAGAAGTTGTATAGTAGGGTGTACACTGCCAAATCATCTCAATTTTTTTTTTACAATTTTTAACACCAACAACAAAGATCTTCAATTGGTTTTCGGGAATCTTAAATCAGATCAAATCACTAGACTTTGGGGAAATCATCAGAACAGCTGGTCTAAAGTTATAACAGCCAACTTGACTGGACACATCAGGGAGCTGTGATGCCTCAGAGCATCTGAAGACAGACAATATTTTATCTTATGAATAAATTTGGTATTTTATTTTTAAGTACTAGAATTGTAGGCTCACCTTATTCAATATATGTTACTTAGAAATATGATGAAAAATCCCAGCACTCAACCTAATAATTAAAGCATTAGGAGCAACATAATGAATGTTATTAAAATGCACAAAACGTCTGTAATCAATATTCATTTTAATTTCCAATAACTGAAGTGCTTTAATTGAGTACAGCCATTGACTTTTGTATTAAGTCTTTGTGAGCACCAATTATGAACGCTCTGCCAAAAGCTGGAGCGCCTCTGGGACAAATTACCACATTTATTTTTTAACATAATTTAAATCATTAGTTTTGGGGGCAAAAAAAGAACATGTCAAATGGTATGTGCCTCGATGCCAGTTGCACCCTAATAGTTTTTAAAGCCAAATTTCCACAAACTCCAGGAGTTTAGCAGACCATGTAGACTTGCAATTATCTTCACCCCATTAAACATTGCATGAATCCACAGACAATATTTATACTTAGTTTGTTTAGCTTTTTGGTATTTGACTGGACTAACAACTTAACTCTGTGCCATCAGGAGCAGCTAATTAAGAGCCAATGCAAGCTGTGCTAATCATCATTGTGCATAATTTTATTGGCCTAACCATGGACCAGTATCCTGGAACCAATACCAATCCAGTTGATTTTCTTGGACTGCCACAGATACCTAATACCAGCATTGTATCAGATTCATCCCTAGATAATACTCCTTAATACTCTGCTTGTGTCATGATCCCTGCCTACTCCTGCCTCCTGTGTCTCCTCTCCCCCTCCCACACCTGCCTGACTCCAGAGCCCGGAGCCCTGGCTCCTCCCACACGCACCTGCAGCCCATCAGGGCAATCACGCACCTGCAGGAGGATAAAGGGAGCCAGGACCCAGCTCTCTCTGCCAGGTCGTCTGATCGTCACCCTGCTGAGCTTCACCGTGTGTCTGCGTGCTACTCACATCACTGCTTGTCCTCGTGTCTCTGCTGTGCTTCCTGTCCGTGTCCTGCCTGGTGTCCTGCCCGTGTCCTGCTGTGTGTTCTCCGACCCTGTCTCCCGGTACCGGCTCTTGTCTCATCGTTCCCTGCACCTCTGGACCCTGACCTGCACCCCTGCACCCAGCTCCTCGTATGTCCTCCCGTCACCTATGTTGTCTTGTTCTGTCAATAAACACCCTTAAACTTGCCCCGAGTCCCGCACTTTTGGTCCGCCTCACACCCCACATTACGACAGCCTGGCCAAAAAAAAAGTCGCCACCTGGATTTAACTAAGCAAATAGGTACGAGCCTCCTCCCGTTGGTCAGGTCTAGGTTCAGCAACAGTCTGTGCTCAAAGAATGAGGTCAGCTGACTACCTGAATATACTGAATGACCAGGTTATTCCATCAGTGGATCTTTTCTTCCCTGATGGCACGGGCATATTTCAACATGACAATGCCAGGATTCATCGGGCTCAAATTGTGAAAGACAGGTTCAGGAGCAGGAGACATCATTTTCACACATGGAGCCATCACAGAGTCCAGACCTTAACCCCATTGAGAATCTTTGGGATGTGCTGGAGAAGGCTTTGTGCAGTGGTCAGAATCGACCATCATCAATGCAACATCTTGGTGAAAAATTAATGCAACACTGGATGGAAATAAACCTTGTGACATTGCAGAAGCGAAATCGAAACAATGCCACAGCGAATGTGCCATAATCAAAGCTACAGGTGGTCCAATGAAATAAAAGAGTGTGTGACCTTTATTTTTGGTGGTGATTTTTTTTTTTTTTTTTTTTTGGCCAGGCAGTGTATTACCACAATCCTGCATAAACACACACTAATTCAAATCTAAGTATCATGCTTAAGACTGTGCTGCTCAAACATCATCCTAATTTCAACTAAACATGAACTAAACCAGTACTTAACCAGGTCTAGAACAAAACCGGATGTAATTGGGCTTAAACTAGGACCAAACCAGGATAACTTGATGCACGTCCAGTCTCAACCTTTCCATACATTGTCAGGATCCTCCCTTCTGCCGTTTTCCCTGGTGTCTTCCCCTCCCTTCTGTGTTGCCTGTCTCTCCTCCCACCTGGGCATCAGCTTACCTGGTGTGACAGCTGGCACACGTGGATCCAGTTTCGCTTATTACCTGGAGTATAAGAAGGCTGTTTTTTTCATCCACTCCTTGCCATTTCATCATTGATACTACTCCAGTTAGTAGAGGCGTTTGGCTCCACAAGACAAGTCAACCTGTCTGGCATTCTTGTACTACAGCTGCTTTTTCCTGTGTCCAGGTACCTCTGTCTTATTTTTGGAAGCTGCCTGCCTGTCTCGTCGCCTGTCTACCTGCTTCCCCGCCTCCAACCTGTCTACCTACCTGCACCTCTGCACCCTCTGCTTGATTCTTACTACATTTACTTAAGTACTACCCTGGAAAATAAACAGTTGAACTTACCAATTGTGAGTTGCTTTTGAATCCTAAGTAAAACTATGACACCTATCACAAAAAGATGCTATTATTACAACAACTCATAAATTAATAAATATAAGGGGGACAGGAAAGTAATACCCCAGTCTGTGTCTCCCAGTATATGCATTATTTGTATTTCCGGCAGCCTCATCCCATCTGCTAACAACACTTAAAATTCATTCACCGGACAACACAAAAACATGTGAATTATTTAGCACAGAGTGGAGGAAAAATGAAATCCAATGCTCTCCACACTGATCGTGACAGTTTAGTAAATAGCTTTGTTTGCAGTACACCCCAAAATTAAATTAAATGCTCTCAAAGTTAATCAACCAAAGCTAAAACTAATTGACAATCTGCCATGGGATTGTAAATAAACAGGAAGAGGCTATAATTACCTTTGAGCTGAGAAAGTAGTGAGACAGGATTGTGTTAGTTAGATGTTGATCAAAACTGAAGCCGTTACAAAATCGGAGCTTGATAATTAGTTGGGTTTTTTTTTTTTTTTTTTGGTTTTTTTTTTTGTGTAGTTAATCATTTCTATTTCAAAAAAAAAAAAAAAAGTTGTTTTTTTTTTTAAAAAAAAGTGTTCAAATAAAAAGTCTCAGTTTGGAGAGATAGACAGAAAGAATCTCATGTTGTTTCTTTTGTCTTTTTTTATTGATATTTTTCTCTTGCAAGGTATATTTGAGTATCCTAAAAGTGTTATATAAGTATTATTATCATTACTACTTCTGTTGGTAGTTTTTGAATAAGCTTTTAAACAAGACCGTGAGCTAGTGATGTGACGAGTTGGCTCTTTTGAACAGTTCTTCAACGTGAACTGCTAGAACCGGATTTCATTTTTTAAAAGAACCAAATCTTCTTCCAACCTTTATGCATATTTATACTGTGTAACACTGAACCAACACAAGAATGCAGCTCAGAAGCAGAGCAGGAGACACAAGTGAGAGCTTTGTGCAAAAAATTAAATCCCAAAAATGTATTTGCCATCATAATAATCGTTAGTTTTTAATTATTAATATTGTAGATCAACTTTTTATTAAGGTTATGCATAATTTTAAATTGTAAACACACTCCCACTCTCAGTTCAAACCATTTTAAACACATCTGAGCTTTAGCCTTTGTAACTTCTCTCTGTGATTAGTTTGTTGTTAAAATGAGTTGTCACGTTGGCTTCTGACATATAAATAAACATTAAAAGAACCTTTTGAACGGCTCTTTGAAATGAACAGATCCAAAAGATTCGGATCCCACGGAAGAGCTGAAAGTCCCATCATTACAGTAAGCCAAAAACTGTCTACTTAAGAACAAATGTCAAAAATGTTTAAACAAGATAACCTCAGAATGAATAAGCAAAACGCAGTGATTCATAATGCCTTGCCATGGATATCCCACATGTTCAAATTACTATATGTTCACTCAATTAATACTGACCTGTGATTATCACTAGTTTATTACAGCACAGTGACAGTAAACAGCACACACATTTGTCATTTTACTTAAGTACTGGTCAAATGATTCATCTTAACCAGAACTTAGTATATGGCAATTATCCATAAACATATTTGGTAAAAAGTAACTCGTCACACTTTTATATAGTGTTAAGGAGCCCCTCACCCATTCACAGACAACAGGTAAGGTAAGTATCTTGTCTAAGGCTACAATGACCGCATTCACTTGGGAACTTAAATCCTTAGATCGACAGTGGGATTTGAACCACCAACCTTCAGATCAATGGAAAAACGCTCTACCAACTGAGCAACTGTCACCCAAGTCATTATATGTTGGTAATATGGAATCAATGCATTTATCCCGTTATTGCAGTTACCGTGCTATCTCCAACCAGCTTTATACTATTCGAATCATTTTGTTTTCACCATTTGGATTGGCAGTATTGAACTTACAAGAGGAGTGGCTGCTGGGGAAGCTCTTGCGGCCCTCTGACACGACCTCTGCTTCTCCGGTGCAAAGCATTTTCACATTCACCTGTCCGTCAGGGAAACAGCGCTGGAAGTAATCTGGCCTGGGTCTGACAAAACACACAACAGATGCATACTTTCAGTTCAGTGCTTATCTGTTAGCATCATGTACCCAAAGCGGCTGTGTTGAAGGTGCTGTACCCGTCTTTAAAATGAACAAATTTAGTTTTTCAGGTTTTTAATGTCAAATTTGCGATTTGGTCACTCACTTGTATTATGCATTCTGGGCATTCTTATTACTATGAGTTTATAATATGAGTCTGAAACAAAGCTTGACTGATAAGTACTTTTCACATCTTTCAGAGTGGAGTTTTACAGCCTTCACTGTAAAAGTAACAACAACTAGCATGCCAACGCACACTTCCTGATTATCGGACAATAAAATGCCTTTGTCATGATCCCTGCTTGCTCCTGCCTCCTGTGTCTCCTCTCCCCCTCCCTCACCTGCCTGACTCCAGAGCTGGGTGGAGCCCTGGCTCCTCCCACACGCACCTGCAGCCCATCAGGGCAATCAACACACCTGCAGGAGGATAAAGGGAGCCAGGACCCAGCTCTCTCTGCCAGGTCGTCTGATCGTCACCCTGCTGATTCTCACCGTGTGTCTGCGTGCTGCTCACATCACTGTTGGTCCTCGTGTCTCTGCTGTGCTACCTGCCCGTGTCCTGCCCGTGTCCTGCCCGTGTCCTGCCCGTGTCCTGCCCGTGTCCTGCCTGTGTCCCGCCTGTGTTCTCCGACCCTGTCTCCCGGTACCGGCTGTGTTTCCTGTCTCGTGTCTTCCCTGCACCTCTGGACCCTGACCTGCACCCCCGCACCCAGCTCCTTGTATGTTCTCCCGTCACCTGTCTTGTGTCCTGTCAATAAACACCCTTAAACTTGCCCCGAGTCCCGCATCTTTGGTCCGCCTCACATCCCACATCACGACAGAACGACCTGGCCACCATGGACCAAGCAGACTCGGGGCCCACAGAACATTGACTCACTCTCCCACCTGCCTGCCCTGTGTACCTGCCTGTCTACCCTGTTTACCTGCCTGTTCTCCGCTCCCTGCCTGGTTCTGTCCTGACCTGTCCGCTCCGGCCCTGGACCGTTGCGGCTCCGCTGGACATCGTCTTCCGTCCAGGGACCTCATCGTGTCTTCTCCCCTCATGGACTGTTGTTGCTCTGCCGGACCTTGTCTTCCGTCCGGGGATCGCCTCACGTCTGCAACCCCTCCTCTGGACAGTTGTAGCTCCGCTGGACATTGTATTCCGTCCAGGGACCTCCTCGTGTCCTTTGTTTTTATCCGGGCCGATGTAGCTCCGCTGGACACTGTATCCCGCCAGGGACCTCATCGTGCCTCCTCGTCCTTGTCTGGGCTGTTGTGGCTCCGCTGGACATTGGCTTCCGTCCAGGGACCTCCACATGTCCTTTGTTTTTATCCGGGCCGATGTAGCTCCGCTGGACACCGAACTCCACCCAGGGACCTCATCGTGCCGTCTTGATCCTCGTCCTGATCCTCGCCGTGAGCAGACCCCGTTCTGGACATTTCTTTTTTCCCTCCTCCAGGCCCCCTCCACCCTCCCGACTTGGTCATGCTCCTTTGGGACGTCTGGGAGCCGTCCCTTAAGGGGGGGGGTACTGTCATGATCCCTGCTTGCTCCTGCCTCCTGTGTCTCCTCTCCCCCTCCCTCACCTGCCTGACTCCAGAGCTGGGTGGAGCCCTGGCTCCTCCCACACGCACCTGCAGCCCATCAGGGCAATCAACACACCTGCAGGAGGATAAAGGGAGCCAGGACCCAGCTCTCTCTGCCAGGTCGTCTGATCGTCACCCTGCTGATTCTCACCGTGTGTCTGCGTGCTGCTCACATCACTGTTGGTCCTCGTGTCTCTGTTGTGCTACCTGCCCGTGTCCTGCCCGTGTCCTGCCCGTGTCCTGCCCGTGTCCTGCCCGTGTCCCTGCCCGTGTTCTCGGACCCTGTCTCCCGGTACCGGCTGCGTTTCCTGTCTCGTGTCTTCCCTGCACCTCTGGACCCTGACCTGCACCCCCCAGCACCCAGCTCCTTGTATGTTCTCCCCCGTCACCTGTCTTGTGTCCTGTCAATAAACACCCTTAAACTTGCCCTGAGTCCCGCATCTTTGGTCCGCCTCACATCCCACATCACGACAGCCTTATAATTAGATGAACACCATATGCAGCAGACATATTTTGACCTGAAGAGCTGCTTATATAATATATATTTACTGGGGCTAGACATTTTTTTTGCTCAAATACATGGGAAAATATTGGGTACTAGGCCTTTAAGGTATCAACACACTACATAAGGCTGATTGGAGCTACCACAAATTTTGAACTATTTTTTTAATTATTATTACCACCTCTATGGCTCAAATATCAATTGTAAGTTATTAAACATGAAATGAAACAGGATACATCTTACCTTCCAACAATCAGTTTTATTGTGTTTGTGAAGACTCCGTTAAGGGCAAGGGCCAAGGACACCGCTGTAAGGACAGAAAACATATTTTAGTGATTTCACTTACATTTTTGTCACTAACTTTGGCTGAGATAAAATGAAAGAATTCAATTATCAGCTTCAGATAGGCTGTTGGCGTGTGTGTGCAAATAAGTCTGTTGCAGTTTGGAAAATTGTTTAATTTGTGAAATCTGTGTGAAGCTATTCACTGAGAATTTATCTCTGAATGATCAAGTTTTGAAATGAATTTAGTTGAAAAATAGTCCTGTCCTTGCGTTGCCTCCATATGAAACCACTCAGTGCACTGGTTAACTTGTGTAATAACAAAATGGAAGGCAGTGGACACAGGGCAGGATGTGTAATGAAGGTTTAACTACAGAAAGTGATCTGCCATGAAATATCCAAAAGGTAAATTCACAAATGTTGAACCTGATCATTTATATTTGTGACTAAATTCAAGAATTTTACTACAACATACAATTTTCATTTTAACAACATTCATTTTAGCTTCCTCCCATTTGTATTAAATGTTATTGGTCTACACTAGAATGCTGTGATGTCATCTGAAACCTATCAATTACAATGATTAAAGTACAAGAACATTCAAATTGTACAAATGTATGTAGAACATTCAGAGTGACAGTCAACAGTATTGTGTTTTTTCTCCAGTTCAGCTTTCATTCATTTCATTGCTCCCACTCTAAACATTTCTGCAGCTTTAAACTAATCCTTTCTGATTACATGGACAATTGTGAAATGTGCTCTCCTGCTGAGTAACAGGAAGCACTGTGCCTGGGTGGGAGCTCTTCAAGCTATCATTTATTTGATTATGTCTTGAAGAAAGCACTTAGGATTCTTATTAGCAGAAGTTAATCCCATTCATTCACTGTGGGCCAATTCTACTCACCTACAATAACCCTCAGTCTGTTACAACTATTGTACAGTCACTGAACTATACTATACACACACTCACACATATATACCCATCATATATTTCATTATGAGTGTTGTATGGCCTCGTATGAAAGTATTAATTCTTCGTTCATATGTAAAGCATCGCAATCTATACTCTTATTCCAAATTGCATTTAAGAATCAGTTTAAAGAGAGACATAATCAGTATTAGTTAGTATTAGTATTAATATTAACATTAGTATTAGCATTAGTATCAGTATTAGTATTACTATCTGATATGTCAATGAGATCCTCTTTAAAAGATTAACTACTTTATTTGATGAGAGCTAAAACTCAAGGTTGTGATATAATTTAATGTCCCTTTACATTGCCTTGGCCTCAGAGGAGAATGACTGAGAAAATAATAGTAAATCACAGCTATAACTGCCAAGAGTCTCCAACCTGGCAACCCCTTTTCATTTATATGACATTACAGACGACACTGTTTCACACTTTTTGAGTTCATGATGACATACACATCTAAAAAGGTTAAAGTATCATTAAATGTACTTAGGATAAAAATTTAAATTGTCATGTGACCACCCCAGACCCCTGTAGACGTTATAGTTCCAAAAAGCAGTGCTACAATAACAACAAAACTATTAAATAAATAAAAATTGAAATTTTGAATTGAAAACTTGAGCCCAAAACTAAACCACACAGTCATTCTCATGGGGCCAAATCTCGTGGGAGTTGTGTCTTGCTCCGTCCCTTGCGAGTCAATGAGGAAATCGAAGAACCCAGAGATAACCAGTGATTTCTGAGCTTTTGTCTAAGTTCGTCCTCTTTAATCGTACAATATATTCTGGTTATGCCTTTGTTGGTGCAGCCTGACATTACACCCGCTGTTACAAAGATGAGTTTCTTACATTACAGCCAATTACAGGGACCAACAGCAGTGCACCTGCTCAGTTTACACCTACTGCACTTCTTTATCCAAATGACTCCTCCAATTCAGTCCTGAGCCTCATCACCAAAGAGGTCCCACCCACCCACTCTCCCTCCATCTCCACCTCCTCTTTCTCTCTCTCGGTTTCTCTCTCCCTCTTTCTCTCTGTCCCCTCTCTCTTTCCCTCACTGTTTCCCTCTCTCTCTGTTTCTCACGTTTCTCGTTCCCTTTTTTTCCCTTCCCCTCACACTCTCTGTCTATCGCTCTCTCTCTCTCTCTCTCTATCTCATTATCCATTTTCTATTTCTGTCTCTCCTCTCTCTCTCTCTCTTTCTTTCTTCTCTCTCCCACCCTCACGGTCTTTGTCTCTCTCTCTCTCACTCTCTCATTATCCCTTTTCTGTTTCTGTCTCACCTGTTTCTCTCTCTTTTTCTTCTGTCTCACACCCTCACACTCTTTGTCTTTGTATCTTTATCTCTCTTTTCACTCTCTCTTCTTCCCTCTCTCTCTCATTATCCCTTTTCTGTTTCTGTCTCTCTCTGTTTCTCTCTTTTCTTCTCTCTCCCACCCTCACTCTCTTTGTCTTTGTCTCTCTCTCTCTCATTATCCCTTTTCTATTTCTGTCTCTCCTCTCTCTCTCTCCTCCTCTTCTCTCTCCCACCCTCACGCTCTTTGTCTCTCTCTCTCCTCTCTCTCTCTTATCCCTTTTCTGTTTCTGTCTCACCTGTTTCTCTCTCTTTTCTCCTGTCTCACACCCTCACACTCTTTGTCTTTGTATCTCTCTTTTGCTCTCTCTCTCTCTTCTTCTTCCCTCTCTCTCTCTCTCATTATCCCTTTTCTGTTTCTGTCTCTCCTGTTTCTCTCTTTCTTCTCTCTCCCACCCTCACTCTCTTTGTCTCTCGCTTTCGCTCTCTCTCTTCCCCTCTCTCTCTCTCTCTCTCTCTCATTATCCCTTTTTTATTTCTGTCTCTCCTGTTTCTCTCTCTCTTTCTTCTCTCTCACCCTCACTCTCTTTGTGCTCCCCCCCTCTCTCATTATCCCTTTTCTGTTTCTCTCTCTCTTTCTTCTCTCCCACTTCTTCCCCCTTGCTCTCTCTGCCTCTCTGTCTTTCTCTCTCTCTCTCATTATCCCTTTTCTCTTTCTGCCTCCCCCTTTTCTCTCTCTCTTTCTCCTCTTCCTCTCTCCCTCCCACACTCTCTCTGTCTTTCTCTCTGCCTCTCTCTCTCTCTATCCCCTTCTCTTACCCAGAGCTTGATTAGTAATTGCTTTGAAGCACAATGTCACACAGTTAAGGGCCTAATGACTAATCAGAGTTGTGCGAGCTGTAGCCCTCACACTCAGTTCCTCTGGAAGTGCAGAGAGGCCCTTGATTGGCTGATTCAGACGGACTCCCCTGTCTAAATATTGGCTCCGCTGATGAAAAGACCCTTGTACAGTTCTGGACGAGCGTATTCACAAACAACAGTGTCTAAATGCACCCCTATGTCTCATTTTGCTGACAAACTTTGATTGCTTATTTAATGGTTGATAAAGAATAGAAATACCTCATCTGACTTCATGATTAAATACAGGTGTACAAAGTTACTTTTCTGATAGAGGATCGACCACCATCTATGGAGAAGCAAGTCCATTCACGTAAATACATGTTTTTCAACAGATTTCTCAGTGGTAAAATATGTATATGTAAGTGACTAAACACATATGTAACTTTTTGGAGGTGAAAATTCAACTGCATGATTTCATGGAAGTTCAAACCATACATCGAAACCTTCTCAATGCAGATGGATATGTTTTATGCCATACTGTGAAATATTATAGCCAAAAGAACAACATTTTCATAAACACAAGCCCTCCTCCAGTCCAAATAAGAGCTCATTTTGTGGAGATGCAAGCCCACTCAAAGTAAGGATCCAAGTTTTTCTATGTTTTTGATGACAATAAACAACATCTATAACGAGTCTATTTTTTTTTTTTTTTTTTTTTTTGGCAAAACGATTTACAAAGAATGGCTTTAAATACAAAACGTGCATACTTTGTCCATCATAGTTTTTATTTAACTCAGGGCACCAATATTTACGCAATAGTTTCTCTATAGTGACGCAGTGATGGGGAGGAGCAGTGTCACAACTCAAGTCAAAGACCGACAACTCCTAACAGTAAGTATTTCTACTGCCTTTTTCAACCTACGCACACAAGACAATGAAGCTGCAGCTATCTCCTTTTCTGACTGATCGTTTTCATGCTTTGTAAACAAAATCAAACGATCACTGATGGCACTGCCCATAGTGCAGTTGGTGGAAAATCTCATCTAAAGTTCAAAACACTTGGTGCTTTGAGAGATAATAGGGCTGCAAAAGTTTGGACTATTACAAGTTGTGATCACAAAACGGTGAAATTATAACTTTATATGTTCACAGTGGATCATTTATTGTCAAACTGAGTCTTGGAAATCCTAACATCTCCTCATTTCTAGTGGTAATATATTCTGTACACTGTACTGAAATGGTAAATGGTCACATTTTTATACAGCTCTTTTCCACCTTCAAGGCATTCAAAGCACTTTACATCAAGGAACCACTCACCCATTCACACACACATTCAGACACCAGTGTACGCAGTCACTGAGGGCAGGGGAGGTTAAGGACACAACGGCAGCATTCATCTGTGGGAGCTGGACTCTACCCTCAACCGCTGTTTATGTCAAGAACAGGATTTGAACCGCCAACCTTCAGATCAGTGGTGAATCAATGTACTAACTGAGCTACTGTCACCCATATATGATAGGTTATTCTTCCTCAATGCTTCCTCACCTCCTCAATTATGAAATACAAGGGTCACTGGGTCGACATGCAGAATTAATGACATTGTTGATGTGATTAGCTTTGCCACCTCTTCAGACAGAAACATTATACCTCAGAGGCATTCGTAACTGAAGTAATTGAAGATAAGATAAGATTAATGCCATACTGGGAAACATTCCAGGCAATATTATCTCCATGGAGACCCGCATGGAGCCCCACCCCACCAGTTACACAGTGTATTTTTTAAGTAATGTCAAAATCACATTACAAAAAGTCTATTGATTTTTAGTTCAGCAATGCTAATCAGTGTTACAAATGAATAGCACAGTCTACTTTTCTCCATCCATCCATTTCCTTCTGCTTATCCTGAGCTGGCTTGCAGGGCCAGCACTTTAAGACTCCCAGACACTTCCTCCAGCTTTTCCGGTGAGGCTACTTTTCTTTACTTCTCTATGGACTTTATATTTTTGCACTGCTGCTTCAATCATGGCTGGTTTCCATGGTAATGTTGTTTTTTTTGACATTCTGTCCCAAGCTCTATAGGTAGTTCATCCATAGTGCAATGTATTTGATAATAATACTAACCAAAGCAAATAGAAATCTTGTTAGACTAATGGTGGCCCTTTTCTCTCTGCTTCTGTGAGTGATGTTTGTCGGGCACTAATAAAGTCCCACATAAGAGCCGCTCGGTGCTGCATAATGGCCTCTCTCCTCCTGTAATCTCAATGCACACCGCTTCATCTCTCTATGTGTCTCTTTAATTGGGTTTGTGTTCAACTTTCCTAATGTTTTCTGACGCTGCAATGGCTCTGCAGGACTTTTAACAAAGAAAGAAACCGTCTGAAAATGGCTGTATAGTTAAATTGGGTTTCAAGCAAGAAGCATCATCATTAGTACTTCACTTATAGCTACAAAGCTGATCATGTGTTATCTCCAACAAGGTGCTAACTACAGCGAGTAGGTAACTGCCATATGGTTGTACTGAGGCTCAAGATAAAGGAGGAGTTTATTGTGCCCACTGGGATATTCGATTTGTCCAGATGTATGTGCCTTGATCTGGAGATATAAGCACGTAAACTGCAAAACAGCAATATCTAGACTAGCTCTAATGACTTGAAATTAGAATCTTAATAATTATGTGAATCCTTTTCCATCCATCCATCCATTTTCTTCCGCTTATCCGATGCCGGATCGCGGGAGCAGCAGTCTAAGCAGGGACTCCCAGACTTCCCTCACTCCAGACACGTCCTCCAGCTCCTCCAGTGGGACCCCAAGGTGTTCCCAGGCCAGCCGAGAGACATAGCCTCTCCAGCGTGTCCTGGGTCTTCCCCGGGGCCTCCTCCCAGTGGGACATGCCTGGAACACCTCCTGAGGGAGGCATCCAGGAGGCATCCTAAACAGATGAATCCTTTTCTTACTGATTATTTTGGACATGTTTTGTCATTGTCCTGGAAGAAGTGAAAAGTGCAATGTATAACTTTTCTGGAGGAGGTTGCATCACCTGCTTGTTCCCATGTTATATGTTATTTATTTATGCCTGGAAAATTCCACCATATGGCATTAAACTGCACTATCTTGCTGTTAATCGATTACGACCTGAAGAACATGCATTCTTATTGTGAGCAGGGTGGCCTCTCAGCAGATGCAACCATAGTAGCATCACTTGCTTACCTTCATAGAGGTAGATAATTTTAATGCCATATTGTGGAACATTGCCATGGCCATAAGCAGGTAGCTGACCTGACACCAGAAAAGTTAAATTCATTAATGAATTAACCATTATTAATATTGTGCCTTTCAAGATACCCAAAGCCCTTTAAGGTGAATTATTCATTAATTTCACACTCAGCAGTGGTATTGTAGCCACAGCTGCCCTAGGGCAGACTGATGGAAGTGGGCTGCGCTGTGGCCCTGATATTCCCAGTCTTCCATTCAAATACTAACCAGGCTCAACCCTGCTTAGCTTCTAAGATCTGAAATAAATAACCCAGGCACTGTTAGTAGTAAACAAGTAAGCACTTGGTATTGCTTTTGGCAGTGGCTACATCGCACTGTATTTTTACATTTTATGTGTTTTAATAAGAATCAATACAATCAAATTCAAGAAGACCATTTTTGCCTCCCTGAGTAAGCCAGTGCACTGAATTAAATCTCATATAATCAGTGGATAACACACAAACTGCAGAGATGATAATGAAACCTCAGTGAGGAGGCGCAGGGGAGGAGGAGAAGGAGGGAGGGTGCTAACCACTTGATGTCGCCCATTGACACAGAGTATTGATTTAACAGAGACCTCAAAGACCTGCAGTATGGAGTGGCTATCTGATTTAGCCCTGTTCTTTTCAAGCACTTTCTCTCTGAAAAAGGCAGGTGAAGACGGGGAAAACTGAACTTCAAATCTGCAGCCAAAAGCAATTTCTGCTCTATGGTCTCAGCCGATCCACCAGCTGCAGAGAGCTTAGAGGTTATATGACAGAACAGAAAAATTACTTTTTTATTATTAAACGTGACAATGTGAGAGTGGTTTATAACATGTTATAAACCTGAACAACATGGATAATATGTGGCTTTATTATATTTATGTAAGGCTTTATTATAGTCATACTAGAGCTTTATATGGTCATACTAGGGCTGGGCAAAAAATCAATTAAATCAGTTGATCAAATCTGAAGTTCAAATTGATTTGTTTGAAAGAAAATCAATTTTTATTTTCCTCACTTCCTTGGATAGGAAATTGCATTAAAATGCAAGAAAGGCCTCTCGCTGCAGTCACAGGGACCAAAGTTGAGCACAGAGCCATGCAGCGCTGACTGCTCTGAAATCACTGACATTAATGCAGCAGTTTATTTTATCTCATTCATAATTCATATATGATCAGTGATAACATTCTTTTCAGTTTTGACCATTTTCTGTTCAAAACTGAAATGCAAGCATTTTTAGTTCTCATCAACACAGCACTCAAAGGTATATTATGCAACTTTTTTGGTGAAGGGCACCCTACCTCCTGGTCTCCATGGAGATTTTCTTTGTCTAGAAAGTTCTACAGGCAAGGCAAGTTTATTTGTATAGCACAATTTGTCAAGTGCTTTACATAATGAGAAAGACATTAAAATAACAATACAACAAATCAAAAGAGAAATAATAACAAATAAACATCATAAAATTAACATTAAAAGAGAAGAGTGCAGAATAAAACCCTTTCAGTCATATGCACAGCTAAACAGAACTGTTTTGAGCCTGGATTTAAACATTGTCAAAGTAGAAGCCTGTCTCACATCCTTAGAAAATTGTTCCAGGTTTTAGCTACGTAAAACTCAAACGCAGAGTCCTCTGGGCACCAACAGGAGGCCGGTCCCTGAGGTCCTCAGAGTGTGAGATGGTTCATATGGCACCAACATATCAGATATGTACTTTGGTGCCACCCATGGAGAGACTTGCACACAAGCAGAGCTGCTTTAAAGTCTATTCTCTGAGCTAAACGAGCCAGTGCAGAGACCTGAGCACAGGACTTATGTGCTCTTACTTCCTGGTTTTAGTCAGGACCCGAGCAGCAGCATTCCGGATGTACTGCAGCTGTCTTAATGCTCTTTTGGAGAGGTCAGTGAGTAGACCGTTACAGTAGTCTATCCTACTGGACACAAACGCATGGAAAAGTCTCTCCAAGTCTTGTTTTGACAGTATCTTTGATTTTTGCAATGTTTTTTAGATGGTGGATCTGTTGGATGCAGTGGCAGTGAATCACCTGCTGCCAATGAGACATGACAGCGTGTCATCTGCATAGTTGTGGTAGGACACACTATTGCTGCGTACAGTATGGCATTAAACCTATCTATCTTCATGGAGACAACGGACAAATCAGCTTACAGTAAGAATGTATTTTTGAGCCACAATGGCACCTATAATAGAATAAAGAGAGACCATGGAAATCAGCAGCTTTAACCCTGTAAGCAAAAAAGCCTTCCAAATATGAACCATTTCAGGACTTTTAACACCCATCACATTGACACACTCATTCAACCAAGTGAATAAATAAACAGTGAGAATTGAAAAGTGTTGGTCTGTACCTAAACATGCTTCTTTGATTTCTGTCTTGTCTGTCCTCTGAATTATCTTCACCACGAAAATCACGGCCAGTGGAGTGAGGAAGGAAATGGCCTGGAACAAAAATAAGATGTTATTACAAACACATTAGACAAACTGCATTTTTACACTCATATGGAATCGCTCGGGAATGTCACGAACCTCTCCATTATTTCAAGTACAATTGAGCAGGCTTGATGAGACCAAATAGGCTTTTCATTGTAGACAATGCAGACTATCTGACCTTACTTAATTATAGTTTCAGCTTTCTCTTCTCAAATTATTCAAACCCAGGATTGTATTAATTACAGTTTATCAGATTTAATGGCTCTGCAGCTCAGGTATTAAAACAAAGGGGAGGTTTCAATTTCATTACTGCTAAAGAATTTCCCATGGGACGCCGTTATCATCGTGGTTTTGTACCAATTATAAACTCAATTTGCACGTCAGTATCATCTTTGAAGAAGTCGCGTTCAAAGCGGTAATTTATAAAATATAATTAAATTGTCTTTAGAATGTGTGAATTAAATAACTCAGTGTTTTCATGTGTTATGAGAATGGTGAGGGGCAGAGTTGATTGGGGCGTTCACCCACTGATAGGTTGGTAGATAACTGAAATATTGTAGTGTTGTGTCCTTGTGTAAAGATTTAATTACCAAAGTTGGATGAATGTAATTGTGTGTCTGTGTTGTGAAAGTAGGAGATAAACTATATTGATCCAAAAGGCAATTGGAAACAGCTCACAAACAACAATATAACAATAATTCAAATAACAATACAGTATGGTATAGAGTATATTCATGGAAATACAAAATAAAATAATAATAATGATGATTTTGATGTGCTGAATCCAAAAATCACATTGGTTTGGCTCCATCAGGTCAACTTGACATTTTTGTTTACATGTACTGGTATTTTCACATCATATGATGCAAAATTCTTTTATATTTCTCGCAATAAATGAATTCTGAAGATTTTGCATTGTTATTTGTTTTATTTTATATTACAAGTGAATGAAATGGCAAGTCATAGACCAAGTATCTGCGTCAGTGAACCAAAGGCAAGAAGAGTTGTCTGAAGTTTGGAATTTCCATGGTTTGGAGGGAACCGACAAAGCATGTCACTGACTGCTACTTCTGCACTACTGATGTGACTGGGATCAACAGAAAGAACCGAAACAGGCTCAAGTATCATGATCTTGAATCAGCACGTTGTCCTGCAGCTCACTGTGATGAAATCCATCCATCCATTTTCTTCCGCTTATCCGGTGCCGGGTCGCGGAGGGCAGCAGTCTAAGCAGGGACTCTCAGACTTCCCTCACTCCAGACACCTCCTCCAGCCCCAAGGCCACCTGAGAGACATAGTCCCTCCAGCGTGTCCTGGGTCTTCCCGGGGCCTCCTCCCCGTGGGACGTGCCCAGAACACCTCCCGAGGGAGGCGTCCAGGAGGCATCTTGAACAGTTGACAGAGCTCCTCACCCTATCTGTAAGGGAGCGCCCAGCCACCCTGCGGAGGAAGCCCATTTCGGCCACTTGTATCCGCGATCTTGTCCTTTTGGTCATTACCCAGAGCTCAAGACTATAGGTGAGGGTAGGAACGTAGATTGACAGGTAAATCGAGAGCTTTGCTTTTCAACTTTCGAGTGGAGGAGTTCTATCTTGGGGTCTTGTTCACAGTGATGAAATTCTAATTCAAATTGAAGTTTGTAACATTCAATCAATACATTCTGTTAGTTTTTATTTATTATTTTATTTTTCTCCTAAAACCTTTTTTGGATGAGAAATATTTATGAAAATCAACTGATAATGTCACAAAAACCTGACCTGATTGAGAAAAATGGATGTCATTTTTGGATTCAGTGGCACAAAATGATATTAATTCAGTTGAAAAAACATAGACAACTTACAATTTTTTTTTTTTTTTTTTTTTGTAACCCAGTGTTGTAAGTTATATCTTAGCTATACCACCAATGAGTGAGAATGCGAATTATAAGAATAATGCCTTTCAAGATACTCCAAAAGTGTTGTATTGCATTATTCATTCACTCTACACACTCACTGGTGTTGCTGCCTCTAGCACCACAGCTTCCCAGGGCCGGCCCAAAGATACAAGAGCAGTATGTGCTGGACAGAGCCGGGATTGAACCTTCGACCTATGTGTTTTGTGGGAGAACTCTTTACCACTGAACCACTCCAATGTGATATAATAATAATAAGAAGAAGAAATACTGTATAAATGTTCAGTATGCGTTTTTGTAATATCCAGTGAAAGTTGAGTTGTTTTACATTCACGAATAAAACTACAAAAGAATATATAGCCATCGACTGACCTCATAAACCACATCTGTTATTAAAATTACATGGGGATTTGCGTTGTGTTCCAATAAGTATTTTTAAAAACATTACTTTTGGCTACAGTTAAATTGTTCAGCGTGAGTGAATATGGCCGTGAAAAATAGCATCTAGGTCTGAGTGTAAGCCCCGGAGCAATTGTCAGTTACAATATCTCAACTTAAATAAATGTGTGATGACAGCAAGTGTGATTTATATTCTTACATCAAAAGAGTTTGACTGGTTGGTTTTTTTAAATATAAATTTGTTCATTTTTTAATATTGTAGCTGTGATTGTGGCTGTAAGCAGAGACTGAAATAATAATTAAACAGTTTTTTATTTTCATATATTTTAGCTCTCATTAACAGTTTGGCACATCACACCAGTCACATGCATGAATTTTTTACGTTCACGTGTCTTTCTTTCTGGGTTTCAAACTAACTACTAATTTTCAAGAATATAGTTTAACAGTAGCTGAGTGGGAGCGTTTGTCCACTGATCTGAAGGTTGGTAGTTCGAATCCCACTCTCGACATCCACTGGCCCACAGGTTGGAGGTGTGATTCCAGCAAGACACTTAACCCATCTCACCTTCAGTCTCTGAATGATGAATGTATGAATGTGTGTGTGAATGGGTGAGTAGTTCCTTGACGTAAAGCTTACTGAATGCCTTGAAGGTGGAAAAGTTAGGAACGTGAAAAAATCCTATTTGAACAGAATGGTTGGTTAATGAACAGACTCAAGGAGAGCTCAAGATGTTATGAAACAAATGTGGTTTTATCTTGTCCTTCACTGATTGTAATGTGTCTATAGCTGCTGTTTTGCTTTTTTTTTTTTTTTTATCTCTCAGTGCTGCTGCTTTGGTGAGACATTTAAAGGCCATTCAACATGTCGATAACCTCTTCTCTCTATCCTGAAACTCATCTTCAGTCTGAATAACAAATTGATTCATGCTTGAAAAAGAAGACTGTGGCTGTTTGTCTATAAGGAAAGGAGGAAACATTTTGGATATATAGCGTTTCATTAAACACACGAAAAAGAAAAATCTTTAACCTCAATATCTTGCTATTCTGGTTGAAAATAGATTAGTCGACACACTTTTACAGCTTTGAGTTTAGACTAGCACACATCAGCACACACATCATATCAAAACTGTGATTACACTCACACTAATCCCAGAACTAAACCAGGACTAGACCAGGACTTAAACAGTCCCAAACCAAGTGTATAATGTCTAAACTGGACTCAAGACACAAAATATTAATACCTTTTAATGCATTTCTATAGTCAAAACTTAAAGGTCCTATATTACATAAAATTGTGAGCTTTAAACCATGTTAGAATGTTGTTATCTCATCAAAAACATACCTGGAGTTGTGTTTGATTCACAAATGTTTGAGTAATCCTTTATTATTAGTCTGTCTACATCTCCAAAGCTCAAAATGCTCTTTTCTACCTTGTAATGTCATCAAGCAGTAGTTTTCAAGTGAACAGCGACCTTTTACTTTTACTTCAGCAGAGATTGACAATTCCAGGGCTGAATTTATCCAAATGCTTTTAGTGAAGGTGTATGGAGTTCAAAAACACAATGGAGCACTTCCTGTATTACCACATGACATCACAAGGTGGAACAGAGTGTTTTCTGTGTGAGAGAAGAACTTAAACATTTAAATAAAACACAACTTCAGGTATGTTTGTTATGAGGAAACAGCATTATACCATAGATCAGAAAATAACGTAATATGGGTCTTTTAAGTAATTTTAGGATAAAAATATACAACCTTGATTTAAATGTTTGGAAAGAGGTCAAGTAGTAATTGCGAATCTTGTAGTACTGGCTAAAAAGTAGTATAGTAGTAGTATTTCCACCAAAATATCTTTTCATCGTTAGTATTTTGGTATGCAACTGTCTGTGCAAATGTAGTTATTTGCAGTATGACTTATGTATTGTACATTTTGTTTTTAGCCTTTAACCTCCTTTTTGTGATTTGGCTGAACTAATTTAACATTTATAGAAGCGTTCATTAACTAAACAAACAAAGGCTGCTATATTACTTCCATTTGTGTATGTGACCTCCAGGCTGTGTGCACAGAGGGACTAACAAGGCTTACTAAAGGTCAACTTGAGTCATACTGTACCGCTATATATATATATACCTCCAATTATAATATAACATAGTATAGTATTTTCAGTGGCTAGGTAATCCCATAGGTCTTCAGGGGAGTACTGTCAAAGCCATAAGGGACTGTTGGCTGAGTTATACCCCGAGGGAGGCGCGTTCTTTCCGGTTCATTTAACAGATCCTTCACATAGGCCAAGATGTGTAGATTCTTGAATTAATGGGTCTAACAGTATTCAGTTTCTCCAATGTAGTTCAAAATGCAAGGTCGTGCTTCCAGTTAAGGCCTTGTACCCAATTTTTCGATGTATAATTTGTCTTGCCCCAGAACATATATATTTTACAAGCACCTCTTGAGGTCAAAATACGTCTTCTGTGCACTGCCAGCATCTAATTTAGGAGTGTCAGGATAACAAATTTTGAAGAGCAATATATTGTTGAAGTAAATCTAGACTATAAACGATAAAAAAAAGTATTCTAAATGTACACTATTGTTAAAAAATATGAACTGCAATAAATAAATGACAGAATGCAACACTTAGGTAGTTAGTGCGTGTCTATAATGAGTCATAAAAGTTCATAATTCAAACTTTAACAGCTCAGATCTCATGATAGTACAGAAAAATAACCAACATTTTCCCCTAATAAAAAGGAAAAGCGCCCCCCAAAAATATTGTTCCTCCTTTCATATATTGAACGATAAGTTATCCCAACAGGCCTAATCTAATTATAGAGCCTATTCTTGTCAGAGAATCAGAAAGTTGTGTTACAAAACTCCTTTCTGGCCTCTGAAAGTTGTGAAAAGTGCTTATAAACTCATCATGGTGAATAATTAGGATGCTCGGAATATATAACGTAAGTGAGGAGTAACTTTGGACCTTTGCAGTTTAAAATGAACCAGTTTGTTTTTTCATGTTTTATAGTTAAAGCGATACATTTCATACGTTTCTTCTGATAAAGGTATTGCTTTGACTAATATTGCAGAAATTAAATATTATACTTTGCATCCCAGGTCTCCAATCGATTCCCACCCTCCTTCTACTGACAAATCCACTATGTTTTCCCAGTTATATGGGAAAGTATAGCTGTCACGTTGATTGGCAGCGAGACCACCTACTTTGTTGCTGTTTGGACACATATTGTCATGATTGATATGTGAGGAGGAGCGGAGATAGACAGGCTCTACCCACCGCTCTGTCACTCACAATATGTCAGCTTCCACAGAACTCAAATTTACAACCAAAGACAAGAAATCGTGTTACATTTATGTGATAAGTTGATTATATACAACAGCTCAAGGCACCCGGGACGAGATGGGTCAAAACAATATTACTTTGAATGTAAGAAATCTTTTAAAATAATTTGCCAAAATGTGTCAGATTTTGAGTTATAAGTTGGCTGAACTCCACTGCATGTCATTTATAGGCAGTAAAGAATGAGATGGAGAAGGGAGGTATAAAGGCTCAAACTGACTTTCAAAAATGAACTCATCCATCATCGAGTGCCTAAGGACATCCACTTAGGAGCAGGGGGTTGGTTACTGCACCAAACTCAATGTATTCTAGGTCAGGACACTGCAAATATCACTACAGGCTTTTCCATAATGGGAAAACCCTATGTGCACAATGTGTATGCAGTAAAAGCTAGTTAATATAAAGAAATTGTTTGGTCCCCATTTATCATAACAGAGAAAATTAGTGTATGTCCAACACCCTGAAGGTCAGTGGTTCAATCCCAGCTCTGCATTTGTGTCCTCGGGCAATGCAATTCACCCAACCAGACTTTTTGCAATATCTCAGAGGTGGAAGAATTCATACATTTTATATTATTTATTTGTGTATGTAAAAAAAAAAAAAAAAAAAAAAAAAGACGTCATGCATTTTAAGTATTCTTTCTTGATTATAATGCAGTAACAGTTCGGATGTATTGTTCATTTACTCCCTGTAGTTAGTTTTGGTATGCTTCTGTCTCCACATCTGCCCTGGGATAGACTGGGGTAGAAACATAGATGCCAACATGCCTGTCGACAGAAATTTGGGTGCTTGGGACAATAAGCCTCACATGGACCCCCCTCTAATATAAATGAATGGGAAGAAGGTGCAATTCTAGGCCGTGTCGACTCTCTTGGATGCCAATATGCATCTTCTGCCTCCAACCATCACCAATCACTATTGCATTTGTCAGCTCTTCCAATACTATTGATTATGGCTATTACGCATCACCACAATTACACTGAAGACGTGGTTTATGTCGACCGCAACGGCCCTGTTTACGAGCTAATGGGTGATTAAATGTGTAAAAGTGGCAGTATTGAATAGGCTGTGACCGCAGACATTGGAGTACTCACATGACTCCACCATAATAAATGTTGTGCATCAATGAGTGACTGCTGGTAAAGTCGGAGGGGCAGTAGGCGCATACCAGCATCCATGAATGAACAATGTGTCTGAACAACTTTTAATTCGTTAAAACTGAAAATGCACAAGGTCAAATTGTGATTGAATAGAATTTTTGGTGAATTCTTCCATTTCTGAGGTTACTATTGCCAAATGCCAGCCCGTCTAACACTAACCTTGCTTCTGAATTACAGAAATGACACAACATTTACATAATTGTTTAACATTTTGGCTATGTAAATATTTCACCAGTTTATGGAGCCTCAATATCACCTCATCTATAGTAATGGTCTTTTCTCGGTCATAAACACCGCAGCTTATTGTTTTGTGAGACAGTCCAGAGACGCCCAAGTGTGTGCCTTCAGGGTATTAGGGTTGTTTTGTTATTGTGCGCATAGAGATACAACATTTCGCTCCATAAATATTCAGTGTCACCCTGCACCTCCTACATGTGCCCACCAGGAGGCATCTACACTGTGGACAAGGGCATATTTTATCTCTAAAACCAAAATCAGGATCAATGCATGAGTAGCTCAGCAGTACTCTGGCCCTCTATGAATGTTTATCATTGTTATGTAAATCAGCAATATCACACATATAACTTTCTGGTGGTGGCCCGTAATTTTACACTTGAGGTGAGGCTTTAAACTATTCAACTTTTGCAAACACATAATATTCCCATGTATTATATAACGTATTTTCAGTATAGATGTTGAAATTATTTCCATTATGTGTAGGTGTAGAAAAGTTTTTCATGCCAAAAAGGTATCTATTTAGTTATTATTTATTTTCGGTGGTGCTTTAGGTCGTTTTCACATGTTCCTGCCCTCTGTGGAGCGACCCCAGTGCGCACTAGATTTAGCTGTTTAGTTCACTATTGGGTCGGTCTTCACATGCACTGCGCATCATTCACCCCAAACACCGCACCATGAACCACGCAAGAGGCCAAAATCTCCATGACTTCAAGCCCCGTGAATGCACACATATGCGTTCATTTGCCTGGTGCTACATTCAATCTTTTCCTTGACCTGTGAAAACAACACCTTGGGGGCTATACACGCTGGTGGCAGCAGAGAAAACACTTTTTGCGCAACGCCACACCAACCCAGGCTCACCTGCTCAGACAGGGGCAGGAGGAGACGCGTCACTGATACTGATATTCATACATATGCACAAGATTCAAGGGTTTTTTACTCAATTCCAAGCACTTTTACCTGCTCCACGGACTGCGTAGGTGGGCCTAAGGTTGTCTGATTTCACAGCACACTTTCCCTGCTCCAGAGTGCAGGGGGTATCGCTCAGAGACCACCTGTTTCAAGCACCCTCGGAGCGGTCAACAGTGAGACTGTAGCGTTCACACCGGCCCAAACGCACCTTAGAGCGATTGCTTTTTTATGTGTAACTAGTGATAGTGTGAAAACGACCTCAGTTTATCATAAACTCCTAAAGACAACAATAAAAGATGATATATTGATCATTTCACACATGGTCTCATTTTTCTTCCATAGCTGTTTATTGCATCTGTCAGCTCTTTCAACATTATTGATTATGGCTCTATGCAGATCACCACAATTACACTGACGTGGTTTATGTCGACCACAACAGCCCTGTTTACGAGCTAATGGGTCATTAAATGTGTAAAAGTGGCAGTATTGAATAGGCTGTGACCGCAGACAGCAGTACTCACAAACATGACTCTTTTGGGGATGTGGTCCGACTCCACCAGAGGGTTCCGGTACAACCACAGTTCTTCTGGTTGAATCACTCTCTCAAAAGGCTCCAGGAACTCAGTGAACCTGCAAAAAACACAGCATATGCATATGTAAAGTTACCATTATGAATCAGAAATGGATGACAATTCAATTTAAATTGTATTCAAATTAGCAATATTAAAGGTATGCAAGTAACACCATACATACAGATGAGAGAGCAAAATAAGATATACTGTCTCGCTAGAATTGAATATTTTTCAGTGTAGACTCAAACTGTGTTAAGGCTGGTGTCCACTGCATGATTTTTTTGTCTATTGGATGTGACATTACACGACGTGAGGAAGTTAATTCATATGACAGCAGACATGCACAGTGTGATGGTGCACTCAATAAGTCATGGCTACGACTAACATTTATTGAACTGAATATCAGTCTCCAGGCTCTGTGCGGTAACGTATCAATTATTGTCCCAGTTAACTGAGGCTAGTGCTAAATGCTCGCGACGTTTCCGCATTTATAGAAGTTCAAAAATGAAAGTGAATTGGCAGTGGTGCTGGTATGAGCTCTATGAAAACAAATGACTCCAATTTTAGACTCAAGATTTTCCTCAAAAATCTTTCATCACGGCCAAAATCGTAAAACCCTGCAATGCGATTTAATCTGATAGAACCAAAGTGTAATGTCAAGTTGTTGATTTTTTTTTTCTACATTAGTGAAAGGTCATGTTCCCAAACTACTTATGCCAGCGAGTGTTGTCGTTAATAATATCAGTTCCAGCACTAAATAGCAACAATTTAGTGCTCTGCTTAATGCCACCGTAGTTAGTGCTTGGTAATGACTGTGATTTCTCCATCCGTGGGTTTCAAAGTGATGAAAAAAACCATTGCCATAGCAATTAAAATAATATTCTGTCTCGACAACATGACAAACTCATATTACCTCTTCCTATTTTGAAGGACTTTTTGACAACTTTTGCCCATTCCATAGACATAATATTTTGTTTTTAAATTGTTTATTGTCAAAGGAATGTTCACAATTTCAGTCTGAAACCCATAAAGTCCAATCAGTTAGTGCATGGTATACTTTCTTTGTATTTGTATGTACATTTATAAAGCAATGTTATACTACACAAGCTCTTATGTCTCAGCAAATGCCTAATCCACTCTGAAAATTCATTTTTGTCAGTATTGCCCACCTGTAGTTCCACTGCAGTACATAGTTATGATTAAATGGACCCATGCAAACATCTGTCCATTATATAGTACTCCACAAAGACTCATAGTCATTTGTATGCACTCCTGCTACACCACAATGCGTATTTATCCTAGTTTTCAATGTTTAATAAGGCCTTGGGGGACTGCTTTTAAAATATTTAATAGAACACCTTTACTTAAAAACCCCTTCACTAAACCGCTCTGTAGCTTGTCACATTGATGAGAACAAATTAGCATTCACTAGCTTCCTTTGTTTCTCCCTGGCCACCCAGTAATCTGTCAGTGCGACCTTGTTCACTTTTGTATCAACAGTGTCTTTTTTTCTTTGTCATCGAGTTCAAACAATTCAATATCCCATCGGCAGACCTTAAGGAGCGAGGAGGGGAATCTCTGGGCACCACAATACTTAAACAAAAACAGAAAAAAGGCAGTCAAAAGGGAACAATTAGGGAAGTCTTTCCAATAAGTTCAAAATGATTGCACTTTGGGGGGTTGATTAAAGTATAAACTAGTAAATGTGGTATTGAAGGTGAATAAGGAATAAGAAATGTCCCCCACTACAGTGAAAAAATGCATAATTAGAACATTTCAGAGTGAAAATATATAGAAAAACATGTAGACAATAGAGAGATAAAAAGCTGAAAAAAATAGTCATATCTCCGTCTCTGCAGGGAGTTCAAAATTAAATGAAAGTGCACACAGAGAGGCTAATATAAAAGTACCACATGGATTCTCAGAAAGGTGAATTTAGACTCAATCCTATCACTTAGCCCAGTGTGAAGCTGCTTTAGGCCTCAGGATCTGCTCCAGACTGCAGTCATTATTGCAGATAGAAATGTTCCCTGTATACAAACCATACCTGCATTAAATCTATCCATTATAGACCTATACAGAGTGGTGATAATTATGGTGCATTTGTTCATAATGGAAATGGGTTGACTGTTTCAAAGGGCATGGCTGAGTGTTGTCAAATGTTATGAGTAAGAGTCATTCCTGTATGAATAAACCAGGCGGATCTGGTATCAGTGTGTATTTAGAACAATACTGAGTTGTATGATGTGCGTATTTGAACTAAATCTGTCTACTGGTGTGTTCATGGAGGGATCAAAGGAAGAAAATGACTTTAAAATATACAAGTATGACAAAAGGGTGGTGGAAAATAGTAAAAAAAAAAAAGACAAAACAAAATAGAAATAAGGATCATATTGTGTCAATCTGTCAAATAATAATACAGAGTCTTAGGGGTTTTCCAGACACTCAAAGTTGCTTTATAATTTCATTCGTCACTCACTTCCTCCCTATACTTTGTGAGGGTAAGCTAAAGGTAGTTTTCATATTCTAAAATGTGATAATGTCATACTCCCAGAGGGGGGGGCAAGAGACAGTTTTTCCTACTGACTACATTGTGCTTTGCCATGAAATATTCAACAGATAAATGCACAGATGTTGAACCTGATTGTTTTAATTAGGGACTAGACTCTAAAACCCACTGTATTACAACAAAAATCTGCATTGTCTGTGTAATCCCTCAGTCGTCCAGGTCAGATCCATAGCAAAAGACAAAATTTTAATCTGTCAAACTGGACAAATCGCTGTAGGAGTGAAAACGTTTTTGAAGAGGCTTCTTCAGTTCTGTTCAGTTTTTTTTTTTTTCTTTTCTTAAACAGAAATGGGGGCCTGAGACATCATCTCTCACTGATCTACAACACTATACTCAGACCGAAAACAAACAGGGACAAAGAGAATAATAGAGAATAGAGAACATTACAGCTTGAATAGGGTTGTTGAGGCTGAAACTGAAGACAATAGCTGTTTGTAGTTTCCGTGTAATTAGCCCTTCCCTTCAGCGAAGGCAGCGTCCACCAACAATCTAACCAGAACTGAGGAAGTAGCTTGGGTGAGCAGCAAAAACTTCTTCTTCACTTTGATTTGTCCAGTTGACAGATTTAAATTTCATCTTTTGCTATGGATCAGACCTGGACGACTGAGGGATTACACAGACAAAATTTATTCTTTTGCTAAAATCTGCATTATAACATATTGCCTCCCATCCATATAGAATATTATTGGCCTATAGAATGTTATGTTGTCATCTGAAACCCAACTATAGCCATAACCCTGGTGTAGAAAAGCATATCAGCCAGTCTTTCTCCACCACCAATCACTCTCACACATTGCATTCATCCATGACAATTGAAGTGCCTTGCTGAAGCACACAACTACAGTATGCAACAGGCAAAGGTAGGACTGAGCTTTTGGGTTCTACTGCATACATTTAGATGTATTCAGATAACCCAGTAATTAAATCTGATCATCAAAAACACCTGGGACATGCGTTAGTTTTACTGATGGGAATTTCAGCTCCTTTGTGGGATCCGAATCTATTGGATCGGTTAATGTCAAAAGACAGACTGTCTCTTTTTATGTTTAATTACCGGTACATGACAGAAGCCAATGTGAGAACTCATTTAACTGCAAACTAATCCCAGAAAGAAAGGACCAAGGCTCAGATCTGTTTCAAATTGTTCAAATTGAGAGTGGGAGGGTATTAACCCTTTGGAATTATGAAATAATAATAATAATAATAATTAATAAACAAAGTGTTTAATATTCCAAATGTGTATAAGCTCTCACTTGAGTTGCCTGCTCTGCTTCTGTGCTGATTCTTGAATAAAAATTGTAAAGAAAAAGATTTGGTTCTCTGGGTCCAACCATTCATTTTAAGTAACCGTTAAAAGAGCCGTCTCATTCACAAACATCACATCACTAGTCAGTGGCTGTAACTGTTGTACTTGGAAGACAAAATCCGAATAACTTTTTCAGTTTGTGCCACTCTAGTTTGGCTTTATTTGCATAACTGTTCATGTGAAAATAATCAGAAATAAATCTGATTGCTCACATCAGGTGTCAACTGTTTACATTTCATTATAATAGGGGTTCTCAACCTCTGGGTGCAGCAAAAAAGGGGGACAGAGTTTGTTTGGCTTTGAAGCCTAAATCTGCATTAATCAGATGAAATGGAGATAAACGTCTATAAAACAGTGACATACATGTGTCAACAGGACATACAGATATGTGCAGAAAATTACTAAAATGTTTTTTTGGTCTCTCTTGTCTCGGGACCCTGTGGTCTTGGACATAACTTTAGCCACGACAAGTTCATTTGACTGAAGCCGAACGCTGTGGGTGACGTCACACTCACTTAGTTCACGTCTTTACACAGTCTATGCTTAACACAGGGGTTCTCAACCTCTGGGTGCAGCAAAAAAGGGGGACAGAGTTTGTTTGGCTTTGAAGCCTAAATCTGCATTAATCTGAAAACTTCCCATATCGGGTTAGATTGTTGACCTGCATGTAAACACAGCCACTGAGCCACTGCAGATCTGACTGACAACAGACAGGTCGAAAGAAATCTCAAATTCAATTCATAATATTGTTTTAGAGTAAGTAAAGTTTTGTTCTAAAAAATGAAGCTTTAGACCTTAAAGGGCCCATATTACGCTATATTCTGATCTATGTTATAATGTTGTTTCCTCATCACAAACATACCTGGAGTTGTGTTTTGTTTCATTCACACAAGTCTAACACAAACCTTGCAGATTTCAGCTGAGTTCTTCTCTCTGCTCCCCTTGTGACGTCATGTGGTAATACAGGAACTGCTCCACATTTTATTTATTTCTTTTTTTTTATCTCCATACACCTTCAATAGAATAATTTGGATAATTTCAGCTTTGGAATTGTCAGTTTCTACTGAACAAAATGTAAAAAGAAAAAAAAAAGCTAACTTAAAAACTACCACTTCATGACATCACAAGGTGGAACGGGACATTTTGAGCTTTGAAGATGTAGACAGACTAATAATAAAGGGCTACTCAAACATATGTGAATGAAACAAAACACAACTCCAGGTATGTTTTTGAGGTAATAGCATTACAACATGGCTTAAAGCTCACAAAACTCAATCTTGTGTAATATAGGACCTTTAAGAATTCCATCTTGAGTGACGACCCTTTAGTCAGTCAGTCCTGGGCACAGACATCCATGGTATCGATCATTTAATGGAAGATGTCAAGCTGAATAAATGTGGCTCTGTGGGAAAATGAGGCGTAAAACTCATTAAGGACATTTAGCAGAAGCTTCAATTTTGTTTTAAGTGGAATAACATGAGGCATATAGACAAATGTGTACAATTAACTCTAGCCCATGCTCCATATACTTGATGATGCTAGTCTATTTACATGGGTGTGCTGCAAAAGTATTGTTTAAAAAGGCTATTATTACAGTGGAGTATTTTTCTCTGTTCAAGGCTGTGTAATTTGGAACAATAATTTATGCTAGACCCTGAAGCTAAAATCGTGTTTTACCTTTAAAGAACAAGAAAAATGAATTACCAGAACTAATACATGCAAAATAATACTGTTTTGGGAAGAATGGTTTCAAATACTACATCAAGGATCATTTCAATGCTGAATCGCCATTAGTAGTAGGCTGTAGCAGTAGTAGCAGCAGCAGCAGTAGTAGTAGTATCCTAAGACCTACATCTAAAAGAAACAACTGTAAAGGGGAATAACTAACTTCTTAAAGGGAACATATGTAAAATAAATGATGCTCATCATTCCTTACTCTGTGTGTACTTTTAATTATTTATTGATGTTTGAGTAGTCCTAGACTCTCTATCTTTGAGGCTTGAGCGCACAGACGAAAAAAAAAAAAAGCAAAAAAACAAAAAACTGTTTTCACCTACCCCCTATCTCCGCCCACTGGTCTGTACTTACTTGGTTATTTTAAAAAAAAATTCAAACTCCAAATAATGTGTGTAAGTTAAAACATGGCACATAGTAATTTTTAACAAAAAGATGTAAATGAAAAAAAAAAAAAGAAGCTTGCTAGAATAAAATGTTTATATATTGACAATGTTAAACAGGAAGTCAATTAACCTGTTTCTATTATTAAGCCATTTTAGATCAATATTGCAGTAAACAAAATGTAATGATCTACATATGTTAAAAAGCATGTCTTTAATGTGCCTGAACCTGAATTAAAACAATGAGTCAAGGACATATTGTAGTTGGGACTTTTAGCCCCGCCCACTTCATCTTTTCTCCCATTGTGATATTGCACCACGACACAGAAACAACTGTCTGGGATAGTGTCATGCAGTTGTATCCTATTAGATCTTGCCATAACAATCTCTAGTCCTTGCCAACTAAATGAGCTTTTGTCATTCCTGAAAATGCACTACGATAGAGTCAAGTGTCTGGGATAGTGTCAGTCAGTTTGTTTCCCATGATTCTTAGATACAGTGTTCCTAATTAGGCAAAAAAGGTGACCCTGCCAGTGGCTTCCTTTATTAGCTATTACCTGAGAAGTGATGGCACTCTCAGTTCCTTTGTAGGATCCAAATCTTTTGGCTCTGTTCTCTACAAAGAGCCATTCAAAAGACTGGCTCTTTCACTATGTATTTTTATGACAGATGCCAATGTGAGAACTCATTTTAACAGCAAAGTAATCACAGAGAGAAACGACCAAGGCTTAAATGTGTCTAAAATGGTTCAAACTGAGAGTGGGAATGAGTTTACCCTTTGGAATTGCATAATCTAAATAAATTGTTGTACTTCAATAATAATAAAACTGTTATTAAGATGCCTAATCTGTTTTGTGTACAAAGCTCTCACTCACGTTGCCTGCTCTGCTTCTGTGCTGATTTTTATGTTGGTTCAGTGTTAATCAGTATAAAAATTCGTACAAATTAGAATAAAAAAGTTTCAGCTCCTTTAAAAAATGAGAACCGGATCCAGCCATTCACGTTAAGGAACCGTTCAAAAGAGCCGACACCTTCACGATCGTCCCTCATTTGACCTACAAACTAATCACGGAAAGAAATGACCAAGGCTCAGATGTGTTAAAAATGGTTCAGACTGTGGGTTTGTGTTTACCCTAAATAAAATGTTGCACTACAATAATAATAATTAAACTCAAAACCGTTATTATGAGGCTAATATATGTTTTTCAGCACAAACCTATAACCCGTGTTGCCTGCTCTGCTGCTGTGCTGATTCTTGTGTTGGTTCAGTGTAAAAATGCACAAAAATTGGAAAGAAACATATTTGGTTGCTTTAAAAAATGAAATCCACTTCACGCTAAGTTTCATGGTTGTCACTGCATCACTATACCTGAGAAATGCTATGCAAAACAAATTATATTTTACAGTTTCAAATGTATTCTATTTACCTTAAGAATAATAAAATTAAACCGGCCCTTTAAGAAAACCCAAACAGAATTTTGAGAAGTAAAATAGCAAAGAGGAGGACTATACATTGAATAAGCTTTAGCATACTGTTTCGATGCTGAGCAATGATATATATGTGTGTCAATAGAGATGTTTACAGGAGAGTACTGGATCAATCCTAACACAGTCCTGTAGTGTATGTGGTGTCTGTATCAGTGTTGAATAATGCTCTCTCAAACAGCCGCTGCCTGAGGGCTCACATCCATCAGACTGCGGCTCCTCTCTGCCCCTCGCCCGCGGCAACCATCACATCTCAATCTAAAAGCTTCACTGAGAAGTCTTCTGCATATCTCTGCTGTTTTTTTTTTCCATAATAGAGACTAGCAAAGCCCTATAGCGTCAAGTGCAGTCAGAAAATGCTAAATGCACCCACGTTAAACTTGACAAAACTGAATTTACCACGGAAAAGTTCGATAATGGGAAAGTTTTAGATCTGTTCAAAAGATGGTCTCTTATAGGTATTTATTTACCTCTTAAGAAACCTTTAAGAAGCAATAATGCACTGAGAGGAGAGACGATCAAGATATCGAAACCTGAGACTGATTTTGAAATGGTGTGTTCTAGGGATGACACTTGACATCAAATATAAATGTAACTGTAAAGACGAAGAAGAAGAGAAGAAGAAGAAGAAGAAGAGAAGAAGAAGAAGAAGAAGAAGAAGAAGAAGAAGAAGAAAGAAGAAGAAGAAGAAGAAGAAGAAGAAGAAGAAGAAGAAGAGAGAAGAAGAAGAAAAGAAGAAGAAGAAGAAAAAGAAAGAAGAAGAAGAAGAAGAAGAAGAAGAAGAAGAAGAAGAAGAAGAAAGAAGAAGAAGAAGAAGAAGAAGAAGACTTGTATATCGCTTTTTGTGACACTCAAAGATGCTTCACACAGTCCAAGACTAACCATGAAAACATATATTGGATTGCAAGCCTCTTCCTTTAAATACATTGTTTTGTTGAAACCATGGTTTAAAAACAGAGGGAAATACATATACCATGATTCTTTGCAGCGTCTCAACACCTCAGTGAAGACAACATGAAGATAACTGTTATTAGCCACTATTATACATTGCCTGGCCAAAAAAAAAAGGTCACACACTGTAATATTTCGTTGGACCACCTTTAGCTTTGATTGCGGCACATTCGCTGTGGCATTGTTTCGATTTCGCTTCTGCAACGTCACAAGATTTATTTCCATCCAGTGTTGCATTAATTTTTCGCCAAGATCTTGCATTGATGATGGTCGAGTCTGACCACTGCACAAAGCCTTCACCAGCACATCCCAAAGATTCTCAATGGGGTTAAGGTCTGGACTCTGTGGTGGCTCCATGTGTGAAAATGATGTCTCATGCTCCTGAACCACTCTTTCACAATTTGAGCCCGATGAATCCTGGCATTGTCATCTTGGAATATGCCCGTGTCATCAGGGAAGAAAAAAATCCATTGATGGAATAACCTGGTCATTCAGTATATTCAGGTCAGCTGACCTCATTCTTTGAGCACAGACTGTTGCTGAACCTAGACCTGACCAACGGGAGGAGGCTTGTACCTATTTGCTTAGATAAAACCAGGTGGCACCTTTTTTTCTTAATCCTTCTTATGTGAGCACCAAAGGCTTGTCAATGCATTTTTAAGGACGAGGACAAAGTACTGGTACCTAAAAATAGTGGCTATTTTTTTACTTCACTGCATTTGAGAGCAGGCATCAGTACTTTCTCCTCCAGTACATTTTAGATTTGGACTGAAAAATATAAAGTACTTTTCTTTATGGTTTGAGTTAACAACTTGAAAAAAAAAAAAAAAAAAAAAACAAAATACACAAATACAGAAAAACAGCTTGAAAATTTAAGAAATGGATTGAATCACTTAAAAACAGCAACATTTGATGCTTAAAAAAAAGAAATCTCTGTAAAATACTTTTACTGATTACTCTCATAGAATTACTCACATTTTTAAACAGTTACTTCAATACTTTTACTTAAGTAGATTTTTCCATGTGATACTTTTACTTTTGCAATCGCTGTATCGACCATTGTAGTGAAGAAGAATCTGGGCCGAAAGGCAAAGCTCTCGATTTACCGGTCAATCTACGTTCCTACCCTCACCTATGGTCATGAGCTCCGGATAATGACCGAAAGGACAAGATCGCAAATACAAGTGGCCGAAATGGGTTTCCTCCACAGAGTGGCTGGGCGCACCCTTAGAGATAGGGTGAGGAACTCAGTCACATGGGAGGAGCTCGGAGTAGAGCCACTTCTCCTCCACGTTGAGAGGAGCCAGCTGAGGTGGCTCGGACATCTGTTCTGGATGCCTCCTGGACGCCTCCCTAGGGAGGTGTTCCAGGCATATCCAACTTGGAGGAGGCCCCAGAGAAGACCCAGGACACGCAGAAGGGACTATGTCTCTCGGCTGGCCTGGGAACGCCTTGGGGTCCCACCAGAGGAGCTGGAGGACGTGTCTGGGGTGAGGGAAGTCTGGGAGTTCCTGCTTAGACTCCTCCCCCCACGACCCGGCTCCGGATAAGCGGAAGAGAATGTATGGATGGACTTTTACTTGAGTTTTACTATATACTTTTACTTCTGTAACACAGTATACAATACTTCACACACCATTGCAACAGTTCCACAATTCCTTTGGCCTCCTCAAAATATTGTAATTAATACCATACTATGAAATGCATATCTGGATAATATCTTACTGTGAGATGTTGATATTGTTATATCATTAATGCTTTCATGCTGTTTGTGTTCTGTAGGGGGCGCTTCACACCAGAAAATGAGAGTATTATAGTAAATTAAGATTTATAAAAACAAAGCCTGTCTGGGTCCTAGTGGGACTAGCTCAACCAATAGTCTTACATCACATTTAAGAATGCATCTAATTATACAAAATTTGAACTTTATCATTAAAAACCTTTCAGTTTTATGCTCTCCACAGTTTGAGAACCCCAGCTCAATATTATTCAGATTGTCTTCTTTCTCTCCCTCCACAGGCCATAGGCAAAATCAATTATTTGTCTATGAGGCTATAAAACAGCAGCATATTACACACAGTGGAAGTCTATTTGTTTAGTCCAGCGATAACTAGACTCCAGGTTCATTTTACACCTTGCTGAGTGAGCACGTGCCAGATTCACTTCAGCTGTGTGCTATAAATTACACTGAGCTAATGATGTACAATATGCTGTGTGAATGACTCCAGATGTGTTTATATGGGGCAAACATGTTATCAGACCCACAGCGAAACAGCAAAGCGCAGATAAGCCATGTAATAAGAGAATTAGACTGGAACTGTAAACATTAAATATATGTTTTCATTCTCATGTATCAGTCATAGAATAAGGAATCAGCTTTTGCAGAACGGCTGAAACAATATTAGTGAATGCTAATTGTGCATTTTCAAATTTGTTTCACAATTTCATTCCAATATATATCAGTATTTAAAGGCACAGTATTTAACTTTTCTAATGGAGGATTGTCTGCGTGAAAATGTTATTGTTTTGTATGGAATGTTGTGCAGTATGGCATTAAACTAATCTGTCTCCATGGAAACAAGCAGGTGATAGCAGGTCAAATCTGTGAAGAGTAAGAATGCATGATAAGAGCAGTTCCTTCAGGGCTTAAGCAACTGAAGGTTAGAAAACAGTGAAACCGACATTGGGCAATAACAGACAAGCAAGTAAAAAATGTAGATAACATGCTCTGTCCTTAGATCCTCCTTCTCGGCAAGGAAAAACTCAAGTAAAAACAATAAAAAATGAAGAAATGCATGATAGATATTGCCAAACTGTGGAACATTTCAGGCAAATAGATCAATAACTCTATATCTCCACAGGCAACAAGCAAATAGCAGACCCTCCACCAGAAAAGTGACTTTTAGTGCACCTTTAAGCTACTATATTGCTTAATTAATGCTAACTAATATAAACCTGCACTTTTGAACTCACCCTTATTTTTGCTAACTGCCTTAAGAAACACACACAAGGATTTGCTAACAATTAGGATTGGAACAAATCCTGTAAGAGGCAATTATGTCATAAGAAGCCAATTATATTCTTAAAGTGCTTTTCTCTCATAGGTCAGAAGTTCTTCGCATAAAAGCAAGAATAAAAATAACAAATCACAGACCTAGTGGTTCTGTATTAAACACATAATTATTACCAACTTTGCAAAAAAGAACCATGCAAAGATTCTGCATCCAGTAGAGTCTAGCAAAGCATCTACTAATGTGGTATCGCTGTAGGCTGGCAGTTCAAATAGAGTTCTTGACGTAAAACATCAATGGTAGAGCAGTCAGATCCATTGACCCACAGGTTGGCGGTGTGATTCCAGCTCCCACAGATGACTTGTGACGCTAACCCCCCTCGGCCCAATGTCTGCGTACAGTGGTGTATGGATGTATGGGTGAGTGTAAAGTGGTTTGAGTGCCTTGAAGGTGGAAAATCGCCATATCAAAATGTGACTATTAATTAATATTTCTATAAAAAGGATAGATGGGTGTACTACCAATGCGCGTCCACCAATGCGATAGTAAGGAAGAAGTAAGCCTGGAGATATTCAGTCGTTCTTACTATGAGGAAGGGCATCTGTCCTAGAACACTAAGTCAAGATACTCATTTAAGATTTCGAGTTTTGTGTTTGTAAAGCTGTCCTTTTTGCTCTATCACATATTTGTACAGGCACAATCCACTGTATCTCTTGTACTACACTCCAAGGTCATTACACAATGCCGCGGTCCACCTGTCACTCAGAGCGAGCTTATCTCCAACGCTGCCGCAGCTAACGTCTTAATGTGTTTGCGATGTATTTCCCCCCGAGCTTACTGGCCCATAGGAAATAATCTGCACATATTTCATTTTCTGAGCATGTCCGCTATTACCGAACGCTGCTATCAATGTCGAATCGAGTGACCAATTTGTTTACGCACGGCACAAGTGACAAGGCGATGTGTTGCTAATTTGTAAATCGTTTTTGTGAAAGTGTTTTGGCGTGATAAGGAATTCAATAATGACACAAGCTCAGGGTGAGGATAATAATAAATAGAGGATCTCTTTGTGGTCCCATAATCACTTTTCATAACAAAAAATTAAAAAGTCGTTTTTTTATTTTTTATTTCTGTTTTGGAGCATTTGTATCAGATCAAATCAATATTCTCAATAGCGGTTTCTCCCACGGCAAGCGATTCAAGATTGAGTTTATGCCTTGTCTCCTTGTTTCCAATTATAAAGTTTATTACAAAGAGAGGCTCCAATATGGCTGCGAGGCAATGGCAGGACTCCCCAAACACTGAAGGATTTCATCAAAAGATAGATGTGAGATTTGAGCATCAAGACAAAAATAAGAGGAAATCTGCGCCTTGTATTCGCTGTAGTACATTTATTATCCTCAGAAATTTTTCCCCTGGATTTAATCAAAGTTTAGCTACGAACGACTTTCACGAATCCTCTGTCTGCCATCTTGGGACTCATCATTTATTGGACCCCATATTTTCTACAACTTACCATTAGCTTTATGTCATTGTCTTGGCTGTTGCTCCCTTTGCAAGTCATCTGCCTCCTTTAATATGGCTGCAAAATGTCTATAGGTTCTTTCTGGCTCATAACTTCAACCGAGCTGGACGACGGGTTAGAATTCGGTGGTGGAATTTGCCGTTTAACTGTCACAGTGCAGATTTGTTGACCTGGTTTATGGTTTAATACTGAAACCGACCATGTAAGACTACCTACCTACTCAAGATGTACTCATAAAACACATCCAGTATGTGACCAGCTTTATGACATCAAGTTTCCTGAACAAATAAAAAATATATCTCCAGAAATCTGACTTTTATTTGGCCTGGCCTACTTTTTCCCTTGGAAATGTTGTTCCTTTGGCTATGATCTTCCACAATATAGCATACACATATCTGCCTCAATGGAGAATGTTTCAAAGTATGATTTTAACTTTCTATATCTATGGAATTCTGCAGGTGACGTGCCCCCTCCAGAAAGTCACAAACTGTACCATTAAGTTAATGTGACCTGAATCACATAAGCACTTACATTCATATTTTTAGATAAATACAATTAATTTTTGATTCTTTGTCATTATTATTACAATTATACTATAACCTTTATTATCATTTAAAACAGACACATCTGCATAATTGACTTTTCAGAGCTTTTCACCATGTTATAGTTGTTTCCCTGTCTCATTTACTGTCTGAAGTTGTATTTGGAGTGATTTGTGTATGTTTGAGCAATCTTGAATCGCTTATTTTCAAGACGCCATATAGCGATCAATCCCCGTTTTCACCACTAACGGCATAGGCCCATTGCTCTCTACTTACTTTGTTTCTCTGTGATATGTGGAGGATTCTGCAGCATCACCATTTTGGAGAGAAAAAAAAAAACTACTAGTGTGATCTGCTCCATTGGAGTTGCCGACTCTTTGTTGTGATGACGTTTACTCTGTCAGCTCCCATTGGGTACTGCAGTTTTCTGATGCAAAAGTCAGTGGACGTTTTTCTTTTATTAAGTTGTTTTAATGTTGTAATTTAAAATGTGCAAATTATAACATAATGATCTACAGGTGTAATCGATTATAATTATAAAGCAGATACAATCACAGTAGGTCTTCTTTGACCAAATCATTCTGTCATCCCTAATAAATATTGAACTATAAAGGACTTATTTTACTTCCTGGATATGTTGTCAATAGATATAACTGTATATGAACCTTCACTACAAAAAACAACATAGAATATACTGTTAGCACTCTAAGTAGAAATATATGTCTCTCACATAAATAGGCTGTGGCAGGACCACAGTAGATTACACTCACATTAGAACAGTTAGTACTAGAGTTTTTGTGAGGTAATGACAAACACAGCATGAGCACTGGTTTATCCTGTAGCTGAACAATTTTAATCATGAAAAGAAAGAAGGGGAGGAGGGGGGAGGAGTGGTACGATAAGGAGCAAGTCATTGAAACACCTGATTAGCATGAAAAAAAAAAAAAAACATGGCTGACTTAAGTGCTTCCACAAATTGTAACACCGTTAGACATTATTATGAATGTCCAATATGCTCATGCCTATAATTGTCTCACAAACAGCAAGCCTATTTTCCATTTTATGTTCCAATCAATCTACCCACAAAATAATGAACCATTGACTAAAACCCCCAAGAGACCACATAGCTTAAAAAGGTCCTATATTATGCAAAATCAACTCTTGTGAGCTTTAAGTCATGTTACAATTCTGTTATCTCATTAAAAACATAGCTGAAGTTATGTTTTGTTTCATTCAGTATGTGAGCAATCCATTATTATTAGTCTGTCTACATCCCCCAAGCTCAAAATGCTCCGTTCCACCTTGTGATGTCATGAAGCAGTAGTTTTCAAGTGAACAGCTTTTACCTTTAGTTCAGTAGAGATGTATGGAGTACTTCCTGTATTATAACATTAAATCAGAAGGTAGAACAGAGTGCTTTCTGTCTCAGAGCTCAGAATCTATGTGTGTTAAACATGCCTGAATGAAACAAAACCCAACTCAAGGTATGTTTGTGGTGAGGAAGCAACGTTCGTATAACATAGATCACAGATTTAACACTGATAAAAATATAGCTCTCAAACACACTATTATTCACAGCTTTTTGAGCAGAAAGAACATAAAATGGTTAATCAATGTCCAAAAGTGTCAGAAATATGCAAATATAACAATGTTGCTGTTTTTTTTGTTTTTTTTTTTCCTTGATGTGTTAAAAAAAAAATATAAAATTGACAACCACTACTTCACATACTCTACACACTCTACTTTAAAATGAAAATAGTTAGTTTTATAGTGACATTTAAAATGCTGACTAGATTTCCAACATGCACTAGAGAGGCATAAAACTAAACAGTGTTGACGAAGGCAGAAATAAGGTAACAATATGATACTGAAGCCTCTGGGCACTGGGAACACCGAAATAGATGAAGTCCTATAGTGACCGTAAAGACTATAGCCACAAAAACAGCTGTCAGGGGAGCTATGAGAGGCTTACACTGTCTTATCAACTCCATCTCAAGACATTATTGAGCAAGTATAATAATGTCTATATGAACTGACAAGCTGAATCTCTGGAGACAGCCCTGCCAGGGTAATAAAAGTTGAAGTGCTATACATTGCTTAAAGCCATATTATGTAACGTTTTAGCCTCCCCAAAAATTGACTAAAATAAAAGCATGTTTTTAGTTTTTTATTTTTGTTGTGTTTATTCCAATGGAAAATGTGTCCTTACCATAGGTTGTATATATAAACGGACATAGCTAACCTTCTAGCCGTCGCATTCCAAATAGGAAGTGATCATGGGCTGCGCTTTCCACTCCATCAACTCTGGCTCCAATTTACTTTACATTAGAAACCTGTCGCCTCTCTCTCCATAAATGCTGCTGTCAGGGTCGTCATTTTGGTCTTAAAAAGTTTGCTATTATGTCCATAATTCAAGATATGAACATTAACAAGAGAAACATCAGCTGTCTTCTTTCCTCGATGTCGCTCCCGTAAGCATTAGCAACAGGTTTGATTGACAGCTTTGCTAAGCACCTGCCCCCTGCTAAAACACTGGAATGTGCGATGGAATGGGTGTTACCTTCCACTACTCCAGATTGGCTCTTTGGTTGCTATGATACTCGTGGTCGGAATTCCAAATATGGCACCTGGCTCCAAATTCGCCCCTAACTGCTCTAGCCTCAGTGCGTTTCATTTGACTGGAGCTGTACACTATGGATAACGCAACACTCACTTAGTCCACTTCTTTATACAGTCTATGGTCCTCCCTCTGAGCAGGCTTACATCTCCACAAACCCGAGTCTTCCTTGGAGCCTTCTCCTGCTTGTTTCAATGGAAATGTTGTTCCTTGTCCATTTCCATAGAGAATGTTCTGAGGTATGGTTTCAATTATCTATTTCCATGGAATCATGCAGGTGACATGCCACATCCAGAAAGTTAAATACTTTACCTCATAAAATAAATTACAGGCGATAAACAATAACATTCAAACTAATTTATACCACTGATACAACCTTTATGCAGGATTATCAACAAACATATTCTAAATGTACAAAATGTGCTGCAATAAATAAATAGTAGAGACCATAGACCTTAGTAGTAGTTTGTATCTATAATGAGTCAAAAAATGAGTCATATAAGTTATTTATTTAACCCTCAACAGCTCAAATCTAATTGAACTACAGAAAAATCACAAAAAAATGTCTCCACTAGTAAATATTGACCCCCATAATGATTGTTCCATTCCAACATTTATTGAACCACAAGTCAACATAATACTTATTGTGACAGGAGATGCTTGGATAACATGGGATTTTTTCAAACAGCGAGGAGTTTCTCTGCTGAGCATAAACGAATAAATCTACATCATCTGTATTTCCACAGAGAGTGAATTACAATCCATCCTTTAGACTTCCCACATGACCTTTTCCAAATGAGAAATTTTTATAACGTCTTTCCTCCTTCTCTTTATTAGAGTTCCACAATTGGGCCAATTCATCATAACTAATTCTTAGCCATCTCTGCCACATGCATATTTAAAAACATACTAAACACAGCCAAAGCCAAGGAAATAAAAATGAAGAATTTCTGATGAGCTTCCCTCCGGCTTGTGATGGTCTATGGAGATTTAGTACACAACTGAATCAAGAAACGATATATGCAAGTTGTCCCCAAGCCCTTGATTTGTGATGCACAGAAAGGCAAATCTGGGCCGGAGAATCTTAAGAATACATTTGTCAACTTTGAAACCACATAGGCATGAGAAAATTGTTGAAAATGCTTAATTATTTAAAAGGTTCTAACTTTTTTCTTATTAGGTGAGTAACTTCCTCTCGATGATCATGTTCCAAGTACATGATCATCGACTTTGGAAAGACCTGGACCTGTCAAAAAATCACATTTTGAAGAACAGTATATTGTTACACAGAAATATTCCCATAAACTAAGTGGATATAGTGATTATCGTGACAGGCTAGAAAGATCCATCACACTTCTGAGGTGACACACATCCAAGTGGAGACCGTGCAGTGGGGAGAGTCGTACAAATACCTTGGGGCAATCATAGACTCAAAACTGAACTTGGATGAGAAATGTGCAGCTGTGATAAAGACGGGCCACCAGAGATTGTACTGTCTGGGAAAACTGTCCTTTTGTAACATTGATAAGATGACTTTTTTCTGTCGAGCTTTTACTGGATCTGTTTTATCGTTTGTCTGCTCTCATGGTTTGGCAGTCTCTCTCTCAAAAACAGTTTCCCAAATTGCCAAATGGTCCAGTAAGGTAATTGGAGACCCCTGAGTCCCTATACTCTGGGCAGCTTCAGCTTTTGGTCACATCCATTTTAAACGTGTCTCATCCTTTGCACAGTGACTTTTAGCTCCTTCCATCTGGGTAAAGATACCTGGTCCAAAATGTAAAACTAAATGGGTTAAAAACAGCTTTGTTCCAGCAGCTGTTTGTGCTAAGCTGTAAACTGCACCTTTATTGTTTTATATGTAACACTCTTTTTATTGATATTTTTTAGTCTTGGGCTCTTTTTATTGTTTTATCATGTTTTGAACAGCACTGTGAGACACTTTCATATTTCCTACTGATTTTATGTGAGTATTTGCTATTTGTGTGACTTGTATGTATGTATGGAAGCCAAATCTAGCTGCAAACCAATTCTACCTGCAGGTATAAATAAAGTTACCTACCTACTTACCTGAGCCATACAGCAGTGTTTCCCAAGCTAGGGGTACAAATATTTCAATATAAAATGTTCTAGAGTAAATGTATATCTTTAATATTTTTGTAGGATAATTGAGAATTTACATATCTATGCTAGGCTTGTTACCTTGGCTTCTGTCATCAGAGGTATAATACTCCCTACGTAGCCAGATTTAACTTGAATGGACAATACTACCACAGTGTCTTGAGGGTGCATGTTTCTGGATTCTGGTAAATAAACTTCTCCTGCATTATAACTCCAGCAACATGTCTCTTCTCACAGGCTACTTCAATTCATTCTACAACAATAATTGTGGACAGAAATATAATAAAACAAAACAAAATATAATATACTATAAACCAGTGAACAATAGGGATATCGTGGTAGCAAATTTGCCTCGTTGTGTTTTTTTCTGTATTAAATGGCATGTCTTTGTGCCCAACATAATAGTTTTGAGTTGGTGTCACCGGAATAAACTAAGATGACTACCTTTACCATGATCCTTTGCGCCTCTTCACCTGTCAGATGTGTAGTTTGAGCCCAAGAGGTTGCATGCTGCATGCTTTCCACACTTGCATCAACAACAATACAGCGACATGCAGATGGCAGCATTTGTGAAGAAGGGACAATGCATCAAGAGAAAAGTTGAGCACAGACACTGCCATAGACTGGGTAAAGAAGTAGACTAAGGAAGTGTGGCATCACCCATAATGTTTGGTTCCAGTCAAATGAAGCTCATCGCGGCTAGTAGTTATATGGGTGAATTAGCAATTAGCAAATTAGCAATCAAAGAGACAGTCTGAAGTGAGGGTGTTGAAGGTAATGCACACACCGCTGGTTTAGCAGGGAGTGGGCGCTTGGCAACACTGTTAATCAAAGCTGTTGCTAACTCTAGCGAGAGCGATCTCAGGGAAAGAAGGCGCCTGATTTGTCTGTTATTAATGTTCATATCTTGATTTATGGACACAATATTGAAAGGATCACATAGAGTGGGTTAATACAAACATTTTAAAACCAAAATGGCGAGCCTGACAGCAACAGTTACGAAGAGAGAGGCAGTTTTCAATATAGTTTTTCAATATAAAGTGAATTGGAGCCAAAGTCAATGGAGCCAGAAATGTGCCCGTGCACACTTCCTATATGGAACACGCGGGTAGCAGGTTAGCTGCGTCCATTTATATATACAGTCTATAGAGACTGCATGCCCCCCATGATGCCCCAGATGCTTTTAAGTTCCAGATGCATTTTGTTTTCGCTGCACCACAAGCGCCAAAGGAGAAAAAGAGACAGATGAACAGCATGGTAGTAGCAGCATTATCTCTGGTGATACACAGCGCATGTATCCTCAGGAAACACAAACATCATGAGGACCCAATGGGTAAATTTACAGAAAAGTTCCAGAAATTCATCAAAAATAAAGTCCAGTCCAGGCTGCGACAGCACAAGTACGGTGCAGAACACACAGCCAGTGATTCTCAGTGTTTTATGATAAAAAACAACAATATAAACTTTACTGCAGTTTTATTTATTTGGTAGACAAGGGAAATTTGTTTGTAGAGCACAACTCAAAGTAAGGTCTAATTCAAAGTGCTTAACAGAACAAGAAAGTGTTAAAACTATAAAATATAGTAAACAGCTTAGTTTTGTTTGGACATTATTTTAACTAGAATACAACAATTAATATCGTACCGTGATGTTCATGCCAAGTTTGGGTTTGCTCAAAGTAAATGAGATAAAGTTCAGACCATATGACACTTTTTTATGGGCTGGGAAGCGTTGATGTCTATAGCCAACCCTTTCTGTCTGTCGGTGATGAACCTGTTTGTGTGTTAATGACTTCAAATATTGGTTTGCTGTTTTATAGTTGTTAAATGTGCACATAAATCCCTTCATTATAGTTGATTGAAATAGTTTGTGAAGGCTAAAAGCAAGTTGGGGTTGCAGCTAACGGTTTCAATTCCACTTCCTCCTTTGTCTGCATGGATTAGAGACATTATCAACCCTTTAAACATTGCGAGACAATTAGCAACACAGCAGAGTGCAATAACACTGGATTAACTTAAGGCCAATTTGGGTCTCCAGACAGTAAAGTTTTGGCTGCTAGTCCATGGAATAAACAAAAGAGGATTGCGGTTATCAATGCTGATCCAGTTAAGCCAAGAGTATGTGTCAAAGGTGCAGATAAAATACCCAAGAGCAATATCGACAAAGGGCTCTGGCAGAGTCTTAGATCATACTAATAATCTGGCTTGTCGGACAGTGTCTAATTGTCAAACTCTGTGATAGAAAAGTGGCCAAGAAGTATAAGGCCCCTAGCTACAAGTTAATATTGACATGGCTGCATTAAACGCCCCAGTGAGAAGAAGGGATCAAACAAATGCATTTCTTTTCAAACCAATGCAGTAGGCCTGGGGAAAAAACTGCCAATTAGTGATAGGAAATCTAGACCATGACATAAGCTTCAACCATCACTTTTAATTGATAAAACGAGTCACATACATTTATAGGGAGATGGTGCAATGCGAAAGATGCGAATGGGCTCGTCAAAGTAAATACATTGAAAAGGAATGATGGCCTTCAAAATGATGGCGAATTACAACAGTTGCCATAGCGACGAACAATTTGAAGAAGACATATTGTCCTTATGCTGCTCTATAAGTTATAGTCTATTGCACCCGTGGATAATTATGGTAGAATTTTTAAATTTTAAATCACAATACTGATCTAAACTACGAGTAAAAGAAACAAGTCCGTGTTAGTTCCTATGTCACACTGCCAAATACTGCAAGCATCACTGAGTAAGAAAATAAACTATGCCGGTGGCAGTGAAAACAGGGATTGATAAGCAATAAGGAGTCTTGAAAGTAACTGATTAAAAGATTGTTCGAACATGCAAATGGTGAGGGGGAAACAACAATAACATAAGACTCTAAAAAAATAATAATAATAATAGGTCTGCTTTAAAACAAAACAGTATATCTTTTGAAATCCTCAAAATGTTGCCCATAAAAAGAAGCCGAAACTCATGCTATTTTAAGGATTTTGGGAAGAAAGAAGGAATGGTTAGTGTTATATTGTTGATAACTATGGCAACAACCCTCATTTTCCATCAGACTGAATTTCATGCATATTACAGCTAGTAGTACAAGGATGAAACTGCAAAAGATCTTAATGATGTACACCTTAGGGAGATGTGAAATGATCTGCAATCCTTCTAACACTGGAGGATACTGACCACAGCGCTGCCTGGTCAACTTTTCTGGTTTGAAATACAAGCATCACTTTTTCATCATGGGTCAAATGCAGAGGACACATTTCCTTATGGGGTAAATAAAGCGTACTTTAACCTTTAATCTCCTTGAGGAATGCATAGTAATTAATGTGATTTGAGCACTAACCAAACTGAAGGTTTAACTTTAAGAAAATATATTTTTTTAAAACAAAAAAAACAAAAAAACACAATAGGCTCTGGGGATTAACAGGTACATAGAGCCTTCATCGCTGTAGGTTTCAATCACATAATTTCTTCCTGTTATGAGCACCATTTATATGACAAAATGAGACCACTGCACTCACGAAAATCAGCACTCTGATTGGCTGCACTTTACCGTTTGAAAAAAGGTGAACATGTGTTGGAAAATGAATTCATGTGGATTATAACAATGTGCTGGGGTTCTTGAGAGCTATGGGCCAGTTAGACTTAAAAATAGACTGTGAAAATCGGGTACACTGGCTTTAAAAGATGAAATTGCTATTGCTATGGAAAGGCCTATTTCTTTCATTTGAAAACTTTTGAGTTTATATTTTCAGTCAAAGTCTGAGCACTTGCAGCTGTCGGTATCAAAAAAGGATATTCTATTATTGGCTTAAGTGTAGCTTTTCATTTAATTGTCCACACTGTTTCACCTATGGCACTTTTAATAACTTTCAAACTTCAAATAAAGTCAAAATAACATCTCAGACTGCTCTAATAGCTCAGCCTGAAGTCTCTTTGTAAAACCAATCCCAAAGGTCTTATTAAATTACAGAGACTGTGTTCCAGTACAGGCGTCCGCGGGGCAGCTCTAACAATGCTCACTTAGCACAGACTGACCTTGACCTCTCTCCAGGGAGGGGAGTATCAGGGAGCTTCTCAATAGGTCAAGATAGTGATATGTTTGAAATACCATACAAATAGGGAAGATACGTTGAGTTATCTCAGGTTCAAGAGCAAGACCACACTTCATGCAAGCCTCTGCCTGTCCCTAACCTCTCCATAACACCCACCCCCGCATCTTCTCATATTCTTCATGGTATTTTTCATCAATAAAAGCAATTCAGGGGGGCAACAGACACCACACCAGCAAAATGACATAATGCAGTCATTGTCCTATAGCTTTCAGAATCATCGTATTAGCTCTCTCAAGTTTTAGCCCTGCTTTTCTCTTATATTGGCTTGATATTTACCTATTTGCACTGACATACAAAAAAAAGTAAAAGTAAACAGCATTAACTCCGTAATATCATGCAGTTAAAGTATTTTTGTCTCAGGGTACAACATAATGTCTTTGTGCTGCAAAGCAATTAGGCACCCGGAGGAGGACATCAATAGCTTAGATTAACTTTTGTCTGTGAGGCTTCAGAAAGTAATCACTACAACAAACAGCCATTTTCCTTCCTATTAAGCCAGTAAGAATGGTCCGAGCTGTAAACAACGAGCATTTCTCTAACTTGTTATATACTTCTGAAATGTTACACACCATATTGGACTTTATGGTAAGTATATAATTTTCATGTTGGTTGTCTTCTTTCACTATTGCTGGGTTTCAGCCAGCCCTTTACAGCACTCAAGGTAACCAAAGTAAAGTAAAATCAACACAACATAAAAAATAATAGAGTTAAAAATGCATATTTCTTGTACAATATAGCAAGTTCTTGGGTAGTCACCAAAAGAAATGATCAGGTTTAACATTTGCAAATTTATCTTTTGGATATTTCATGGCAAAGTACAGTCTAATCAATAGGAGAAAGTCTCTCTTGTCCAGTATCTGACAATATGACATAATCACATTGGAGAATCTGAACAAATAAATGCAAAAACGAGACTGACTTTCCAACAGCTTCGTGCTCAAAACTGGTGATCATCAGGGACCTTTTGAAAATTTCTTCCTGTAAAGTTTCACAACATTTTTTACTCTGGTTTCCCTTCATTTGAGCAAGAAGCACTGAAGTGTGAGTGTAATGAAAGTCGATAGGAAAAAGCTGAGGATGTGCCAAGTTTCAGACAAAATTTAAAATAATTCCTCTCCGGCTCAGAGGTTGACTGGGTTCTTTCTGCCTGATTGCTCCCATGCTGCTCCTCTACCAAATTAATACCACTTTTAATCATATTATAGAAAGCTATTGGAAAATGACTAGAGAGATTTAGGAGTTAATGCATTTGTACCCATGAGGACACCAGACTCTTCTGCAGAGTGCATCTTCTGCATCATTTATTTTCCAATCGCACACAACATTAAAACAGACCGTGAAATCTCGCCGTTCAATCAGACTCAGCGGTCAACAGTAGATCCTCCAAAGTTTTAATGCTACTGCCAAAAGAGACTAAAAACATGCCTCCACCCATTTATATATGGACATAACTAGCCCGCTAGCTGTCGTGTTCCAAATGGGAAGTGAGCATTGGCGTGATTCAGCTCCATCAACTCACACCCTTCTCTCTGCAACAGCTGCTGTCAGGTTCGTTATTTTTGGTCTCAAATGTTCGTATTCACCCGCTCTACATGATCTTAGTGTTTTAATTTCATTATTTTGTCTGTAGATAAACATATGAACTTTAACAACAGACAAATCAGGTGCCTTCTAAGGTCGTGTTAGCAACAGGTTTGATTGACAACATCGCTAAGTCCACATTCCCTGTCAAACCAGTGGTATGGCAGGAACAACACTTTTGCTTCTGATTGGCTCTGGGGTTGCTATGGTACTCGTGCTCAGATTTCCAAATATGGATCTTTGCTTCAAACTATCTGCTATAACGGTTAGCCTCGATTGACTTAGTTTGGCTGGAGTCATGATGTCACACTCCCCTAGTCCACCTCTTTATACAGTCTTTGCTTGCACCAGTCCAGTGCAGGCTGTTGTTGTGTCATTGGGCAAGACATTTCAGATACCAACTGCTGAGTTTATGTGACTTATGTAGGGCTTGAAAAAATTGGGATTTTTCTGCATTGCGCTGTGATGAGATTGGATATTTATGCTTTAATAATTCTGTTCAAAGCTCAGATTTTTAACGCATCTGGAAGAATTGACAAAAAGACTGAAATATGAACGGACAAAAAAGAAAAAAAAATACAAGAATCACATTTCAGAGCATGTTTATACTAAACAATGGGCGTAGCAGTTTTTTTGTGCAGAATAAGACCAATTATGTAGTTGCTTGTGGACAAAATTAAAGTACTTTTGTAGCCTTTGCGTTTTGCTAATTGCATCCACTTCAATAGCGATTTCGATTATCTTGCAGCTCTAGTCTCATGTATGTTCATTAAATGTAGTGTCCCAACTCAATATAATACAATAGAAAAAGGATACTGTTTTGAAGTTATAATTCATGAATGAGTGTTGTTCATCATTATTATACTCTATTTGATGGATTATATAAAATGTTTTAAGGCCGGCTGGTTGTGTAATGAGGCAAATGCAAAGATCTTGAAAGTGCTTTATCAAAGACTGGAGTCTAAATGAATATTGATTTAGATTTAAATGGATTTCAAGAGTGCATTAAGTAAAGGTTCCTAAAACAGGATGGGGCATATTAAATACTTGAAATGTCCAAAACATTTGCTTAACTTTTTACATGGAGTGTACCAGAACTTTTACCCTAGTCACAGCACATAACTACATACAATTTGGAAATGGGTAATTGTGTGAAGCTTATTTGATATATTAAAATACACCTAACCTAGTTCATACAGTATCATCAGAATCAGAATCAGAAGAAGTTTTATTGCCATTTTCCGTGAGCAGAGCTCACAGACTAGGAACTTACTTCGGTGATAAAGTGCGACATACAACAACACACACACAAAAAAAACACACTAAATAAATACAAATAAGGGCATGCAGGAGGTAGAAATATATACAATAGTAGAAATATATACAATAGTGGCATCAAAACAACAACAACAGTGCAACATGGGTTATTAAAGTGACCAGTGTTATGAAATGTCCAGTTTAGTGCAGGTTTAAGAAGTGTTCATGAGGGAAACAGCAGAGGGGAAGAAACTGTCGAGAGGTTCTGGTCCTGATGGACCGTAGCCTCCTGCCAGAGGGAAGTGGCTGAAATAGTCCATGTCCAGGGTGAGAAGTGTCAGCTGCTATACGACCTGCTCGCCCCCGAGTCCTGGAGGCGTACAGGTCCTGGAGAGATGGAAGGCTGCAGCCAATCACCTTCTCAGCAGAGCGCACAATGCGCTGCAGTCTTTGTCTGTCCCTGGCAGTGGCCCCAGCGAACCACACAGTGATGGAGGAGGTGAGGATGGACTCAATGATGGCCGTGTAGAACTGCACCATCATCTGGACCGGCAGCTTGGCTTTTCTCAGCTGCCGCAGGAAGTACATCCTCTGCTGGGCTTTCTTGATGAGGGAGCTGATGGTCGGCTCCCACTTGAGGTCCTGGGTGATGCAGGTGCCCAGGAAGCGGAAAGAGTCCACGGTGGTGATGGGGGAGTCAGTCAAGGCGAGGGGGGGGAGCAGGGGGGCTGTGACTTTCCTGAAGTCCACAATCATCTCCACTGTCTTCTGAGCGTTGAGCTCCAGGTTGTTGTTGCTGCTGCACCAGGACACCAGCCGATCCACCTCCCTCCTGTAGACAGACTCATCCCCGTCCGAGATGAGCCCGATGAGGGTGGTGTCATCCGCAAACTTGACCAGTTTGACGAGTCGTGACTGGAGGTGCAGCAGTTAGTGTACAGGGAGAAGAGCAGAGGAGAAAGTACACAGCCCTGTGGAGATCCTGTGCTGATTGTCCGGGTGTCCGAGACATTCTTTCCCAGCCGCACGCGCGCTGCCTCCTGTCTGTCAGGAAGTCAGTGATCCACCTGCAGTGGAGTCAGGCACGTTGAGCTGAGCGAGCTTGTCCTGGAGCAGAGCAGGGAGGATGGTGTTGAATGCAGAGCTGAAGTCCACAAACAGGATCCTGGCGTAGGTTCCCGGGGAGTCCAGATGCTGGAGGATGAAGTGAAGGGCCAGGTTAATGGCGTCGTCCACAGACCGATTGGCTCTGTAGGCGAACTGCAGAGGGTCCAGGAGGGGGGAGGTGAGGGACTTGAGGTGGTGCAGGACCAGGCGCTCAAATGACTTCATGACTACAGATGTCAGCGCCACAGGTCTGTAGTCATTAAGTCCAGTGATCCTGGGCTTCTTGGGGACGGGGACAATGGTGGACAGCTTGAAGCAGGTTGGGACGTGACATGACTCCAGGGAGGTGTTAAAGATGTCTGTGAAGACAGGAGCCAGCTCCTCAGCACAGTGTCTAAGGGTGGAAGGAGAGACACCGTCCGGGCCCGGGCTTTGCGGGGGTTTTGCTTCTTGAAAAGCTTAGTCACGTCCCGCTCCGAAACTGTGAAGGCAGTGGGGGCGGAGGAGGGGTCCGAGGTGGGTTCGGCTGTGATGTCCATGGTGGTGAGGGAGGAGGGGGAGGGGTGTGGGACATCAAACCTTGCATAAAAGCCGTTTAGCTGTTCTGCAAGTTGTTTGTTGTCCGCAGCGGGAGGGGCTTTGGGCTTGTAGTTGGTAATTTGCCTAAGCCCTCTCCAGACGGAAGCCGAGTCGTTGGTGGAGAAATGCTGCCTCAGACGTGTATTGTACTTCGCTTTAGCCTTTTCCACCTCTTTGCTAAAAGCATACTTACAACGCCTGTAGCCCTCACGATCTTCTGCCTTGTACGCCCTCTCCTTTTCCCTCCTTAAATGCCTCAGTCTGGGAGTGAACCAGGGTTTGTCGTTGTTAAAAGTCACCCTGGTACGTGATGGAATGATACTGTCCTCACAGAACTGTATGTATGACGTCACAGTGTCTGTGTACTCATCCAAACTGTCTGTGGCAGTCTTGAACACGTCCCAGTCTGTAAAGTCCAAACAGGAGCGAAGCTCCTCCACAGCCTCACTGGTCCACTTCTTAGAAGTCCTCACAGCAGGTTTGGAGAGCTTCAGCCGTTGTTTATAGGCGGGGATGAGGTGAATCATGTCGTGGTCAGAGAATCCCAGAGCAGCACGAGGCACGGCTCTGTAAGCTCCGCTGACCGTTGTGTAACAGTGATCCAGCGTCTTCTGCTCTCTCGTCGGGCATTTAATAAACTGTTTGTACTTGGGTAGTTCCTACGAAATCACCAGGGCGACCGTACGTGGCGCCATCTTGGTTTTGATCATGGCAGTTAAGTGCAGCTTTGTTTATTCTATCATTAGAGCATTGCTTGGATTTGAGCTTTAACTTACTCTGGAATGATAATAATAAAAAAAAAAAAAAAAAAAACTGTCAGAAAGTCAAAATGTTATATAATTCATTGTAAACTAAGAACACATGAGTCCAAGAACATCCAGTCACTGTTGGACAAAGAACTAATACAGGTTTGGAGCAAAAACTGAAATGGGATCAAAATAAAATAACCCAAATAAAAAGGTGCAAACATAATGATATGAGGCCTGACCTGCTGACTTAACGCACATCTTGTATCAGAAGTTTTTTAATGTATTTTTTATGCCTGCTCAAATAAACAGTATTCATTCATTCATTCAGGAGTTTGAGTTGTTACTCTCTGGCAAAGGATACAGTGTGTTTAGATCCCAGTCTGTCCAGATCCCAGTCTGTCCTGTCTTTCTTGTGCTGTTCTCCCCCTCCCTTCCGTGTCAGAGCCTGGAGCTGGGCGGAGATTCTGGCTCCTCCCATGCACCTGCAACTCATTCCGTATTCAAGCTGTGCCTGGGGAGGACAAAGGGACCTTGGACCTGACACTCAGCACCAGATCGTCCGCGTATCCACAGTGGTACAGCTCTGCTTGGCTCAGTCTCATGTTTGCATTTGTTACTCTTCTCTAAGTTGGATGTTTTTGCTCCTTCTCAGATGCCACTCCCTGAACCCGCTCAGCTCCTCTGCCTCCGACCCAGCTCTCCACGACCGGTACGAACCTCACACCCTCCAATCCAGCTCTCCTTGACTGGTACTAACCTCACACCCTCTGACTCAGCTCTCCTCGACCAGTACGGTTTACCTCTTCTCTGACCCCCGCTGCCCACGATCCACTCAAGGACTACTACAAACAATCCCGCTCTCAACTGTCTGATCAATCTACCTTCATTTGCACATTTCAATCTGTAAATAAACTTTGTTAAACTGTTACTCGAGTTCTGAATCTTTGGTCCCCCTGTCAGTCATTACAACACAGTGCCAAACAATCTTTTAGTAGTAAGAAACTGTGTAAGATGTGCATTAATTGAGTGATGGATTAAGTGATGGAGACTAGTGCAATAGTTCATTTTAATAATTTGCACTTTTTGGGATGATGTGCAATATGTTTTTTCAGACATGTAATAAGCAGTATGTGTTTGTAGTAGCACGACATAGTGGGCATAGTTATTAGCTGCCCTGAACTGGAATACGTTGAGATTTAGCTTTTTTTTAATTTTATTATTTTTTTTTATTAATAGAACCTTGTCAGTTCTGTTTTCATGGTAACTACCACTTGTGGATTGATGCCGTAGCTCTTGCTGCGTGAGTGTGCAGTGATTGCACTGTCTGTTGTCTGCGTCCAACAAAATTTTCCCCATAAAGGCTAATCTAATCAACCTGCTATTCTGTGAAAAGGTTAAAATATAGTATATTGTTTTAGTGCAAACTGATGTTAACACTTGCTTTAATTGGCCTTAATAAAACATGAACAAAAAACTTTATTCATAATGAACAAATAGTTAATTAAGAATGATTAAGGCTTACTAACTACTTTTAGTTTTTGCCCTAACCCTAATCTCTTAATAAAATAGACAAGTAGTTAATAAATAGCAGTTTCATTCTATGTCCAAAGTTTAATTTAGGAGATCTTGACGACCATACGCACAACTGTCACGTACAGTCCAAAGAGTAATCCTTTAAAACTGCCAGCCATGTGCGAGACAGGTTTTGGCGGATGATTTCTGGCCTGGTTTTGCCCCTCTGGTCCTGGCTCAAATGCAGGAGGCTGTGATGGGGCCAAATCAGCACCACACTGCTCTGGACAGCTCCTCAGCCCCTCATCTCTTTGGAATGCAGCCTTCAAAGTCCAGGGGAAAAAAAACAAGACTCGGATAATTTTAGAACAAAGAAATGTACAAAAATACTTTCATTTATTATTGATGAAAGCTGTAGTTTGACGTAGAAGGAGCAGTGATAACACAATATGGATTGAATTATGTGGTCTCAAAAGGTGGACTGTGTAACTTTTCTCACACCTGTTCGTCTCCATGGAGGTGTTATCGTTTTGCTAAGAAGTTCCACAGTATAGCATTTAACATTTCAATTGCATTCTTTCTAAGTGTTTTTACGCAGAAGTCCAGGAAAAAGAAATACTTTTCAAACAAGACAAGACAGATTTAAAATAAAGAAATGTCCAAAACAATGCATTTATTATTGATACAAGCCCCTTTCATGCTACACTTTGCCACTTTAAGTGTTCAAATCCGAAGTGCATGTTGGTGTATTTCAAAAAATGAAAGAGATAAAACCATAAATTATAAATATTACACATGACTCGCCACAGTCTCAGACAATTACGTTTAAATTAGTTTTCTTATCAACGTTGGATTATTCAGACTACAATATATTAAATAGGGAAAAGTTTTAAACCGTGAAGTTTGGTTTTGTAGATCTGTTTTTGTAAGGCTTGTCTGCCTCTCATACTTTAAGATATGAACTGTTACTTTGATAAATAAAGCAGTCATTGGCTGAGCTACTATGTTGAAATTTCACAGTATTAAAGATGCTGCCTGTGCTCTTACTGGTTTAAAAAGGTTCTGTAATCACAACAGAACCTGGGTTGTCAGTGCTTTAACCTGCAAATTTAGACATATCCTAAGAGAGAGTCCTTTTATGTTTAAACCCAGGTCTTCCTCTACGCAGACTATGCAAGTTGTGTAGGGCCACATTACAGAATTCTTAAATGTTACCACACTTTAGCCAACTTGAAAACATTAAAATGCACTAGAAAACAGGAAAAAAAAATTATATAATATTGCACATTTTCAGATATGAGTAATACATATAAATTTAGGTGGACATTGACAGATGTGCATCAAGTTGTGCCATGTGAATAATTACTTGAATCTGAGTAGCACTGAACTTGCGAAGGCCCCCCATGTCAGGTTTTGCTTAGGGTCCCTTGAAGGTTAGATCCAGCTCTGTTTAAACCAACTTGATTTTTAAAAATAGGATTCATGTGTGGCTCATTTTGCATTCTGATTGGTTAGTGGGCTTGAGATCCTAATCACCAAATGGGAACATTAACAACTTAGCGATTATGTATGATGTTTTTGTAATCAAGGACCCAATCAAAGTGTTATCAGTAAAAGCTATATTTGATGTGAAGATGTTTTCCTCTTGTCTGTGGACACAGATAAACAGTCTTAAAAGTTTAAATAAAAATAAAACCTCTATACTTATATCAAAATACAACTATTTCATGTCAGAATTGCATTAACTTCAATAAAATGCACGATAAAACTATAAGATATCTATCAAAAATATCTCCATAAGATTAGGCCATAATTCATATATTTCATTTCCATATATCTGGTCTGGACCCCTGCAGGTGGTGGAGTGTGAAATGTGCTGTCACTATAGTTTAACCCACGACAGACCACAGTGTGACTGATGGATTAGAACAGCAGGTGAGCTGACAGACAGAGGGTGAAATAAACCACTGATGACAAAAAAATAAAAATAAAAAAATAAAATAATGAATCCAGTTAATCATTTTTGCTTCAAACGTGCATGTGACTGCATAGTACTGCTAAAAAAGTACAAATTGCAAATACAGGTGGGTAGTAGTAGTGGTAGTGATAGTTGTGTTAGTGGTAGTTGTAGTGGTGGTAGTAGTGGTAGTTGTAGTAGTGGTGGTGGTAGTGGTGATAGTGGTAGTTGTAGTAGTGGTGGTAGTAGTAGTTGTAGTAGTGGTGATAGTGGTAGTTGTAGTGGTGGTAGTAGTTGTGGTAGTGGTGGCAGTGGTAGTTGTAATGGTGGTGGTGGTAGTAGTGGTAGGAGTGGTGGTAGTGGTTGTAGTTGTAGTAGTGGTGGTGGTAATGATAGTTGTAGTATTGGTGGTGGTAGGGGTAGTGGTGGTAGTGATAGTTGTGGTGGTAGTAGTGCTAGGAGAGGTGGTAGTTGTAGTAGTGGTAGGAGTGGTGATAGTGGTGGTGGTGGTAGTGGGTGGTAGTAGTTGTAGTAGTGGTGATAGTGGTAGCTGTAGCAGTGATAGTGGTAGCTGTCGTGGTGGTAGTAGTAGTTGTAGTATCTGTGGTAGTAGCAGTAGTAGTAGTGGTGGTAGTAGTTGTAGTAGTGGTGATAGTGGTAGTTGTAGTGGTGGTAGTAGTGGCTGTAGTGGTGGTAGTAGTTGTAGTAGTGGTGATAGTGGTAGTTGTAGTGGTGGTAGTAGTGGCTGTAGTGGTGGTAGTAGTTGTAGTAGTTGTGATAGTGGTAGTTGTAGTTGTGATAGTGGTAGTTGTAGTGGTGGTAGTAGTTGGTGGTAGTAGTAGTTGTGGTAATGGTGGTAGTACTTGTAGTAGTGGTGATAGTGGTAGTTGTTGTAGTGGTGGTGGTAGTGGTTGTTGTTGTTGGAGTAGAAGGAGTGGTAATAACACACTATGAATTATGTGGTCTCACATCTGTTTGTCTCCATGGAGATGTTATCGTTTTGCCAATAATACTCGATAGTATACACCTAGCATTTCTCTTGCATTCTTTCTAAGTGTTATTATTGCCAAGTAAGTTGAAAAACTTTCTGAGCTGGAGCCTCCTCCTTGCCTCCATGGAGATTAGGTTAGGTTCAACTGTATTGTCCCAAAAGGAGCATTTGCCTTACAGGAGTATCAGTCTTTGTTTATTGCCACACTGTGGAACATTCCACACGCAACAATAATATTTCCATTGAGACAGTGGAGTATTTGAGTGAAAAAAGTCTTTTAGGAGCTCCAATATTCACCCATATTTGTTGTGGCAGAGGCAATCATGGTAGTAATATGTTATCGCAATAGTATCAGCCATATCAATAGTATTAAAGTAGACTTATTATGCAAAAGTGACTTTTCAGAGCTTTTAACCATGTTGTAGTTGTTTCCCCTTCTCATTTACTCTCTCACAGTTGTTTTTGGAGTGATTTGTGCATTTTGGAGCAATCTTTAACTACTTATTTTCAAGATGCCATATTGCCAATCAATCCCCATTTTCACCACCACTGGCATACGCCCACCGCTCTTAATCACTGTAGATCACTCGCTACCGTGATCTGCAGCTTTCCACAGGAGAGACCAACAGCTACATGGCTCTTTGTTTACGATGAGGTCCTCTCCCATTGGGCACTGCAGTTTTCTAATGCAGATGTTAGCGAACTTGTTTGTTTCATAAATTTGAAATCAATATTGTGATTTAAAATGTGCAAAATATAACATAATGATCCACGAGTGTTATCAATTGTAACTGTATGGCAGAGCTGCTGTAGTGATTGCATTAGCCACGGGGTCAGTGTGAAAACAGTAGTGGACAGGTCTTGGATTGACAATGAGAAAAAGGGCTTCTCTCTTAATTATGTGATTTATTTTCATTCATTACAGAAGCAGTGGCTCAGAACAAGGCAGAACAAGCCTGACAGGTGAGATCACACGTGGACCGTATGTGACAGTCAACTCACAATTAACCATGTGCTGACTCTTGTGGGCTTTTTCAATCTAAAGGTAAGAACGAAATCTCCAATATGTAATGAATACAAAAGCTAAGGGGTCCTGTAATTGTTCAAGACATATTAAGCATTGTTGTTGCTTTAAAGGTGTACCTGATTTTTACTATCTTTGTGTGAAAAACAGACCTAGTTCATTTGAAATGTTTTGAAGTGGTTGAATATTATTCCTCACCTACCTTTAGCATTCCGAGCATCCTAATGATTCACTGAGTCCACAAGTTGAGATGAAAGCGGTGTTTTGCTGTGACAGTGAATCTAACAATATCTAGAATGCAGCCACACATTTTTCACATCTTTCAAAGCAGAGTTTTGGCATCACAGTAAAGGCAACAACATCTAACTTCCAACGCACCTTCCTGATTATCCGACAATAAAATGCTTTATAATTTGTCGCACACAGGGGACATACTTTGACCTTTAGAGCTGCTCATACAATATATCTGTACTGGGGCCAGACAAATTTTGCTCAAATACGTGGGCTTTTAGATATGGTGTTGGTCACCTTGGGATTAGTATTTCTCATTTTCTAACTTCAAAAAGGTCTACATTTGAAAAAACACACTTTATAAACTACCTCCTATGTAGGCGTTAGAACTTCCTCTGCTGTCAGCAACGTGTCTGAAACAATGAGAAAATAAACAAGGAGCCTTATGAAACGTGAATGCTATGCTAACAAAGTTATGCATTCATTGTGAACACAACTTGACAGCAGAATGAGTCCAGTGATGGTTTATGGACTTAAAAACTGCATAGGAGAAATCCAGATTTTTACTTATGATGCAACAATCCAGGCATGGATTAGTGGATTAATTAAGTGTGAATGAAGCAGAAATACAACTCCAGGCATGTTTTGATGTGGAGACAATAATATAGCATTTAAAACTCAAATAGTCAAGCTTTTGCAGGAAAAAAAAAAAAAAAATATATTATGACTATTTTCTGTTAGTAAAGAAAGATGAAATGAAACTGTAATATGTAATATGTAAAGCGGGCAGAAAAACTCATTTGTTGTATACAGCATGATTTCCATTCAGGGAAGATTGGAGCACTTGGAGAGATTTGGGGAAGGAACAAATGGTATCCTTGGGGGAAAAACATATGCATTCTCATTTCCTTTTCTATCAAGTTCCATAAACTGAAAGTTTTCTTTGTTGCCTTTAAAATGGAAAGACAACAGATGTGACATTGTAAAACATTAGGGAATAAAGTTGGGATAAATTGAATCATAATGTAGTCTCATTGTCTGAATGCCTAGGAAATAAAATCCCTTCCAAGCATGTGACAGCAGGGATCAGTCCAGATGAAGCTAAATCTTTTAGTTTTAGCTTGCTGTTATTCCCAAAATGTACAGGAGAGCAATGTGAATAAGCACTGTTATGAAGTTTTGTTTTAGTCTAAGTAGGTCTGGTTCAGTTTATGGGAACAGATGAAACATAGGTTGCCTCTGGGTGAATCTTTACAACTAAAACAGGGGTAACAGAGCAGTGGTAGGGCTGGATATTCTCAAAAAAGTTTCTGTTCCGAGTGTGCATTATAAATAACTCCAGGAGCTTTAACATTTGAGACAAGAATGAAAAATGAACTGATTAAGTAAGAACATAATCCTATACATTTCGGAACATGTTTGCAGAGGCCTTAAACTACAAGATTTTTCAGAAAACACGACTGGATATGTCGTTCCTACAGAGGACATTGCGCCCACTCAAATTGCACAGGTCACCCCTGGAATGTGATGCGACTTGATGCCACCTGATATCAGTCGATGCCACCCAAGCATAACCAATTGCTCCCCGGTGATTTAGCCAGGATACGATCTTGGCCGAGCGTTGTGAGCATCTAACCCAGTTCTCATCAATGAATCAGTTCTCATCGGAACATGTTAGCAGCGGCTTACGTACAAGATTTTTCAGAAAAACACGACTGGATTGTCGTTCCAACAGAGGACATAACGCCAAATAAAATGAATCAGTTCTCATCGGTTTACTAGTATATATGTTGGTTATAGAGATTTTCTGTTTGTATTCTAGTATTAACTTGTTATATCTTCCTCGCCTTTCTCATCAGGGCTGTTCAACTACAAGCCTGTTATAATACATCTTCATTAAACATAAAGGCTGCTGACAGACGAAGGCATAAATCTGTCAACATCCCCTCAAGTTGCAGAGCTGTTATCTTCGCTATGCCCTATAATCCTGTTTCTTTCCACATTTAAATGTTTATAAATTGAATTACAAGGGCGGATGCTCACTAGAATAACCATTCAGATGCTTGATAATAAAAGCTGCACTATGGCACTTCTGCATGTAGTGATGGGATTTTTGTCTCTTTTATGGGATCCGAATCTTTTGGCTCCGTTCATTTCAAAGAGCCGTTCTTTTACTATTTCTTTATATTGCAGAAGCCGATGTATCTACAAACTAAACACAGAAGGAAATGACCAAGTCTCAGAAATTATTCAAACTGAGAGTGGGAGTATGTTTACTTTTTAAAATGATGCATAATCTGAAAAAATCATTTCACTACAACAATAATATATTTTTAAAAATACTTATTATGATGCCAAATGTGTTTTTTGTGCACAAAGCTCTCCCTCGTGCTTCCTCTTCTGCTTCTGTGCTCGTTCTTGTGTTGGTTCAGCGTTAATCAGTGTAAAAATCCATAAAAACTAGAAAGAAAAAGATGCAGGTCTTCACATCAGAACCTGCTTGTTTCTGTGACGTTATTGCTTTGCCTGGAATTTTAAATAATATGTCAATATAAACACGTTGAAAAATGCATGAACAGGCTCGCCTTTCCACAGAACTGACCTTAGTCTGGTAGTGTCACCTGCTTGTCTAAATGGATTTCGAAAATTATAAATTGCAATTATGAAAATAGTTACAAATTATAATGAAATGCATAGACATAGCCAAATCTATCTTGTTGGGAAATTAAGTCAGTAAACTGTTTCAGTCTGAAATATACAAATGAGCCAGTGCTTTGTTAAGTCTTGCCTGGAGACATTTTGCATATTTATATTGCGCTCTGTGGAGGTTGTGGTGTTTTGGGAGTGCTCGAAATGTCACTTCTCCTCTCTGTCTCTCCCTTTAGCAGAAACAGCAGAACTCAGCCCAAACATGTCCGGATTCACTTTCCAGTCTGCAGAGGTCTGACCCATAGGTGACACTGCCAAGCCTCACAGATCAGCAAGAAATGGACAAGATAAAAGAAACACTGTCTTAGCTTCTGTGATAAACCTAAAACTAGAAATGAGAGGACAGAGTTTTGGCAAATTTGAGATGTAACAGTGTATGTATAGAAGAAAGAAGTGTGCAATTAAGCATTTACCAGTGATGTTTAGTGTCGAGAGTGGGATTCAAACCGCCAACCTTTGGACCAGTGGACAAACACTCAACCAACTGAGCTGTTGTCAAAAGAATAAAAGTTTTGTACACATGCTAATAGTAATTAATACTAAAATGTGTATATTTGTGTATGGTAGCCCTGCATATAACAAAACTGGTGGGAGACCAGGTTCATGACTGTGGCTGGGAGATAAGAGTGACTGAATCACTATTCAGGTCACAGGACAGAGCAAAGATCGGCCTCCTGACAGACCCGGGCTGGAATCTGCACACATGATTTAGCTCAGGAGCAGAGTGTGCTAATGCCCCCCTTCCCTCACCTCCTCCTCACCTCACTCCTCGTGTTCATTTAGAGCAGAGATCCAGACGCTGCAGACCACTGGAGTCACAGCATCGCATATGTCTTGATTAGACTGCACCAACATTCCCTTCACGCTGGATTTAAGATGATTGTTAGACCATATCACCCCTGCGGATTTATTTTTTTATTTACGGATCCCCATTGGTTTTCTTTAAAGCAAAAACTATACTCTTTTTGGGGTCCACTCTCAAGTAAAAGCATTACATCAATCTATGACTCTGATCTATGTTGTAATGTTATTTCCTCATCAAAAACATAACCTGAGTTGTGCTATTTTTCATTCCCACCCTGCATATTTAGGCTGAGTCCTTCTCTCAAACAGAAAACAAGACATGACACCTTGTGATGTCATGTGATAATACAGGAGTTTTTAAACTCCATACACCTTCACTAGAATCATTTGGATTATTTCAACCCTGGAATTCCCAATCTCTAGTGAACAAAAGGCAGCTGTTAACTTGAAAAATACCACTACATGACATCATAAGGTGGAATGGAGCATTTTGAGTTTTGGAGATGAAGAAAGACTAATAAAACCAGGATTACTCAAACACAAGTGAATTAAACAAAACACAACTCCATGTATGTTTTTGAGGCAGTAACAACATTATACCATGGCTTAAAGGTCACAATAATTCATTCTGTGTAATATAGGACCTTTAAATGAAATAAATGCTGTTTTCAGTCTCTGTAATGGTATTACATCAAGAATTGTCAGATATTTATAGCCATAGATTCAGAACTGGAATTGTAAATGAAAAAAAAAAAAAACTGGATTGGTGCATCCCTACGCACACAAGTTTTTCTCATTCTCAGTATGTGGACAGACCATCCCTTATGTGAAATGTCAGAACCTCCAGAATGCCCTCACTGAGCTGCAGAGGCTGCACTAGCACTGATTAATGATGATGACAAATGGATAAAATCATGTGCATCAGAATGAAATAATACTGAGAAATAGAAATAAATTAATAAACTTGGCCAACACATGAGGGATACATAATTATCTGTGACTGCTGTTTTCTAGCTTCATAGTTGCAGTTGGGTTAAGAGTTTAATATTTCTTAATAAAAAATTGGGCCCAATCCAACACATATGCACTTCAAAACTTCGAGATCAAAACTAATTGCATGTTTTGATTTTGTTCCAAGACATACTCTCTACGGGTAACAGAAATTGGGTTGAAAATTACAAAAATCTGCAAAAGATTTAATATAAGCTTTGCAAATATGTCACCAATGTCTTTGAAGCATTTGATTACTAAAATAGACTTGTTAGAGCAGATATAGATAATAATTGTTCTAAATAGCTGCTGTATGTATGTTAACCCCCTCCAAAATGGGTCCTCAGAATATGTAAGAAAGCCAAAAAACAGGACAACTGAGAATCCAAGCCTACGAGAAAAGGTGCAACTATTCATTCATATTTGAAGACAGCATGAAATCCCAGTTTATTTCAAACCTACAAAGACAGACAATGGTTCACCCAAAGGACAAAACCCCCGAGCCACAAACAAAGTAATGTGGTTTACTCAATTCAGTGTAGTGAACTGTGCAGTGAGCGTTATATTAGAGTACCGACACCATCATGAGAGCAGCCCAGGACCCCAATCTGCTGTGCATTTCCATCTCAAAGCCACTAACCTCTCCTTTGAAAATCGTGAGTTACAGATCTTAGGCAAAGAAAACAAATGAATGATCTGAGAGGGGAGTTAAAGCAGTTTTTTTTTTTTAGAGAAGACAAGCCATCTTTGAACGGGAATGGGAGGCTTAGACATCATTTATCTCCTATTTATAACTCCATCCTCTGACGTGAATCAAAACAAGGAAAACAATGGGGCTAACCAGTATGCTAATAGGTGTGAGAGAACCCATTAGGGGCCTGAACAATCATGCAAAAAAAAACCAAAAAAAAATTGAGCTGCATTAAATAAACAACAGCAACAGCAACATGCAACTCTTAGTAGTTACTTTGTATTTATAGTGAGTCATAAAAGTTGATAGTTCAGCCAAGTTCAAGTAAAAGTCCCCACGATAAATACTGACCTAAAATAATATTGTTCCATCCATTATATATTGAACAATAAGTCATTATAGTAATTATTGTGTCCACCAGCAATCTGACTCAAATAACTTTTTGTCCAGTTGACCGAATTGATTTTTTTTCTTTTACTATCCATATAACACATCTTATTTAGGGCAGCGTGAGCCTTACTGTGCTTGAAATTTCATATAGAAGATGAAACACTTGTAAGATAAAAGACTGGTATTCATCACTGAGGTTGTAGATCTATTTGTCAAAGCAAAGGCAATGGGGAAGAAAGAAAGTGCAATATGGTAATTTTGTTTAGTCAAAACAAATACGTGATAACAAAAACACATCCACAGCAAACCAGCATGGGTGTCACAATCACTTTTATCTACACCACGCAATAACTGTGAATGGAGCTTAATAAAAAAAAAAAAAAACAACATATTCACTAAGGATCCGACTGAATAAACATAATATCTAAGTCTCTTTACACAGTATGGTAACTTAATATGTCTAGTGAATTCTTGCTTTCTTTTGCCTACGGATGTAAGCGCATTCATTATTCGTTTTGAATCAAGATAATTGGAAAGTCTCTTAAGGGAGGTATGTCTGGCTGTTTTAGCATATTAATACCAATGTTTGGACATGCAGTGGTTTGTCTGTAGGGTGGATCAGATTTCAAGACAGGTTTGTTAGATGTTATTGTATAGTTTTATATGTTCATTTGGAAGTTATAAATGTAATAGTTTAATTTAGTTTAATTTTAATTTTTAAATATTTTTTTATACCTATATATAGTTTTAAAGTCAGTCTCTGCCTCAAGTGGAGGAGTTCAAGTATCTCGGAGTCTTGTTGAGTGAGGGATGGATGGAGCGCGAGACGGACGGATCGGTGCAGTGTCCGCAGTGATGTCGTCACTTTGTAGGACCATCGTGGTCAAGAAGGAGCTGAGTCGAAAGGCAAAGCTCCCGATTTACCGGTCAATCTATGTTCCTACCCTCACCTATGGTCATGAGCTTTGGGTAATGACCGAAAGGACAAGATCACGAATACAAGCATCCGAAATGGGCTTCTTCCGCAGGGTGGCTGGATGCACCCTTAGAGATAGGGTGAAGAGCTCAGTTACATGGGAGGAGCTCAGAGTAGAGCCACTGCTCCTTCACGTCGAGTGGAGCCAGCTGAGGTGGCTTGGGCATCTGCTCAGGATGCCTCCTGGACGCCTCCCCAGGGAGGCTCTGGGGAAGACCCAGGTCATGCTGGAGGGACTATGTCTCTAGACTGGCCTGGGAACCCCTTGAGGTCCCACCGAAGGAGCTGAAGGACATGTCTGGAGTGGGAGAAGTCTGGGAGTCCCTGCTTAGACTGCTGCCCCCGTGACCCGGCACTGGATAAGTGGAAGAAAATGGATGGATGGATGGATGGATGGATGGATAGTTTTAAAGTCCACCTTCTCTAAGTTGTGTTGGAGTGATTTGTGCATGTTTGTTCGTTTCGTTTTCGAGCCGCCTGGATATGTCCACTGCTCTGTACTTACTTTGTTCTTCAGTTTTAGTTTCTTAAGAGAGACACACAGGATTCAGCAACGTCACATAGCCATTTTGGTACAAATGATCTGCAGCTATTCAAAGAAGGGGCCAACAGTGACAGGGCTCTTTGTTGTGATGACACCTCCCTTTGGGCACCACAGGTTTTCTAACGAGGAAGGTGGCAGACGTGTTTCATTTATTAAGTGGTTTTAGATGAATATTGTGATTTGAAATGTGCAAATTATAACATAATGATCCACAGGTGTCAATATAACCGCATATATACAGCAGACACAAGCACAACAGGTCTTCTTTCTTAATTTTGGTCACACTGGATTTGTGTGTAATGAAAAAAAAAAAATTGCGTACCAAGAATACATGTCTTCTCCCATTTCTTGCCTCTTGAACCAGTAAAACATTTATCTGCGCTCAATATGTTAAAGGTGCATTGCGTAACATTTCTGATGGGGGTGCACCACATCCTTATCTCCACGAAGAAGTTATTAGTTTGCTTGAAATGTTGCACAGTATGGCATTATGGCATATGGGGTTTTATGATTCAAAATTACCTTAAAAAACATGCATTTGCCGCAGATATGACCTGTAACTGATCCTGTATGACCGGTTCTTTACCATGGATACAGATGAGTTTAATGCTATACTGTGGAACATTCTACGCAAAGCAGTAACAAGCAATTGACAAGATAATTTGCAAAGACGTCTGAATTCTGCCTCATTGTTGCGCCACATTAGCTTGAAAAGTGTCTAATGAATTGTTTATGTTTGGAGCTGCAGGCTGTTGCGGTTAAATTTGATTTTGGTGATTTCATTCTTTTTTTCTCCGCGTCTCTGTTTTCGGTCCCGCACATAACGAAGCTATCCAACATAATAAGCTTTAGATATCACATTCTTCACCTTCAGTGCTAGGTGTCAGCCAGAGGGGATCTTAATGCCAACAAACAGAGATAACTAACCTAACACCCCCGTTGCAATAAAGATAACTCCAGTAAAAACAATAAAAATTCCATCAGGACATTTATTTAGTTTGACAGGTTTGTTTTTGTCTTGTCAGGAAATACCACAGAGGGAAGTGAGAAGTGGTTCTCGATATTGTATAAAAGTGACAGCTGCAAATAAAAGTAGCTGTGGATTCCTGGAAGCAACAAAATTGTCCACTAGGAATTTTGGCATGGCTATGAATGGTTTATTTTAGATCAAGTATACAGCGTGCGTAGTGCAATATATAACTTTTATGGCAGGTATGTCACCTTCTTCTCTCCATAGATATGTTACAGATCACAAGGCATTACTCTCATTCTAATGATCTGATATTTTGTGTTTAGTTCAGAGTTGACGCACATTTTGTTATTCTGGGAAAGGTTTATGTGTTATGTTTATTGGTGTAGCTGCTTTTGTATGTGACACTCGGTTACTATGCCGACAAGTTCATGTAAAGGTGTGAATGAGTGAGAGGGTGAGAGTGTGAGGTGTGTGAGTGTATAAGAGAGTGGGGGTGTGTGAGTGAGCGTGATGAAGTTGTGTGTCCGAGAATTTACAGTACTTATATCCCAAGAAAGATACTATCTATAGGAGGCTATAGACATAAACTATATTTACATAAGGTCAAGGTCATAAATGAATATACCATTAACTGTTTACAGGAAGGTAGAATACATCACTAAAAAGAATCTTGAAGTCACTGAAAAGATGTATTACAAGGCCTCTTGTCAACTGGAAGATGAATACCCGTATCATGTAACCAAAGTAGCAGGTTCCAGTGTAGACATCTTAAAAAAGCATGTGCGGCATTCTAACTGGCATTTTAACTGAGAAACAAGTTCATCCCAATGTTGTAACACACAATATTCAGCACAAGGTTTAAGTGTAAAGTAATGAAGCAAAAAAAAAAAAAATCATGCTTTCAAAAGGTCTTTGGGCCAGTTTAAAACCTGGACAAATCTATATAATCTATAAGTGGCATATGACAAATTAATGAATGAATGTATTTGAGTACAAGCACATTTCTCTCATTTTTTGGGGTAAAGGATCTAAAGCTTTAGGAGGATCTGGCACCTATAGAGCTCCTGCACCCATGTGACTAAATTTGACAGGGACGCATATTAGGAGTGATAATTAGCAGAAATCAATGGGACTGATTTCGCTTTTGGAGTTGTTTTTTTTTTTTTTTTTGTCCTTACCTGGCCCGGGTGTGATTTTAAAGAGTACAGAACGCATATATTTTGCCTTAACTCTGTAATATTTGGACATCGGGTTTACTTTACCCTACTTATATCATCAAAAAGGCTCCCTGGGGATGTTTGTGAAAAATATACTTTATTAATAAGCCCTGTTGCCTATAACGTTTACTGATACTGATTTAGATGATGTGAAATAGATGAAATAGTGATAGCAAAAATCATGTGGGATCGTTTCTCTTTAAAGTACTCTCTCTCTCTCTCTCAAAAAATGTACAGTTTTGAATAGTTATGAGACTATCGGTGAATCAGTCAAATAAAACCAAATAAAAAAAAACAACTTTGTTAATTACAGCCGATGCCTTTAGTTTCCATGAGAATTCTCCGCCATGACCACTGCCAGTGTGGGGTTTGGAGGTGCATGCTGGGATTGCGTGACAACAACTGCAAGAGCTCTATTGGAGAAGTTATAGTAGTGTTTAGTGTTTAATCACACCCGTCCAGTGCTCCAGTAACTATGGGTTTCCAAACTAAGCCCTGGATCCACCTATCACCAGCTCTATCTTAACTTCTACTTTGTTTCTCTCTTGAGTTAAAATATGACTCCTAAACTTCCTGTGTCCCCTTCTTCACCACCATGAAACTATTTTGTGACTCATTTTGCATTGTTCAAAAATACCACATTTCTTTCTGCACTGCAAAGACTTTCAGAAAGCCCTCCGGACGTTTTGATAAAGTGTGGTCTGACAGCACAACACCGGCTCCTGCGGGACACAACCACGCACCAGTCAAATGAATGAGGCCTCCTCCATCAGGACATCTGAGTGGTATTTTTAGATTCAAACCAGGAAGCTGCCACAAGCGCCCTCCCTTCATCTCTCCCTCTTCACAGGTATATATAGACCTAATGGGGAATACCTGTGAAGGCTGGTGTAAGAATAGAACTATGACGTTAAGTGTGAAGAGGTAGGAGCGACTTAAGAACTGTCATTTTTCCTCTCTTCAGCTCCATAGGGTACAAATATACGCCATACAACGCTAGTGCTGGGTACTTCATCAAACTTGTCAGTGATATGCAAAGGTTTAAAAGGCAAAAATAACTTATAAACTCATTGAGGTGAATAATTAGGATGTTCAGAATGCATAGGGTAAATGAGGAATAACTTTGGATCACTGCAAACCGTTTAAAATTAACTTCAAAAATCAAATACAACGCTTTTAAATTACACTGATTAAAACTGTAGTTTGTTTTTGAATAATAAAAATTAAACCAGATCAGAAATCGAGATGGACAAATATGACGGAACAAAGCCCTACTCCAGGCACTAATTAGTAAAGTAATTAGATATTGTGATGCAAGACTGGAAAAATTCACACTGGCATTATGAAGACTTTTAAAGGTTAAGTATGGCATATAGCTGATGTGGAAATAGATAGCAAATTTACAGCCAACAAAATGCCAGGCAGTCAGAAGAGTAGTGTAAGTGAGGGGAAATGAGGTGCGTAGTCAGCAGATTGGGGTGAACTAATCGGATATACTGTGAGCAGTGAGTGGAAAAAGGAACTTTACCAAGGAACTTTACCAACAAGCTAATAGATTTTTTTTTAAATCTATCACTGTGAAGAATGTTCCGAAGTACAGTTTTACTTTCAATTTCCAGGAAGCTATGCAGGTGATGTGCTACCTCCGGAATAACCTTTTTTTTTTTTCTTGTTTCGACAACTGAGGGATTACAGACAACGTTAAGAGATGTAAGTTTCTCATCCGGGATAAATTTGTTCTCAGGGACCCATTTCCATGTCTCAAGGCTTGTTCAGGAGCTGATTATGCACATTATACATTCATGATACAACTAGAACTCAGTTAGTATCGTTTTTTCTCCACTGATCCAAAGGTTGACGGTTTGAATCCCGCTTTTGACACAAACATCATTGGTTGAGCGGTCAGACCAACTGACGCACAGGTTCCTTCATGAAAAGAGCTTTGAGTGGCATGAAGGTGGAAAAGCGCTATGTATAAATGTGACTACTTACCATTTTTCTATTTTACTATTGAGTATTCTAACCCAAAATGGTGGTTGACAGATTTCATCAATGAGAGACAAATGACAGTTGACATACACTACACTATAATAAATGTATCTGTTGTGTCATTTTGAACTCAAACCACCGCAGACTAATCTAAACACATTTCTGCATTTACCGGCATCAATCTCTCAATGATGGTAGCCCGGGCCTGACAGTTGTGTGGAAAAATGGCCGCTCTCATGGTGTGATTTAGTGGAGAGGACATGTTTAAATGGCAGCAGAGACAGTGACATGTAATGAGCCCATGCACTGATAGTTAATAATGAAACGCCACAGTGGTTTAGACAGGAGAGGCAATTTCCCACACTCCACACTACAGTCTCTCTTTTCTCTCTTTCTCTTCCCTCTCTCTGCCCCATTTCTCTCCACCCTCTCTCCTCTCTCTGTCTCTTGTTTCCTCTCTCTTTTTCTCACCACCTCTCTTCCCAGTTTCTCTCTTATCTTTCTTTTCTCTCTACCTCTCTATGCTCTCACGCTCTTCTCTTCCTTCTCTCCATCAGTTAATCTCCCCTCTCTCTCCTCCCTCCCTCTCTTTCTGTCTCTCTTTTTCTTTTCTCTCTCTCTCTTCTCTACCCTCTCCATAGTTCTCTCTTTCTCTCCCTCTCTTCCCCCTTTTTTCTCTTCCATCTTTCCTTTTCCTCTATCTCTCAAAATCTCACCATCTTCTGTATCTTGTCTCATTTATCTCTCTTGCCTCTCTTTCTCTCTCCTCCCTCTCTATCTCCCTATCTCCCTCTCTCTCTCTTTCCTCTCTCCATCTTCTCTCTGTTCTATCTCTTTTTATCTCTCTGTCTTTCCCTTCTCTCTTCCCCTCCCTCTCTTTCCCCTGTTTCTCTCTCATCTTTCCTTTCTCTCTATCTCTCCAAACTCTCACCCTCTACCTTCTCTCCATCTATCTCACTTCCCTCTCTTTCTCTCCCCTCCCTTTCTGTTTCTCTCTCCTCTTCCCTCTCTCTCCATTTCTTAATCTGCCTGCTCTCTCTGCCTTTTATACCCTCCCTGTAGTTGTCTCTTCCTCTCCCTTTCTTCACCTGTTTCTCTCTCATCTTGCCTTTCTCTCTATCGCTACTCTTTCTTCTCTTCCTTCTTTTCATCTGTCTCTCTTCCCTTGCTCTCTCCTCCCTCTTTATCTACCTCTCTGTCTCTTTCTCTCTCTTCTGTTTTCCATTTCTCCCTTTCTCTATCTGCCCCTTCTCTCTCTCTGTCTCCCTCTCTCTCTACCCTCTCTACCCTCTCCATAGTTGTCTTTTCCTCTACCTCTCTCGCCCTGTTTCTCTCGCTCATCTCACTTTTTTCTCTCCCTTCTCTCCATCTCTATCTTTTCCCTCTCTATCTCGCTTTTCGATCCATTTCCCTCTCTCATGTCCTCTCTCTCCTTCTCCCTCTCTCTCCCCTCTCTCTGTCTGTCTGTCTCTTACTTCTTCTCTATATTTACCCCTTCTCTCCCTTTCTCTATCTGCCTCCCCCCTCACTCTCTCTCTCTCTTTCTCTCACTCCCTCTGTCTTCTCTACCCTCTCTGTAGTTGTCTCTATCCTCTCCAATCTCTCACCCTCTACGTCTCTGTCTCATCTCTTCCCTCTGTCTCTCTCCTCCCTCCATCACTTTTCTCTCTCCTCTCCTCTCTCTCTCTCTCTCCTCTCTCTCTTTCTCTCTCCCTCTCTCTCTCTCTCTCTCTTTCTTCTTCTTTGCTCTCTCTCTCTCTTCTCTCTTCTCTGGTTTCTCTTTGTCTTTCCTTCTCTCTCTCTCTCTCTTCTCTCTCCTCTCTCTCTCTCTCTTTCTTCTCTTCTCTCTCTCTGTTTTCTCTCTCTCTCTCTCTCTCTCTCTTTCTCTCTCTCTCTTTCTCTCTCTCTCTGTTTCTCTCTCACTCTGTTTCTCTCTCTCTTTCTGTTTTCTCTCACTGTGTTTCTCTCTCACTCTGTTTCTCTCTCTCTTTCTGTTTTTCTCTCACTCGTTTTCTCTCTCACTCTGTTTCTCTCTCACACTCTGTTTCTCTCTAACTCTGTCTCTCTGCCTCTCTCTCTGTTTCTCTCTCTTTCTTTTCTCTCTCTCTCTGTTTCTCCCCCCCTCTCTCTCTGTCTCTCTCACTCTGTTTCTCTCTCACTATTTCTCTCTCTCTCTCAGACTGTTTCTCTCTCTCTCTTGTTTTTCTGTCACTCTGTCACTCTCTCTCTGTTTCTCTCCCACTCTGTCTCTCTCCCTGTTTCTCTCTCTTTCTGTTTCTCTCTCACTGTCTTTCTCTCTCTCTCTGTCTCTCTGATTCTCTCTTTCTGTTTCTCTCTCACTGTTTCTCTCTCTCTGTTTCTCTCTCTTTTCTTTCTTTTTTTCTTTCAGTCTCTCTCTCTCTCTCTGTTTCTCTCTTTCTCTTTCTGTTTCTCTCTCACTGTCTCTCTCTCTCTCTGTTTCAATCTCTTTTCTCTCTTCTGTTCTTCTCTCTCTCTCTCTGTTTCTCTCTCTCTTTCTGTTTTCTCTCTGCTCTTGTCTCTCTCTCTCTCTCTCTGTTTCTCTCTCTCTGTTCTCTCCCACTGTGTGTTCTCTCTCTCTTTCTGTTCTCTCTCCCACTCCGTGTCTCTCTCTCTCCTCTTTCTGTTTTCTCTCTCTCTTTCTCTGTTTCTCTCCCACTCTCTGTTTCTCTCTCTCTCTTTTTCTCTCTCTTTCTGTTTCTCTCTCTGTCTTTCTCTTCTCTCCTCTCTCTCTGTTTCTCTCTGTTCTCTCTCTCTTCCTCTCTCCTCTCTCTCTCTGTCTTCTCTCTCTCTTTCTGCTCTTCTCCTCTTTCTCTCTCTCTCTCTCTCTCTGTCTCTCTCTCTCTCTCTCTCTCTCTCTCTCTCTCTCTCTCTCTCTCTCTCTCTCTCTCTCTCTCTCTCTCTCTCTCTCTCTCCTCTATCTCTCTCTCTCTCTCTCTCTCTCTCTCTCTCTCTCTCTCTGGAATCCCCACTGCCTCCTCCATTGTTTTTTTTTTTTTTGTTTTTTTTTTTCCCCACACACATTTATTCAGCACAAACAGCTCCAGCCTGGCGCCTCTCCTGTTTGTCAGCCCATATCCTATTCATAGATGTGTGATCCATGGCTCTAAACAATATACACAAACCAGTATTTAAGATGCTATACTCAAGATAATTCCACTGGACAATCAAAATATAACAACATATATAGCCACTTCTCCTCTGGCTTTTCTAATAACAATGACTATTTTCTCTTTTCTTACTGATGGTTGGAAAATAAGCAATAAAATAATAAGGAATTAAGACTTAAAGAGACCTGGAGGATTTTATGACAGTGTGTCTCAAACTGTGGTACGCGAGGTCCTTCAGGTGGTACTTAGACAGCCCTTCAATTTGTGAGTTTGCCTAATGTAGAGTTCATTGTATCCATGGATATTTTTGGATATGTTCTTGTTCAGAACTACAGAGGAAATGATATAGTACCTGATTTAGCCCTATTATATACTTGGTTTAGATCTGGTAGTACTTAGTGTGACAGGTTTGAGAGCCACTGTTTTATGGTATTCGAAGGTAAATTACATAGGATATACTTAGCTGTATGTTTGATTTTCTGTTGTAGGATAATCAGCGAACTGTTATGGTTAGAGAAAAAGATTGAAAGGGGCCATTTTACGCTATTTTCACATCTATGTTATAATGTTTCTTCTTCACAAACACACCTGGAGTTGTGTTTTGCTTCATTCACACATGTTTAACACGCAAATCCTGCATATTTAGGCTGAGTTCTTCTCTCAAACAGCAAACGTGACAATACAGGAAGTGCTCTACTATGTTTTTAAACTCCACCTCCACGCTGTTAACTTGAAAACCACCACTACGTGACATCACAAGGTGCCTCCAGGTCTGTTTTTTGAGGAGGTAACAACTTTATAACATGGCTTAAACCTCACAAGAATTCATTTTGTGCGATATAGGACGTGTAAAGTACTCTTATCAAAAAGGCATATTTCCATTTTAAATTCATAGTGGTTTTGCTTCTGCATCATTTAATCTCTTTACCAGAGCCTCCTTATTGAACCATCCCACGCTATCCATTAATGCAATAGATTATAATGAAGTGAACTACCTCCACCCTAACCTTTATACTCTGCTATTGTTACACCTTTGTTGATTTATCTGTCTTTTGTGTGCAGTAATTGGATGTCCCTGCTCGTGCGCTCACACTTCATAGAGGGACCAGTAATTAACCTGTCGACTTTTCTATTTGGTTTTGGCCCCTTACGTCTGAGTCCGCTGCCTTTTTCTGACGGGATTCAATTACGGTGAGGAGGTGGCGGTAGTGGCCTGGACTAAAACATATCGCAAGCTTTTGTTTCACTCTTCTTTTCTTCATTCACACATTTGTCACAAACATAATTCCCCCTGAGATAATAGGTTACAGACTGCATGACCTACGAATAACGCATCCAGATGTACATTATTGGAGGAGACATGGGAATATGTGTAGGGTCTATGGTTCAATTCATTTTATTTATATAAGCCTCCATGGACCATACAGAAAAAAAGCAAAGAAACTGCAAAGTTGGACTCACAGTTCACGTCTCCAGTGGTCTTTGCAGATAAGAAAGTGATTGTGTTGCACTTTCATAGTGTAGGTATCTATTACATTACTTATTCATGCCAGTTGACTCTCTCACTCTCTTTTCTTCCTTCTCTCCACTAGTCTCTCTCCTCCCTCTCTCTATCTGTATCTTCCTCCCTCTCTCCATTTCTCCATCTGCCCCCTCTCTCTTTCTGTCGCCCTCTCTCTGTCTTTCTCTAGCCTCTCTGTAGTTGTCTCTTCCTCTCTCTCTCTTCTCCTGTTTCTCTCTCACCTTTCCTTTCTCTCTATCTTTCCACTTTCTCACTCTTTTCTTCCTTCTGTTGTCTGTCTCTCTTCCCTCTTTCTTCCCTTGTCTCTTTCCCTCTTTCCTACCCCCTCTCTTCCTCTCTCTCCATCTAATTAGCCTGCCCACCTTTTCTATTTACTTTTCTAGTCACTTTACATCTGAGTCCACTGTCTTTCTTCGATGAGTGATATTATTGTATTTTAGCTTGTCAAAGGTAGATAAAAGGTTTGCATAAGGAAGGGCAACAGAGATGGGGAATGTGTCAACACACATCAATTTAAGATAAATGTGGCTATAATGGAGATTTTAAGCTGCAAACTTGGAGGAGGATGTCTTTGTAATCCCTCAGTCATCCAGGTGTGATCCATACGATCCATACTAGCCATCCCATGAATTCTGACACTGTAGTATATATATATATATATATATATATATATATATATATATATATATATATATATATATATATATATATATATATATATATATATATATATAGATATATATATATATATATAGATATAGATATATATATAGATATATATATATATATATAGATATATATATATATATATAGTCACAAGTGGTGCAGCAGTTTTACCTTTGTAAAAAGTTGTTATTATTACAAAAGGTCTTGTTCACGAGTGAGGGAAGGATGGAGTGGGAGATTGACAGTTGGATCGGTGCAGCGTCCGCTGAAGTGGTCGCTGTATTGGACCGTTGTGGTGAAGAAGGAGCTAAACCGAAAGGCAAAGCTCTCGATTTACCTCAATCTATGTTCCTGCCCTCACCTATGGTCATGAGCTCTAGGTAATGACAGAAAGGACAAGATTATGGATAAAAGCGTCCAAAATGGGTTTCTTCCGTAGGGTGGCCAGGTGCAATCTTAGAGATAGGGTGAGGAGCTCAGTCACACAGGAGGAGCTTGGAGTAAACCCGCTGCTCCTCCAGCTGAGGTGGCTCAGGCATCTGCTCAGGATGCCACCTGGGTGCCTCCCTCGGGAGGTGTTCCAGGCATGTCCCACCAGGAGGAGGCCACGGGGAAGACCCAGGACACATTGGAGGGACTATGTCTCTCTGGCCTAGGAACGCCTTGGGGTCCCACCAGAGGAGCCGGAGGACATGTGTGGAGTGAGGGAAGTCTGGGAGTCCCTGCTTAGACTGCTGCCCCCACAACCCGGATAAGCAGAAGAAAATGGATGGATGGATGTATAAAATCAAACACACTAACACTGTGCCAGCAGAGTAAAGCTATACATGAACAAAACTTAAGCACAATAAGTGGATACAACTATGGTTATGTTTAACAAGAATAAGAATAATAAATATACTAAATCATTATCTGCATTTGAATCCAGATAAATTACTATGACAAAAACAAAAACTATCACAGAGAAACCAGTAGAGTTCCACATGAGAGGAGCTGAAGGGATGGCGGGGTCAGGGTGAGGTCAGAGGTTGTGACAAGAGCGCAGGCAGTGCATGCTAAAGTAGTTTCACCACAGTGGGATTTCCAACAACAAACCTGGCATCTGCAAAAGTGTATCCAGACACAGACGCGAGGAGAATCAAAGTCCAATATTTAATGAATGTGACGGATGGTATAAACACAGTGTACATTATAAGAAGTTCTACATTTGAAGGTCAGACTATGAAAAATGCACTGTAGTTGTGTAGTCTGAAGAGCACAAATAGAGCTTTTAAGAGTTGTAATTAGTTTAGCGCCCACCTGTCACCTCTGACCCTGCATGCTGCCAGTTTTTGGAAAGAAAAAAGACTTCTTTCAGTATGAGCAATGCAGATATTAAGACAGGAGTTGGTCCTTCACTGTCATAAAGTAACAAGCTAAATGGTCCAGGGTTACATCATCAACATTAACTTCTTAAAGCAACAAAAATATTCAAAACTCTGCAGCTACAGGAACTGACTTTCCTTAACTCATTTAAAGGACACATATTATGCAAAACAGCTTTTAATCATGTTGTAACAATGTTCCCTCATCAAAAACATACCCAGAATTGCTTCATTTACACTTGTTTGAGGAGTCTGTGCTATTTCAGTGCTGAGAGGGAGGAGACTAACTGAACGCTCTTTTGAATTTTCCAGATTTGAGACATCACAGGTAAAAGCTCTTGTAAGCCCATCAATCATTGCCATACTCGTTCTGCCGTGAAATTGTGTTTTACGACAACTGCGAGCTTCTGTTAGCACGTCAAAAGTGGTTTTTGTCAATAAAAATTCACTCTGCTGCCAGTAGATGCCGCTGTTGTAAGTATTTACATATGAAATGAGAAAGTAAAGGCACTCAAGAGCACGAGCAAGGCCATTAACAGTAGAAATAACGCATAATGTTTCTCCTGTGTAAGAAGAGTTTGACTGAAATGTGCAGTTAGACTCAAGCCGACCGGGATGTTTTAGGCATTTTACTATTTTTTCTTCTTTACTCTATTACATTATTTTTTACTGTGTTTACTGAGGTGTCTCTTGGCAGGTCTCCCTCCAAAAAGATTTTATGTCAAGGGACTTCCTGGCAAAATAAAGGCTGAGTAAAAAACAACAAAAACAGTAATGCCTTCTCTGAGCTCAAAAGACAGAAGGACTCAGAATTGATTGAAACTCTTTTAAATGTCACTATGATGCATGGAGATGTTTTTCTCTAATGATTTTGAGCTGGGGTGAAAAACATCCACACAGCAGCACGGAGACTCACTACCTGTCTCACATAATGGCTGCTCAAATGGCACCTCATTCATTCTTAAGCAAAATGAAGCTGAGTCTAATCTCGATAATCACACAGTCAATAAAGCAGCAGGCCTCATAAAGATCCATGTGTCTCCGCTATAGTGGAGCAAACTACGCTGCTTTAAACGGATTTGAGGGGAAAACGCTTAAAGTTCATCTGTGTAACTTTTCTGGTCAAGGATCGGTTAGCTGATATTATCTATGGAGAAGTTATTGGTTTGCCTAGAATGTTTGAGGGGGACAAGGGCGGTCTACCAAAGGCTCTGAACCTCCCTCCCCTGAAAATATTCAAACTAGAATAACAGATATACACAATTGGCTGGATAATTAGTAGAGTCCGGATAGTCAAGTCTGCGTTTTTTAACAGTCACGGAAAGGAATATGCGATCATGGGACTAACAAAAAGGCGTTTTCTACATAATTTATATAATGTTTTGTGAATTCTGCATGAAATACTGGGCACAAATGGGCAGAAGGACTGGAATAAAGAGGCATCTGAGACATGTGCTGCAAAACTAAGTAATTTACCAAGTAGAAGTGATGACAGCATGAAAACCACATGATAACGACATGATAACGACTTGATAACGACAGCATCTGAACGTTCAAACGATGAATTAAAAGCAAATTACTGTGAATAAAAGTGCTGTATTTTGTGGTTGGCGGTGTAGCAGTGGCTCAGGGGACAGGTTTTATTCATCACAAGATCTAAAGCCAAACAGCAAAAGCCACAGGACAAACAGGAGCATTCTGTGTGAGGCAGGTGTCTGCCAAAGGTAAGACTGGCTTTTACTGGAGTCCTCAGTGAGTGATAATGTGAAGGAGGGAGGGATCATGTGGTAAACACCAGGCCCAGCTGCATGTATTACAAATTATAGGCTATTTATTTAACATTCACATATGGCTGGCTATGTGCATTATGTGATTAAGGGCTGAAACAATAATGGCCTATTTTATTCGCAGCCTCTAAAACACACCAGGAGACAGAAAATAATATCACCTTTGTTCAAAATCTGCCCCAGATTCCCTGCTTTCTGAGTTTTTTAGCAAGGATCTTACAAACACTAAAGCCATAAAAGTCTTCAATTTGCTTCTGGAGGATTATGTACCACAATTTGCAGAAAAGATAATTAATAAAATAAAAATATGTTCATGCAGAAATCATAATAAATAATTGTCCATTTGTTTTTTTTTTTTTTTTTTTATTTTATAGGGCCCTTATTATACTATTGTCTGATCAAGGTTATAATATTGCTACCACATTAAAAACATATCTGGATTGTTACAAATCAGGCATATTAAGGTCAAGTTCTTCTCTCAAACAGAAAACACTCTGTTCCACCTTGTGATGTCATGTGGTAATATAGGAAGTGCTCTACTGTGGGGGTTTTTTTTGTTTTGTTTTTTTAACTCCATAAACCTTCTCTAGAATAATTTGGATCATTTCACCCCTGAAATTGCCAGTCTCCGCTAAAAAAAAAGACGTAAAATGTAGCCGCTTTATGACATCACAAAGTGGAACAGAGCATTTTCTGTAGAGATGTAGACAGATTAATTTTTAAAAAAAAAAAGTGTTACTTAAACATGAGTGAATGAAACAAAACTCAACTCCAGGTATGTTTTTGATGAGGTAATAAGATTCTAACACGTCTAAACGCTCCCAAGAGTCAATTTTGTGTAATATTATACCTTTAATATCATGCGTTGGTATGTGTTGCGTCAGAATTTCTTCACCCTCTCGTCATATAATCTGGACCCCCCATTGCCCACTCTATAGAAATTCTTTGGAGCTGCCACTGCAGGGGCCTGGCACTTCTCCTCTTCCCCCAAAACATCTCCAAATTCTGACTGTGACTTGACAAGACTGTGGGCTGCCCTCCAGACCTTCTGTTTTCTTGTTTAAAAAATAGAAACTGTTTCAATATTTTAAGGCTAAACAATACTAATCTGATATATTTTTGTTTTGAAAAATAATCCAACGCAAGATGTGGATGCCCCTTATACACTGTGCTCACAGCAATGACAACTCTATCCTATTTTGCGGTGGCCTTCTTTGGGCTGTTGTCTGAATGATAGCTTCAGTTCTGGATGTGGCTGATAGGGAGTTCTGCGTGAGCGGTTTTCATTTAGAGCACTGGCGCTTCAGGTCTTAATCGGTAAAATCTCTAAACAGTCTGGATCTTCTAAATGTGTGTATCCATCTTATCTCTCACTTCTTTGCTATGTGGCCTTCTTGTCCCAAAAACTGGTAATATTTTATTTAAAAGGGTACTACTAACTGACAAAATAATAGAGAAAAAATATACTGTATTATCTGAGTGAAGACCCAGAGAAAAAAATTATGAAAGACAACTCAGCAGGGCCAACTCAAACTTTGATTTTCATGGGGCCAATGGAAGTCAGAAAAAAAAAATCATTAAAATGTAATAAATGTAATAAAAGTATACCTTAACCTTAACATAACTTATACCATAAACTATCGCAATTATTTTTACCTATTTACCTACAATTAAAGAAAACAAATTACAAACTAGGCTAAAAACACAGGGAGCATCACAGAGGAACTAAAGATCGGCATGAAGGGATTCAGCACACAACCTGCAACCTCAAACTTACACACACAGCAGGCTCCCACCTGCCTGGATGGGATGTAACAGGACCTCACCCAGGGGCGTGAGACTGGGGGGGGGGTAAAGGGTACTGTTTACCCAGGGCCCAGTGCAGGAAGGAGCCCCTCACAAAGTCTGTAATCACTTTTCATTAGACAATGTAGTGCGGGCCTGACAAGATGATTCGTACAGCCCTGACACCCCTTTTGCTACACCCCTGACTTAAACCCCCCTCACACACAATCAGATACAAGGTCAAGTTCAAGGTCAAGTTTATTTATAAAGCACATTTAAAATACAGTCACCACTGCCCAAAGTGCTGTACAATATAACACATAAAATGACAACACTACAGTATACAAACAGAATTATAACTCATAAGGAACACTGGATGATACTATAACAATGTTTATCAGTTGTTGAGGTGAGGAGTCTAACAGGTGGCGGCGAAGGCCCTCCTCAGAGCAGAGAAGAAGCGGGACAAGGCTGGCTTCGGGCAGTTTTGAAATGCCTTCAATTCAATTTCAATTCAATTTATTTTTGTAAAGCCCAATATCACAACAGCAGTTGCCTCTTAGGGCTGAACATGAGAAATGATTTAACCAACAGAAAGTTAGAAAATCAACAATGAAAGAAAAATAGACAAGCAAATTAGCCTTGAGCTTGATGTCGAGACAGTTTACAACATTTCCTTCAAACTGTGCATTGTCGGTCGTACATGCTGCCTCCAGGAGATTGGCAGGCGAGCCATATTCTAGTTATAGATTTCTGACAGCCTCTTTAGCGATTCTCATGAGTTTGTAATCGCTGATGAAAAATCCACGATAAGCTGGTTCTTGATCTTGTTGTCCAGTCTGTTGGTGATGATGTGGCTTGTATGCCGGCTGTAAACTTTGTTCTTTTGCAGTATTTTCTTGACCAGAGCATGAGTCAGGTTGCAGGACATGGTGGGCCCAAACTGAAGCACAGATGAACTGGTGCTTTCAGTTGACGAGGCTTCATTTGTCTCTGGTTGTCTTAGTGTTTCTCCTTCACTGATGGTGCTTGCTCTAATAGAAAAGGTGACAGGCTCTGCTCTGGACAACTCAATGACCACAGTGAAAATTGGTTTTAGTCTTTTTAGTCTGAGTTTCTGGTTGATTGGTCTGTAGCTCATTCTGGATTCCATCTGTTTATCTGGTACCTCTGGTGTCTTCATTTCAGAAACCTCATCCATTTCAGTTACACGTTCCTGCATCACTGAATCCAAGATCTTGTGGCAGTGGGCACACTGCTGCAGATTCTAGGGTTGTCGTTGTTTTGTTTTTGTTTTTTTCTGACTCCGTAGGTGTCCTTGTGGTGTATGGTCAATAATTGAGTGGTCCACCAGTAAGATCTGGAGCCAATAGTGTCTCCACCTCAGTAACAGCTGTTATCTGTGCTTTCTCCACCTCTGTAACATCTGGTACCTCTGATGTCTCTACCTCAGATACATCTTTTGCCACTGGTGTCTGCGCTTCAGTATCATCTGGTACCTTTGGTGTCTCTGTCTCAGAAACCTCAGGCCTTTCATGTATTTCAGGTGCAGATTCCTGGATAACTGAATTCATGGGACCTTGTGACAGTGGGCACACTGGTGCAGACTCTGATAGAGCTGCCTTTTCTTCTGACACCTTCACTTATTACACTCCCATTGCAGCTAACATTGTAAGGAGTCCTTCTGATATGTGATTAGTTATGGAGTGTTTTGCCTTTTTTTTCACTGTGAACATGTCATATGTGCACATGACCCGAGGGACATGTTCTTGCACAACGGAAGTGACATTCTTTGAAACCTCCTGCGCATTTCCAGTCTGGCAGAGCCTGTCAGTCCATTGAGGAGGACTGGACTTGAGTCGAGGGTGCTTCACTTGCGTGGCGTTCTGAACTTGTGGTTCATCCGGTGGTTTTAAAACTGTACCAAAACCTATTTAGGACTGTACATGATAAATCCTTTTCTCTGTGGTTCTGTCCACATCTACCACAGTCTATACAGGAGGTCTGCCTTGCTTAACAAACACCAGATCATTACGCAACTTATGGGATTTTCATCATGTTTAAAAACTGGTGCATCTTTGCAGAGAACTTGGCCTTTCTTTTTACCTTTTTGGAGCTTTGGGACTTTCTCAGGGAGATGCAGGCACTTCAGTTTAAGCAGCACCTGTTCAGCTGCCAGTTTTTTGGCAATTGGTACTGAATGTCCCTCACCTATTCTAGTGAATGTCCCACAGCTACTTTAAAAGAGAATGTGGCCTCGTTGAGAGGGCCTTCTCTTTTTATCTCCTTAAATTCAACTGAACCATGCCTAGGCATGGCATGGACTTTGGCCCAGTTGGAGGAGGTGGGCCAAAGCATGACAGAGTTGCTCATGTACATGCATGATTTATGTTTGAAAGCCCTGTCTTGTGTGCGGAGAGGATAGAGGATAGTAAGAGGAAAAATGAACTCATGGCGAATCTGCACTTACCTTCAATAAAGTATGGGCATCACATTGAGACTCCCCTACCTGTTTGCGGCTCAGACACAGCCTGTCCTGCCCAGTGAGCCCCAGGGACTGCCACGCTCTACAGGCTTTTTCCAAGGAGGAGTCCAGTCACTCCCCAGGGAGAAAATATAGTCTACTTCATTCAATAGTTTGAGATTGATGCGTACGAGCAGAGAGGTGGCAGCTAAACTACTGTGGCGATTTGTCTAATAACTTACAAACTTATGGGATGTGTAAAATGTCAGTATTTCAAAGTTTGATATTCTTTATGGGCTTCTCACTCTGCAGCTGCAGTCTTTTGCAGTCTGCGTTCACGTTGATTCGGCATCCAGCCCTAGACCATTTTTTGGCTACAACGTTATTCTAGTTTTCATTGTAATTGTGTGTAAGGGTTGAAGATTTATCAATTATTGAGTTGCATTAATCTGGTGCTTTTGTGTGTTTGTCTCTATGGAGATGTTTATGCTTTTTCTGGTAGAATGCATATTTTTAAAATATTTTTGAACATTAACTTTGTGACAGTAAGAAGTTAGCTGACTCTCCTCAAAAACGTTACATAGTGCACCTTTAAAATCCTCTAACCTACTTTGTTTACATATTTAATATTGCAATAATCTGATATTTAACAAAAAATCATACTTTCACTGTGTTTAGTTCATAGTTGACACCTTTTGTTGTTCTTGTAACTGTGTTGGAGACTAGCTCTAGTGAGCTGAGACTGCTGATGTTTTGCTCTTGTTTTGTTTCTTCAGAAAATGCCAAGCCAAATGTTACACTACAATACATAGCTTGTATATGCATGATAGTTTCAGATTTAGACTTAGACAAACATCACTGATACAACTGGGAAATTACTTGGACACAGTAGTTAAAAAACCAAAACAAACAACATTAATAATTAATACCATTTAAAAATTCTTAGTTTCAAAGAGCATGTGTAAATGTGTCATGTCTCATCGTGTCAGGTTTGCTTCTGTTTTATTTTGCTAGGCGTAGTGTAGTTGTTTTGTTCAAAAACTTTATTTTCCACCAAATAGTTGTTGTTTTTTTTTGTCTTTTGTTTTTTTATCTGAGTTTATTCAATCAGAAAGTTGGGTTTATTGAGGACATACAAACCAGTCAGCCAGGGAGTGCCATTTCACTGTTTGCTCTGTATTACAACAGTCCCAATGTTATTATCCCCACTGAACACAATATTATTTCTTTTTCCTGATTCTCTTTTTCAGTATTGTGAAATGTCAAAGATCCATTTCCATTTAGATTGAACTTTAGCTTTCCTTCTGGGACAAAAGCGTGTGCAGCTCATCAAGATATAGCTCTGGTGTCAAATTAGCAGTTTGATAGCAGGGTTAACGTTGTGTCACTCACTTTGGCTGTCTGTATAAGGTCATTGCATCTCCAGAGACAGACAGGTACAACACCAGACTGTGCAAACCCCCACGGCACAGGTGAGACCACCTTTGCTTTTGCCAGTCCACAAAGAGTAAACAAATATGCTTTTTGGCTGAAGCAGGGCAGTAGCGCAGGTGAATTTGTTGAATATTGCATTTTTTTTTTTTTTTTTTCCCCTGACCGATCTGGTGTTATTTCTGAAATATTTGTGATAAAAAATAGGAACAAAAGGTAAGTGGCATTTATTTTCAAGCTTCAGGATTATCAGCAGCTCAACACCCTGAGTGGGTATTTATCACACTGTGGGAATTAAAAATCTGTATACAAACTCAATTCATGGGAACCTGTCTCCCTTATGAGGACAACAATTAGGTCAGTTTATTATTAGATCAACAACATGATTTAAAGTTAAAATGTGTGTTTAAAAAGGTTAAGGTTAGGATTAAGTAGTAACTATGGCGAAGGTAAGAACATATGAGTCTCGGCTCTTTTGAACGGTTCCTCAATGAAGGGTTGGAACCAGATTTCATTTTTTAAAAGAGCCAAATCTTTTTTTTCTTCTAGTTTTTTGCACTTATATACTAATTTACGTTGACCCAACATAAGAATCAGCTCAGAAGTGGAGCAGGCAACACGAGTGAGAGCTTTTATTATTATTGTAGTGCAACTTTTTATTTAGATTATTCCAAAAGGTAAACACACTTCCACTTTCAGTTTGAACCATCTTAGCCTTGGTCGTTTGTCTCTGTGATTAGCTTGTTGTTAAAATAAGTTCTCACATTGGCTTTTGTCATATACAAAATAGTTCTCAAAGAACCTTGGACCCTTTCTTTTCAAAGCGTATACAAAGAACGGCTCTTTGAAATGAACGTCCAAAAGATTCAGATTCCAAAGAGCCAATGGTCCCAAAAGAAAATACTCTTTGAAGACAGGTCGAGTAAAACTGGCTCCAAATTTTTTTTATTTTATTTTATTTTTTTCTTTACAAGAGAGAATGGTTCCCATACAGGGACAAAAGGCTAACCTTATATTTTTTTTTCTTCCCCATGAGGTCTAAAATGTAAATAAGAAAAGATGTATTCTATATAACAAGTCGATATTAGTAGAAAAAGACAATTAGCCAATACTCACATGGATGAACTACCACTTAAGAATAAATTACCAAACAAAATGACTCACCAATAGAACATTAATGGAATGGGACAAATGGATTTAAATAAGTGAAAATGTCAGGGGTAATTAGACTGGACTAAAAAGTGAGATTATTTATTATCAGTTTAAACAAATGAGTCTGCATGTGAAAAACAAATGCAGCCTTTGTGTAGTCCTTGTTTTGGCTGAAAGTTAAAGCTACAACTATTATCTCTTCATTAAAAAAAAAAAGCACATAAACGACAGTAGCTCAGTTTGTAGAGCATTTGTCCACCTGATCTGAAGGTTGGTGGTTTGAGTCCTGCTCTCAATCTAAACATCATTGGTTGAGAGGTCAGATCCATTGACCCACAGGTTGGCGGTGCGATTCCAGCTCCCACAGATGAAAGCTGTTGTTGTGTCCTTGGGTAAGACACTTCACTCACATCGCCCCTGTTGTCTGCGTACACTGGCGTATGAATGGGTGAGTGGTTCCTTGACGTAAAGCGCTTTGAGTGCCTTGAAGGTGGAAAAGTGCTATATAAATATGTGACCATTTACCATTTAAACTAAGAAAGTAGTCGAGGATAACCTTTTTAACATTGTAAGACTTATAGTTGACAAGAAAAACCTGACACACTATTTATCCATCTGGCATTGCTTTATTTCTCCTTGACACTGCCCCACACTTGTTCCCCCGCTGCACCACAGTAAGGCTAAAAGCAGCGCTCTTTACTCCTCAAGAGGGGAGCCCAAAATGTAATCGCTGTTGACCCCAATTATTCATCACTTCACCTGCAAAAGAAAGGTGAAAGTAAAACACAGAGCAATGCCCCACAGGACTAGAGGCCAAAGCTTTGTGTGGAAAGTTCAGTTCAACAATCACTGCTACCTCTGGTCTGACAATGGTACTCCCTTTATGCCATCATATCACATTGCAAGAACTAGAGCTAAAAATGTACCCCTCTATTGTGCTGCTAATTAACAGTGAGATCTATTTGTATCCACTTGAACATAGCACAAATAAGAGACTAATTAGGCTTCAGCTCTTGTCAGTGTATGATGAAACACAAGCAGAGACTTTCTGAAAGTTCAAGAACCTAATTATACCTTTGATTCCACTTGCTAATATTGCAGAGTTCATTTTATCATGAACATGTAGCCTTGCAAAGCAGTCCCAACCTACTCGCGCTGGACCATTATCATGTACCTAACTTTCGGGATAATGTAGTCATGTCTAATTGTCAGTGATGTGCGTGGCGTCCAAAGCCAATCCTTGGTCAATAAAAGTATGTGGTTGGAAGCAGAGATCAGACTTTAGAGGAAAAATATTTGTTTTTTGTGTTAAACTGCCATGATAAACTGTCATGTCTGACTTGTTTATGTTCAAAAATCAATACTGAAAGCCAATTTTCAAGAGACTGTTTTTCTTTCTTGCCTACTTCTTCAGATGGACAAAAGAAAACTTCAATTCTGTCAGCTGAACAAAAGATTTAGAGTGGAGACATTTGGGGACACTGCCTTATATCTGTTTGAAGGGAGGAGCTAACTACACTCAAACTCACACGTGTTTTTTCTTTACAGTTACTGTTTGTTGGCTAGGTCTATTGAGCTACACTAAGCGTGAACTGTGCCTTAGTCACATTTTGCATAATCATTCAGGCCCCTAATAGGTGCTCTCACACCTATTAGCATACTGGTTAGCGCTGTTGTTTTCCTTGTTTTGATTTAGGTCCGAGGATGAAGTTATAAATAGAAGATAAATTATGTCTAAACTCCCCATTCCTGTTCAAAGATTCATCTTTAACTCCCTTCTCAAATGATATTTTTTCTTCAAAGGAGTACTTAGTGGTTTTGAGATGGAGATGCACAGCAGGCTGGGGTCCCGAGCTGCTCTCATATGGTACATCCTTATGGAGTGGCTGTTTAGTTTCTCCAATGTAACACTCAGTGCACTCTTCTTTACACTGGATGGAGTAGACCACATTGCTTTGTTTATGGCTCGGGGTTTTGTCCTTTGGGTGAACCAGTTTCTGTCTTAAAGTGTTTGTAGGTTTGAAATAAACCGAGATTTCATACTGTCTTAAAGTCCTCTGAAGCTTTTCAGACACACCAGCTGTGTAGAGAATAGTTACACCTTTTCTCCTAGGTTCTGATTCTCTGTTGTCCTGTTTTGTTGCTGAAAAAGCCTCTGGGATGACAAGGCGAAACGGTTTCACTCTAAAACTTTGTCCAGTTGACAGAATTCATTTTTTCTTTTGCTATGGCTCATATGACTGAGGGATTAGACAGACATACTTATTCAAATGTTTCTCTCAAATCTGAAATACCTTTGTAACAATCAAAATTACATTTATAATTTCTTGACCTAATTTTACGTCAGAGTTTAATACATCTTTTTTTTTTTTTTTTTTTTTTTTCACTTGCAAGTTGCCATGTATATTTTGACATGAACATGCATTTCTCTGCTGAAAATATCCAGATTTTTGCATGTGATTTGGGGGTAAATTCTATACTTTACGATCAATGAACCAATAACAATTATATGAGTCAATCTGTGTGTAAAATAATGAGTGAGTATCATAGACTGTATGTATAAATTGACATAGCTAACCTTCTAGCCGTTGCGTTCCAAATAAGAAGTGAGCATGGGTTCCATCGACTCTGGCTCCATTTCACTTTCCATTGAAAAGCTGTTGCCCCTTTCTCTGTACCTGTCAAACTCATCATTTTGGCCTTAACATGTTTGTATTAACCCAAGCTTGTCCATGAATCAAGATATTAGCATTAATAACAGACGTCTGTGTAATCCCTCAGTCATCCAGGTCTGATCCATAGTAAAAGACGACGTTTAAATCTGTCAACTGGACAAATCGTTGTAAGAGTAAAGACGTTTCACTGCTCATTAACAACAGACAAATCAGTCGGCTTTTTTCTCTGATGTCGCTCCCACTAGCGTTAGCAACAGGTTTGAATGATAGCATTGCTAAGTGCCTGCTCCCTGCTAAACAGCCTTGCTCTGGATTGGCTTTTTGGTTACTATGATACTCGGGGTCGGAATTCCAAATATGGAACTCCAAATTGTTATGACTGCTGGCCTTGATGAGCTTCATTTGACTAGAGCTGGACTTTGACACTCTCCAATCGTCCACTTTTATTATACAGGCTATGGTGAGTATGTATTTTGTGCTTAAGTAAAAATCAGTAGGATGTTGTTTGTCATTATTACCATTCACATGCACAATAGCTCTCAAAGGGTTGTTATCGAATGCAAAAATGAGGCTCAAATACTTTGTCCGAAAGGGACCTGCTGTATCTAACAATAGTACATTTACACATACAATTTCCAAGCAAGGAACACATATTTAGACTGCTTTTGGCCCCTTAACATTATATTTGCTAAGTAATAGTTATGTACTGTATTACTTTTCTGTTACTGTAGCCGACTAAAGAAATTCTTGGTCAACTAAAGAGCGATTACTCAGCTAAAAAGGGGTGTGGCCACAGCTCTTAAAACTTTTATGTATGTTTTTGTATCTGACCCAAACTGCACTCACACGACTACACCTGCACGGGAATTTGTGCAAAATCAACTATTTATGCAAAAAAAGTGCAATGAGGCAAACTGTTTACATAAGACAGATTAAACAGGTGAATCATTGGTTTGAACTGTCTTTTTATATATATAAAATACCAGAAAAATACCAAATCAAAGTAAAATATAAAAAAAGTTAATTAAAAACAAAAATAACTATCCAAGATTTTTAGTAACATGTTATTATATATGTGTATTATGTTAACTATGTTTTTCTTAAATGTGTACTGTAGCCTTTCAAGAACATGTCTATAACAGATCTCAAAGCTTAGAGGTGTCCTGGCTGGTCACTGTTGCAGATGATATTGTGTGAAATGCTGGCCTGAAGCAGTGGCTCTGAAGAAAAGGTTTCAGCTGTGTTCAGGAGGGTGGAGCATCAAACAGCGCTTCGGCCATGACACCTGAGCCTGTATTAGATTGAGAGATATTAAAGATGATTTAAAGGGAAAGCCAAGGACTCCGGGAGGAAAGGGGCCGTGCGAGATGTGGCACTTAATTTTAGAGAGGAGAGAGTGAGAGCTGTAAAGAGGCAACTTCTCTTTAAGCACAAAAGACTTGCTTGTTTATCTGGCAATGATTCTAAATAAGCCTCTAATGCATTGACGAGGAAACTGTTTGAAAATTTTGGTCTGGTGTGAATGGGTGAGTGCCTTGAAGGTGGGAAAGTGCTATATAAAAATGTGACCATGACCGTCTACCTAAATACAGTACAGAACAGAATCAAACTCGGTCTACATGTCAGGGCCGAACCAAGACATGTGTTACCAAAATATGATTGCAATTAATGTAGCAGGTCTATAAATTCTGGGATTGTATAAGTAAAGTTTATACCTTAACTTTCTCTTGAACCCCATCATTTGCATCCTCTGTTTATGCACCAATTAACTTCATATTATCTGTTACTACACCAATGATTTGTAACACTTTATAATAACTACACTTTAACTACACTAATAAAGCAGGAAGAAACTTAATTCATAATGAACAAATCAATTTTAAGAACGTTTCAGGGCTAGTAAATACCTAATTAAGGGGTAAGGGTTAGAAGATAGGTGAGGCGGGTATAGGTAAGAAGTGTTCATTATGAATTAAGTCTTTGTTCAACGTTTACAAAGGCTCTGAATAGTGTTGTTATTATAAAGTGTTACCAGTGTCTTTTATGTCCCTCATACGCTTCCCACTATAAGCGCCAACATTCCCAGACCACTGATGGTGAACTTCGACAACGGTCTTATCAGTAGTGTTTTATTAGGATGTTCTGTTATTATGGATTATAAGTGTGGGGCACTCGAGTTGGTGGTGAAAACAGGGGGGAAGAGGTCAGTATCGTCTACACCACTCACTGTTTGAGGAAAGTGCACAACATCCTGCATGACCCGCACCATCCTCCTCATCACCTTTCCCACTTGCTGCCCTCAGGTAGAAGGTACAGGCCCATACAGACCAGAGCAACCAGACTGACCAACAGCCTGTATCCTCAGAAGCCCTCCCCTCTGTGCCTCCCTGCCATGGACGATAGCCCCATCCGCCAATACAATGACATAGAACAGGACTTGCATTGTTGCATAGCTCCACATATCAGACTGTGTGTCCCTGTGTGCACGTTAATGGTCAATGCCCTTTATGTTGCTGCTCAGACCGTTACTGTTTATGAGACATGCTGCACTGAATATCATTATTGTGCTAATGTTTACACTGGGGTTATTTATGGGGTTATTGGATGGGCTCTTGCACCTTTGGCACAGCACTTTCTGTCAAAATGATGCAGTGTTTGATGCTCTAAATGTAATTTTGTTGTTTTTTTATGATTATAACAATAGAAATCTGGAATCTTGGATCTTACTAAACCCTCTACATCACCATCCTTAATTCATGAATGGACTGTTCAATACTGGGAATTGTGTAATGACTGGATTGTGCAGTATTTTATTGTTTGGCCCCAGCACTTTGGGACACTGGATGGAAATTTGGGTTAGGATTATGATTACATACATGCATTCATGCAGAATCATGTCTGTCCATAAACATGCACACTACTTTGACCAATCAAATAAATACATGAATTAAATAAATAAAATCCTTCTATTTCTCCTCTACTTTTCCAAAGCATTGCCTATTTTTTTTTCTCTCTCAAACATTTAACAAGCTTCTGTGATCCTCATTCAAAGCCCTATCCATCATCACTCCCAAAGAGAACGTCAGCTGTCTGCTCTCACTTTTCAATCTCGCTTTATACCGTATGTCTTTCAAGGCACTTTTTAAATGTAGATCCTCTTATGTCCTTTACATAGATCGAAGAGATTGAAAGACCAATTTCCCTCTCCCCGATAAGACCTCTGATTGGCTTTGTTGAACTGGAAAGGCTCATTAACATTGTCTGACACTAGAGACAAAGAAGGAGCACCTAACTAAGCCACACAGTGCAGACCACAGAGGGGAGCATGGGCCAATGTAAGGGTCCCATAGGGAGATGAAAACTCATTAAATAGGAGGGAGACTGTGTTAGATAGGCCCAAACAGGAAGTGAGCAACTATACAGGAATTAACTTAAAAGAAGCAACTAAAGAAACACTAAATAAGTCAAACTAGTGGGGAAAAGATAAGACAAGTCTGGTGTGGAGTATAATTACTAACAAAACTTTCTTCACAACAGTGCTGCTTCAATATATTTTTTATTGTAATTATCCAACCACTGGTGTTATTACTTTTAATTAGACTTTGGTAACAACAAGGTTACACAATATACTAAATATACTTACTATTTTGCAATTAAAAAAAAAAAAAAAAAGATAAAAAGTAAAAATGTATGTTAAGGAAGACAGTACTATAATGTCAGTACCTCATAGCTAGTTTAACCAGTCAGTCAAGATCACACTCTTTACTTTGCCAAGATGTATATAGTCAGAAACCACATTCTGTTTCTCTGATGGGTGTGATTGACAACTAGATTAACCAATCAGAGAAGTGCATAGTTCATTTGTGTCCAGACAAACAACACAGATGACTGAGGAACAGCACAGATATCTACCGTGTCACTGAGCAAGGCAATTAACTTTCTATATGTGAGCTAAAAGAAATGATGCATTTTGTTGTGAATGATACAAGGATATTTGAGAGGATATGTCTTCCATATTTAAAAGACACCTGCTACAAATACGTGGCTGTGATTGGACCGTCTGCATACAAACAAGAAATGGGAGGGACTCACCAATACCAATATCGCTCACCAGGCAATATTAAAACTATTTCAACAACTGTCATCACTCACTACATATACACCTTGCATCTATTTCTAGTCACTTTTAATAATTCATATGATGCCTCACTGCACCGCATCACTTTAAAAGCCTTTAAATATCTCATAAATAATTCAATATTTACTGCAAAAATTCCTCTAAAAGTTATATTTGTTTGAAATCGTCTCCCAAAATGCTGCCGCCAAATATGTTTATTCACATGTATCCTATAAGAGTGTAGTGGGCACAGCAGAAACATGCAATCAGTCTCAGCCGTGTACACGCCACAGTCTGAACCAGCTACTGACAGAGAACGATTCCTGGAGAGATGCTGCAAAGGTGAGTCATTTTACAAAGCAAGACCTGGGGGATCTTTTTCGTATGGCACTGAGCATAAAATCAATACATGACACAATAGTGATGCAAACCAGGCTTATCTCCAGCAGGACACAACACTAAATAATTCATACTCCATTGTGTTTAACCTAACCTGCTTACAAAGTGTGAGCAGATTCCCTGAGCTACTTTTAATCAGTATAATCAGTATACTTTTAAACGAGGTATTCCCAAAGCAACCTAAGTACGACGCACCGCAGGGCTAAGGGCTGTCAATGGTGTCTGATCCAGCGTGCCACCTGTTAGCAAAGTGCTCTCTGTGGTGCTGCAGTCTATCTAATTCTGATGTATTGCTTTGTAGTGTTTCAAATCTATTCAAGGATATGTTTCAATGGTGCAATGGTAGACTTTTTTACAGTTAAAGACCTGAAGATATCATATAACCTGCTTACATAGCACTCTCTGGTGCCTCTGGTGCTGAACAATATCTATCGAGGTTGCATTCATGATTTCAGATGGAGGGCAGTGGCCAGTATAACTCTATTGTAGGGCTGTCAAAAGTATCGAAAATCAGATACTAAAACTAGTATCAAAACTATATACTCATTAAAGCAAGTGTTGGGGGAAAAAAAAAAAAAATAAATCACATATCTGGATACAATATGACCTTTCCTGAACAGTTTCATCTTGAGTTTTATCAGAACTAGTGTAAGAAAATGAGAATATGGTTTTAAAAAGAGCTTTTAAAATGATCATGTGGGTCTCTAAACCGGTATCGTGCATCGAGTCTATTCCTTAGTATCAAAATTGAGTTGGAAATTTTAGTATAACAACACTACTCTCCATACAGTAAAAAACCACACACATTGCACCTCATCACTGTTCATCAGGGTCCGCAAACCAACTCAAATCAAAGTCATTTCAACTGACAACAATCGTGCATTTGTGACTGAACGATGCCATCACTTAAAAATACGTCACCTTAGTCTATACACTCTGAAGGAGAAGATACTGAACATTGGGCCATTTGCAGATATAATGTGCATTTTAAATAGAACCAGGTCTCCACCTCAATTATCAACTATGAGCATTCAAATAAGTATGTCACGTGAGCCTGCACCTGCACCTGCCTAATTGTCTGTAGTGTTTATTTAATGTATTCCAGGAGCTGACCAGTGATTATTGAATTTCAATTTAGACTGTGTTGCAAATCCCTTATTACTATTTGCTGGAAATGTTATCAATCTCATCTTTACAGTTTACATCTTCCTGCTACTCACCACCTCTGCTTACAAAGTGCAACTGGGGCTTTTCCAATGGATTTTAAAGGGGTTCTTCCCATAGATTGAGCCAGCCTAAGCACTTTAGATCCGGAGGGGCTAAATGCTGTGAATTGTGTCTGATCCTGCAACCTGTTAGCGCTGTCCGCGGTGCTGAACCGTGTCCACTGAAGCGTAACCTGTTAGCGCGGAACTGTCCATGGTGCTGAACTGAAGCCGGCTCTGCAACCTGTTCATTCAGCACCACTCCGCGGTAAACGAGCACCGTGCAGCCCATTTACATTCACTACAAGCGCACATGGCACAGCGCAGAAGCATATACGCGTATATACATAGTGGGAAATGTATGTATTCATGTGTTAAAGGAGTTATAAGGAATGTACTCTGGACTTACACAAAAACTCCAAAGAGCAGGACCCGGATGCCAATCTCCAGAGCCAGTTGTCGCACGTTTTTCCTGCGATCCGGTGGCGCGTTCATGATTCCCAGATAATCCGTTAAGAGCGTATTTGGTTTGGTTGTGATCACTTGAGACTGTTCACTTTGTAATCCACTACAAGCTGTGGCGGCGGGGGGGGAGAGCGGGGTCCTTCATTCACACATGCCGCGCGCCTCCATCGTTCCTCGGTCACCTGAAGCGTCTCTCCCCCGGTCAGCTCCTCCTCTCCTCTCCCCCGGGTTCTTTGATTTATTGCAACTCTGTCAGCTGCGGCTCTGCCCTCGGGAAGTCTGCCTCATCGACTTGACCGATGTCTTTTAGAGGAGTTGGGCAAAGAAAGAGTAAAGGGGAAAAAAGAAAGAAAGCACGGTCAAGGTCTGAGCGGCGCAGAGAAAGTGAGAAGCAAAGAGCAAAGTAAAAGCGAAGACTTTGAGCTCCGCCGCGCGCTTAAGAACCCCCCTCTCTCTCTCTCTCTCCGCCCCCTCCCTCTCTCCGAGGTTTCGCTTTGTGCAGTCACGTGACCCAACGCGATCAGGAAAAAAGTCAAACTAAAATATATGTATTCACTTACAAATGCATGAATTCGAAGGCATTAAGCTGCTGCAGGTGTAGGTTATTGCTTCTCAAGACAAAAAGAAGAAGTGTTTAAAGGTCCTATATTACGCAAAAGTGACTCTTGTTGGTGTAAAGCTGAAACTTTGTCCCCTTATTGCCATATATTGAAAGACTTGCAAACATATGGTACACCTTCAAATATGCCATTTCTAAAAAACATTCAGTTCACACACACACACACACACACGCACGCACGCACGCACGCACGCACGCACACACACACACACACACACACACACACACAATCAGTCAATTTCAGATATACAAATGTTCTTTCACATTCACTGATGGGTGCAGACTTACTTTGATATTCGTCATTTCTTTGTCACATGTGCAAACTTTTGAAAACTTGTGCATGTTATAATCTCATTTGGCTTTAACTATTCCACTGACTCACGGTAACAATAGAGAAAGACGATTTAGCGAAAGAGGTTCTACATTTTGGAATGCTGCACTCTCCTCTAGAGGGCGCCTTAGTGACTCGAGTTGTTTTTTCTGAGCTCAGTGAGACCAAACTTCTTAAGGGAGGACTAGAAATACCATGAATAATTTGAAATAGTAGACAGATGTTTGCATATATTAGCATATTATTGAAGTTTAGAGAACCATACTTGGAGAGATTCACACATGTTTGAGTAACACTTTATTATTAGTCAGTCTGCATCTAAAAGCTCAAAATGCTCTGTTCCACCTTGTGATGTCATGAAGTAGTAGGTTTCAATTTAAGAGTTACCTTTTACCTTTGACTCAGTTGAGATTGGCAATTCCAGCAGTGAAATTATTGAAATGATTCTAGTGAAGATGAAGTTTTAAGAAGATAGTGAAGCATGTCCTGTATGACCGTATGACATCATGAGGTGGAACAGTATGTTTCCAGTTTCAAAAACAAAACAAAAACTCAGCTTAAATATGCAGGGTTTGTGTGTTAAACATGTGTGAATAAAACAAAACACAACTCCAGGTCTGTTTCTAATGAGGAAACAAAATTATAACATAGATCAGAAAATTGCATAATATGGGCCCTTTAAGGCAATAGTAACAGCGAATGGGGATTTCTTTTTATGTGGTTATTTAAATGATAAATGGAAAGTGAAAGTAGCGGGTGGCAATAAACTCTTGAGTTGGGAAATTATGAGTTGTTGTTTTTTTCTTCTTGTTTCTTTTGTCTTCAGCCAATGGGCTCAGTGCCATGAGTAAGCATCTTTTCTAATGCCAAAACTGAATTATAATTGTCTGGTACATGATACTAGAACTGCTAATTGTACAGATTATACACATCATTATATAAAGACCGATATTACAACTTTTGTTTGTGGTATGTTTATTAATTCATCATCAATCAGTGATATTAAATATGTCTAAACTAGTGCTGAAACAGGTCTTAACTAATGGTGGAAGAAGTACTAATTTTGTAGCCAAAATAAAAGTACAGATACTGGAGCAAAAAGATACTCAAGTAAAAGTACAAAAATACAAAAATGTATTAAAGTATCTGTTTAAAAATGTGCTTAAGTAAAAGTATTTCACGCTTTTGATTTTGAGGTCTAATAAAGCTTCAGATTTAGAGATTTTAATAGAGATTTGTGCTGAATTTTGTTCAACAGAAACAACTGAGTTAATAGTTTTATTTGTATATTAGTGTTTGTTCAAATTATGAGCTTGTTAAAAATAAACTCTCGACCTTTTCAGCAGATCTCACACAATAATCAAAAATTGTTTTACTTTTCAGTCATGTTCAAAAATGTAGTGAAGTAGAAAGTACAGATACTGCTCTCAAATGTAGTAAAGTCAAAGTAAAAAAGCATCCACTTTAAAATCTACTTAAGTAAACTACAGAATGTACAAAATGTATACTTAAGTACAGTATTTTGCTAGTTTTATTCCATTCCATTCCACCATTGGTCTTAATAACAAAAATTTGTTTTCACTAGAACACATGTGTCAAATTCAAATGTGGCCCTCCACATCATTTTATGTGGCCCTCAACAGGGTAAATTAAAAGGTATGATGGTCTTAAAATGTCATTTCATCAGGAAAAGATGCAGTTACAAAGCCATATTATTATATCTAGGCAAATGCATGTGCGATATTTGTAACTTGAATAAGTAATAAATACAGAAACAGTTAATTAACAAGTAAAAAAAGTAGTTACATATATTTTATGTCTGGCCCCTCGAGGGCAGCCATTTTGCTGATGTGGCCCCCCATGAAAATGTGTTTGTGCCCCTAAAGAGATCAGAATACAGTGTAAATGTAATATTGATGAAGACTATAACCATGGTAGACAAAATGATATTTGAAGTATTGGTACTGAGAAGGAAATAGGCTCGTGGTTTTAGTATTCTCCTCACACCTGAAACATTAAAACACAGCACAAAGATTTAAGAACAGTTTAAAAGACACAACACACAAAGCCAAATAGAGAATCTGAATTGTAATGAAAAGAATAATTAATACAAAATCAAATCAGAAGCAGCAGGTGGATATGCCAAGTAAATGTGTTACTATTAAACAGACGCACATTTCATTCATCACTATATCCCCTGACTGCCTGATTGCCTGACTCCACAGAGCAGAGGTTGTGTTACCAGAGAGAGGGCTTGTCTTATTAGAGTCGGACAGGAGCATCACTCTTGTCGCTGCGGAGGAGCTTGGTCCCGTTTGAGAGTGGACATGTGTCTTCATCTGTGCACCTGCCCGCGTGTTGACAGGTGGTCCCAGGGCAGATGTGGCAGTGTGAAGCGGGTTATTAAGCCTTCTGCTGTCAGTGGTGAGAGTCTGCCTCCTCAGCACACAGCTCTGTAAAGGAGGGTCCAAAGAGACATGTCCGACACTGGGTTTTCATTGTGAAGTATCATGGCTCAGTGTGTTTGTGCTGATGTGAACACCGAGTACCACAGGGATGTTTTACTGCAGGTGAGATAGATTGTATCCAGTGAAGATGCGTAAAAGTTGGGCTTCAATTGACTTAACTAACTTAGAAATCACAGAGGCACTGGATATTTGATAGCCACAACTTTTAAAGGGCCCATATTATGCTATTTTCTGATCTATGTTGTAACGTGTCCTCATCACAAACAGATCTGGAGTTGTGTTTTGTTTCATTCACACATGTTTAATACTCAAACGCTGTATAATTAAGATTGGTTCTTCTCTCAAAAAAGAAAACACTCTGTTCCACCTTGTGATGTCATGTGGTAATATAGGAAGTGCTCCACTGTGTATTTAAACTCCACACACCTTCACTAGAATAATTTGGATTATTTCAGCCCTAGAATTGCCCATCTACGACTGAAATAAAGATAAAAGGAGCTGTTAATTTTAAACCTACCGCTACATAACATCACAAGTTGGAGCAGAGCATTTTGAGCTTTTGAGATGTAGACAGACTAATAATAAAGCATTACTCAAACATTTGTGAATGAAACACAACAAAACTCCAGGTCTGTTTTTGAGGAGGGAACAACATTATAACATGACTAAATACTCACAGGAGCCAGTTTTGTCTAATATGGAACCTTTAAAGTAACTGGAAATCTAAACTGTGTACATTTTCTGAGCAAGCATTTGTGTTGCATATTGGCAAACCTATAATCAACTACATGCTATAAATATATATTTTAAATAATAATAATAATAATATACTTTAAATAATAATAATAATAATATACTTTAAATAATAATTTTCACAAAATTAGTAAAAACAAATAGTAATCACGGGAGGAGCTCGGAGTAGAGCCACTGGTCCTACACGTCAAGAGGAACTAGCTGAGGTGGCTCAGGCATCTGCTCAGGATGCCTCCTGGACACCTGGACTCCTATATATATATATATATATATATATATATATATATATATATATATATATATATATTCCATTGTGTCCTGGGTCTTCCCCGGGGCCTCCGGTTCATAACAGATGAATGTGGTACCTTCCAGCATTTAGAAATTGCACCCAAGGATGAACCAGATTTGTGCAAGTCCAAAATTATCTTCCTGATATCTTGCCTGATTTCTTGTGACTTCCCCCATGATGACGTGGGGCCGTCCTCACATGGACCCCCACCCCCGCGGGAGGATCCATAAGGGGCAGGTGCTGAGAGATCTGGACGGCAGTCGAAGGTGGGGACCTCGACCACCGGATCTACGGACATGGAGACTGGCTCTGGGGACATGGAATGTCACCTCGCTGGGGGGGAAGGAGCCTGAGCTTGTGCAGGAGGTTGAGCATTACCGGCTAGATATAGTCGGCCTCACCCCCACGCACAGTTTGGGCTCTGGAACCCAACTCCTTGAGAGGGGCTGGACTCTCCATTTCTCTGCCGTTGCCCGTGGGACGTGGCGGTGAGCTGGTGTGGGCATGCTCATTGCCCCACAGCTCAGCTGCCACGTGTTGGAGTTCACCCCGGTGAACGAGAGGGTCGCGTCCCTGCGCCTTCGGGTCGCGGACAGGTCTCTCACTGTCGTGGCAGCCTATGGGCCAAACAGCAGTGCAGAGTACCCGGCCTTCTTGGAGTCCCTGGGAGGGGTACTAGACAGTGCACCCACCGGGGACTCCGTTGTTCTCCTGGGGGACTTCAATGCCCTTGTGGGTAATGACAGTGATGCCTGGAGGGGCATGAGAGGGAGGAACGGTCTCCCTGATCTGAACCTGAGTGGTGTTTTGTTATTGGACTTCTGTGCTAGTCACAGTTTGTCCATAACAAACACCATGTTCGAGCACAAGGGTGTCCATCAGTGCACGTGGCACCAGGACACCCAAGGTCGGAGGTCGATGATTGACTATGTTGTCGTGTCATCTGACCGCCGGCTGTGTGTGTTGGCACTTGGGTGAAGAGAGGGCAGAGCTGTCAACTGAGCACCACCTGGTGTTGAGTTGGATCTGCTGGCGGAGGAGGAAGACGGATAGACCTAGCAGGCCCAAGCTCAGGTGCCTCCTGCACACACAAGAAAAACATTCAACCCAAAATCCAGAAGCAGAGTTAGTGAAAATGACTGCAAACATAGTTTCATTAACATCAACAGTGAAGCGGAGTTCCCATCTCTTAGCAGACAAGCACAGGATAGAAACTGTCCATTTAATCCTGTATGTGGCAGGGTCGACAAGGCAAAACTAAGAAAGGTAGTTGGTCACATACCCACAACTGAAGACAGCAAAGACAGACATGTTTCAGTAATTCCCCAAACTTGTCTTCTTGAGGCACCTCCAGAAACCTAGGTTCCTCAACCTCAAACAGGGTTATGCCCTGCAACAAGTGACAGATTAAAGCTGGAGACTAGCAAGATCCAATTTTCAACAAGCCCAAAAGCTTCCTCCATTCAAATATGGAGGATCAGTGTGATGAGAACACAGATGAGGGATGGGAAACTCAGAAAAAACTGAGACACCGCTCAAAGAAGGTGCCTCCTCCACAAACACTCAGCCCAAAACCCAGGAGCAGAGTTAATGAAAATTACTGCAGACGTAGTTTCATTAACATCAACAGTGAAGCAGAGTTCCCATCTCTTAACAGACAAGGACAGGACAGAAAATGTCCATTGAATCCTGTATGTGGCAGGGTCGATAAGCCAAAAACAAGAAAGGTATTTGATCACATAGCCACAACTGAAGACAGCAAAGACAATCCTCGTTGAGGAGGCTATACCCCACTGGCCCTGTGTCCGTGCGAGATACAGTGAGTTTAGACTCCTCCCAAACACCCACCCGCCCTCCCTCTTTCCCAGTCTGATTTAGTTCTCCAGTAGGGGTTAGCCTGAAGTTGATGATGGATGGTATGGTCTGTTATGTGAAGTAAGCGTGAGAGGAAAAAAACACTGTTGTCTCAGATGAACTATACCATTGTTCAGTATAGCTTAGTTTGTTTGAGAGTTCAGTGCGGACCCTCTCCCACATACTTCCAATTAGATGAAAAAGTGCTATCCATCATCAATGTAGCAGTCTCCCAAAAATAAATTGACACCCCCCTGTTTATTCAAACAGATTAAATGGTGGGCTTACAGGACACAATATCAGAGATGCAGGCATGTTTTCTTAAAAAGCTGCATATCACTAACAACATATATCTACTCTAGAAGCTCTTATTATCTTCATTTTTTTATAAAGCCTTTCTATTCTATTAAACATCCTTTCATTGTTCAAGCCCTTCAGTATTTTATTTATTGGCACAATAGAAATTTTTAGAAAGACATAAACAGCTCTGCGATTATCAAAAAAAAAAAAAAAAAAAAAAAAAAAAAAAAAAAAAAACATTGCAGAGATTTAAAATAAACCATGGTCTAAGACAGGGATGTCCCATCTCTGTTTTTCTGTTTTTACTCACCACTGACCTACTCTCTCTGAATACTGTTAAAATATTGAGTTAAAGGTGATCTATATTTTTGATAGAGAACTAAAAATTCTAAAGAAAGACACAGAACTGCTTGGCTTAACTTTAAAACCCCTAAGTGTTTTCTCCAAAGCTTCTGGGTTGGTTTTAAACATAAAAACTGTGAACTTTATAACTCTTTATAATAGTAATGAAATCCACTTCTTTAATGTCGAGGTATAACTCAAGATACCACCCCTAGGTAAAAGCTCAACTTCTCAGAATAAATTCCAGGGAAATTGTTAATATAGTAAGGCATAGTAATCTTACTGTATGTAAACTTCTGAATTTAAAGAAAGTAATGAAAAATTGTCAAAAAAAAGAGCGAGAGAGCGCGGCTGTGTGAGGAGAGAGTAGAGGGCGATGGGCCGCGGGTTTGAGCAGGTAGACCACAGCTCTCCCCACACTGTCCACACTGTGGCGCTGTCCTCATAGCACGCTCTGTCTTCAAAAGTGTACAGCGCTCGTTCTGTCAGCCTTCAACCTGTCAGACTGTTCCTTGCCCAAGCGAGAGCTTCGTTCTACCGCAGCGCCGGCTCAGCACACGCGCGCGAACACCGCGCGCGTTTAACCGCGTGCCAGTGCGCTCCTGTCATAAACAGAGTGTACAGGTGGAGAGTATACAGGTGGAGTTTAGCCGTGTGCTCTTTTCTTGTTGCTCAGTTTTCGAAAGTTGTCTGACCAAATCACGGTTTACTTTTCTGCATTTAAGTACCTTTTATTAATACGATGCTAGTAACAGTTAATATTTTAATCCAGTTCTTATTTGTAGAGTTACTGCTATCTACATAGTTTAATTAATCTGACTTGTTTATGCAGCTCCTTGTGCAGTCACTGGCCTAAGGTTGTATAAGAAGAGTGTTTGGCAGCCATAACCTTGCTAGCTCGCTGCTCAACGCCAACACACAACTCATCCCAACAAGGTCAAATATATGAGCTGAATAATACTTCAGCCGCGAACTACACAGAAAAAGAGAAGACATTTTCTGCTGGAGGATTCCTCGAGTTTCCCACCAGGGTCACTGGAAAAGTATACATTATCATCACTACAGCATCAATCAGTGTATGGGTTAAGTATGTACTATGTATGTAATGATGTAGTATATATATGTATAAGTGTAGTATATATATAAGTGCTTATTTTATACTTTTCACTTGAGGTCCTATATTACCCAAAATCGACTCATGTGAACTTTAAGTCACTGTAGGAGCCATATGTTACCATGGTAATGCGTAAGGGGGGGGTTCACGTGGGCAAGGGTGACGCACGGGGAGGTACAAAGGCACCGGGTTTCCTCTTGTCTACAGGTGCAGAGGGGAGACGCCGGGTAGCCGTATTTTCGTTGACCGCTTATTTTTTTACGCTTTATTTTCACAGTGTTTTCTCTTTCGTTACCTGCAATTTACCATCTTTGTACGAGTAACCTGTTCATCACCATTTTTTTTATTAAAACCACCAAAAACGCCATAGCACGAGTTATTTCATTCATTCAAAAACAGCGCGTCAGGACGAGGTACTGGACCCGGACTCTCTCAAAGCGACCCAAGGCTTATGGGTCGCTACATTGTCAACGAAAAGGCATTAAACTGAAGGGAAGCCATCGCATCGCACAATTGAACACACGCGCCAGGACGACGCTAAGTGAGTACAGCTGTGTCAATCAGCAACACTGGGGATAAAGACTCACATCCAAAACGCCATTCTGCTGGAGCAGGTAAGCTCACCTGCCGCGGTGTTTGTGGACAGAGAATCCGTGCATCCCATACTAGACCTAAGTGTCTTTGTTTGTTTATGGACTTGAAAAAGGAAAAATGCTCGGATAAGGAGTCCAAGCGCTTTGATGGTACGCGCGCGCGCTCTGAGTGACGTCACTGTGCGGTGGAATAAATAATGCGATGCCCTGGAGTTTATGGAAATGATGATCGTGCCAGTTTGTTGAAATGAAAAGTTATTAATCATACACTGTGTATTTATTTCAACGATTTTATATTGCAACGTTTCACTGAAAATAAATTAATAATTAATAAATAAATAAAATTCAATGTACGGTGCAGAGCCAGTTATCTCACAGCACGGACAACTTACCTCAGACCTGGACACAAATGCACTGGATACAGACAATAAAAATTATATTCTGGGTATTATGGAAAGGCAAAATGAAATAACAACTCTACTACTACAACAACAATGCCTCGCAGCTCTACCAAAAAGAGAGATCCCTGTATTCGATGGCAATCCTCTAAAATACCACACATTCGTAAAGGCATTTGAAAATGGAGTCGAGAGGAACACGACAAATCATTCTGACCGTTTGTACTTTTTGGAACAGTATACCAGAGGCCATGCAAAAGAACTAGTTAGGAGTTGCCAATACATGAATCCCGAACATGGCTACGTAAAAGCTAAGATTTTATTGAAACAACAGTTCGGTGATGAGCAAAAGGTGGCATCTTGCTATATGGACAAAGCTCTGTCATGGCCTCCAATTAAACCTGAGGATGTAAACACACTGCAGGACTACAGCCTGTTTCTGAGAGGATGCAGCAATGCAATGGCGGATGTACAATATCTCCATGACTTGGACATGCCTTCTAACATGCTGAGCATAATCATGAAGCTGCCTTATAAGCTCCGAGACAAGTGGCGGAGCCACGCCTGCGAGCTCCAGGAACAGCAGAAACGGAGAGCTCAATTTCAAGATATTGCAGACTTCATTGAAAAACAAGTGCGCATACTCACTGATCCAGTCTTTGGAAACATCCAAGATCCTCCTGTATTAAATAAACTAAACAAACCCAAGCCACAACTTCAATCCAAAGGTACCAGCTATGCTACCACAGTCAGTCCAGCAGAGAACAAGCCTTGGTCTGCAAGAAAGGAAAAGGAAATGAAGACACCTGAAAGTAATGTTTGCATTTGTTGTGGAGCAGGACACACACTGGCTAATTGTGCACAGTTGGGAAAAATTGCACATGAGAAAAGGATGGACTTCCTGAAGGAGAACGGTTTCTGTTTTAGCTGTTTGTGCACAGGGCACATCAGCAAGCATTGCCGAAAAAGGCTGTCCTGTTCAAAGTGCAGCCTAAGACATCCCACTGTCCTCCACAAAGAGAGAATGCCTGGTGTCGAGCAGACTGAGAGAAGCGCGGAGGCTTGCGATATGCTGGTGTCGAGTGGTCTTACAGGGGCTGGAGACCAAGACTGCAAACTACCTATAGTTCCAGTTCAAGTTAAGTCCAAAATGGGAAGCAAAATAATCACCACGTATGCATTCTTGGACCAAGGAAGCACTGCAGTGTTTTGCACAGAGAGCCTCCTACAACACAACTTAACTTAACAGGAAGAAAAGGGCGTATTCTTCTACGGACCATGGGCCAAGAAAAGGTAGTAAACAGCGAAATGGTGTCTGGATTGGAGGTTGCAGCATTGGATGGAGAAGAGTTCCTTGAGTTGCCCAAAGCCTACACACAGGAGTCCATGCCAGTATGCAAAGGAAATGTCCCAACAGAAGGTGATATTAAGCAATGGCCTCATTTGAGACACATTTATTTACCACACATAAATGCAGGAATTGAGCTCTTGATAGGAACCAATGTGCCAAAAGCTCTGGAGCCATTGGAGGTGGTTTGTAGTGTGGATGGAGGACCATTTGCCACAAGAACGATGCTGGGATGGACAGTGAATGGACCACTGGGAGGAGACAGTGGAGAGCCAAACATAACTGTTAATCGTGTTTCTGTTGTTCAGTTGGATGAGTTATGGCAGCAGCAGTTTATAAATGACTTTCCAGAGACTAGTCTGGATGAGCAGCCCGCCATGTCAAGAGAAGATTTAAAGTTCATGGAATCAGTTACTAACTCTGTAAAACACCTGGATGGCCATTATCAGATCAGTTTGCCACTGCGGCGCAGCACCACTTGTATGCCAGATAACAGAAAAATGGTTGAGCAGCGTTTAAACCAGCTCAAACTAAAGCTGCAGAAAGACCCAAACTTCTTCTGTGAGTACAAAATGTTTATGGACAAGCTGCTGCACAGAGGTCACGCTGAGAAGGTGCCCGAAGAGGAGCTGATCCGCGGAGATGGAAAGGTGTGGTACATCCCACATCATGGTGTTTACCATCCCACTAAAGGAAAGTTAAGAGTTGTGTTTGACTGCGGAGCTACTTACCAAGGAAAATCACTGAATGCTCAACTGTTGCAAGGTCCAGATCTTACCAGCTCTTTGATCGGGGTGATGACCCGTTTCAGAAAGGAGCCAGTGGTGATAATGGCTGACATTGAGTCCATGTTCCACCAAGTGCGAGTCACTCCTGATGATTCGGATCTGCTCAGGTTCCTCTGGTGGCAGGATGGTGATCTGGAGCTAGAACCTGCTGCTTATCGGATGAAAGTGCACTTGTTTGGGGCCACATCGTCACCTAGCTGCGCAAACTATGCCCTTAGGAGATGTGCAGAGGACTATGGGCACCTCTGCAGTCAGGATACAGTAAGGATACTGTATGACTGTTTTTATGTAGACGACTGCCTTGTCTCAGTGGCTACAGAGGAACAGGCACTGTTACTCTACAAGGAACTGGTCGCCTTGTGCTCTAAAGGAGGGTTTTGTCTTACCAAGTGGATAAGTAACAGACCTGCCGTGATGGATGCCGTTTCCCCCCAACACAGGGGAAAAATGCATGGAATTGTTTAACATGGAGTTGGATTCTGTGTTTGTAGAGAGAGTGCTGGGAGTGGAATGGTCTATCAAATCGGACTCATTCAAGTTCAATGTCAGGCTCAAGGACAGACCAATTACGAGACGAGGTATACTTTCCATCGTTGCCTCCATTTACGATCCTCTGGGAATGCTGAGCCTGTGATTTTGACGGCAAAGAAAATCCTGAGAGACTTGTGCAGGATACAGGTGGGCTGGGACGACACTATTCCCGATCCAATCTTGAAGCAGTGGTTAGAATTCATGGAACAGCTCCACCTGCTGGAAAACTACAAAGTGAGTAGGTGTCTGAAGCCGCCACACTTTGGAGAAGTCTCCACCCACCGCCCAGCTGCATCACTTCTGTGACGCCAGTGAGAGTGGATACGGAACCGTAACCTACCTGCTGTTAAGAATGAGAGAATCTTGAACAACACACTGCATTTGTGATGGGAAAGTCACGAGTTGTCTCCCCTCAAATCTGTGACCATTCCTAGGATGGAGCTTATAGCTGCAACTATGGCTAGCCGCATGGATATGCTTTGTAAAAGGGAGCTGCAGATGGATCTTCTGGACTCTGTATTCTGGACAGACAGTGAGTCAGTGCTGAAATATATTTATTCGAAATGAAACCTCACGGTACAAAGTGTTTGTGGCAAACCGGGTCTCACAAATCCTTAAGGCATCCAGTATTTCACAGTGGAGATATATGTGGACACTGACAGTAATCCTGCAGACATAGCCTCTAGGGGGTTGAAAGCTGAAACACTACTCAAGCATCCTACATGGCAGTCAGGCCCTCACTTCTTGTTACAACCTGAGAGTCAGTGGCCTGTCAGTCCACAAGAACATCGGTCAGCTTTCCCCTGAAGATTCTGAGGTGAAGAAAATTGTCACAGTAAATGCTGTACAGACAAAGGAAGAACCAGTGTCCCACCTGCTTCAGTACTTTTCTACTTGGACACGCCTTAAGAAGTCGGTTGCTTGGATTCTGAAGTTTAAAGAGTGGCTTCTGTGCTGTATGAAGAAAAGGAGAGAGTTAAAAGTTGGGCCTAGAACAATCTGATCTCACAAAGGAGCAGCAGGAGCGCACAGTGGAAGAGGAAATGCAAAGGTACAAGAGGACAAAGGTGGCTTTCAGTCTCGATGTTGAGGATTTGTCCAAGGCTGAGCTTGCTATAGTAAAGTACTGCCAGCTAAAGACTTACGCTGAAGAGCTGGTCAGTCTAAAAAAAGGGCAGGCAGTAAAAAAGTCCAGTCATCTCCGCAAGCTCTGCCCACAGCTGCAAGATGGAGTCCTGAGGGTTGGTGGCAGACTCAGTAATTTGTCTATGCCTGTGGAGGTAAAACACCCCATAATATTGCCCAAAGATCTGCATGTTTCAGAGCTTCTTCTTCGATACATTCACCAGGAGGTGGGGCATGGTGGTCGCAACCATATGTTGTCCAAGTTGAGGGAACGGTACTGGATAACTGGTGTGAGTACTGCCATTAGAAAGGTGCTGTCCAAGTGCATCGTCTGTCGCCGCCTGAATGCAGTACCAGTCCACCAACAGATGGCAGACTTGCCATATGACAGGATTGTGCCCGACGAACCGCCATTCACTCGTGTGGGCGTTGACTATTTCGGACCCTTCGAGTTAAGAGCAGGAGGAGCATGGTGAAGAGATATGGTGTAATTTTCACATGTCTGGCTATAAGAGCAGTTCATATTGAAGTTGCTCAGTCATTGGAAACTGACTCGTTCATCAGTGCACTTAGAAGATTCATTGCCAGAAGAGGACAAGTTAGGAGATGCGTTCTGACAATGGCACCAACTTCACAGGAGCTGAAAGAGAGTTGAGAACTGCTATTGATCAGTGGAACCAGGTGCAGATTAGTGATGTCATGCTGCAACGAGGAATAAAGTGGAGCTTCAATCCTCCAGCCGGCTCACACATCATGGGGGAGCATGGGAGAGCGCCTCATAAGATCCGTCCGCAAAGTCCTTAATTCCACCTTGAAAGTGCAAAGTCTGGACGAAGAAGGGCTGTACACAGTGCTTTGCGAGGCTGAGGCCATTATCAACAGCAGACCACTCACAAAGGCTTCCTTGGATGTGAATGACCTAGAAGCATTGACTCCTAACCACCTGTTGTTATTGAAGACCTCACCATCATTCCCACCAGGTGTTTCAAGCCCACGGATATGTATGTTAACAGGAGGTGGAAGCAAGTCCAATATATGTCCGATTTATTTTGGAAAAGATGGGTGAAGGAATACTTGCCTCAACTGCAAGAACGTCAACGATGGACGGGTGCAAAAAGAAACTTGGCAGTGGGAGATCTGGTTCTCATCATGGACAGCACAGCACCCCGTAGTTCATGGCCTATAGGACGTGTGACTCAGACCTTTCCAGACAAACGAGGATTTGTTCGTCGGGTGCAGATAAGAACAAGGACTAGCAGTCTGGATCGGCCCATCACAAAGCTCTGTCTGCTGCAGGAGGCTGAGGCTGGCTAAGGACGTGTTGGCCTCAGTAGCATCCTTTTAACTTTTCTATCTTGCCTTTTTTTGGACCATTTGCATGGATCGATTTGTGGATTACTTTTTTTTTTTTTTTTTTTTTTTGTGCTTTGGACTAAAGACTTTGGACTTGGATCAATTTGACTGTAAATTTGCTATATGGATTTGGACACTTTCCCCTGAACATTGCTCAGTGTGGACTATTACAGGTGGACATTTAAGTGGGAGCATCATCAATGTTGTTTGTACATGTTTGTCTCCTGTTTGTATTACTTATGGTAATTTTGTGGTAATTATTATGTAATAATTAAGGGGCTGGTATGTAGGAGCCATATGTTACCATGGTAATGCGTAAGGGGCGGGGTTCACGTGGGCAAGGGTGACGCACGGGGAGGTACAAAGGCACCGGGTTTCCTCTTGTCTACAGGTGCAGAGGGGAGACGCCGGGTAGCCCGTATTTTCGTTGACCGCTTTATTTTACGCTTTATTTTCACAGTGTTTTCTCTTTCGTTACCTGCAATTTACCATCTTTGTACGAGTAACCTGTTCATCACCATTTTTTTATTAAAACCACCAAAAACGCCATAGCACGAGTTATTTCATTCATTCAAAAACAGCGCGTCAGGACGAGGTACTGGACCCGGACTCCTCTCAAAGCGACCCAAGGCTTATGGTCGCTACAGTCACGTTAGAACATTGTTACATCATCAAAAACATTGAGTACATCTCCAAAGCTCAAAATGCTCTGTTCCAACTTGTGGTGTCATGAAGTGGTAGTTTTCAACAGCTTTTTTCAGAAGAGATGGGCAATTCCAGGGCGGAAATTATCCAAATGAAATAAATGAATAAAACCACAGTGGAGCACTTCCTATATTACCACATGACATCACAAGGTGGAACAGTGTTTTCTGTTTGAGATAAGAACTCATCCTAAATATGAAGAATTTGTGTGCTAAACATATGAGAATGAACCAAAACTCAGCTCCAGATCTGTCTGTGATGAGGGAACAGCATAAATTAGAATGAATCTCCCATGTTATCAGTGGTCCATGTTTAAGAGCACAGTTTAGCAGAAGCAGAATTTGATTAAATCGGTTATACAATTTAATCCTAAAAAAAATTTTTTGGTGATTATAATATGAATAGATAGTACCCCGCGACCCGGCCCTGGATAAGCGGAAGAAAATGGATGGATGGATAGATAGTACATACATAATTCATTTAAGCAATTTACTTTTACTAATCCTTACTAGGTGCTCATGACCATGGAGATCTGGAGATGACACCCTGGGTATGGCACTTTGATTGCCCTTTGCCACAACAGGCTGCCACGACAACATTGAAGTATGGGGTAAATGCAAAGGAAACATTTTCTTATGTGGAAAAGAAAGTCTTCCATAACCTTTTACACTATATAAAAATGTTTTATACTTTGCTGGTTAAACTCTAATCCTTTTTTCACACAATAGTATTCTGTAAATCTTGTCCACATATTGTTCCACCTAGTATCCCTGAACAACCTGATGTAGACTGGTGCATGAATTGTGCATTGTGGGTACACTTTCCTGACGACAGCACTGTCACCAGAGGTTTGCAGGTCGAGAGGTGGAACTAATCCATCTATGCAGGCATGTGGCTAAACACTGGGACTGACATATGATATTACATTACAGCGAGGCAGAGGAGGGCCACGCCTGGCTAGTCCCTGGAGCGTTCAATAATCCAGCTATGAATCTGTCTCCAGTGTCCCAAACACAGACTGTGATGGAGCAGCAGCACTGTGAACCTGAGGGCCACAAAACCACACTTTATAGAGGCGCATGAATATTTGATGCTCACTAAAACAGGTTTTCCTGCAATACCTGCTCTTCTGAAAAAAGTAGTTCTTAAGAAGTGGACTTTAGTAAAATCTTTATTCACAGAAACATTATTAGAGTCCATTATTCAAGCAAGTAAACAAAATTCAAATCCAAATAAATCTATTGAAATAACATTAAGTGCATGAAATCTTGTTTTGGTGTTTCTGGACTTGCTAAATATACTAACAACTGACCACTGCAATAGTCTACTACTTTTACAACTACTGCTACTTTTTCTTCATCCCACTATTTTACAGCTACTTCTTAGTAGAGCTCCTACATTTCACATGTTTTGCTGAAATAAACTAATCAGACCGCAAGTCGCGTTTGATCCCGGCCCGAGGTGAGATGAGTGGTGACCAGACTGTACATCACTGTATAAAAAATGTTTAAAGCAAAAACGTCTTTCTCTCTCTCTTTTTTCAAATGTCACTCCACCATATGTGAATAGGACCTAAAAGTATACACTGCATTTATTTTGCTTCACTCTTGTCTGTTCAAGATTCCCAGTGCGGGACCCAGTGTATTTGGGACCACCGTTATGAAAAACAGAAAAATGCATGACCTAAAAAAAGTTTTCCAATGGATTTCTAGGTCACAGGTTTGACAAGTGGGAAGCTGATTCCAGACACAAATTAGAAAAACGTGCATATCCTCCTCCTCACTCCTTAACAAGATGTCCCATTAGCTGGATGGGACTATGATTAATGACTCTAGTCGAGCTTTAGCAGGTTTAATCTTTCCATTGTTTTATCCAAAGTGGGTGATCTGACTGCAGTCTGTACCATCTTTTTATTTAGAACAATAGCAAAATAAAATGACTTGTGGGAAGCAAAAGTGAACCTAACTTCAAAGCTCTCAGACAGGTATCACCTATTTGAGCTTTCAGCGGCTGTGGCGTGTTTATTACCAGCTTTCAAAATAGTTTCAGCAGCCTTCATCAGACAGTGCTGGATAGTGGGCTCTGCTGCCTGGCTTTGATGCCTCAGAGCTAAAAAGGGATTTTATTACAGCTAAATATGTTATTATTCTACAAATAAACCAGTGTTGTGGATGGATATAAAAATGGGTATTGTCTAGTCACTTCATTTCATAGCCTGGCTTGCCAAGACTGCAGGCTTTCCCTAGAGAGTTTTGGAATGAACAACGAAAACTTCTTAATATTAGAAGTACACAGACAATGCAAAAATGCGATTGTGTCTGAATACTTTTGAATGAAGTTTAGTTTTGAATATCCACTGATTTGACATCATTAGGCCAACTGAAAATGATGTGACTCTAAATGTACATCAGTGAGAGAAAAGTATGCTCTGTTTGTGTTGAATAAATATATTCACAGATCCATCTTATTTGTACGTGTTTGTGGCTGGGTGGTTTCATTTTGCTTCATTGGATCAAACTCACAGTCTTGTAATGCTTCTAATGCAGCTCCTTCATAATCTAGTTTATTCTAACATTTACGTCAATAGCAATTCATCTCCATATGAAAGATTATGCATTGGATTTATATAGCAATTCTCAAGGCACCCAGAGTGCTTTACAGTGCGTTATTCAGTCACTCCACACTGGTTGGTGGTAAGATACCGCTGGGGTCGACTGACTGCCGGCCTCTGCGACCACACACCACTTTCATAAAGGCCTGTGTCTTAAGATATCATGTGTATTTACTAAATAAACCTCAAAACTGGGGCATGACCCTTCACCATCTTGCCTAGTATGTGATCATCAGACCATAAGCTTCTGTCAGTCTAAGGTCAGCTGTGCCAACGGAACAAGGTTTTCACTACTGTGTTGGGGGAGAATACTGCATAAAATCTGAATGCAACTCTGAGTTTCTAGAAAAGAGCTGTATGCCTTATGATTATTATTTAAATACGTATTTTAAGCAGCCAGTGCGCAAAATAAGTGAGAATCTATTTGCAGCAGTATCATGAAAACTCAGAACAAACAATAAATATAACTGTGATAATAGTGGTGCTGATAAATGGTAATCTAGTGGTCTCAGTATCTCTAGCTGACCTGCAGGACTTGTGTGTTTTCTTGTTAACATGGTTTGCCACGCTCCTCTGGGTCACAGTTTCCCTGTTGTTGGACTACACCACACGACACTGGTCTAATGATCATCTTCACAGTCCCTGCATTATCTGGCTCACAGTTCCTGTTTGTTTCAGGCCTGTTAGATCCCGCAGAGAGATGCATCAAGCCATGTACAGAATATATTCATGTGATGTCTCTTTTGTCCAAGGTGACTGTGTGGGCGGCTTTTCCATATATACTTAAGAAGCAAAAGCCGACTGGATTTCATGCATTTGTCTATACCTGTAAGTAACTAATTTAAATGCAAAGAATTACATTAAGGTTATATGACCATTACTTTTGCTTATCCCTGAGTGCCAAGTCGAAGTATCATTTTCTTAACTCATTGGTCATTGTAGCTTGACATAAGAAGCAATATGTACAAAAACAAGACAGAAATACTGAAACAAATCAAATCTAGCTCTAGCTTTAAACTTAATCACAAGCACTCAGATCAAGATTACTACTTCAAATATAAGACATTTTAACTGCTAATAGTGTCTCTAAATAAGTAAGTGAAGTGAATGGACCACACCAAAGGCTACCACTTCTTATCCTTATTTGAAAGATTACACATGTTTGTTACAAAGATTATAAAGATACACCATGTAACTTTTCTGGTGGCGGATCCCCTACCTGCTTGTATCCATGATGACGTTATTGCTTTGCCTGGAATATGTCACAGTATGGGCCATTTTGCTATTTTAATCCATTACAGAGGCTTCTATAAATTACCTTGAATAAAATGCATGCATACAGTGAGTGAGGTCTCCACAAATCTGACTTGTAACTTGGCCTGGTGGCGTCACCTGCTTGTCTTTCTTTATTTTTCGGGGATCATGTACAAATTCTTTAATTTCACTAAAGAAAAGGTGATTTGTACCAGATTTAGCTGCTACTTTCCAGCTGCAGTCCCTGGGCAGGTGAACACACACAAAATACACATTTCATCAACAACATCATTAACATTAGCAGTAAAATACAATAAAATGTCCATCCATCCATCCATTTTCATCCACTTATCTGGTGCCGGGTCACGGGGTCAGCAGTCTAAGCAGGGACTCCCAGACTTCCCTCACCCCAGCCACGTCCTCCAGCTCCTCCGGTGGGACCCCAAGCATTCCCAGGCCAGCCGAGAGACATAGTCCCTCCAGAGTGTCCTAGGTCTTCCCTGGGGCCTCCTCTCAGTGGGACATGCTTGGAACACCTCCCCAGAGAGGGTGGAACAGATGCCCGAGCCACCTCAGCTGGCTCTTCTCGATGTGTAGGACTCCAAGATCCTCCCGTGTGACTGAGCTCCTCACCCTATCTCTAAGGGTGCGCCCCGCCACCCTGCAGAGGAAACCCATTTCGGACACTTGTGTCCTCGATCTTGTCATTTCGGTCATTACCCAGAGCTCATGACCATAGGTGAGGGTAGGAACATAGACTGACTGGTAAATCGAGAGCTTTGCATTTTGGCTCAGCTTCTTCCTCACCACGACAGTCCGATACTCAAGTGGAGGAGTCCAAGTATCTCTGGTCTTGTTCACAATAAAATGTCACCATGTCCAATACATTATGTTTCCTACAGTCTAAACAAATATGAAAATCGTTATGTGCAAGTTTTTATAGCAAATACAGAACAGTACAAATGAACTAGACTGATGTCGACATACTTAATTATCTAAAATTTCTTTGTTTTTGTCAAATTTCTAGTAAAATTATTAAGCTCTACAGACAACTTCAGTCTTATCTGTCTCCATGGAGATAGATAAGACTGTTAAGACAATTAAACCATAATTTCCATGGAGACAAGCAGGATTGTTGTGGGCCCTTTAATGAGAAAAGTTACACAGAGCACATATCATTTTAAATAATCTGGTTTTGTGTCTTTTTAAAAATGAATTTCATCAAAACAATACACTTTTTTGATATAACTTGCACCTCTAACACTATCTAACTACACCAAACCTATCCCAGCCTGTCCTGTACTAGCAAGTTCCACGATGAAGAAATAATCCCTGTTATGTCATAATGTTATGGTGGATTTGTCTGGCAAAAATGTTGAACATACGGCTTATTAAAACACTAGAAAACATAAAAGCATCCGACAAATTATGATTATAGAGGTGCTATAATTAGAGTCTAAATAATTAAATGAGTTTTTGGTCCAATATTACAAAGCCCATCTGTTCAGCATTCCCCAAAGTGGTGAAACACATAATTTTCTTTTTCTAACATCATTTGTGTATATGTTCTCTGTTTCATCAGTAAAAATAAAACATGTCATGGAAAAGTAGGTCCAAATTACATTGTTCAGTCTGTTTCTTGAAGTAGCAACATTCATGTGTGTAGCTCATAAGCACATGTTTTGAAATGGGAGGCAAAGGATAGGACAGAATACAGTGAATATTTTATGTGTGTGTTCTTTTCAACAGGCTTGTCTATCACACATAAGGAGCATCTGACATGAAGGTCAAAGGTCATACGAGTGCTTGAAATATAATGAGTGTTGTATCATACGTCTCCTTGTAACATGCTACTATTAGTGAGTATGTAGTTGGCTAATACTAGGCACTGTATTTTTCGTAGCTCAAATAATGTAACTCTACAAGAGCAATAATTACTGTTTAGAAAAGCCTGCTGGGTTAAAATACTGAATGTTAACCAACCGTGTAACTAAAGGTTGACATTTTTGGGTTTTTTTTGCAATTACAATTTTTGAGTTTTTAAATAAACACCAAAAGGTTAAAAACGGATTTGAGTATGGCAATGAATTAAAAAATCCATTCTTTTTCTTCAGCTTATCCGGGGCCAGGTCATGGGGGAGCAGTCTAAGCAGGGACTCCCAGACTTAACGCACACTCCACTAGAAAAGTTACTTCTTACCTCATTAAATTGTGTAATATAAAGAGAAGCAGGCTACCCAGTCCGAGCAGATGAACCAGGTACAGAGTTTTTTTTTGTGATAAAATGTTATAATCTATCCACTTCATCCATAATGCAAAGTAACTGATGATATACTTTGGACCGAACAAAAGTGAACCAGTCCTTGAGCTTTGTCTACCCAAACTCTGCCGGAGTAGGCTTTTAAAAAGATAATACAGCTTGACTAATCTGATCATCTTCTCATCCCTGCTAATGTCTTCAGTAACATTAGTAATTAATGTGGGCAATTAGTTCTGCCTTTGAAAACCACGCTCCGTAGTGAAATATGAAACCGCGACAAGAACAGACATTTTATGCAGCTCTTTTTATGAGACCGTGACCCAAAAGACTTTAATTTGATTTGTAACTTTGACATAATCCATTTATCTTTTTCCTCCACAGCTGCTCGGGAATCCAAGAAAATTCTCAGTAAATGGCAAAGATGGTAAAATAGACCATAAAGAAGGCCATAACTTAGCTGCAAGTAATTTCAGATTAGATTTAGATCCTATTTAGAGACTTAATGATTATACCCAATGCAATAAAGCATATTCTCAAGGCTTAATGAAAAGCTGTTTTATATTTTGTGATTCATCTCAAAAATTGCTTGTAATATGCTTGTTGTCATGAACCGCTCTCAGCCCACACGGACTCATTCAAATCCAGTCCCTTTCAATAAGGTGCTTCTGAAGAAAAGTTTAGAGGTACAAAACGAATCTCTGTACATTAATAATAGCTACAAAAAAATTCAGGGATTTTTTTTTTGTTTTTTTTGTTGTTTTTTTTTACACATAAGTAATAGTTCAAACATTCATTTCACTCGTGTAACTTACATAATCTGTTGTGTAAATTAGACAAGCTTTGAGATAGCCAACAGTGCAATCAGGAAGTAAAATGATAAACTGAAAAAATACCGTCTAGGGCAAACCTGGGGTGCCAGACAGAGTGTATGTCCACTGATCCGAAGGTTGGCGGTTCAAATCCCGCTCTCGACGTTAACATTATTGGTTGAGTAGTCAGATCCACTGACTCGTTCATGAATGTGTGTGAACGGGTGAGTGATTCCTTGATGTAAAGTGCTTTGAGTGCACCGAAAGTGGAAAAGCACTATATAAACATGTCTGTGTAAACCCTCAGTCGTCCAGGTCTGATCCATAGCAAAAGACAAAGTTTAAATCTGTCACCTGGCCAAACTCCTACAACGATTTGTCCAGTTGACAGATTTAAACTTCGGCCTTTTACTATATAAACATGTAACCACTGACCAACCTTAAATACAATCATGTTTTGCTATATTTTTAACACTAACGCTAATTAATAATGCAGATTTTATTCCTGGATGTTTATTTCTAGTGTTTATATGAAAGGTTACAACGACATGAGTTTTGAAAATGAGGATGGATATATTTTAGGTACTGTATAACAACATTAACAACATTTACTTGATGACATTTTGACATAGTTTATCATTATGTGCTTCAAATCACAATTTTGGCCACACAATTCAGCGAGGTTGCAATAATCTGTCAGCCCCTGGGACCAGAACTCCCTCGAGAACTCAAAAAGGTCACATAGAACAAAAGACAAGTTTGGATGAAAAGTGACTCTCTATGAAAAGGACACAACACAAAGACTGAATAAATAAATAAACTTTGACATTTGGAGAGACAGCAGCTTGGGACCTATAATGGGTGACAGCAGATCAGTCGGTAGAGTGTTTGTCCACTGATCCAAAGGTTGACGCTTTGGATCCCGCTCTCGACATAAATGTCATTGGTTGAGCGATCAGATTCACTGACCCACAGGTTGTCGGTGCAATTCCAGCTCCCACATATGAATGCTGTCATTGAGTCCTTGGGCAAGACACTTAACCCACCTTAATCCCTGTATTTGCGTACACTGGTGTATGCATGTGTGAGTGGTGGTTCCTTGATGTAAAGCACTTTGAACGCCTTGAAAGTGGAAAAGCGTTATATAAAAATGTGACCATAATATAAAACTTGTATTAAAAGCAAGTTTGACAGACAGAAAAGGAAAAAAATGGAAGAGTAGAGATTATGTTGTACTTCCTTCCTTTATAGTTTCTATTCTTATCCTAAAGCAATTATACTTTCGTTTAGCCAGTCCCCTGAGCTTACACTGCATTGTTTAAACTGTAATGAAATAAAAAGAAGCCAACATGCATCACATTGTAAAACTATTGTGCAAGTCCCTGTATAAAGATATACAAAGCTACTGAGAAGCTTAAGTGAGATAAACATTTAACACAGACAAGTATTTCAGGTTGAAGACTCCATTCCATTTTCTTTATATTTACAAATATGTGTTAAAGGTACACTATGTATCTTATTATGTGGATGATCTGCTACTTACTTGTCTCTATGGAGATGCTTTTGCTTTGCCTCTGATGTTCTACAGTATGACTTACTGGTACATATACACATTTAAAGTATATGAAGCAGGTGATACTACCAAGCCAAGTTACAGGTGTTATCTGTGAAGAGGGGATGATACTCCGATAAGAAAGCATGTCTCATTTATCAGACAGAACTCAACTTTCTTTTGTGATAGAACACATAACTGAATTAATGCGCAGATAAGTTAACTGCGGAACATTTGATAAAGTAACTATATCCATATAAAGTTACATAATGAACCTTTCACAAATGTACTACCAAAACAACATCACAAAGTTAAACATAAGTGCCTTTCGTGGTAGATGTGTTTTTTGTTGTTTTTTTTTGTATATCTAACTAGGTTGACTTATTTTGCATTTTACTCCAGTTTCTTGTTTGTTTCGTGTCATTTGATCAGTGAGTAATACCTGCACTGGCATCATTCATGCATTTTGTGATCTTTAATATTATCTGCATGTCTCCATTCACCCAGGTTTGGTACAGAAAAATGTTTTGCTTCATTTTCTTGTACTGCTGTGAAAAGGTTATGTATAAATCCTCATAGCAGCAGCAATAACTGAAGTGGACGATACATTTGATTGTGTCGTTTAGGTCTCAGATCCCGATGTTTGGATGATTGCTATAGTCAAATAAGTCCATAGTTTTGACTGTGAAGATCAGTCATTGCTATTTTCTTGTACTTCAAACAACCCTTTTATAACAAATCTCATGAGGCTGGTCTGACATAGCACCTTTAGCTTAGTGATTATCAAACAAAAACATTTGGAAGATCATAGCAAACATTGAATCCCTATGGCTGAGTTGTGAATTACAAAGTCATATTTTTCAGGTTGGTTTAATATTCAAGTAAAAACAAAATATGGAGTAAACTTGACCTATAATGGCATGGCAGCACCTGCTTGTCTCCATGGAGATAAACATGTTTAATGCGTTGAATGCTTAATAGTGTGGAGTTTTCCAGGCAACGCAATAACATCTCCATGGAGACAAGCAAGTGAAAGCCAATCTACCAGCCAAAGTTAAATAATTTACATGTTTTTAGTGAATGAGATTCACTATTACAAACATATTAATTTGATTTAGCACCTGTTGGGAGTCATTTCTGAAGCACATAGGCCTACCTGTAGCAGAAGAGGTGAGAAGAACAAGAAAATCTAAAGTCTTCATGGTGTGGTGGTATCCATGCAGAGAACAACTGTGAAACAATTAAAAATACATCAACACATTACTACATTACAACTCAATTGTGTTAGGTATGTAACAAATCGAGATTATGAGCTTTTGGTTATAATGTAAAGTAATATATGGTACACTTTATTAATCCCTCCTGAGGTAAATTCAGTCTCTACATTTGACCCATCCCTCACCCTGGGGCCACCTGTCAGGAGCAGTGAGCTATGCCGTACAGTGTTTGGAGACCCATCTCCAGATCTTAAACTGGCTTGGTCAGAATTTAGCTAGAGGATTTTTAACGGTTGATTTTTTTTGGGAGGTGATTTAGGTGGAAAGTCCTTACAGGTCCATTCACAGCTGCAGCCTTTAAAGGTGTTACTTTTTAGTAGGAGGTTACACCACGTTTACAGAGGGTTTTACAGAGGTGACCTATAACTTGCCCCGGTGCTTGTGTCCATGGAGAGAGATAGGCCTAAGTCAGGGCTGTCCAAACTACGGCCCAGGGGCCAAATGCGGCCCTCAGACCAATTTTTGTTGGCCCTCATGCCTCCTCCTAAACTGACCCAAATGATCAGTAAGTTTTTTTTTACTACAAACTGAAGAGATTCTACCTCTATAACCTGAATAACATCACATTGCATTGTGACACAGACCTGAAAATAATCTTCCAAGTCTTATTAACGGTGCAGTGTCTCTGTCAAACCTGTGTTAAATGCACCGTCTGTATCGATACTGGTCTGTGGCCCTCAGCTTCAAATATGTTTCAGTATGCGGGCCTTGGGAAAAAGATGTTTGGACACCCCTGGCATAAGTGTAATGCTATACAATGGAACATTCTAGAAAATTCAAACATTTCCATGGAAACAAGCAGATGTGACTCTCATCAAGAAAAATTAGGGTATTGCACTTTTAAAAAGAAAGACCATATATCCCACAGTTGATTTTTTTTTTATAAATAAAAAAATATATATAAATACTTTAAATATAGTATTTTCCTGGCAACGGTCATTTTTATTTGCCTTAGAGTCATTTTTAAAAGTTGAGGAGTGACATCACGTTTTCTGATCAGATGCTCAGTAATCCTCCATTATTCTCAAATGTAGATGTAATTTGACATTTTGTTAAGATTTTATGCTTTGTTGAACTTTATCTCTCCACTTATGGTGTAAATGCTCTGAATATGTGTGTTTAGTGCAGGGAATCGCGCTCAAATCATTTGTTGGACACGTTCTTGATTACCTCAGTTACATGCTTGTTTGTTAAATTTTTAAATGTATTTCAAAATTAAAACATCGTCCCTACTTTTGGTAGAAGTTACACGAACAAATTTACCTGTATGTTGACTGTAGTTTGAGTAAATGCGCACTAGAGGGCAGCAGAGCCATGCGCTGTTTTACTGCATTTTCAACGCTGAGACTATAGATAGAACTGAAGAAAACTGCATCATATTTAGACCTTTTTATTTGTTGAAAATATTTAAATGTATTTTATATTCCAGCCTTTGATGTCGGCATGACACTAAACGTGAGGAGGAGACCATGAACAGAAGTGGAAAAGAAGAAGGATGAAGTTTCCATATCAGGAAGAAAATGTAATTTAAAAAAGAGAAAAGACTGAATCTGTACATCCAATTTATCAATCAGTGATAGTGTTTTGAATAAATGACCTGGACTTATAATAGTTTAAATCAGCCACTACTAACAAATAAGTGGTTAAATTCCCTCTGAATAAAATAGGCTGAACTACCACATTAATACACATTGAGCTTTTTACTTGATATAATTCTAATTCACATTTTGGACCCATAAATCGGTGTCTTACTAATGTGTACATTTTATAAATCAAAGTAACTATGTTTGGACAGAAATCGTCAGCCCTACAGTCTGCAAACAAATGAATTACAGTGTGTGGTTTACAGTGTTGGGAATCTTACTTCAAAAATGTAATTAGTTATAGTTACAAGTTACTTCTCCCAAAAAGTAACTGAGTTAGCATCTCAGTTACTTTTTGGGAGAAGTAACTCGTTACTAGGCAAAGTAACTATGCCGTTACTATGTAAAAAAAAAACAAAAAACAGATGTGAACCTTTAACATTTATTTCACTAACAGATTGCAATTATATTGCATTTGTTTAAGTGATCCATATCTGACACCAGCCTGGACACTTTCAGTCACATTTAAAACATATGTCCATATCAAATATGTCGCAGTAGTTTGTGTAAAGTTGGAGGAGGAGGCAGCTGTGCGTCAGGGCGTCAAGTTTCTGATCAAAACTCAACTCGGACCCAATCAGCTGTCAATGCACGTGTGACAGGACACCATTTCCCATCATGCATTGAACGTTTGTAGTCCATGCAGGCGGCCGCAGTCGGTGGAGAGCTGCTGCGCTCGCCTCGCTCAAAAATTGCGGCCGTGTCCCAATTCGCCAAATGCACCATGAACTGTTCGAAGTGCGGGTCGAAGTACCGCGCGGCTTAAATGCCCCGTTCGAGCGGCGCATTTAAGGGACTTTGGTTAATTGAGACACGGCCTGCGGCGGACTCGCTCTCACGAGATTTTCTGCGCCCGCCTCGCTCATCTCAAACAAGCCTCTCACCCCGAGCCTCTTTCACCAAAGAAACACAACAGCTGCAGCTCCTGGTCTGAGAGACCCTGATGAAGAGCAGAGTGAACTGAAGTAATAGTAACGCGCCACATTTTACTGTCAGTAACGGTAACGGCGTTGGGACGCTGTTACCGGAAGTAATTAGTTAAATTACTCCGTTAGTGAAAAAACAAAACGTTACTAACGCCGTTATTGTTTAACGCCGTTATTCCCAACACTGGTGGTTTACGTGTTAGTGATTATTGGTTTCCAAACTTCAGCTGTTGAGTACATTACTATTAACTTATGTTTGGGTTTAGACTAACAATGCTGGTTGAGTTCATAGGTTCAACTAGTTTTCTTTTGTACTTTATTACCTCTATTTCCTGTTAAGTCCAGAATCTAACTTTTCTCAACACTGCAAAAGACGAAGTTTAAATCTGTCAACTGGAGAAATCGTTGTAAGAGTGAATACATTTTGCTGCTCATCCAAGCCGCCTCTTCAATTCTGGTCAGATTGAATTCACTCTTACAATTCAGTCTTACAACGGTATATCCAGTTGACAGATTTAAACTTCGTCTTTTGCTGTGGATCAGACCCGGACGACTGAGGGATTACACAGACATTATCTCAAGATCATTAAAGATGAGGCTTTTGAAAGCAATAAACTTGGTTGAAAAGTGTTGGGTAGTGACAAGTGTAACACAGATGTGAAAGGTAGCAAAAGATGAAGTTTAAATCTGTCAACTGGACAAATCGTTGTAGGAGTGACGATGTTTCGCTGCTCATCCAAACTGCTTCTTCAGTTCTGGTCAGATTGCTAGTCAACACTGCCTAATACCTATCTAAAAGGAAAAAAAAAAAATATTGAAACTGTAAACAGCTATTGTGTCCAGTTTCAGCCTTTAATGGTCCTATTCAACCTTTAATGGCCCTACTATTGTTCTATTTTGTTTCTTTTGTTTGCTTTGGGTCTGAAGATGGACTCATAGATCCGTGAGAGATTAATATGTCAGGCCTTCATTCCTGTTTAAGGATGTGAAGATGCGAAACAGCTAAAATCGCACTTTTGTTGTAATTTCGGCAATAACCACTAGGTGTCGGTACCGGCCTGCCTATCTCCTACTCCTGATGCTCATGACCTCTGCCGTTGACAAAGGATTTCCGATGTAATCTGTCTAATTTGCTGGATCAGGCTCGTTTTTTGAAAGCTTTGGAGTTGATAGGCCACATTAAATCTTTACAAATCCCTGAGTAGAAGTAGTGAAGTCTTTGCAAACACGTTTAGACCAGTTCCTGCAACGTTTGGCCGCAGGAGCAATGGTTCAAACTTGGAATACACGTATTTTGTTTCTACTATACGTATCCTTTTATCATACTTAGTTGTCGTAGTTGCTGTCCACCAAGTCTGCGCATTATCTTTGTTTGTTTGACCTCATGTAAATGCTTTGCACGTGTGAGACTTATGGTTCATTCATACAGAGCTAATAGAGGAGACGTGCGCGCGCAAACGTCTACTTGTTTAGTTTTTGCCCAGATCATGTTCTCCGCTGTAAATTGAAATCCCCATCAGCCACAGCAGCCTCAGTAGTGGGTTTTAGCGGAGAGTACACCGGGACTATGGTGAGAGAGGGGCAGGAGTAGAGCGGGAGGGGAGAGAAGGGGCTGATACTTGGAAACGCAGCGCAGCAGGACAGGCAGTCGAACCAACGGCGCACAGCCAGCCACGGACACGGACGAGGAAGGTAGGACAATATGATAATCGATTGATCAGTCTGTTTTGAGTTGATAAGAGGAGTGTTTGGCGCTGTGAATGTGTCAGACTGTGTGATAGTGCGTTTCAAATAGTGTCTGCTTTCGTTTCCAGCTGTGCGTACTACTTTTACGCGCGCTATAGTTGGCTGATTTTGGTTCATTTCCATGCGCCGCGTCTTATTTGACTTTGATATATCACAGTTTAAGTTTATTTAGTTTATAGGCTTTGATTAAAACATATGGCAGTTCTTTGTTCGTTTGGCGTCCTTATAATCAGGCATCTGTCAGGCGTTGTAACGTATTATTGCGCTAAACGTGTTCAGTACAGTAGTCTTTGTTTTAATGTCTTTTCGTGTCAGTGAAGGGGCAGTGGGTAAACGTGAGGTAGTGGCTGCCCGCGTGCGTGCTTTTACAGGTGTCAGGTGAACAGTCTGCTCTCAGGTGGCCCTCGGGACACAGAGCCGCCTGCTGGGAAGCGCCGGCTGTCCACTTATTTATTCATGTGTCATCTGAACGCAGCAGCGGCGCAGCGCGAGCACGACAGGAATCCCTCTGTTCAAGAATGTCGCCCTTAGTTCTTTCACATGGGTCACTTCACTAGTACTTTTCTCTTCAGAAGTTGGCCAATCTCTCTCTGAAACTGTTGCAATAACTGTAGCCTTCGTTAAATATTTAATGTTTTTCTTCAGTGACAGCCATGTAGCACGATGCTGCAGGAGATCCAGGTCAGGTCCTCCAACTCCTCACCTCACTGTTGGAAAACCTGGAATGTTGTTTATCTAAAAAAACAAAACATACATACTGTAAGCCACGTACTTTTATTTACTGTTGTGCTATTTGACTTTGGTCTTTCCAAAATGTATTCCTAATCTATCACAGTTACACAATTATAGTCACAACTTCTCAAACATATTATTTTTCATTTATGTGTGGACCTGTTACCAGTATAGAAAGCTGTTGCAGTACATATATAATGCCGTAATGATTGGCTCTTTTTCAGTCCATCAGTGGGCCCTGAGGTCAGGACAGCAACATGAGTTCAGAAGCTCTTCTCTTGAGTGTTTGTGAATATGAGTATTTACAAGCTGTGATTAGGTTGATGTGCCCAGCTTATTATGCATATGGGATATTTTGGTAAGAGACATTGTGTCCTGTTTTGTACAGTTAGTGTCTCCTTACCAGGAATATGGGAACTTCTGGGGGCAAGTGAACACTTGATAGGATTTGGAGTTTTAAAACAAACATGAATATGCACTTAATATGCACTTAGTAGTACATTTTACATCCTTTTATAATGTTATATGTAGGATAATTTGGCATGCATAGAATTAAAATAAGAAAATATAATTGTTATACTTTACAACAAACAAACATATTCATAATGGCTACAGAAACACGAGTACGCAAGTGGGGGCGTACTCACAAAGAGCTTTGTTATGCACTTTAAATGACGTCATGTCTCTAAAAAGTACTTTGACTGCAGAGCTCAATCTTTAGTTTACATGATATGGAGTAGATGCCAGTGTTTCTCTTTGCCATAAGGAAAGCATGGCTTTGACAGCTGCCCTTTCCAAGTGTCTGTCACTCTGCTGCATTCATTGAAAACATGAGAAGGAAGAAAAATACTGAAATGGATAGTCCATATCTGACGGCCGCAGCCTTGACTGACGGCCTCAAATGAAACCAATATGAAGCAGAGACCAATGAATTGCAGATACACCCACTCCATAGACACTGACTGGAGTAAAAGTGGGACTGGACAAGTGGCTGCTGGTGAAAATGCGATAAATTATGGAGATGTATAGATCAAAGCGGGAAATACTGTTTGTGTTGGAGAAATATTAGGAATGAAAGTTTTATGGAGACAGATGATTAGCATAAATTGTATAATGATGTCTTATATGTGGAGTACTGTCTGAGGAAAGAGGAGCTTTGCAAAACACTAAAGGAGAGTCACACACATAATTCACTTGCACACACATCACATCAGGATTAGGACTTAACCTTAAACTAAACCTGAATTAAACCAGGACTAGACCACGAGTAATCTTCATAAGGACTGGGCTCAACTGAACTGTGAATGTAGGGCTGGGCGATAAAGCAAAAATTAATTTTGATCTGATAATATTCCACTTTGGTGAAATTAATCTTCATCTCATGATCACAGGTTTTGTGCTGAATGCCGTTTTTATCCTAGTGCCCACTGTCTAGACTTTAAGTGTACAGAGTAAGTGACAGGCGGTTCTAACAAAGTGAAGTTTGAATCTTTCGAAGACACCGATTACTTACTTGACTTACATCTTAAAGGCAATTTAAAGGTACCCAAAAAGTACCCAACTTTTTCATGAAATACAGTATAATGTGTCTTGCCTCATTACAGATATATTGCAAAAGCAGCACTAAAGGTCAAAATGAGACCGATGTGTGTTGTCTGCATTAATTATAAAGCATTTTTGTCATCCACAAATCAGGAAGTAATGCTGATGCGCTGTTAGCATGCTTGTTTTTGTCAGCATTTGCATCACGACAAAACTCCTCTGCCTCTGCAAGTTGTAAAACGCTCTCATAAACTCATTGCAGTGAATACTTAGGATACTAGGAAAGCAAGGAATAAGCTTGAACCACTACAAACTATTTAAAAACGAATGAGTGGACATTCATTGTGTTAAAATCAAAATTGTGATAACATTTTTGGCACATCGTCCACCCTTAGGTCATTGGTTTGTATATGTGAATTCTCCATGTATTCCCTGTGTTAATATGCTCTCCTCCGCTTGTTTCCACTATCAAAAGACATTCATGTGCTTGGCAAATTTGTGAAACGCAATTGTGCACAGTGATTTAATGTGTTCTATTGAATGAATGTTGATGTGTGTGTCCTGCAGTGAACTGACCACTGGCCTGCTGATATGCACTTAATAGAAATAAGTATGAGAAAACTAGATAAGCCCATTGAAGATGAATTGCTTTATAATACTATTTTTCTTCTCAATGACGTGCTAATTTGCTACCTAAGTGCAAGTTCAAGTGCAGGGACATTACTTATAATTATGAATAGCTTTCATTTTCAAATCTACATTATCTCAAGTGGCTATTTCTCCCCATCTATTTCAGTGTGCACAAAACATCCCCAGGGTTTGTTGGTATGATTATTGTACATTTCACACTTTTTTCCATTTCCACCAAGAGCTCTGCATTGGTCCAGCTGTGTTTGGTCATTAAATGAACCCAGGCAGTCGAGCAGAACCAAAGAAAAAACAGGTTGGCGAGAGGCACTGGAAGGGACATGCCGCCATTTTGAAAGCCACTATCATTTTTTTATGTTTTTTTGTGGACAGTCAAAAGCATCAAATAGGGACGAAGATTGGAGAGATTCAGGAAAATGTAGGGTAACACAAAAAAACAATCTCCATTTTGTTTCCACTAGTTATTTAGAAACTTTGAACCAGATAGTCTGTGTTCTTAATAAGGCATAGATTGAATTTATTTAAACAGAAGTCACAGCGATGTAATAATTTATTGCATTTATTGAAAAGATTAGAGTTTTCAATTCATGAAGTAGCTTAAATATATGATTAGTGAAATTCAAACTTGTATTTGATAATTTCTAATTATGTTCTTTGAGTACTTCTGAGGACATCAACTGAGCACAGACTGAATAGGTTTTTCATCCAAAACATACATTTTTCTCGTAGTTACTGCTTTATCGGAGTCATCTCTCAGCATATGGCGTGTTTCAGAGTGTGCGTGTGTATGTATATATATTTAGGTAATGATTGTTCAATCACTATTAATTCACAGATATTACAGTAATTGGTTAGTTGTGACTTTAAAGGAGATATTAAAGGTGCACTTTGTAACCACCTGCTTGTCTCCATAGAGATTTAATGCTTTGACTTGAATGTTCCACAGTATTATCTATCTAGCATTTATAGTTATTTTGTGTGAGTTAGCTTGCCTCTCAACAGATCTGAGCTGTAACTTGACCTGGTTCTTGTCACCAACTTGTCTCCAATGATGTTAAATATGTATAATGCCATAGTGTGGAATGTTCTAAGCAAACATGTCCTTCGAGACTATCAAGATGCAGACCAGAAAAATAACATTTCACCTTTAACCTGTTCCAATCTAGTCTGCATATTAGACAATTAAACTGGCCAGTCTTACAAAAAGTGAAAATTAGTCACGTTAAACTACAAAAATAGTAAAAATAGTGCAGGTTTTAGATAGCAGCAATACAGAGTTGTCTGTGAGTGGGACTGTCCTGTATGAGGATGAGAAGTTCAAAGGTCGCCTGTGCTGAAGAGGAAGTGTTAAACGTTGCTGTTTTGATCACTCAGGGCTACACTCAGGGCTGGTGCAGGGCTGGGAGGAGAGTGGCCTAAGCAGAGACAGACAAAGGAGATGAATGAGCCTCTATAGGATATGGACTGCACTCTGACACAGCTGTCAGCGCACTGTGAGATATACACTGCAGCGGCCCCACAGGAACGCTCAGGTCAAGTGTAAAAAACTAACCAATGAACCAACGTTTTAACAGCAGATAGTGACCACGTGTAAGCTTTATACATTTTACTTACCATGCAGTCTTATCCCCTGAATAGTTTTGTAAAAAATATATTTCATTGTAAGTAGGGACATCAAGATTATTTAATTGATAATGGTGACACGTCCTGGAGCATTTACATTTCAAAGTAGAAAATGTTTGTCCAGTTGGAGGGATTGAGGGATTACACAGACAAGTTTTGATGAACTTTGTCAGTAAATGTGCAAAAATGGAAGAGATGAGCTTTTGTTAAAGGGACTGTAAATTATTTTTTACTGAACCAGTTTATTTTAAACAGCAGTACCGCAAAGTTATTCTTCACTTACCTTATGCATTCTGAACATCCTAATCAATCACCACAATTTGTTTACCAGGACTTTTCACAATTCTCTGAGCTTTGCGATAACAGTAAAGCTAACCACAACTTGCTTGCACTCCCTGATTATAGGACAATTAAACACTTTGTAATTTGGTGCAGACAGTACACAGTGGATTTATTTTGGCCTCAAGAGCTGCTTATACAATTTATCTGTACTGGAGCAAGACATGAGCTTTTAAATATGGGTCAAGGTTAGAAAATCCAACCTATATGAACCACTACTTTATCTGCCGCAGAGATCCTAATAATGTCATAATACTAAAATTTCAAACTCAACTTCGATACTAGGGAATAAATGCAATACCGAATTTGATACCACAATGAGAATAAATAATAAAGAATAATACACTCTTAATCTAGACAATTAAATGCCATTTTCAGTATTAAAACAGTACCTTCTTTAATATTACCATTCATATTGGTACCATATAGTCTGTGGTTCTGATTAGAGATAGACCAATATATCGGTTGGCTGATATATATTGGTTGGCCGATATATATCAGGCTGATCGTATTGGCTATTACCCTGAAATCTCCAGCACAGGGCGGTATTTTGTTTTAGTCGATTTGTTGCCTAGAACAAACACACAAAGCCTGATTTTAACACTTAAATACGAAGAGACGACTACACTAAATGTGATACACTGCTGTCTTACATGTGTGTGGGTCAGTTTTTAGTAAATTTAAATGTCATAATTTGAGGGGAAAAAAATCAAAAAAGGCCTTATATATTGCTCGAAATATATCTGCAAAGCTTGTCGGCCATTGGTTTTCAGAAAATACATGCTCAAATGAGTATCTAGTTTCGATATTAGTTTTAGTATTGTTTAGTATCCGAGTTTATTATTGATTAGTATCCGTTGTGATACTTTCGACAACACTAGATCCTAATAGTGTTAAACATGTACACTCTCTCTCCATTGTAAGTGTGGGCATGGCATTGTGAGGATTGCTGAGGATGAAAGGCCCACAGAACACAGGCTCAAATAGAGATGAACACAGCTATTACCATTAATGCAGCATAAACCAGAGAAGCCCTATTACAATGCATCTCGTTGTGTCAAAATACCCACACTGTATGCCATTGGAAACAAAGCAAAGGCGTGTTTTTCCTCTTAAATTACAGTTTTAGAGGCAAAATTAAAAAGAACATGCTATAAATATGCAAAAAACATGCTCATTTCATTTACAGATAAGACACTTTCATTTATTTGCAGTTCCTCACGTGTTTAATTTAAGCTTTCCTGGTGTTTGTGGTGATTAAACTGATAAAGGTTTGTGAGTTTCTTCGGGAACACAACCGCAACCTGTAAAAGTTAGCAAATTGAAGTTATTGCGTGATTGTACTTATCGGATCATTTTCACATTTAATTTTTAATATCTTAATTTACCAAAAAGAGTGAAGAATTGTGTTGCCAAGATACCATTGACGTAAATGCTATTGCTACACTAGACCCATATTGCAAACGATCAGGTTAGATTTGAAACTGAAATCTCTTCCTCTTCTCGCCTAAATACTCAATAGTAGTTACTACTCAGCAGTTTAAGTGGAGCTTGGCAGCAAATCCTAAGGAGGTAATGGTAATGGCACTATTATTCCCAAATCAGGCTTTTAGAATCGGTAGATTATGTATCCTACATTTTGGAAATGAATTATTAAATAGTGATTCTAAATGGTTCTGATAGTGTCTAAATAACTTAATCTTTCCTAGGCCCATATAGGCTCCAGCCATTCAGGAATAAACTGAACAGATAATACAAAGATCTTATACAGTATTCAAATTAGGGGTACCTCACAATAAATAATCCCTCTGTGTTGCTTTGGATTATCTTGATAACAGTATTCTGCATTAAGCATTAGAGATGTGCTAAAATGTGCCTGTAAATGTCGTGGATGAGGATCAAGTCTAGCCCTAAGCGGGAATGGACCATAAAATTAACCACAAGTGCAGAAATATTACTTTATACCCTTGTTTGGGAGATTACATTAGACGTTTCTGTCTCTTTTTGAAGTTATGTTTAATAAGTTTAGCTATAGACGATGTACTCAATATTCAAATGTTTCAATATGTCTCTCACCTCTAATTCAAATGTGTTTCCTCATCGTAAATCTCCATATTGTAGTGGCGTACCCCCTCGTTTAACCCACAATTTAAATCCATTATCTTCATGAATGTAAAAGTGCTCGTATAACCTCTGGCTCTTTAACACTGACTCCGCGGTGCAGTGTCTGCTCTCCTGCTGTTTTTCTCAGAGGGAGGCTACAGCCCACAGTTTACTGCAAGTGAATGGTAATCAACTAGAACCGAATGCATAGCTCTCTTTTTGCTTATCTCTCTGTCTCTCTCTGTTCTTATATCCCTCACTTTCCCTTTCTTTTCCTCTCTCTCTCTCACTCGCCTTTTCTTGCTCTCTCTATCTCTCTCTGTTCTTCTCTCTCTCCCTTATTCCCTTTCTTCCTCTCTGTTCTTATATCTCCTTGCTTTTCCTTTCTTTTCTGCACTCTCACTCTCTCTCTCACTCTCTTTTTCTTGCTCTCTCTGTCTCTCTGCTCTTCTCTTTTTCTTGCTCTTTCTGTCTCTGTTCTTATATCCCTCACTTTCCCTTTCTTTTTCTCACTCTCTCTCTCTCATTCTCTTTTACTTGCTCTCTCTGTCATCTGTCACTCTCTGTTCTTCTCTCTCTCTCACTCTTTTTCTTCCTCTCTCTGTCTCTCTCTCTCTGTTCTCTCTCTCTCACTCTCTTTTTCTTGCTCTCACTGTTCTTATATCTCCTTGCTTTTCCTTTCTTTTCTGCTCTCTCACTCTCTCTCTCTCTTACGCTCTTTTTCTTGCTCTCTCTGTCTCTCTTTGCTCTTCCCTTTTTATTGCTCTTTGTGTATCTCTCTGTTCTTATATCCCTCACTTTCCCTTTCTTTTCCTCACTCTCTCTCTCACTCCCTTTTTCTTGCTCTCTCTATCTCTCTCTGTTCTTCTCTCTCTCTCGCTCTCTTTTTCTTGCTCTCACTGTTCTTATATCTCCTTGCTTTCCCTTTCTTTTCTGCTCTCTCACTCTCTCTCTTACGCTCTTTTTCTTGCTCTCTCTGTCTCTCTTTGCTCTTCTCTTTTTCTTGCTCTTTCTGTATCTCTCTCTGTTCTTATATCTCCATGCTTTCCCTTTCTTTTCTGCTCTCTCTCTCTCACTCACTCACTCACTCACTCACTCACTCACTCACTCACTCACTCACTCACTCTTTTTCTTGCTCTCTCTGTCTCTCTCTGCTCTTCTCTTTCTTGCTCTCTCTGTATCTTTCTGTTCTTATATCCTTTGCTTTTCCTCTCTCTCCTCCTTCAGCCATACTTTCTGTCATACCTCACTCTATTGCCCCCCCTCACACAAACACCTATCTCTCTACTTGCCTTTTTCTTTCACTCCTTCCATCTTTTTTTCTACAGCTCTCTCTTCCTTCTCTCTCTCTATTCTGTGCCCCCCTTTTTTCTTCGCTCTCCCTCATCTTAATATTTCTCTCTCTAGCTCTTTCTCTCACATGCAAATTTTTTCTCACAATCCCTCTCTCTTTCACATAAACCTCTCCCCCCTTTCCCTTTTTCCTTTCCTCTCTGTTTCTTTTCCTCCCTCTCTCTTTCCCTTTTGTCTTTCTCTCATGTTATTCTCTCACCTTTTGTCTTTCTTTCTCTCTACCTCTATTCTCTCTTACCTTTCTTATCTATGTCACTACCTCTTCTCTTTCTCCCCCTTCTTATTTCTCTCTCTATCTCAAATGTTTATTTCGGTTACCCCCCTTTCTTTTTTCCCTTTAACCCTCTCTCTCTTCTTGCCTCTGTTTAGATATCATGTTTTTTCTCTTTTCTTTCTCCCTTTCTCTTCCCTCCCTCTTTCTCTCACGCCCCTCTCCACCCTCTCCATCTCTTTCCCCCCTGTCTCTCCTTCTCCCTCTCTCCCCCCCCCCCGCCCCACTCCATCTCTCTCTCCCTCTCTCTTTCTCCCCCTCTCTCTTTGAATCTCTCTCTAGCCCCCCCGCCTCCCTCTCCATCTCTTTCCCCCCTCTCTCCCAGTCTCTCTTTCTCGCCTGTCCGCTGCTCCATCTCTCCTATCCCTTTCTTTTTCTCTCTTCTCCATTTCTCTCTAAACCTCAATCGCTCTCCATCTCTCTCTCCCTCTGTCTTTCTCCCCCCTCTCTCTACTCTCAGTGTCTCAGTCTCTCTCTCACTTCCCTCTCCATCTCTGCCTCTCTTCCTCTCCTCCTCCCTCTCTTCCTCTCCTCCTGCCTCACAGGTCAGCACAGACAGTGAAGCAGCAGTGAGTTGTGCCTGCCTCAGTCTTCGGTGACAGGCTGCTGTTGTGTTATGATTCTGGGCCCTGTTGTTTCAGATAATTAGCCTCTCCGTACACAGCGCGCTGAGCTATCCTTGCACTCCCATAGTGCTTTGTGCAGTTTATCCACCGCCCGACCAGATCAAAGATGGTTCAGGACTTATCTGTCCTCCTCTGCTGCTACGGCTGGAGTCTTTTATTGTATCTCGTGCTCACATACTGCTAGAGTAAGGAGTCTTGTACAGTGAGAGGAGGATGCTATGCTGTCTGCTTTTAGGCTAATCAGCTTTTTTGTGTTTTATAATTACAAACACATTCTTCCCTATTTGGGCTTGTTATTATTAGTAGTAATATTGCATAGTTTTCAACATATTATAGTTCAAACTCGATTTTGAAACTAAGGAGTACTCGGTACTTGATAGTGAATACAAAATAATAGTTCTTTTGTCGTGTTAACATGCAGTCTTATATAAGTTCTGATAAAGCTCAAGATCATTTAAATACGGTTCACGAAAGATCAGATTTTGTCCTGTTTATGTGATTATTTTCATATAGATACTTGTAAAAAATTAATATCTAGTTTTCATACTAGTTTTAATATTGATTAATATATATAAAAAAAATAAAATAAATAATAATAATAAAAATCCTAGCATTTGCATTTGATTGCATTTAGACTAGTACTTGGCCATTGAATGAAACATGTTATATTGTGATTCAGTATTTCTCCGTGTTATCCAACTCTATGACAAGGCAGGTTTATTTGTATTACTTTGTACACAAAATAATTCAAAGTGTTTTACAGAATAAAAATGGCATTAAAATTACAATATAAAACAAATCAAAACATAAATAATCATTGTAAAATGAATGTATGCATATGTCAAACGCACAGCTAAACAGAACCGTTTTGAGCTAGGGTTTTAAGATTGTCAAAGTAGGAATACTATTCCAGGTTTTAGCTGCATAAAACTCAAACGCTAAGTCCCCATGTTTAGTCCTAACTCTGGGCACCAGCAGGAGGCTGGTCCCTGAGATTTTCAGGGTGCGAGATGGTTCATATGGTACTAACATGTTGGAGATGTACTTTGGTGCTGGGCCATGAAGAGACTTGTTCACAAGCAGAGCTGCTTTAAAGTCTATTCTCTGAGCCACATGAAGCCAGCGCAGCACAGGACTTATGCGCTTGTACTTCCTGGTTCTGCTCAGGACCCAAGCAGCAGTGTTTTGGATGTACTGCAGCTGTCTTACTGCTCGTTTGGAGAGGCCAGTGAGCAGGACGTTACAGTAGTCTAACCTACTGGAGACAAATGCATGGATGAGTCTCTCCAGATCTGGCTTTGACAGTATGCATTTGATTTTTGCAATGTTTTTTTTAGATGGTAAAAAGCTGCAGATGTTATTGATTTGATGTGGCTGGTAAAGTTCAAGTCTGAGTCCATTATTACCCTTGATTTCTAGCCTGATTTTAAATACTTTTCCTCTTCATATTGGTCTTCTGACTAACAGGTCACATTTTTAGGCATTTTTGTTTCCATTTAGTTTTAGCTTAATATCTAACTTAAATCTATGTGGACCACTCTCCAGATCCTGATAGTTGCTGGCCTGTCAAATTTCACCTGCCTAAGTCGTAATAATATAAGATTTGAAGTGATTGTGAAGTGATAGTGGTCCAATTACACTGTACTATACTTCCCATCTACATTTAATTATAATTTAAATTATCTGTGCCCTATGCGCTCTGTTTGACCTGGATTTGATTCGCATTGCTCTCTTGTCATGTTGTGTGCTTTGCTGAATAAGGATTTTTTGCGTTGCGTGACAACTTTTGAGAAGAAGAGATCAAGAGAGCACGAATAAGACATTACTCATCACCAGTACCCCCCTTCCTCTCCCATTCCCCCCACCCTCTTTCTCCCCCCTTGTCCCGCTTCACCAACACTCCCCAAATGTCCCGCTAATCTGTCTATGATCACACCGCTAATAACTGACGACTTTTCCATGGAGGTTTGTAGTTTCAGAAATCTCCGATCGATCCGCTGTGATAATCCAGATTTGGCTGTGCTCTGCTCCGTACTGGGAAGGGGCTCACGGGGTTAAGGCCAGTCAGACACAATTGCCATGTAATCAATAATATCGAGTGGTGTAAGCCGCAGATACACGTGCGATGGGAGGGGGGGCGGGGGTCTCCAGGGGGAACATATAGTGAGGTCATATATTAGTCTGTACTTTGCACTGCTTTAATCACAGGTTACTGTCAAATCGGCTTTGAGACTACTGCTAGAGATTCGACCCAGACGCAGAAGAGGAGATGGATACATTGTGAAAATGAAGTACGGTGTAGTATTTCCAGATCTAAAAGCATTGATCAGTTGACATTTTGGTTTTCTACAAATTTCTGAATGATTAAAGACCCTATGTTATGCAAAATTGACTCTTATGAGCTTTAAGTCATGTTAAAATTATGCCATGTTACCTCCTCAAAAACAGATCTGGAGTTGTGTTTTGTACCTTATGATGTCATGAAGCAGTAGTTTTCAAGTTGAAACTACTGCTTTTACCTTCTGTTCATCAGAGAAAGGCAATTCCGAGGCTGAAATTATCCAAATGATTCTAATGAGGGTGTATGGCGTTTAAAAGCACACTGAAGCACTTCTTGTATTGCCACATGACATCATTAGATCAGAAAATAGTGTATGGGCCCTTTGACTAAAAAAAAAGAAAAAAAAAAGCTGCACAGATTTGTTTTGCTTGATGCAGTAGTTGGTTGATAATTACAGTAGTTATTTGTAATTGTGTTGAATGGAGAGGAAAATGGGAAGAAGTGGCTCTGGTGCAATTAATTGAATTTGAATCAAGATCAAGATTGTCAGTGATATGCTTGTGTGATTTTAATTGAGAAGTCAACAGCCAATCAGCAGCATTTGGTTTGGAGGAAGAGTTATTGTAATAATATTATAATCTGTATTGTTTGTTTTAATAAGACAAATTTAAGCAACAATTGTAATTGACCAATATGAAGAAACATTTGTGATACATTTTTGGTCATATTCCCCAGCCCCTGAATAAGTACAAAAATCAAATGATCAAATCGCAACTAAAACCAGAAACCGCCATTGCTAACACGTCAGTCATTGATGTTTTTGCTATTTTATATTCAGTACTGTACTTTGTTTCGTATCCATACCTGAGGCATAATGCAAGCTGTATTTTTCCATTGAATGGAATGTTTCATCAAAATGAGTTTTTGATACTGGAAATGCCCCAAGAGACTTCCCCCAACTGTATTCAGAAACTCGCAATCTGCTTTGAGCTATTTTGGGTTTACACATTTCTACTTTAGATTTGAACAAAGAAGTATAAATGTTAGAATAAAGAGATTTTTATCTTTATGAATCACACAAACCCTTACGTCATACATATTTGCATATCTGTATCAGAATAAATGAAATGACCAGATGATAAATGTGTAAATGAGCTTGTGGTAGATGATACTGTAGAACTCTAATGTAAACTGCAGTTATAGTTTTTAGATCTAGTACATACAATTGCAAGCTCAATGATAATTAATAATAACAATAGCTTTTGCAAATGGAATAAAATTTTCAATACAAGATGAAGAAGTTTAGTTATTACAAAGTGCTTTTATATTTTACCAAACAGGACAATTGTAAAACCGGAAAGGTCCAATTTTATCCGATTTATGTTATTGGTTTCTGTGTCGCTAAGATTCAATTTTCAAAAACGAATAAGTGCCATTTGAATGTTGAAGGGTTCCAATTTACTCTTTGTCTAGCTGTGTTTTCAAATGCCATATCTGTTTTAGTGCAATACAAATATTATTCCATCCCTTCTTGGGCAAATCCCTTCAAACACACTGGTATAAACATGTGTAGAAGATGGTATCAAGATGAAAAAAATGAAAAAAAATGAAGATGCCTGTTTTTGCAAATAGTCTCTTCTATTCTTCTTCTGCAACAATTAATCAACTAATCCTGACTAGCTGACTATAAAAATAATCGTAGTTAATGATAATAGTGATCGTTATCTGGACAATACAAATAGAGAACGACTGATATGTTTTGTTTTTTTTCATGACTGAGGCCTAATACTCATTCTTTTGCATTCACAGCAACTGATAGCCGATATTTTTGGGCCGATATGTAAGGCTGATTTGGATTATTTCCCCAAATTCTGTCATTTAAATTTTACTACAAACTCACCAACAGCCCTGTTTTACCATAAGCCTATATGTCCTATATATAAGGATAGAAGTGCAGTTCTCTCAACCGATATATCAGTCTATCTCTATATACAAACTCAACACATACGCAAATATCTATTTTTTATAACAAAGACAGTGGTATTATTAAATGAAAATGCATCAACAATACATGTAAATATTAAAAGCCTTCAGAGTACAAATATACAAATACAAATTATCATTTCACAAGTTGACGAATTGAAAAATGAATCACTGACTAGTTGAATACTAAAATAATCTTTAATCATCATTATTTTTACAACCCTATTGAAATACTATAAAGTTATTAGGCTTAAAAAAGAGGAGGAGTACCCTTCTGTAAACCACTGTATAAGAAGTGAATATGTGTAGGTTGTGGAGACTGAGTTTGATGGAGCATTGTCAGTGTAGAGCTGTGGATGAGCAGTCCCTGTGACATGCTGGTGACGCTGATGGAGGCTGATGGGGGCTGACAGCGGAGCCGATGAAATGGGACAGGCCTGAACCGAGGAGCGAGGGCCACTTTTAGACCAGGGACCCTCCTCTGCATCCCCCCAAACCCCTCCGTACACTTCATCTGCATCAGGGTAAACTGACAGATGCAAACACAAGGACCCAAGAGGGTAGGTGAATAAGAACAAACTTTTTTATTTGACAGTAAACTTGTACATGTCATATAACTTACAGTATTTACAATTCCTTGGATTTCAGAGTGATGACCTAAAATAACCACTGTTACCATAGCAATTAACAATTCAAAACACAATATTATACCTTTGAACGGCAAAAAGTGCTCAAAATGGCACCTATCATCAGCTGAAACACACAAATATCAATTTGAGGGTGCACTATAAGCATACGCCCCCTGCTTATCTTCATGAACGTCTTATTTCTTTGCCTGGAATGTTCCACAGTATGGCATCGAACTCATTTATCTCCATGAAGCAGGTGACGTGATGCCTTCAGGCCAAGTTTGATGTCAGATCTGTGGAGAGGTGACCCCAATCACATTCTCACAGTAAGAATGCAGGTGTTTCAAGCTTGTTTTTTTTTGCAATAAAAACTCCAGTAATAGATGAATGACAAAACAATGACCATTTTTATAATATACAATGAAAGTGGAAAGGTTTTAAATTGTCAACATGTTTTTGACTTTTTGTAACAAAGGTGAAAATTATATGAAATGCCAGGACGTAATCACTGACCAAACCTACACATGGTAAAGTCTGAATGTTGTGGGCATGTCCACCTCATATGGCTTGTGTTTGGTGCATTGTAAAGGGCCAGAGCTGTTTAGCCTCTGAGTAGTTTAATCTGACCCCCCGCTGCATGTTCTCCCAGAGCCCCACTGCTCCTCAAGTGATTGTAATGATACACAACCCAATGGGCCATAAACTGCACATTGTTTGGCCGCATAATAGTCGAGCGGGGACACATCAAGTGCTAACATATTACTGTAGATCTTGACCTGAAAATTCAGTTCAGTACTTTTACCATACAAAAACTCTGAAAAGAATGTGGAAGAACTGCGAGAAATCTGTTAAGTTTTGCTTTGAAGAGAAGTTGTGCATGTGTTGATCTCTTTTGGTAGTATTTATTTTGTAGTAAATAGCTGTATGTCTCTATATAAGCCTATAATTTCAACCATACCCAACATGGTAAAATAATTATTACAACCTTCTTAATACTTGTGCACACAGCCTGGTACTGATATAAACATTCTATTCCATTAATTTTAATCAGGCAGAAAAATAAAAACTCATTTATGTAGGATCTGTGATGCTTAGTGAAATAAAATTAAAATGTAATGTAATTGTTCAATCTGCCCACCATGTTTTTGGTGCGATTTGTCCTGCAGAACGTTGTATTTAAGAAATGTTAATCATGTAGTTAGTATTTATGATATTTTGTTGTTTAATGCTATGTCAGTAAATTGCAGTTAAGATTTTTGCACAGCTATTGGGTCAGTTGCCAAAACACCCTGATTTGCTTGTGAGGAATACTACGTGAGGTATTCTAACACTATTGTGTGACAATTTGAAACCAACACATGGAATGATACCAGCCTTTAGAATGCAGACATTCTGGATAGAAACACGGGAAGGGTCTGTGTTGTGGCAAGCTAGAACGAGTTGTACGTGAGGTATTCTAGAACTATTGTGTGACATTCTAGAACTATTGTGCGAGGTATTCTAGAACTTTTGTGTGCCATTCTAGAACTATAGTGTGTGGCATTTTATAACTATTCCGTGGCATTCTAGAACTTTTGTGTAGAATTCTAGAACTACTGTGCAGCATTCTAGAACTGTTGCGTGGGATTCTAGAACTTTTGCGTGGCATTGTAGAACTGTTGTCTGGAATTCTAGAACTATTGTGTGACATTCTAGAACTGTTGTGTGGCATTCGAGAACTATAGTGTGTGGTATTCTAGAACTCTTATGAAAATGGGCCTTCAATAGATTAAGAGAGCTAAAAACATTACATTGGAGAAACTAAACAGCTACTCCATAAGAGGATGTACCAACAGCGGCGCGAGTACACCTCTGGACCCCAGTCCGCCGTGCATCTACATCTCTAAGCCACGAACCACTCCTTCGAAGATAGTGAAGTCAAGATTTTAGCCAGAGAAAAGAAATGGTTTGAGAGGGGAGTTAAAGAGGCTATTTTTATTAGGAAAGAGAATCCTTCCTTAAACAGAAATGGGGGCCTGAGACATAATCTCTTCCCCATCTACAACTCCATCCTCAGACCCAGAACAATGAGAACAATGAGAACAATAGTAGGGTCATTAAAGGCTGAATGGGTCGCTCCAGCTGAAACTAGAGACAATAGATGTTTACAGTTTCAGTGTAGTTAGCCCCTCCATGCAGATAGATATAAGGCAGTGGTCACCAGCAATCTGATCAGAACTGAAGAAGCGGCTTGGATGAGCAGCAAAACGTCTTCACTCCTACAACGATTTGTCCAGTTGACAGATTTAAACTTCGTCTTTTGCTATGGATCAGACCTGGGCAACTGAGGGTTTACACAGATATCTTACGAAACATTCTAGAACTGTTGGTGTGGCATTCTAGAACTTTTATGTGACATCCTAGAACTGTTGTGAAGCTTTCTAGAACTAGTGTGGAGTATTCTAGAACTCTTATGAAGCATTCTAGAACTATTGTGCAATATTCTAGTACTGTTGTGTGGCACTCGAGAAGTATAGTGTGTGGTATTCTAGAACTCTTGTGAAACATTCTAGAACTGTTGTGTGACATTCTATGTAGAACCGTTGTGAGACTTTCTAGAACTATATTATGAGGCAAAGTAGAGCTCTTAGGCCTGGTGAGGTATTCTTTATAGAACTATTATGAGACTAATATTCACTGGCTGAACAAATGTCAGAGTACTGGATAGTATTTGCATGTTTCTAGCCACCCCTGATTTGAATACTATTATTCGTACCTCACCGTGTTTTGGATGGTGAACAGATTGTTCGGCCCATATTTTCAAATGTTGAAATACAAAAATTCCTGAAGATAGCTTTTGTGAGACACTAGAACTTGAACTAATCTGAGACGTGTAAGTACTATACTGGGAGACATTTAGGACTCTTATTTTGTGAGGTATCGCATAGAACTAGACCTGTATTCACTTGCTGAACAAACATATGAGTACTGGATAGTATTTGCATGTTTCTAGCCACCCCTGACTTGAAAACTATCATCACTGCCTCCACTTGTATTGTACAGTGAACAGATTGCTCAGTACATGTTTTGAAATGCTGAAATACAGAGATTCTTGATGATAGCTGAGGCAGACAGAGACAGGTGGAGTGCCTCTGACCACCTAGTGCCCTGTTGCAGCGCAGTGCATCTGTATCCCTGCAGGGGGCTCCTCTCTCACTGCGCTCAATATTGAAACTCTGCTTTAGCCGAAGACAGACATATGTTTGTGCAGGATGGACGCTATGAGTCAGCTCTCTCAAACCTGTATTTGTCTCAGCCCGGCCCCTCTCTCATATTCACCCATTGATTTTGTGACACACTGAGGAAAATACTACATACTTTTAGATGGAAACCTTTGGGAGCCTATAATATGGCTGTTGTCTTTGCTGTTGTTGTGTCTTCAAGTGGGAAATTCTTGCTCACTTGTATTTCAAAACAACAACTTTCTGTTAGGGATGCAAATATATCGCATTTGAATCAAAATTGCTATTTAGTTTGTACAATCATCAAATCATACAGTCATAGAAGTTTTTATTTGATAGAACATCCTCTGCAAAGAACAAAATATACTGTGTTTTATAGTATGCTTGTGCCAGCTGTAGTTTTGTCTGACTATCTTGCATTAGCGACAGTGGCTCAGTTGGTAGATTGTCTGTCCGCTGATCCGAAGGTTGATGGTTTGAATCCTGCTCTCGACACAAACTTCATTTTAGGGCGGTTAGATCCACTGACCCACAGGTTTGCGGTGCGATTCCTGCCTCCACAGATGAACACTGTCGATGTGTCCTTAAGACTCTTTGTCCCCAGTGTCTGCGTAAACTGGTGTCTGAATGTGTGGAAAAGAGCTGTATACAGTTGATCAGTTCATATTCCACGCTCCTTTTGAATGTTAATGCTCCTGGAGTTGTTTACAATGTGCAATCTGAACTGAATAAAACAGAAATAGCCATACTCGTCAGAATAATCACAATTTGAGTGTGTGTGCCCCTACTTTCTATCCTATTCTCTCACTATAGAGGTTTTTGGCAGGAACCTGTGGGAATTATCTGCCATAGTGGTGGTCAATAGAGATACATTAGCCACAATAGTAATAAAGTAGAAAGGAGCTATCTCATTACTGCTGAGTCAGGTGAATACATTTATTGTCTCAGAATAGTTATTTTCTGAATGGTAGCTCCATATTTCACACAAATGTCCACTGGTGTACCTATTTGGCCTGTTGTTGCTTCTTTTTTAGATCTGTTTTAGGCAAGGCAAGTTTATTTGTATAGCACAATTCATGGACAAGGTAATTCAAAGTGCTTTACAGAATAAGAGAGACATTAAAATCACACAAATCAAAACATAAATAATCACAAATAATCATCATAAAATTGCCGTTACAACAGAAGAGTACAGAATAAAAACCTTTATAAAAACCTTTCAGTCATATGCACAGCTAAACAGAACTGTTTTGAGCCTGGATTTAAACATTGTCAAAGTCGAGGCCTGTCTCACATCTTCAGGAAGACTGTTCCAGGTTTTAGCTGCAGAAAACTGAAATGCTGATTCCCCATGTTTAGTCCTGACTCTGGGCACCAGCAGGAGGCCGATCCCTGAAGTCCCCAGAGTGTGAGAATCATATGGCACTAACATGTTGTAGATGTACTTTGGACCTAGGCCATGGAGAGACTTGTTCACAAGCAGAGCTGCTTTAAAGTTTATGTCTGAGCTACAGGAGCCAGTGCAGAGACCTGAGCACAGGACTTATGTGCTCGTACTTCCTGGTTCTGGTCAGGACCCGAGCATCAGTGTTCTGGATGTACTGCAGCTGTCTTACTGCTCGTTTGGAGAGGCCAGTGAGCAGGACGTTACAGTTGTCTAACCTACTGGAGACAAATGCACGGATAAGTCTCTCAAAGTCTGGCTTTGACAGTATGCATTTGATTTTTGTAATGTTTTTTAGCTGGTAAAAAGCTGCAGATGTTATTGATTTGATGTGGCTGTTAAAGTTCAAGTCTGAGTCCACTTTTGCCCCTAAATTTCTAGCCTGATTTGAAGGTTTTAGAGAAAGAGACTGGAGGTGACTGCTGACACTTTCTCTGTGTTTCTGTGGGCCAAAGACTATGACTTCGGTCTTGTCTGAGTTTAGATGAAGAAAGTTGTTTTGCATCCACACACTGATCTGTTGGATGCAGTAGCAGAGTGAATCCACTGGTCCATATTCACCCGCAGCTTGCTGTTTTAGCATTATATAATCCTAGAAAATCTGTGAAACCTTGTAGTATTTCAGGCCACATAGAATTTTATTCCTCCACTGAAGTAAGAAGTTGTTGTGTTTGGGTTTTTTTTTTTCAGCAGTATTTTGTCATTTTGTAATTGTAGAAAACACACAAAGTCTTGTAGAATGTACATATGTGTTTATAGGTGATATTTTGACGACTTTTCCCCATTCACAAGTTGAAATATTTTGTTTTTAATTGTTAATTGCTATGGCAACCGTGCTAAATTTTCATCATTCTGAAACTCCTGTATTGCCTTTTTAGAATTTTTGGGAGACATTCTTGAACTAACTTCATCCAACACTGCCAACTCGGTACTAAATTTTTCAACTGAAAAGTACAAACTACATCTAAGGCTGAAGTAATACATCAATAGTCTAAAATTAGGCTCCACCTGAAAAGTTACATAAACACACATATACACATTAAAATGACTATCTAATTTAAAGCTACAATCTGCAGGTTTATTAGATTTTTTTTTTTTTTCCACCAGTAGCTGGCAAATATAAAACCTGTTTATCCTCATCTGTGCTCTTCTTCTTCTTCTTCTTCTTCTCTCTTCTTCAGACAGCAGTTATGTATTCAGCATCTAGTCGTGAGTAGGCCTGTTTCGATAAATACTACATCAACTTATCATTCAGTACTTGTCAGATGGGGCAATCATTTTTGGGGGACGCTATTTATTGTGCGTACTTTTTCTTTGTAGTAGTGGGAACATTTTGGTTATTTTTCTGTACTTCGATGAGTTTTGAGCTGTGGAAGGTTGAATTATGAACTTCTATGACTCATTACAGATACAAAAAACTACCAAAGGGTTTCATTCTGCTATGTATTTATTGGCGTTTTTGGGGTGTAATTCTGCTTTTGGGTTTTTGTGTCAGTGGCATAAATTATTTTCAATACTATCGTTTATTGTCTGTCTTTACTTCAGGTAGCTTTAAGTTGCATCATTCATTTAATACTTCCTTTTTGTATTTTTTACACATTACAGTAAAAATGTTAATATAAGCTTTGAGCATTTTTAGCTATCAGAAAAAAAAAAAAAAAAAAAAACCAAAAAAAACAATATGGTGTTGAAACAATCTGTAAGTGTAGCGTAGCATTTGTTCAAGTTATATATTTGATTTCACTGTGTGCAGCACCCATATATTTTTTCATTAGTTTCTCCTCACTTAAACCTTACTGTACGCAGCAGAGACCACGGAACGGGCTGAGGCTGAGCAGCCACAAAGCGGAGATAAATGGTAGTTTGGCTCCAGGAAATAGGAAAAGTGTAAAAAAAAACAACAGAACAACACAATGTTTACAGAAAGTGAAATGCAATAATGCGGAGGAAACCAGAGGAATCCGATGCCCAAATGAAAACAAATGGATGTATTCAGACAGACACTCATGCACAGCTAACAGTAATGTAAATATAGACCATACAAATGTATCTATTCACTCAATGGGCTATGACAGACTATTCTTTACCTTGTTTTACCTGCAGATAGGAGCTGGTCTGTCTAAATTGAATGCTCCCTGCACTATGTTACTCTCACTTTCGCACAATAAAAGGCCAGTACCCGATAGAGAGCCCGTGCTGTCGACTCCACTCTGCGGCGTTTATCTCTCGCTGGACCTAAGGGACAACAAGAATTTAGAAAGATAACCGTGCGAAATTAAATTGTCCCTGAATGAGTGCGCTGACCACCAGGGCCTTGTTGGGACAAATGAGGAAATGGGGAGACAGGTAACAAATGGCCCTGAGGAAGTGAGAGAGGAGACGCAGAGAAATAGGGCGATCAAGGCACCAAGGTCCTTTGTTACGACTATACGGCTGTTTGATGTATCATAGGTGGACACAATAGTACACACAATAATATTACAACTTCAGGTATAATGCAATGGCCAGGAGTGAACGTTTGTTTGCTTTATTATAGGGAAGAATCTCTTATGCTTCCCATTTTTTCTTCAGCACATTAATAGTTGAAGTTATTGTCTATGAGCCATAATGCTTCAAGGATAGTCAAAGTCGCTACCTAGATACTAATTGATATTAAAACTAAATACTGATGAGATACAAGAAAATAACTCATACTTTTTTTTTTTTTACTCATCACATAAACAGGACAAAATTTGACCTTTTCTGAAGAGTTTTCAAATGGTCTCTACATCAGAAACAGTATTAGACTACAGTGACTGCATGCTAACATTTAAGACTCGTTTTGACAATTGCAATATATTGTGTAAAAAAGTGTTTTTATCATTGTGGTGTTGAAATCAGTATCATCTATCATACCTTTTTTCTACTTATTGAAGGTTTTAACAGGTTTTTAACACCAAATGCTTTTTCAATCTCTAACTAAATAATACTTGCAACTGAAAGTAAGCAATAGCTTGGCAAAATGCAAATATAGCGTTTTTTTTTCAAATGTTTTCTTCCCTCATAATTGGAAGAAGCTCTGAACTTTTGATTGTTGTGACTTAAAATGAGAAATAAATGTGAGTATGAATGGTATTAGGGCTGTAGTCCTTTAGTCCTTTAATCTTTTAATCGGACTAAAACAAGTAGATGTGAACACTCTTAGACTCCATTGATCACTTAAACAACTGGAATTAGGGACCCCCGAACTTTATTTCAGGTGTGAATAAAGACAAGTTGGACAAACAAGCGGATCGAAACCAGTCACTTCTAGACACACTCTGGTGTGGTTGACTTATGGTCTGAATACAAACGGCCGTGATCTGAAACAAATATCGACAACATGAGCGTTTTTGGGCTTGCTGAGTGACGGTGTGTGGGCTGTTCACGCGTGAGCTCCCTTTGGTGAAAATTCCATGACTTTAAATCCAAATGCATAAGAGCCCTGCGTATTTTCACATAGGCTATTTGTTAAATGTGGATGTTTTGCGTTTGCCTTGTATGAATCACATAACGCATAAACCTGTTTAATGCACAAAAACAGCTCTATGCAATGATCATTTAACACATGACGTGAATGCATTACTTTGTATTTCTTACACCTGAAGCTGTTCAGGATGAAATCCATTCCTCCAGAAAAAAAGTTTGAAGAACTCCACATGGATATTATTCAGCCGTGCACATGTCTGTCCTGGTTAAAGAGCAAGCAGTCCTTCGTGTTAGCGCTTGGTTAAATCCAAACGGGGTTATCACCGGTACAGAGGGATGGATTCAACTGAACTGAACCGCGTGATCCTGTGCACTCTTGGTCCATGGTTTTCACACACACCTGCCGCCCCACCACAAGCTCCTGTGTTCAGCCTGAATCTCAGCCACTAGCCCTGGTTTGGCCACAGTCAGTTTGGACCCGAGTAGCTTATACTTCAGTGCTCACGCGTTGACAAACTGCATGCCATTAACTGCATCCAGACATCTGTCTCTTTGTTCAATAAAAAAAAAAAAAATTAAATAATGACCAGCTACATTATAATTGTCCTCTTCTTTTGTTCACACTTATCAGAGCCTACTGAAGGCTTCATTGGCCTCTGATTTTCCCTGCTCCCCATCAGTTTTGTGCAGTGTGCGCGCTGATCTAACACATACACTTTTTATAGTCTGCTTGGCAAATGTGCAGCATGAATATGATCTGAAACAACAAAAAAAAATTAAGTCCACATTCGTTTAGGATCAAACAGGCAGACTTCAGCACTTTTCTGGTCTGAATACACCATTAGTTGACCAAATGTTTTAATTTAAATTATTTTATTAAGGTTATAAAGATTTACAAGCCAAACAGCAGAAAGGGAGTAAGTTAGTTGGAGTTTTGGGAGTACCTGGATGGTTTATTTTGCCTTATCTCTTATGAACATGCTGCTTTCTTTACAAAGCCATTTTAAGCACAAAATCCTAATAATCTGAGATCTTGTGCCAACACCATGCCCCCTTTCAGTTAACTGATCAATGCACAGGACATGTCTTAAGTTGACCAAGGATTTCTTTAGTTGATTGCAGGCCTAGATGGTATAGGGTTGTATAAGGTGTTTCTTTATGCCTCCTTTGAACACTACTGTATTAAATGATCACTTGTTTCAGTGCAAGTGTTAATTAACAGTGAGCTGCCGTGGGGTATTTATGACACCTGCTGTGTTTTGACACCTTCACTGGTGATGTCCCAGTGTTTATCTCCTATTAAGTGGCTAAATGGCTCATTAGAATGGGCTTTCCCTTTCAAAACATCTATGTGTTCAGCCAAAAAAGCTCATCAGTGTCAGTGTGATGAGCTAATTTAGAGTATACTTGTCTATCTGAAAATCTAAACAGGTAAAACTATGCACATAAGAAATCTGTACTATGATGCATGGCTCTAGTACCTTTTAGAACCTTTTCATTTTTTTTTTAGAGAAATTCTTGCCAACTTCATATGTTTTGTGTTTATTGCTGATAAATTAATGCATGTATTTTTTTTTTTGTCCAGGCGCAGGTGATGCCGTGGAGTTTGGGTTCAGGTGGGACCATGACGTTCGCCAGGCTCCTCCTCCCCCTGTTATTGTTCTACTCTGTCTGTGAAGGTAAGTGCCATATACACTGTAAATCACATACAGTCTTGGATACCGCAACAATAGTATTATATAACGTTGCAAAATAATCACAGATATCATAATCCTTTAAATATATACTCATAAGGTATCCTATATTGTAAATCAATGGGATAGTAGGTGGTATCAAATGGAAAAGTAAGAAATTACAGGAATCTCTCCATCTATGCCATCGACACCGAAAACTCAATCCAAAGTTCTCATATACTTTTGCTTTGTCAATTTGTATCAGTCATATGAGATTTTGCCTCTGTGGTTGATGGGTAATAGTTTTGGAATTGGTTCAGTCATGACTCCTGCTCATGTCTAACAGAAAGTGAACTTCCAAATCACCAAAATTGTCAAAATGGGAAAACTAACTACATTTAAACGTTCCTGGTTACATAAAGATCAATAAATAAATGAATAAATAACAACCAAAATGAGTTATCTAACCTGTCTTATAAGTATTCTGGTTCAATAGCGTATATAGTGTACGTGACGTTTTGGCAGTGGTAGGATAATGTGTCAAATATTTGTATTCAATCAGTGTTTTTTTTCCTAATAATGATGGCGACTGTTTATAATTCCTCCGATGTAGTGTTCCAGTTTACAGTACAAATGCAGAGGAGAGCAGCAGTGACAAACATGAGAGAGCCCTTCACTCTGCTCTGTGGAGCTGGGGCCACTGATTAAATGATTGTCACAACCTTTTTCCATCAAGCACCAGGAATTTGACACAGTTGGTATTATCTCTGCGCTTTTATATTCTGTTGTCTTTCACTCACACAACTGCACACGTTTTCAAAAAAGGACACTGACCTTGTTGAATCCAGCCATATTTTCGCAGGGAGGGTATCTGGTGGAGAACTTATGTATAAAACTCATCTATATTCAAATGATGTATGCAAATGATTAGCTTTAGTTACCCTGAATGGGAAAAAACAAGGAAGATTCCTGTATGTTGAATTAGGTAACTTGTCAGGCATTTGACCCATATTCGACCCAGTCTTCCTGAAGATGTGAGACAGGCCTCTACTTTGACACTGTCTAAATGAAGTGAAGTTGTCAGGTGCCAGGTCTGGGAATTGAACTCGGGACCTTTGTGATTTGAGGCAAAACTAGAAGCAATTCAGCTACTAGTTATTTGGCATCACTGAAGATTCAGGAAAGACATGCTTCAGAAATAATTTTACACCAAAAATGTTAGTGTTGTAAATGGTATGGTACTGTTTTTTGCTATTCCTACCAGTGACGTGCGGTGAGGTTCATGGCTGGTGAGGCACTGATGTCGTCACAATAAGATTTACAAACATGTTAACCAGGTGTCAGCAAGTACATTTGGCCCCAGATCAGTTTCTCTCCCAGTGACTTGGGGCCAGAATTAAAAAAAAGAATTTCAAAATAAAAGTTCCGAAGTCCATGTGAAATTGCTCTAATCGTTCGAATTGTTGTATTGTTTTGTATCCTTATTCTGGTTCCCCAATTTCCAATGGATTTAAGTCATTAAATTAATTAATTCTTACCATTTCGTACCACTCTGTTTGAAAAGAGCGAGTTTTTTATCCCATAGTCTGGAGCAAACCCTTTAGCTCCTTTAGCGTTGGTCTTCCTTTAATTATAACCTCCTGCTTTGACCGAAAGTCCACTTTAGAAAACTGTTTGTGCTTTAATATGTACTCTTACTCCATTTAAAAAGTAGGGACAGACATGAAGAAAAAAGTGAACGAATTGATAAATTTGATTTGCTAACTCTAAATTGTAGCTTGCTGTCACTATTCTGCAGGATCCCTGGGCTCATGAATGCCCCCTACCATGAGGCCAGGAAACTACATGCCTCACCCAGCACCTTTTCACAGCCGCTTAAAGCAGCAGCGCACTGCTGATCAGTCCATGTGAGGCACGAACGGCCAGTGCCTCTCCGCATGTCTCTTCTCAGTATTTCAACCGTAAATATACAAATTCAGTGATTTTGAATAAAAAAAGAATAAAAATTGCAAAGTTAAATAGAAAATAGCTTTATAGTACAACTCATTGGATAAATATAACCATTTCATTTACTTTTTCTCTGTGATGTCAGGTGAGGCACAGCGTCACCTGCCTCCCCTGACTGCACGTCACTGATCCCTACTCAGGTCTGGGTATTAGATTACGTTTAAAAATTTGAAAAAAAAAAAAAAAAATCAAGATATGAACCCACTGTGCCATAATGAGCCGTATTCACTCTACAACATCACATTATATTTTTTACTGTTACAAAACACTGAAGCTGATAACATTTCCAACTACGTCCCTGACCCTCGGTTAACCCACCAAGATTATCCTATCCGAAGCCATGATCTTGTGCTCAGACAAATTGACAGAACAGAACGCAGTGTCTTAGATTCTTACGGTTCTGCTGTTTGCACTTCAAAAGTCTGGCTCCTCTGCGCTGTCTTGTCTCTGTATTCTGTATGGTCCACTGCCTCCTCAGCTGATCAAAGCACATCACTGCTCCTCACTGATCTTCAGACTAAACAGCTTGTGTAGCCTCCTCCAACATGGATCTCTATTAACCTCTCATGGTGTCTCAAACTGTCCAGTAATAGTCTAATTTAAGACCACAGTATGACATATTTAAAGAAAGGGTAAATATTACACTTTTATGGGGTATTAATTGCTATGACATAACATATTTAGATTGCCATGTTTTTGGTTTGAAAATGCTCTATTTGCCAAAAAACAATGTATTCAAAAGTTTAATTTGTTTCAGTTTAGTTTTTGATGCTCTGTCTCTCGCTGTTCAGTGACAGGAGGTCTGGGCAAAGCGGGGCCGTGTAGTGGGAGCATGGGGAACGTTGGCTTGTGCGCTCAGCCTTAGACAAGATGCGTGGTCTTGTATACCTCACCGAAAGGACAGTTCAGACAGTGCCCGGGAGAGACTGCAAGATCACTCAAACAAGCACAAATGATTCAGAAAACCCCTTCTGGCATGTTTTTGCTGAGGGAACAAAGATATAACTTGGAAGAAAGCTCCAAAAAGTTGATTTAACATAGAGCATCCCTCTCTTTATTGCTATAAAATTAACTAGCTGTTATAATTTGAACTTAAAATGACATGCTGGGGCACCTGTAGGCCTGTCATGATAACGCATTTTGAATTTATCATGACAGGCCTAGATACTTGCTTTTCAAATGAGGAAAGGAAGAAGTAGGTTTTTAAATCAGCCTTGTTCCTTGCTTTTTAATCCCTTTGGTACTTTGCTGGTATTCACATGCATGAATCCTGTCCACTCGCACATAATTAGAGCATCTTTTTCAGACAGAAAAAGTGAGACCAACCTTCTTGCATAAACGATACGCTTTCATCCCAAAGTGTCTCATAATGACTCACGTGGTTCATTCTTACAAGGTTGTATATGAGTGCTTTATAATTAGATTAATGCAGCATGCAGCAGTCAAATTTTTGTCATTTTTTTTCTGGGTAGAAATATGAATGATAATTAAAAATTATTTTGTCTTTTTCTAGGCTTCAACCAGCCTCCGATCTTCTTGAACAATTTCTTCACCACGTACCTCCTGATCTATGAAGACCTGGGCGTGGGTAAGTGTGTGAGCTGTCAGCGTGTTTGATGTAGTCTTGGTCTGGAGACTATAGTAAAGCTGTATCTTTGCCTGTCGCTCTGGGAGGGTCCACTCTCTCTTCATAAACGTAGAGACAGAGAAAATAAGTGGAGATGAGAGTCAGGCTGGACACTGACAGGAGAGCAGTCTCTTCACAGCAGCTGCTATTGTTCTTGAGGTTTTTGGGTTTTAAGTACAGTTTATATTTTGTTGTAGCTTTGGAGACACATGTGCTAAACTCATTTGAAGCACTTCTTGTAGCCAGATGGTAGGGCTGAATGATTTTGGAAAAATATGGAAGTGTCTTTTTCTGATCGATTTGCAATGTGTTTTTTTTTTTTATGGGAGGATTCAGTTCAAAGTTAAAAGATGAACTAACTATACAAGAATCCCATGCATCTTCAGAACATGTAGAAGTCTTTAATTTATGTAAAACCTGCTAATCCTGTAGTTTAAATGAGCTATTTTGTTGTTTGCAGAGGAAATTATGCTATGTTTGTGATTTGCTAATTGCGACCATTCAAATTGCTGTTTTGATTCAGTTGTGCCTAAACTAAATTGAGTTGGCATTGCCTATGTTCAGATTCTTCTGTTCTATAACTACCTAATACTGGATAAGGGCTTCTATTTCATCTTTTGAAAATCCTTTGTAAAACCAAATAATACATGTTTACATAGTATTCTTAGCTTTCTTTTGCAAAGGTGAATTATAGTTCCACTGTACGCTGGATTCCTGTGAGACCAGTGATTTCCTTTTATTTATTTTTATGATTTTTGTAGCAGTGATTGACAGGGCAATTTGAAGATGTCTGGCTTTTCATCCACGGGGTGTCACTGGCCTGGAAATCAAATCCTTTATATAGGATTGAGCTTATTTCTTTATCACATGACCTTACACTCTCCCCTGCTCTTGACTCATGGGATTTTTTTTTTTTTTTTTTTTTTAGAATTTAAATCTCTAAAACTTTATTTCTCAAAAGATGTTTTAGGATGTGGTTTAACTTGACTTAGGCTGTGTCCGAATGTCCTCCCGAGTCCCTAACCCCTCATTCACTACATATCCCTGTAGTCTTTACTGGACTCAATAGTGCACTCATTCACAGACTGATTCGGACATGCAGCTCAATTCATTCGGGTCCTCTAAACTCTGATAAAACTTGATTTCTGTAATAAATATTGATCCGATTTGACTGGTACACAAGTATTTATGGACTAATGAATACCTGTGTATTTATTACACAAGTATCTATGTGTACATAAATACATGTGCTCCAGCTTGACAAACATGCATGGTTATTATTAGTCCATACAGGACAAATAGTAATGGTTATTATTATTCCTGTATGGACTAATAATAACCATACAGGCTTGTCAAGCTGGAGCACGTGTAAACGGACTGGATTATTCATTTTATTATCTGAGAAGTGGAAATTATCGCTCTCTTAACAGCTTGAGCTAAGGTAAGCAGCTAATGCTAAAAACTTTACACCATAACGGTTTATTTAAGAGTGTTTTATTCAGTGCTTGTATCTGCTTTCATTCAGTCGTGTTGTATCCATCTGTTGCCGCGCTGTTGTTTTTCCAACTCTCTCAATGCCTTGTGGTCTTTATTGACCGGTCTAGTGACCACTGATGCCCCCTACTTTTCAAGGTGCAGTTGTGGGAAATTTTGAGTGCTCTACTTATTCACCAACTGGACATTTGGACACCATTAAAAATGGCATGACCCCTAATTAGTGCTCTAACTAGGGAATAATGTGGACATTCAGACACTTAGTGTGAGTTTTAGTGTAAACTCATTATTGATATCAGGTATTAGCTGAAAGGACTTCAAAATGCCACCAATAAAGGCAAATGAAACTTATGAAAGTCACCTCACTCATATGTATAGTAAAATGTAAGTATAGATAAACTTCAAACTTGGATTTCAATGCAAAGAGAAAGATATTTCAATATCAACAGACACAGACAACGGAATGTAATTTTCATTACAAAATAATGGTCTTTCCTTTAATATTACTATGTGGTAGTATTTCTGTAATAGATCAAGACAAATGTGCAGAAATCATCAAAAGTTTGCCTTTTTTCAGTTAAAACCAGAAGTCTTACAAAAAACCACTGTCTTACATGAAATCGTAAATGACCTGTTTTAGGTCATTTATTATTACCAAAATTATTTATATGTGCTAAATTCCAAAATAATGAGAAAAGGATTTTTTAAATACAATTTTGCGTTACTTTCTTCAAAGTCAGAAGTTTATGGACAGTAAGATTACTATGACTTTAAACAGTTTGGGAAAACCCAGATGATGAAGTCATGTCTTTGGATTGACTTTGACTTTGGATGAATAATTAGAGACACACCTGAGGATGTATTTGAAAGCACACCTGAAACACACCACTTCGTGCAACATCATGGAAAAGTCAAAAGAAATCAGCCAAGATATCAAGAAGAGAAAGATATCAGGATATGAGAGACAAAGACCTGTGTTTTTAGAGATACGTTCTGTGGTCTGACAAAACTAAAGTTGAGCTGTTTGGCCATAATGAGCATCGTTACGTTTGGAGGAAAAAGGGGGAAACTTGCTAGCCTGACAACACCATCTCAAGTGTGAAGTACAGGGGTGGCAGCATCACGTTGTGGTGTTGTTTTACTGCAGGAGGGACTGGTGCACTTCACAAAATAGATGGTATCATGAGGAACAAACATTATGTGGAAATACTGAAGCAATATCTCAAAACATCAGCCAGGAATTTAAAGCTTGGGCGCAAATAGAACTTCCAACTGGACAATGACCCGAAGCATACTGCCAAACTGGTGACAAAGTGGCTTAAAGATAACAAAGTCAATGTTTTGGAGTGGCCATCACAAAGCCCTAATCTCAGCCCTGAAAGACCTGAAAAGGCATGCGTGAGCAAGGCGGCCTACAAACTTGGCTAAGTTACACCAATTTTGTCAGGAGGAATGGGCCAAAAATCCTGCTAACTATTGTGAGAGTCTTGAGGAAGGATATGCAAAACATATCACCCAAGTCATACAGTTTAAAGGCAATGGTACCAAATAATAATGAAATGTATGTAAACCTCTGACTTTGAAGAAAATAATGAAAAATCCTACTCTCATTATTAGTTTTAATACTAGTTTTATTATCACTTAGTAACTGGGTTTTTGAATTATTCACATCCCTATAGTACAGTATTAAGATCAAGAGGGTAAGCGAGTCAGATATGTGGCATTTTGAGTCTTATTTACTGCCTTGTATTAAGTCGTTACATGTTACTGAATTGTTGTATGTAGCAGACACAATATTATTTTGTGTGGCGTGGTTTGGCTGCCCACCTGCCCTCCCTCAGTACCTCTCTGTTTCGTTTGGCCTGATCCCAATCATGTGGCTAAACGTTCTGCGCCAGAGCCAGAGCAGCGAGAGGCTCCAGCACACACTTCATCCTCATTAGAAACAGCAGCTCTGCCCAAATCTATGCACTCATGTCTATGTCCACGAGTCTAAGGCAATGGCACTCACCCAGACTTTGATCAAACAGCACAATTACTATTTCATCAATATTTATCAGATTTTTTTTGTACATAACACCATACAATGCTTTTGTGTATTTTACTAATTGTATCATACTTATAATATATACCATTTAATATTTTTAGCACAACAATTCAATTCAAGAAAGATGCAACTGTTTTATGTATGTATTTGTGTATCGTGCATTTGTGATTTATTTTTTATTTAAATTTTTTTGCTAATATCATCTCAGTATCAAAATACAAGGTGCCACAGTAGGGGCTGTTGTCCTTAGGCAAGACACTTCACCCACATTGCCTAATAAATTGTGTGTGTTGGTGATGGTCGGAGGGTTTGATGGTGAAGATTTACTTTTTACAATTTAAAATATACTGTAAATCACATATGGCAATGATCCTAATTTGTCATCATTCTGAAACCCTTTGTGATATGGGGAAGTATGGGTATGTATGGGGTTAAAGGGGTGATACATTAGAGGGGAGTAAAGGGGGCACCTCATTTCCCTGTATCTGCCCTGTGTATTGCCCTGTTTTCTGGCCTGTGCCCGTAGACCAGCGTGTCCTCTCACAGCTGGGACTGAGGCCAGGCGTGTTGGCTCTGCTCTGCTCCTCTGTCACTCATGTCCCTGGACTGGTCATTACGGCACTGGGCTATGGTCACACTATAATCATTTGTCTGAATTATTGTTTATTAGTCCAGCAGATGTCCTCGTCCAGGAGGCCTTCCTCTACATAAACACATGTTAGTGTGTGCCATGTGCTGCAGTAAAACTACTTTAAACTCTGGCAAAAATATGAACAGCAGTTTAATGGGTTCAGGCCAACTATTTTATCCAAAAAACTTGTTATGTTTGGGAGGTGTAGATGTTTAAGATAATTTTATGCTAGTACAGAATGTATATTATAATGTGAGCAATAAGAATGCATATTCAGATAACATTGGTTTCTGTTACTGCTAGGGCAGGGGAGTGACGTGGCCAAAAATACAACAACATGTATGTCTTGTATTAATTGACATTTGCTTTATTTAAATTTGATTTGTTAAAACGAATATGTATGTCTCGTATAACTACACAAATATAAACAAGACAGACTGGTCATCAGTGCAAAATAGTTACATTTATTCCTCCAAACGACATGTTTTTACAGAGGAGGTTGTAGACCTCTTCATTACAAGGCCCCAAAATAAAAGTGAATCGATGAATTGATTTCATTAAAATTGGACAAATAATCCTTCTTACCCCTGCCTCTTATTGGAATATTTCCTCCACTTGTGGTTGTGGTTAAATTCTTCAACATTAAGCCAGTACATTTTTTTTATTTATGACACCCAAGTCTTAGATAAACAAAAAGAGTTGTGAAAATAAAGGTATACAACACACTTATTAGACACTGCCCATTCCTGAAAGTAATCTTTATTCAAACTTTTATTCTTTCATTTAAGAGTGATTTGAGAAGAATGTAAAATCTGAACTTTATAATATATTGTTGTAATTTCTTCAAAGTTTTCTTCTTCCTGTGGTCCGTTCATTTGTCCTGACTTGATGAGTGTAAATGAGTACCTGTCTCTTGTCTGGGATCCAGGAACAGTGACACAGCACATTGATCAGGTTTCTTTAAAGTGCATTGGTGACTCTGTCACCATAGAGATGTTTGGCCTTTGACTGATGTAACATCATAGGTTTGAGCTTTACACAATGACTTTGAAACATTTATAATCGCTCCTCTGACATAATAATGGTGGGTTAAACCAGTCAGTCTTAGCTCTTTGTATGCACACCATATCATTTCCACTATGATATTTGGCTTTTTAATACAAGTATGGAAATAACCTTGAACTAACGCAATTAGATGCCTTATTAAAGTTTTAAATGCTTTTGAACACTCTTTGCATACATTAGAATATTGTATATATTTAGGAAGCTGGTAAAAAAGCTATTGTAGCATTTATTTCTGCTTTTATGTTCACACAAAGCACAACTGGAGTCATATGAAAGTGTATGGACTTTTAAAACATTTAGGAGCACCTACAAGGGACTAACTATAAACTGCAACAAATAGAACTGCCTAAAATATAATATCATCACTGCACCATGATGAAATCAGATCTGAACCAAGACACAAACAGGTCTAACCAGGTCTGGACTGAGTGGACTCAGGTTGTCACAATACTAACATTCAATTTTGAGGCTTGGTTTAATACTTGATAATGATTTTGACACTGCAATGATAGTAAACAATGTAATATGTGATGCGAATAATATCCAAATCACCTGAGGTCATGAGGTTTGGGCAATGACCAAAAGGGGAAGATTGCTGATACTAGTGTTCCAAATGAGTTTCCTCCATGTGTGACTGGGTGCTCCCTTAGAGATAGGCTGAGGTGACTCGGAGGCCCCGGGAGGCCCCGGGAGGCCCCGGGAAGACCCAGTACACGCTGGAGGGACTGGTCTGTTCGTGTGCTTTGTATGTTGAAAGGGGAGTCTAGGGATCCCTGTTTAGACTGCTGCCTCTAATATTTGGTTCTTGTGTAACCATGCAGTCCTACACAAGTTCTGATATAGACCACTCTAAAACGATTCAGATTCTATTTGATTTATGTGGATTTTTTTTTTTTTTTTTTTTGTTCCTAGTATTGATACAAAGGAGTTGTAATGATTACTATCTGGTTATTGATTTTATTTGTTTTTTGACAACTATAGTCTGGACTTGAACTAAGCCACCACAAAACCAGAACTGTGCCTGGACTAAACTTGACTAAAACTGGACTAAAACTGGACTAAACCTGGACTAAACCTGGACTAAAACTGGACTAAACCTGGAGTAAAACTGGAGTAAAACTGGACTAAACCTGGAGTAAAACTGGAGTAAAACTGGACTAAACCTGGAGTAAAACTGGAGTAAAACTGGACTAAACCTGGAGTAAAACTGGAGTAAAACTGGAGTAAAACTGGAGTAAAACTGGAGTAAAACTGGAGTAAAACTGGACTAAACCTGGAGTAAAACTGGACTAAAACTGGACTAAACCTGGACTAAACCTGGACTAACACTGGACTAAACCTGGACTAAAACTGGACTAAACCTGGAGTAAAACTGTAGTAAAACTGGACTAAACCTGGAGTAAAACTGGACTAAAACTGGACTAAACCTGGAGTAAAACTGGACTAAACCTGGAGTAAAACTGGACTAAACCTGGACTAGACCTGGACTAAAACTGGACTAAAACTGGATTAAAACTGGACTAAACCGAGACTAAAACTGGACTCAACTTGGACTAAAACTGGACTAAACTTGGACTAAACCTGGACTAAAACGGGACTAAACCTGGGCTAAAACGGGACTAAACTTGTACTAAAACTGGAATAAAATTGGACTAAAACTGGACTAAAACTGGACTAAAACAACCTTAAGTTATTTCTCTAAACCTGGTTCAAAGTGTACAGTGGAGATGGGCTGCCTGGCTTTGGAGCTGTGGGTGGTGCAGACGGAGCATACAGTTATTTATCAAAGACGTGAGGGAAAATGTTTGAACAGAGCATGGATTTTTGATCTGAGTTACACTTCCTCCTCCCTCTCACATGGGGTCTATCCGGGGAGCCGTCTGAAGCAAGAAGGTGTTTCTCTTCAGATGAGTGTGATAGACAGAGCCTGCACCAGGATAGCATTTGTGTAGATAAAGGACTTTGACTTTTACTGCAAACATTTTATAAATAGTGTCCATTTTATTTTTGTTTTCTCTGTTTCAGTACGAGTATGAATTCACGTATTCAGAGTCATGTATTAAGAGAAAAAAAGATGAACTATATGGTTTAAAACATCAGCAGTTTTAGGGCATGAAAAATGTTATTCTGTAAGCAACAGCAGACTTGAAGTGTAGGCTTTTACCTGCAGAAAAATGTAGTGTAAATTATGTATGTTGCTTTAGTTCACTAAGTTTGCGGGTTTAAGCATATATAGGCCTAGGTGAGACATACAGTACAATACATTTAAACATGTATCAGACTAGTATTGCAAAAAGCAAGCACTGATAATAAAAAAAAAGTCAGACAGAGAATGATCTTGAGCTGTATCAGAACAAGTATAACACACATAGACTAGTAGACGCCGATGAACCACTATGGAGCCTGTCTGTACGACTGAGGGATTACACCGATATAAGACCACATAGTAATATAAAAGAAAGTACTACAATTTACTACATTTTTTTCTTTTTCACATTATTATGGTATCAGAATCGGTATTGAGTAACGAGTCTATTCCTTAGTACAGAAATCAAATTGAAATTTTAGTATTTAGTAGATATTTGGTGAACATTGTAGCCAGGAATGCAACAAAGTAAAATTACCAAAGTACTGTACTTAAGTATACAAGTAAATTTTACAGTGGATACTTTTACTTTTACTTCACTACATTTGGGAGATGGCATCTGTGCTTTCTACTCCACTACATTCTTGAACATGTCAAAGTATTTTTTATTATTGTTGGAGAGCTGTTGAAAAGGCTGAGGGATTTATTTTTTACACGTGTAGTCTGAGCAAACAAAAATATACTAAACAACTCAATTTAGTTGTTTCTGTTGGACAAAATTCAGCACAAATCTTTATCAAAATCACTACATTTGAAGCTTTACTAGATGTGAAAACCTGCACAAAATACTTGTACTTAAAGAGTAAAAAGAACATTTCTAAATAGATACTTTAATACTTTTAATTAGGTAGATTTCTTCATACGATACTTACACTTTTACTTGAGTATTTTTTGCTCCAGCACCACTGATTGTAGAAGGGGAGACAAATGATTCTGCTATTGACTGGAAACAGCGGTGTAAGCTCTATTGGCAAAGAGTGCATTTGTTCTGCTCACTTGAATAACTCAGACATTCACTTAGCATGAACAGAGGAAGAGATAGGAGAAGTATCCTAAAATATACCCACAATATTCCTGCAGATACTTAAAATTGAGTTGTTTTTTTCAGGTGTTACTTCGGGCAACACCAAAATCTCTAAATAAAATCTGCAGCTCATTGAGGAAGGAATACAGAATCACTCTTTTAGTTTTCAGAATTAAAGCCATTTACAAAGCATATCCTTTAAGTCAAATCTACGTCATGTTATGTTGATGTACTATCTCAGCATTGGTATTAAAATAAACCATTCAAGGAAATACAACACTGCCTATGTGTTACTGCGCAGTTCATTTTTCATGTATCTTTATTTATACAGAGAGAGAGACTACTCAGACTCTCCTTTTTATGGGTGTCCTGTTAAAATACAGAACATTATAAAGAAAAACACAGCAAATAACTACATAGAGTCATTTATAAAACATTAAAAACAGGTGCAGGTGTGATTATAAATGTTTATCACCATATTATTAAAGTGCATTAGTGGCACCAATGTCTTCAGTTTTGCACGTCCTTAAAATATATTCAATTTTTGGGAAGGAAAATAACCCATTTCAATTGTAGCGCAGCCGGTTTTTAGACATAGACAATCATGAGATCTTGTATTAAAAGTTCAGCAAGCAAATGGAATATTCAGGCAGTCTATCAAGTATTCCCTTATAAATAAATTGACAGATAGCGATGGCCAACTTACTTTTTCATAGAGTGTACAGTGATGGGTTTTAAATTCATCACATGTTACGAAACGAAGGGCTGAATGAAAGCATGTATGTCAAGGTTTCAAAGTAGAGGCTGAAAATGAAAGGGAAACTTAAACATGGTTGTGACACAGGGGATACTGTACTGTCTGTAGTTCGGTAGAGAATCTGACGCTTCATTTATTTTAAAACTTGTGCACAGACCAGGCTGTTTGTACATTCAAATGCATAAAAATATGTGTGGATGTATCCTAGTGTTTTAGCATTTCAAATGAAGTTCACAATAACACCATACACGCCTCTGTTGTGAGTTATTCCTACAGTATATAATTTATGATAATACAGCGTTAGTTTGTTGTGATGCCGCATTAACGATGGGGCTTACTATAATTGCAGCATGTTTTAGTTTACAGTACGGTATATTTATGCCAGATGCCCTTCCTGGTGCCCTCTGTTTTAATTGACTGCGTTTATTGACACACAGAGCATCATTGCTGTAAATATGTCTCTATTGTCACTATTATAATGGACTAGAACAAATATGACAAATATGAGAGAACCAAGACTTCAAAGTCGGCTAAGCTTGGAATAAAATAGAACTTAAATGAATAATGTACATATCTGTGCTAAAATGAATGCAAAGCAGGACTTGAACTGCAACCCTCCTGCACCATCAAATGAATTATATTGTCCCCATACACTATACTGAGAGGTTATATGAAAAAAAAAAAGTTTTATATTGAATAAGAGATGGGAGAAAGAAGCAATAACATAGCAGTTGTTGTTCTGGGGATATGCAAAATTAGAAAATTGATTGTATCTATCAAAACTATTAAAATGGGCAGATTTACAATAGAAAAAAAACAAAACACTATTTTCAATGTGTTTAAAGTAATACTTTGAACTGGGTAATTTCAAAGTTCATTCATCTTTTACTTGAACTACAACTTCTACAGGCACCATTTTGCACATTGCCTATCGCCTGAATATTACCATCTGAAAAATCCCAAAAATCCCTCAAAATTCTAAAATATAAATACATACACTACCAGTCAAAAGTTTGGACTGTGCACTTAGCAATGCTGTCAATCAGACCTGTTGCTAATGCTAGCGGGAGCAACCTCAAGTAAAGAAGGCAGCTGATTAGTCTCTGCTCAATGTTCATATCTTGAGTTATGGGCACAATCCAGGAATACCAGAACGGGTCAATACGAGCATTTTAAGACCAAAATGACGTACCTGACAGCAGCATTTGCAGAGAGAGGGGTGACAGTTTTCAAATGTAAAGCAAATTGGAGCCAGAGTTGATGGAGCAGGAAGCGCAGCCCCATGAACATTTTCTATTTGGAACTTAATAGCTAGCAGGTTAGCTATGTCCATTTATATATATATATACATATATATATATATATATATATATATATATATATATATATATATATATATATATATATATATATATATATATATATATATATATATATATATATATATATACATAATCTATGGTTACCAGATTATTAAATTACGACTGTGTCACCAACGCATCCAGTTTTTGGTTTTCCTTGGAGCGTATTCCCTTTGCTACATAATTCCACATAATATCTTGCTCCATATATTTGATGTCTTCTGTATGAGTATAAAATGTAAAAGTAGTAAGAAAAACCCAAAACCCTTGGATGATGGGTGTTTCTAAACTTTTGACTGGCTGTGTATTTGTGTCAAAAATGGCTGTCGAGTAGCTAATTCTAATGTAGATCCTTGCCTGCTTCAGTTTAGACCTCCTCTCAATGCTTCTTCTTAATACATATCACATTGTATATTATAATTGTTGTTTCTTGTTATCGCCTTTGGTGTTTTGGATCCATCGAGGTGCCACATGCAGGCGGTGGTCCCATTCACTTTGAGGACAGGCTGCTGTATTAAAACTGATATTTAAACTCTGTGGCAGATAACAGTGTAAGAGCGCACTGTTACGAAATGGGATGTGTAATTAGATGTGAAGAATACTTTGATTAAACGCCCTCATCTCCTAATACACTTTGCCCTGATTCGGCAGATTAAGCCCTCAGCTGAGCAGTTAACTCGCAGAGGAGGAGGCAGAGACACATTTGTTCAGCATGGGGAACCTCTACTTCTCTGTTGGGATATCCAGAGTACTCACAAGGAAGTCTTAAATTGTATTATGTACATTAGAGCATTTACTGTATGTTTTGCCTTGAAATAACACACTCACAAAAATCATATCAATATGATCCAGAGGAAAGTAATGTTCTAAAGCTGCTTTGATGAATACATTTTAACTTGTTTTGTAGAATCAAATATACAATTGAAAAAACACTTACCACAACTGTCTGTGTAATTCCTCAGTCATCCAGGTATGATCCATAGTAAAAGAAAAATTCTTATCTGTCGACTGGACAGGAATGGAGGCCTTAGACATCATCCATCTCCTATTTATACCACCATTCTTAGACCTATATCTGAACAAAGAATATCAGTATTCTGATAGATGTAGTTTACAAACTCACAAAATCAGAGCTTTTGACCTGGTTTAGGGTTATCATTAATTACTTGGCTTGTCTACATAAAACAAAAACTGGTATGAAGTCCAGCATCTTCTGTAGGGCTGAACGATACAAAATAAATCACTCATTCTTACCTTCTATATGTAGAAATATGGCAATAAATATTTGAAACACATTTATTCCTCTAAGCTTGAACTCTGCTCTTAGTGATGTGATGTAATGTGGCAGATACTTAGGCCTGTCACGATAACATATTTTGCAGTACAATATATTGCTTAAGAAAATATAAATGATAAATGATCATCTTTAAACAAATGTATTGTAGTCATTTTTATTTCCTGACATAGAATTATCCACAACAAACTATTACAAATATAGACTAGGGATCAAAAAACAATCTGCAGTAAATAAATAGCAGAATGAAACACTTCAGTAGTTGGTTAGTATCTGTAATGAGTCATAGAAGTGATTTATTCAACCTTCTACAGCTCAAATCTAATTGTAAAACTGGAAAAAAACGAAAACATTCCGCACTAGTACAAAGAAAAAGTACACTTGATGAATATAGACCCCCGAAACATATACTGAACGATAAGTCGATGTAGTAATTATCATGACAGACCTGCATATACTTAAACTAACCCAGGATTGGCTGAGAAAAAAAAACAAAAAAACCCCCAAAACATTAAAAAGCCCTTAAATTCAAGTAATTACACATCTGTAAAATCAGCATAAATTAAGTTAAAATTTCTTCTCCTAAATAATATTATAGAGATTTTGCTATTTTCTTCTCTTAGTGTGAGCTCCTTAGAGAACCTCAACAAACCTGAGTTTATTTGCACCTACTTTTTAAATCTTTCTCATTTGTTTCGTCGGTTTCCTTTTGAACTCCCCTGATCCCTGCATTGTTCTAGGGCCACAGTAAATACCTTGCACTTTTAATTAGCGCCGCTGCATTTCTAATTCAATAAGAATTTGCGAGCAGGGAGTAGCCTCAAGGAAGGACTTAGACCCTGCCCAAAATGTGTTGATGGTGCTCCCCTTTGCTAATTTTAGAGGAGGAATTATGTGCCCTGGATAGGACGTTTTTATATCTTTCAATCACTATTAGAAGTGCACGATGTAACTTCTCTGGAGGGTTCATACCTGCTCGTCTCCACCCACATCTAGTTAAACGTGAAATTAAAAAAATACAAGTTTTAAGCTCTGCCCGTTGTTCTTAATTCTTAATTAATTAGACCTATGTAGTTCCCCAGTTTTAATACTTTTACGTGAAAAACCTTGCAATTCAATATATTATCACAGTCCACGATATTATTGAGTGTTTTGACTAGGACACTGTAATTTTGAAGTGAGATATATTGATGGAGATGATAAACTACTTTGTGCCACTGACACAATAACCCAAGAGCACATTTAAACCACAAAAACTATTCTGAATTTACAATATTGTTAAAAAATTCTCAGCTGCAAGAAATAAAGAGTAGAAAGAGACACTTTAGTACTTAGTTTGCGTGAGTTTGTGATGAGTCTTAGAAGTTATTTATTCAAACTTGAACAGCTTAAATATTATAGTATAGCTAAAGAAAAGAAAAACCTAAAACAAGTCCCAGTAGTGCACAGAAAAAGTACTGACCCCCCTAAAATAAATATTGTTCCAGCTTTCATATATCGAACGAAAAGTCGATAGTTTTGACAATACGATATCATGATTTTTCAGCTACTGTTACGTGCCTAAAAGTAAATGAGGCATTAAGTCACGTGTTTTCAGTAATAATACTATAACATTTAAGATCGAGCTTGTGGTCTTTTGTGGGATACAATCACATGCAAGATCACACTCTGTGGCTCTGTTTACACCCACACCAACAATCTCTTCACCATCTGTTTTCTGGACTTATCACATTATTGGAATCTCATGAAAACAATTACATTACATGTGCGTAATCATATTTCTGTCGTATTGTTCACACCTGTGCAGGTTCTGACAAAGAAAATGAGCCAAAAAACAGAAAACGTACGTGGCAAAGACAAAAATAAAAGGGGGGATGTTAAAGATTGAAAGAGTTATTTTAAAATGCGTTGTCTTCCAAATACAACAGCTGCTCTAACCATCCATAATCCATACCCCGTTGATTAACCGACACATTTCACAACGCGTTTATCTGAATTTTTTGTGCATGTAAACACCATAAACTATATAAAGAAGTGGACTAAGTGAGTGTGACATCACCTATAACGTTTGGCTCCAGTCAAATGAAGCTCATCGAGGCCAGTTGTTAAAAGGGACAAATTCGGAGCCAATTTCCATATTAGGATTTCCAACCGGGAGTATCATAGCAACCAAAGAGTCAGTTTGGAGCAGGCTGTTTGGAGGTAACTCCCCTTCCCGCCCGCACTGCCGGTTTAGCAGGGAGCAGGCGCTTAGCAACGCTGTCAGTCAAACCTGTTGCTAATGCTAGTGGGAGCGACCTTAGGGAAAGAAGGTGCCTGATTTGTCTCTCATTTATGGTCATATGTGGCCAAAATGTGACTGACAGCAGCAGTTACAGAGAAAGGGGTGACAGTTCTCTAGTGTAAAGTAAATTGGAGCCAGAAGTGTGTGCGTGCTCACTTCCTGTTTGGAACGTGGCGGCTAGCAGGTTAGCTATGTCCATTTTTATGTACAGTCTATATTAACCACACACCATAAAACAGATTTGATTATTCTAGTTACTTGATCTTTGCTGGTCACTGTACTCACTAAGTTAGGCCAAATAAAAGGCACAGGCTTGTAGTTCTCATCAGTAATTTAAAAAGAAATACACACTATATTTTAAACATTTAATTAATCCATCTTTAGCAGTACTGACACATACGAATATATACACAAATGTCTGAACAAATCAAATAACATTACGGATTTCCATTACTTTCCATCAAGAGAAAAAAGTGTAAAATACTGCACTTTGTATCACCACCCCCACATCCAATACACATTAAAAATCTGCACTTGAACCGCGTTAGATGCCATTTAAGATAAAGGGATAGCCCTGTTGAAATCAGATCTTGAGAGTGCTCAATATATAATTAATGGGTGGTTGTTTTTCCCCCTGTCTAGAGATGGCTTCACCTCCGTCATTGTGGATAGGGTTTTGATCTTATTTTGGCAGACCTGTACTGTCAGGCCTGTCCCGTGGATTCCTGAGTGGATTCTGTATAACCGGAGCTGACTGGCTGCGTGTGGGACTTCTGTTTGGGTTGAGTCAATCATCTCTTATCTCTCCTCTGTGGTGCCCTCTCCCCCCTCTCTCTCTCACCCCTCTCTCTCTCTTTCTCTTCCCTCTCTCCGTTCTCCCTCTCGTCTCTCTCTAACCCCTCTCCCCCCTCCCCTCCCTCTCCCCCAGGAAATAATGGGGTCCATGGTTCAGCGCTGTCTGCAAACACCCCATCCATCATTGCGTATCCCGCTCTATATTCTCTGTGCTTACTAACCACGCTATTGCATTTATAGGATTATTATGGGCCATTGCATGCTAACAAATGTCAGGTTTTGATTTTGATCACTTTTATTTCAGTTGAATGAATGATTTAGTTATTTATCTATGTTTTCTTTACGATTTATTTGAATCTTACTAGAGTCAAGTATTGTTATAGGACCGGGTAACATCCAATACAACTACATTTCAACTAGAGCCAGCGTTTTCTTTTTCTTCAAATATTTTTATTATACTGAATATTGTGGAAGTTACTTTTTGTGTAAATTGATAGTGAAATCCATTAGGGGAGACACAGTGGTTAGGGCAGCCCGAAGGTCAGACAATTGATTCCTGCTTGGATCAAGTTCTGTCATTGTGTCCTTAGGCAAGACACTTCACCCTGCCTAGTCTTAAAGTGGTATATGAGTGATTGTTGGTGATGTCAGGGGTTAATGGCACAGATTGGCAGCCGTGCTTCCTTCGGTAACTGCAATAGAAGCTCGCCACCACTGAGTGTGGAGTGAATGAATAATGACTACAGTGTAATGCTTTGAGAGGATTCAACAAACCTGTAAATCACATTATAAAAACATAATATTATTATTAAATACATTTGTCACAGTTCTGCTTGTTTTCTGCCTGTTTTGTTTTTCCCCAGTCTGGTTCCGTTCCTTTTTTTGCTGCCTCCCCAGTTTTCCCTGCATCTGATACTAATTGCTAATCGGGGGGTAGCCTATATGTTCTGGTTTTGTTCAGTTTGGTTTGCTGGATTGTATTGTATTTTCCGTTCATGCTTTTGTTCATGTCATTTGATCATTTATTCACCTGGAAGGCACGCAGGCTCTGTATTTTCCAATAAACCGGTCATATTCACTGAGACAAGGATTTTGGCTGTTTTCTTTGTGCTGTACGTGAGTCCTTTTTGCTGCCTGCGTGACAATATCACACTGTTTTCTGATCACTAACATACCTGGAATTGTTTTGTTTCATTCAAACATGTTATACACACAAACCCTGCATATTTAGGCTTGGAGTTCTTCTCTTAGACAGAAAACACTCCATCTTGTGATGTCATATGATAATACTGGAAGTTCTCCATACATACACTTTTACTAGAATCATTTGGATAATTTCAGCCATGGAATTGCCAATCTCTATTGAATACAAGGTAAAAGGTAGCCGTTAACTTGAAGACTACTGCTTCATGACATCATAAGGTGGAATAGAGCATTTTGCGCTTTGAAGATATAGACAGGATAATAAAGGATTACTCTGTTACTCATGTGTGAATGAAACAAAACACAGCTCCTGGTATGTTTTTGGTGATGTAACAGCATTCTAGCATGGCCAAAAACTCACAAGAGTCAATTTTGCATAATATATAAGACACTTGATTATTATTTTAAATGCCTTTTATTTATCACAATTGTGTTCTTAAATGAGCTTCATGTTGACAAAATGCTGAGTCTTCACAACACCACTTCACTAATCTATTTTTCTCTGTGTATAAAAATGGCTCCGTTATGCATCCAGGATTAGTTTCTATTTACCGTTTTATGCCGCTGATTCTCAGCCATTGTAATGACCAGACTTGGATAGAGACATGACACAGACAGAAGTGCTCTGGATGGCAGTGGTGATATTTCTGCAGGTTGTAAAAGTTAATTGAAATTGTCTGAGTGAACGTGGATGTGCTGTTCAGAGCGGAGAGCTGACAGAGGACGCAGACACAGTGAAGATTACCTGACCAAATGTAGCACAACGCGCACTCCTCCCTCAAACTTACAATGAACTCTCAAAGGAGCTATTTCACACAATGGGCTGTGATACTGACACATGTGTTTAGTCTTCATCAGTCTGTGTGAAGGTCTGATTGCAAACAGGGGTGGGTTGGAGCCAGAAATGCCAAAAAGTAAGAACGTTTTTGTCATTCGCCATTCTTGCTTCAAAATAGGAATCACAAAGAGGTTTTTGAATTGAAGTAAATGAGTAACTTTTTGAACTTGGCATCTATCTTCTTACGTAAAACAGAATAACAGACGGAACACAACTATGTTTATATATTTATTTAAAACCTACAAGTAAAAAGTTTTATTTAATTTGTTATTAAGAACATGATATAACTTGTCATAATGTAGTTTGTTGTCAAGAAAACTTTGTTCTCGACACGCTGTTTACAAAAAGACTCAAGACAAGTGTTATACTTTTTCCTTTTTCTGGTCAGAGGGGAGCCAGCACGAACAAAGAACCAGCGGGTCTCTGTCTCCCATACCTTCTCCGACTCCCCTTTGTCGCAGCAGCCTTTTATTTAGACTCGTGACTTTATCTTCATACACAAAACATAGATTAGTTTAACAAATGTCTTAACCACACATTTGACAATTTAGTGCTTCTACACAGTTTAAAACCTTCTTTAATATATTTTTTACTATGCTATTGACTTGTGTCCTATGTTTTTCTTTAAGTATTTAGACTTGCTGAAACTTAGTATCTATTTTTGATGCTAGTTCTAGTTTAAATTTGTATCTGGGAATATTTTTTGACAACCGTAAATATAATATGATAGCAATAAAACTCTAAATTATTCAAAATTAAGCCTATAACCCATAGGCAACCCACCTCTTTACAAATCCCATTACATATATCCCTGTGCTTTGGTCACTAGCCGAGCCCTTAGCCGCTCTCTCCAGCTGCATCAGTCGTCTATGAGCTGTTTATGTGAGTGTTGTTGTGTTTTGGCCTCTCTCTCTCTCTGTACCAGGAGCAGAGCTGGTGGAGGATCAGCTTCAGCACCTGCTTATCGCTCCCAGGTGGGTCATGCCTGATACCTGCCTGAGCCATGCAGAGCAGCTAACCTGGAAATTGATGTTTCACCCCAACGCATCTCTCTCTCTCTCTCTCCTTCTCTTTCTCTCTCTCTATCCCTCCCCCTCTTTCTCCATTTTTTCCCTCCCTTCCTCTCCCTCGCTCTCTCTACTCCACTTCTGATTCTCACTGGTCTTTTCCTGTCTTCTGTCCTCTCTCTCTCTCTAGCTCCTCTGCTATTTCTCTGTTTTCCCTCTCTTTCTCATGTCTTTCCTCTTTCTCTTCCTCCCTCTCTTTTATCTCTCACTTTTAATCCCCCATTTACCCTATGTCTCTCTCCCTCTCATATCTCTTCCCTCTGTCTCGTCTGTCCCATCTCTTTCTTTCTCCCCCTCTTTTCCCCTATGCTCTCTCTCTCCTCTACCTACCCCTTTTCTTTTCTCCCCCCACCTGCCCCCCCCTACCTCCCTTCTCTCTCCTCTCCCCCTTTCTTTTCTACTTTCTCTCTCCTCTACCCCTCTCGTTCTCTCCCTCACCCCCTCCCCTTTCTTTCCCCCTCCCTCTCTCTCCCCTTTCTCTCTGTCTTTCTCTCCCCCTTTCTATTTCCTCTGTCTATTTTTCTCTAAACACTCTGTCTCGCTCCCTTTCTCTCTCTTTCTCCCTCCTCTATCCCCCTCTCCTTTCCTCTCTCTCTCCTCTACCCCCTCTCATTCTCTCTCTTCTCTCTCCCAACCCCTTCCCCTATCCCCTTCTCTCTCATCCCTCTCTCCTCTTTCTTTCCCACTTTCTCTCACCTGTAACCCCCTATACTCACTCTTGTTCTGTCTCCTCACCCCACCTACCCCCTTTCCCCCCCCTTTCTATTTCTCCTCTGTCTATTTCTCTCCCCCTCCCACACTCTACCTCTCTCCCTTTCTCTCTCTCTCTCTCTCTCCTCTACCCCCTCTCATTCCCCTCATTCTCTCTCTCTCAGGCTTAGAATCTGTGTCTAGTAGCGTGTGCTTGGTGATGGCATTTCTCACTGAGTATTTTCCTGTCTGTCAGTCTGGGCTCTGGAGATGCAGTAGAGGCACATGTACAACTGTTGACTTACCTGTAAATCTGCTGCTGTTTGTTCGATTCTGATACTGCAGCGCATATTTTCATTTTACAGACCATATATACATCATGCTTTATTAGTTGTTTTGACAGACAGATAAAATGCTGAGCAGGTAAACAACATAAATGGAGGTTCAGAAAGCTTAGGAGTCATTGTAATTCACGTCTTATTCTTATTCAGATTCTTATTTGTACTGAAACATCCTCAGTCTCTGCAGTGTATTCTTCAGATGACATGTCCATCAACTGTCAAGTTAGTCCTCATGTGGGTAATGAAAGTGACGGATGCATTGGTCACACGTTTTAAACCATGAACGAATATATTAACGAGACATGCTTGAAGTTATTTTGCTAATCAATTTCTGACATTTCTTTAGTATTAGAGTCAGGAGCAAAACTCTCAGTTTGATCTGGGAGGGACAATAAATTGATGGAAATTCGAACCATCTTTTGAGGTCATTGTAATGATACTTAATCATAAATTCAATAACCATGTTATTATGATGAGACTATTATTAGCCTACTAGCGAATATTTGCCATTTGAACAATGAAAAGGTATTCAGTAAACAGTTTAATTTATTTACAAATAAGCTATGTGTGCAACTGTACAAAATACTGTTGAACAATGTATGTTCATGTTCAAATTCAACATGCTCTAACAACTCCACATACACCTTTATCATTATTATTATTTTTTTTTTAGATTTAGAAAAAAAAAAAAAGAATCTGTTTTCAAAATGGTAACTGTTTTAAACACACTTTAACAGAACACAAAACCAAGTGTGTCCTATTAACAGAGGAGATTATGGAGGCCCCCCATAATCCAGACTTCTCCCCACAGATATTAGTCTAAAAACAAGCTGAATGTGCATCGTTGGAGCAATGGACTAAACCAATGTGTAACAACAGGGAGGGGTAGATCGATTTTTCATTTTCAGACTTATTTAATGACAGTCAACTGTGTAGTTAGTGTATATATTATAATATATAATTAGGTTTTACCATAATTTACTATTTGTCATAAAGCCCTAATGCAAGGGCAGGGGAGGACAGTAAGAGGGGAAAGGGGGACACTAGTCAGCAAAGGGTGGGTCCGGACCCCCCCCCCCCCCCCCGATTTCCGCCTATAATTAGGGTAGTTTTAAAGGTGCACTATGTCATTTTTCTGGCCAAGAGTCTACCACTTGGAGATGTCAGTTTGTTGTCTTGAGTGTTCCACAGTATAGATACCATCAGGCCAAGTTACAGGTCGGATCTGTGGAAAGGTGAACATGCTCACAGTAAGAATGCATGCAATAAAAACAACAATGTTATATATTATACTGAGGAACATTGCAGAGTGCAACACATCGATAGAGATGAGCAGATGGTAGGCCCCCCAGGAAAGCACAGTGCACTTGTATTTTTTTTGTTTTTGTTTTACTTGTGAAGTTTCTCCCTGTACAACTCCAAAAACGAAAATTTAGCTAAATTATTTCACAGATATTTAGCATTCGTGAGGTGGTGCTAATTAGCATTCTGATATGTTTTGAACTTGGCAAAAGGATTTGTGTTAGATAAATATTTTGTTTACTCAATGGTGCAGTTTTAGGGAGTCCTTGCACATTATCTGACTGCAGTGATAGCCGTGGTCTCTGCGGCTCAGTTTCATGAAGAAAGGTTATCTCGTCCTTGTCTTGAAAGCTGACATTTGTTCTCATAAAGGCCAGCATACTGGTGCCAGATAGGATTAATTGACAAGTGCCGCGTTCACTCTCCAATCCCACTCACAGCCTGTGCCTCTGGTGCAAATGTATGTGCCATTGTTTACCTCTTTGTCATGCTGCTCTGGTCCGAAACATGTATCCTCTCTGAAAACTGCTGCCAAACCAAATAAAAAGCCTTTCTCAATCTGTATTCAAATTGTTTTTGTAGTTTATCTTGTATCACTATCACTGATGTCTTTGCTTTGATATAACGTGATTGCCTTGGATCCTGAATACATATTTCATCAGTTTACGAAGATGTGAGTCTGATCATTTTTGCATCTCCCCAAGATCAGATGGGCATGATTGACAGGTGAATTAGCCAATCAGGAACACACATGGTCCGTCTGTATCAAAACAAATATGTCAAAAACAAAACAACAAAAACAAAAACAAAAAAAACCCACTGGAGTGAAACATATTGCACATTTCTGCAAAATCAATGAGAAAAATCATTAAAAAATTATGGGTGACCAATTAGCCTTTGTTTGAAATGTGTCACTGAAATAAACAAATCTGATTGTACGGCCGTGTTTGAGCATGACTCGAGGTGCAGTGGAGGGAGAGGTGTATGATATTTGTCTGTATAAAAAATATAGATGGATATCATTCTGCCTGGGAAATAACCAGGGAAAAAACCCAAGGTAATACAATTGCTTGTCTATTGATTGGAACAAATCACCTATACCTGCTATTTAGATACTCTACCAATTTGACTATAATCACAACTCAGTAATCCTATTTACTGCTAATTTTCATGCTTCTAAAACATTAACTTTTAGACCAAACGCTCAGTTGGCTCATATGTCACTAAAAGTCTGATCTAAAGGTTGGCGGTTCGAATCCCACTATTGACATGGACATCATATAGGAGAGCAGTCAGATCCACTGACCAACAGGCTGGTGGTGCAATTCCAGCTCTCGTCATCGTGTCCTTGGGCAGATATCTTCTGTACTTGTGATATCATCTATCTGTACAGTGGTGTATGAATATGCATGTGAATGGGTGAGTGGTTCCTTGATGTAAAGCACTTTGAGTGCCTAGAACAGGGGTGTCAACAGTTTTTTAATTTTGGCCCTCTGTGAATTTAAGTCGCGGGCCAAACTAAATATTCATTAAAAAAATTCACAACAATATCTGCATGTTTTTTAGAAGGGGTGGATTAAATTTGAGTGAGGCAACAGGTAGCAGATGCTAATAAGTGTCAACAGAAGTGTTGGGGGTCAGTGCCAACACATTTGCAAAGCATTCTGGGATTCGTAATATTAGTGGTGCATGCGCTATACTGGTGTGGCAGCCGGTGTTCTGGCTCTAACACATATTTGATATGGTCTCGAGGGCCAAATATAATTATATTGAGGGCCAAATTTGGCCCACGGGCCTGAGTCTGACGGTGGATGAAATGTGATTATTTACCAACATTTGGAATGAAGAGATAATCTTTCATTAATGTCACTGTCAGTGGTCATAATGTTATGCTTGATCATTGTCGCCATTTCCTACAAATAGATTAGTTTAATAAACCTACATTTTATGAAACCAGATATTGTTAGTAGACACCAAATCTTTCTAGTAGTGTTACAATTTGAAAAATAAAATAAATACAAAAATCTGTAGAAAATATCCCCAGATGACATAGGCGGTTTTCCCCTGCCAAATTGTTTCTGTCACCAGCCTCTGTTTAGGCTAGTTTAGCTGTCAAAAAGCAAAACGCTATTTGGAAATTAGGCTGCAACCTGGCTTCAAACTGCCTCAGAGGGAAAGGGGTAATTGTGTGGCTCACTTTTTCTATGAGATTGTAACTGGTTTGCTTTTGTAAACAGTTTATTCTGCCACTAAATATGTGCACACGTTTAAGTGTCTATGGCAGGTTTTTATTGTGCTCTAATTTTTACTTAATTTGGTGGATAATCAGTAGTAAATGTAAATTATAGTTTTACACAAATCAAGGAGCAATTTCTGAAGAAAAGTTGAAAATACAGCAAGTAGTTTTAAGACATTGGCGACTTCATGCTAGGGATAACAGTTATGCACAATTTATTGGTACTTTGCAGTGACATCACTCTGGGGATGTTACATGTATGTCTAATGGAGGAATGCTTAAGAGTTACCATGGTGACACAATGCATACATTAGCAAACACTGTCAAAAAGATTTTAAGATGAGTCTGAAAACCCAAGAAAAATCACAAAATGGATTTAAACCACACATTTTCAGTAGTCTGTAATCAGTACAAGCATTGATGGTCCTGTCTAGGAGTTTGATTTTCAACAAAAAGGTGAGAATGAGTAATGGAAAGAAAAACTTTTGACTGTAATGTTATTTGAGAGGGACTTGTTTAACAGCACAAACCATTTCCCCTATTGTAGTTCCAGCTAAATCAGTTTGTTATAGTCAGATTGCCTTAAAGTAAAGGACAGATTCAAGTCTAATAAAAGCTCAGACAGAGCAGAGCCTACAGTTAGCATCACATCCCCAGGGAATGTGGATGACATCAGCTGCAAAGTAGCAATAAAAATCATATTTTTTTCTGATACGTTAAACACATTTATGTATGTGTTTTCTTGTATATATATTTTTTTTCCCCCAAATAGGCTTAATAGTCTGTGTACAGAGGAGTTTTGGCTGAGCGTCATCCATGGTCTGATGTCATGATTTACAACTAGGAGGTAAAAAAATAAAACCTGAGAAATGTCCATACTGAGTAAAGAATCATTTAAAAAAAAAAAAAATCTAAATCTTAAATATAATTATCATATCTGCTTTTTAGTAAAATGAATAGTTCAACCTGTCATAGGCACTTTAACATCTGAAGATATTAGCAGTGAGTTGACATAATTTAATCTCTTATCTCACTGACAAAAAGGTGTTTGGCATTTAGCAGGTCGATGTTTTTTTTTTTTTTTTTTTCTTTTTTAAGCCAGGACTTTTCTGTCATCTCCCCTTTTTCTCATTGCTTCGCACAACCTCTTTGGCAGTGGGCCATTTGTCAGACACCAGTGTTTTTCTGCTGATGCCCGTAATTACAAGCGCTCATGAACCTTACAAAATGGCTGTAATAGTTGTTTGTGTCTTGGGCGATTGATTTGCAGCCAAAACATGTCCTGGGATTATCTCTCGTGAAGGAGCTATAGGTTTTGTCGGAGAGACTCTTCAAAACATATCAGCAAGCTCATGTCACTTTGCCCCTCTCTCCGCATTGACCAAGCGGGTCAATTGCCAATTTGCCGGTGCCATTGTCTTTGTCAGGAAACTATATTAATTTTGGTTAATTAGGACCCAGAGCTAACGAGCGCTACAGTTAATGAGACCATTTATAAAACATAAAACAAGTGTGGCGTGGTACAGGGCAAAAAGTAAGCAGTCGGACAAAACATTTAACCAGAACTGTTCACTATTAGAGGCTGTAAATGTTCTGGAGATAAGCTAAACTGGAATATTAAGTGTATTGTCTATACTAAAACTAATTAAAAAATAAAAAAGTAAGTCATGATCTGAGACTAAGAATGTTACAAAAATAAAAAATAAAAAAAAAATCTTCGTTTACTACTTTCTACATTTTAGATACATAAAGTAGAAGTCTAATACATGAGGTGAGATATACAATGGGGCAAAAAAAGTATTTAGTCAGCCACCATTTGTGCAAGTTCTCCCATTTAAAAAGATGAGAGAGGCCTGTAATTTTCATGATAGGTACACTTCAACTATGAGAGACAGAATGGGGGGAAAGAATCCAGGAAATCACATTGTAGAATTATTAATGAATTAATTGGTAAATTCCTTGGTAAAAAAGTATTTGGTCACCTACAAACAAGCAACATTTCTTGCTCTCACAGACCTGTAACTTCTTCCTCAAGAGGCTCATCTGTCCTCCACTCGTCACCTGTATTAATGGCACCTGTTTGAACTCGTTATCAGTATAAAAGACACCTGGCCACAACCTCAAACAGTCTCCAAACTCCACTATGGCCAAGACCAAAGAGCTGTCAAAGGACACCACAAACAAAACTGTGACCTGCACCAGGCTGAAGACTCAATCTGCAATAGGTGAGCAGCTCGTGTGAAGAAATCAACTGTGGGAGCAATTATTAGAAAATGGAAGACATACAAGATCACTGATAATCTCCTTCAATCTGGGGCTCCACGCAAAATCTCCCCCGTGGGGTCAAAATGATCACAAGAACGGTGAGCAAAAATCCCAGAACCACACAGGGGGGACCAAGTGAATGACCTGCAGAGAGCTGGGACCAAAGTAAAAAAGGCACCATCAGTAACACACTGCGCCGCCAGGGACTCAAATCCTGCAGTGCCAGACATGTCCCCCTGCTTAAGCCAGGACATGTCCAAGCCTGTCTAAAGTTTGCTAGAGAGCATTTGGATGATTCAGATGAGGATTGAGAGAATGTCATATGGTTAACTTAACTTATTGTGTTTGGAGGAGAAAGAATGCTGAGATGCATCCAAAGAACACCATACCTACTGTGAAGCATAGGGGTGGGAACATCATGATTTGGGCTTTTTTTCAGCAAAGGGACCAGGACAACTGATCTGTATAAAGGAAAGAATGAATGGGGCCATGTCTCGTGAGATTGTGAGTGAAAACCGCCTTCTATCAGCAAGGGCATTGAAGATGAAACATGGCTGGGTCTTTCAGCATGACATTGATCCCAAACACACTCGCCAACAAAGGAGTGGCTTCATAAGAAGCATTTCAAGGTCCTGGAGTGCCCTAGCCAGTCCCCAGATCTCAACCCCATAGAAAATCTTTGGAGGGAGATCTGGTGGAGGAATGGGCCAAACTACCAACAACAGTGTGAAAACCTTGTAGCGACTTACAGAAAACATTTGACCTCTGTCATTGCCATCAAAGGGTATATACCAAAGTAGTGAGATGAACTTTTGTTATTGACCAAATACTTATTTTCCACCATAAATTTGCAAATAAATTCTTTAAAAATCAGACAAGGTGATTTTCTGGATTTTTTTTTTTTTTTTTCCTCATTTTTGTCTCTCATAGTTGAAGTGTACCTATGATGAATATTATAGGCCTCTCTCATCTTTTCAAGTGGGAGAATTTGCACATTGGTCGCTCACTAAATACTTTTTTCGCTCACTAAATACAGTGGTTTGGAATTATATAAAAAAAAAATCACAAATCTCAAATTCCTCAAGGTAGCCATACTTTCTGAACTACATTCTGTGTGTGCCCCTGTAATTAGTAATGAAAATAAAGAACAAAAATCAAAAAAATGTCCAAACTTTTGACTGGTAGAGTATATTATTCCTTAAAATATCTCAAATCAGAAAAAAAAAAAAAAAAAAAAATGTGGGTGTGCATATATGTGTGTGTGTGTGTGTGTGTGTGTGTGTGTGTGTGTATATATATATATATATATATATATATATATATATATATATATATATATATATATATATATATATATATATATACATATACACACACACACACACACACACACACACACACACATACATATAATGTCATGTCAGTAAACAACATTCACAAACTAGGAGCTTGCTTCAGCGATGCAGTGCAAGATGAAACGATAATATTGCAGATGACTTTATTCCACTTTCCATAAAAAGATATAAAACAGCAGCTAGGAATAAATAGTACAAATAAACACAATATTTACAGATCTTGATAATTAAAATGAGCAACCTTATACAGCTCAAATGTAAACATACAACAAAAAATCTTACAAAAAAGTTTTGTTACTGCAAAAAAAGAATGCATGATTAGTACTGACCTAAAAAATTACATTCAGCTCTAAATTGTCACATTTTTATATAGCATTTTTCCACCTTCATGACAGTCAAAGCGCGGTTTACATCAAGGAACCACTCATTCACACACACACATTCATACACCAGAGTACACAGACACTGGTGGCAAGGTGAGATAAGTGTCTTGCCCAAGAACACAATGACAGCATGTATCCACCGCCAACCTCTGGGTCAGTGGATCTGACCGCTCAACCACTGATTTTTATGCCAAGGGTGGAATTTCGAACCGCTAACCTTCGGATCAGTGAACAAACGCTCCAACAGCTGAGATGCTGTATGTCAATATAGACAGTTTTGAGAGAATTTATGATGAGCTGCCATAATATTGTTATTGAGAAAATACCCAAAAAATCTAGAAATACATTTTTGTTCCACTCTTTATATAGAGAGACAGACATAAACACAGACATCCACTTGAAAAGGTTCAAACCCCTCTATGAGAGACTGTGCCTCTGCAATGCAGCTCTGGTCAGTACTTTTCAAACCAGCGTTGCATTGACCTATAGTCTTTATATTGCCAGACATTTTTTATTCAGAGCAGCCATCTCCGAGCTTCAAGAAAAGTACAGGTATAAGCACTGAATCTCAATTTTTAAAGCTGTAATGGTAAAATGAGTGGTCTCTATGAGTGACAGGGACAAGAATTCAAAACTAATACTTATAATATTCTACCATTTGCAGTGTTAAGCTGTGAGTCTGGGTTCTGCTTGTCCTGATTTGATCCGCATGTAGACTTGTTTTTGTCCTGGTTAAGTCCTGATTTAATCCCAATTTGATGCAGTGTATGTGAAAGTTTAAATGCACCCAACAATGCCACTGACTTCCATGGCACTTATCTTATGATAGTATAATAATAATTGGAAGCGTCTTCAAATACTGCGTGTTATTGATGCCGGCTGAGTGGTTGTTTACTTGCATGAGTCGTAGCATCCTCTCTATTCAAGTGTAGATGAACTCTGATTCTAAATTAGCAGGGATACGCGAGAGTCAATAGTTTTGGCTTGAGCCGTGGAATCAGTAAAATGTTGCTTCAAGAAGCTACAAACAGTTTAGCCTGGTTTTCTTGTTTTTGATGTTTCTATCTGAGAATTTTTCGGTGTTGTAGTAATATGACAACATCCATCTATGAGACTTTCCATTGACAAAACCGTTGAAACCTTGTACTAATCAATGAATGTTGTTTCATGCACACACTACTCTTAATAAATCACACTAGGTTGACATAAACAACACCAAAGAGACAAAACATCATTAAAAATGAAGCTGTTATGGGAACATTTATTACCTGAATACAAAGTAGGAACACAATAGAAAGTTTCAAGATTTAAGGTAAACAGTGGTTCTCAAAGTTTTCATACCAAGTACCGCCAAAGAAACTATCTGTCTTTCCGAAAACCTCCGGATCAAAATTGGATCCATAAAAGGGCTACATTGGCCTGTCACGATAGTTACTATATTGACTTATCATTCAATACATGATAGATGGAACAATCATTTTGGAGGTCAATATTTATCGTAGGTACTTTTTCTTTGTACTAGTGGGAGACTTGCTATTATTTTTCTGTAGCACTATAAGATTTGAGCTGTAGAGGTTTGAATAAATAACTTCTATGACTCATTAGAGATGCAAACTAATTAACATCTGCTATTCATCATCATTTAGAATACTTATATATTTGGATAATCCTGATTTAGGGTTGTTGTGTCTTATTATTAAATAGCTGCAGTATTATCGTTTATCGTCTATATTTTCTTCATCTATATATTGTACTTGAAAATGTATTATCGTGACAGTCCTGGTTATAACAGGTCTAAACCACATCTAAAATTGGACTATGACTAAAACAGTTCTAAGCCAGATCTAAGGCAAATGAGAAGAAACATATGAATAACATTTAGGGTAGTGTAGAACTGCAGAGGACCTTGGGATGTGATACTTGATAACTATATTTTACACAGCAATAAAGATATTATTGACATAATTTTATATACTTTATGGCACAGTAAGTTCAGTTAAATAAAAACAAAATGCACATGCCTCCATTTACTAGTCAAACTGGGGCAAAATAAAAAATTTAACAAACCTAGACCAACTCAATTCATGAATAAAATATGCCATTTTGTCCATTTTACTTTCCAAAAACAGTACACTTCTCTAAGATGGAGAACTTTGCATTGTAATGATATATTTATTGACTTACGATATCCATTATTGTGTCAGCCAGTATCACAAAATCGGTATTTTCATAACATATGGGGTGACAGTGGCTCAGTTGTTGGAGTGTTTGTCCACTGATCTGAAAGTTGGTGGTTCTAATCCCATTCTCAACGTAAACATCATTAGTTGAGTGGTCAGATCCACTGACCCACAGGTTGGCGATGCAATTCCAGCTCCCATAGATGATTGCTGTGTCTTCGGGCAAGACACTTCGCCCCCAGTGTCTGTGTACACTGATGTATGAATGTGTGTGTGAATAGAGTGGTCTTTGAAATAAAGCATTTTGAGTGCCTTGAAGGTGGAAAAGCGCTATATAAAAACATGTGACCATATATTGTGTACACATACCACAGTTTGAGAAACACTGAGCTAGAACTTCTTAAATCTTCTCTTCAACAATGAGGCAAACGCCAAATGTCGAGGTGACGATAACAGCCAGAGACAAAGCTGTGACTAACCAATCACGCGGCGCCTCTCTGTGGACAGTGACAGACATTGGTCGACGCTCATCCCACGCTCTGATGTGGCAGACCTGTCAGAGCACATTCACACCAGAGGCCTTTGCTCACGTCCCTCTGCCCGATCGAGGTGCACTCTCGCTGGGTTTGTTTTATCACCGTGCCGTCATGCTCTGGTCCTCATGTGGAGGTGAGGTACAGAGTGATCAGAGTAGACGGGTGAATCAGTGCAGTCTGCTGATCATACAGCTGTCCAGGCATTCTACTGTGTTCAGGGCGCTCTATCAAAAGTGACAGATGATGGCAGTAGCAGTCTTGTCTAAACCTTTGGGGAAACGTGTTACTCTTAAACCATAATATTTAAGGCCCCTGATTTGTTTTGTGTCTTAAAAATCTCACTAGTTTATTTAAAAAGTTTACAGATGTCCAAAGTTAGTCCTCACTTTCCTGATGCATATTGAGCATCCTATGCATTCACTGCGATGAGTTTATAAGCACTTTTCACAACTGTCAGACACCAGAGTAGAGTTTTGCCATCACAGAAATGCTATCAAAATTAGAATGCTAATCGTGCACTTCCTGATTCTCAGATGATGAAAAGCTTTATAGAAATAGAACATAGCAGTCTCATTTCTACTTTAAGAGTTGCCTATACTCTATACACGCCTATGTGGTATAACACATTTTGCACAACTATGTGAAAAATCAGGTACAGTCACTTTGAAACATCTTTGAAATACACACATTTGTAGTCGTTGTAGCAGTAATGTTAGTGGCAGTAAAATAAAGCTGTCAAACTCTTGGCACTCCTACTCTGTGGCAAGAAGGTGCCTCAGTCGGGGTTGGTGATGCTGACAATATTGAATACCTGTCTATATATATATTTTTTATAACCCTAATGACAATATTCAGACACATTTTAGGAGGAATTAGTTACTTTTACACAGCAGTATTTAAAATCTTTGAAATGCACCAATCTGTAGTCATGGTAGCACTTATGTAGCAGAAAAATAAATCTGTCAAACAGTTGGCACAGCTTTTCATTGGTGGAACTCTGAAGGTGCCCGGGTCGGGTTGAGCAGTTTTGACAATAGTTAATACCTATATTTTATGATATTCTAGCAATTAATCCAAAGTGATCTAAAATATCTAAATGGCATGTTATTTTTATACAGTTTAAGTAGTTTTTTTTTTTTTTTTTTTTTTTTTAATACTCATTTCTAGCAGTTATGTTTGTAGCAGTTCAGTTATAGCTGTCAAACTGTCAGCACAGTGTGTTATTGGCAGCGCTCTGCAGGTTCCTGGATTGGGGTGGGCGATAATTACAATACTGAATACTTCAATTTTTTTTTCTTTTTCTTTATTTTTCTTTATTTTATTTTTCATTCTACTTTTTTTTTTTTTTTAGAAGGGATGGGGCTAATCCTAAAACAATATTCAGAGGTTATTTCTGGAATTCATACAAAATGTTATAAATGTCTACAACTGTAAAGTGTTGGTGCTGATGAGTTACATTTGCTTTGAGCCAAGCCATTGTTCGACTGGCATGTGTCTTTTTCATGGGCGATGCGGATACTGATTTAGAATACAGAGCAACCGATGGTCGATATTTTTGGGCCGATATACTAGACCGATTATATGGGTCCCTGTTTTTAACCACAAATCTTTAAGAGAGCATTGTATCACATTTAGTGCAGTTGTCTCTTTGAACTAAGGTGTTAAAATCAAGGTTTGTGTGTATGTCCATCCATTTTCTTCCACTTTATCCGGGGCCGGGTCGCAGAGGCAGCAGTTTCAGCTGGGAGGGCAAGACTTCCCACTCCACACAAACTTCTTCCAGCTCTTCCGGGAGGATCCCTATCTCTAAGTGAGTGTCCAGCCATCCTTCGGAGGAAACTCATTTTGACTGCTTGCATCCGCGATCTTGTCCTTTCAGTCGTTACCCAAAGCTCATGACCATAGGTGAGGATAGAAATGTAGATTGACCGGTAAATCGAGAGCTTTGCCTTTCTACTCAGCTCCTTCTTTACCACAACGGTCCGATACAGCGATCGCATCACTGCAGATGCTGCACCACCTGTCAGTCTCACGCTCCATCCTTCTCTCACTCATGAACAAGACCCTGAGATACTTGAACTTCTCCACTTGAGGCAAGGACTCTCCACCCACCCGAAGAGGGCAAGCCACCTTTTTCCGGTCGAGAACCATGGCCTCAGATTTGGAGGTGCTGATTTTCATCCCAGCCGCTTCACACTCGGCTGCAAACCGAGTGTGTATGTCCTGGGCAGCAAATCGACTAAAACAAAATATCGGTCTGAGCTGGAGATTCAAGGCTGATGACGCTAAAAGTCAAAATATCGTCCTGATATATGGGTCTATCTCTTTTAAAATCATTGCAGCAGTGCCGCAATAATGGGAAATATATATATATATATATATATATATATATATATATATATATATATATATATATATATATATTTTTTTTTTTTTTTTTTTTTTTTTTTTTTTTGTTATACAAAATAAATAAAAAAAAATTGTATGGCCAAAATCGTGAACTGAAGTGCACCGTTTATTTATTATAATTTATGTCCTATCTCATTCTCATTAATCCAAGCTCATGTTTTATGTCGTGGGAATCATGTCTCATCCCCTCCCTGGTTAGTAGTAATTTATATCCATCAGTACAATTTTAGCTAGTCTATCAACTTGCCAGGACACACAGTTCTTTCCTTGACTTCTTTTGTGTTGTTTTCATTCAGTCTTGTACACACCACCTCCTCATAAACTGCCCCCAGAGTCTGCTGCCTCCATTTCCCCAAACCAACTCTCCTCTCTCTCAGACTGGCCTTGCGCTGACCTCACCGGAGCGGACTATTACCTAGGAGTCAACTAAATCATGGTTCGGTAATGGAACATGCCACCTGCATTGTGAAGTGCCGCACACACAACCAAAGCCACAGTGAAGCCAGAGTCGCCCCCTTTTGGCCTTTCTCTGCCGCTGCGACGTTTACATGTTCATCATTTAGAACGTGGCAGGCTAAAATATAAGTGCGATGTTGTTTCTGTCAGCTGGCTGGATGCGGACCGGGATGTTGGGGAATGGTAGGTGCCTCCAGTCAAGAATGAGGCTATGGTAACTCAGAGTTGACCTACGAACTCTGGCTGTCATTGGGAAAGAAGGCAGTGGACTGGTTTGAGGAATACCTGTAGTGCTTCAACAAAGAAATGGTGCAGTAATAATAGACTATGTACATATATATATAGACATATGTACATATATATTTTTAGGTCAATTTCTTTAAGTATCTCCAATGTGCATCCTTGTTTTCACTAAAGACTGGGTGATATGACAAAAATTATTGCTTTCCTCAAAAAGACATACTTAATTATTGTCATTTAACCCAAAAAGTTGTCAAATTTCTTCTTCCAAAGTCTGAACTCTGCTCCAAACCACACGCTTCTATTGACAGATTTCAATTTCAATCTTGATTAAAACTGTATTAATTGCACGGTCCTAATCAAATGTATAGCTATTGTAGGAAGAATCTACGTGGTTAGAGTGTTCACCCTCCAACCAAAAGTTTACCGCTTTAATTTCAGAGCCAGCTTATGCATCGAATTGTTGTGTCATTGGGCAAGACACTTTTTGGCTTTGCAGCAGTATCTTACAGTAATAATAGTAACATTTGTCCCCTGTTCAGACTGAGCCGGGCATATAAGCTTGTAAAGTTCTGCTAATAGTGTTTATCTATATATTTCTTCTAGTTTTGTTTTCTCTTAATCATGACCATTTTTGTGACATTAGAATGCCAATAACCCATACCTGGAACTGTTTTCAAACTATAGCATGTAATTTATGCCGAACACTCTTCACATTTGCATAAGTGCTCTTTATTTTTGTATTCTTGCTTTATGTAAATTGCCTTTCTATGCTTTTAAGATGTAGGTTTTACATATTTGTATTTCACTATCTACCTGCTACACACCATTTTGCAGCTTCCTTTAATCCCTTTGATGCATTCATTCTTCGCATTGGAAAACTAAGCAGACATATTTGCTTGTCCCTTTGGCACAAGGTCAAAGCACAGATTTGTTTATTCTGTGGTATCACACACACCATTGGTATGCATTCAGGCCACTTAAGTTGCTCTGCTTCAAGAGTAGATGACAAAGGAAAGAATCCTTTGTGCCAATAATATTAATACATTGAGAAAACGGACAAGTCACCATCCAGTCACAGTGCCCTCCAATCCGAAGTTCAGTGGTTCAATCCCAACTCGGGAGCTGCCCTTGTGCAAGACACTTCGCCCCTTGTCAGTTGTAACTACAGAAGAATTCATTACTGAGTATGAAGTGAAATAATATTGATTAAAACATGGAGGTATGAGAGCTAGGTCAAGCTTGCTGATGCACTATACAATGTTTCTGCTTGAGGGTTTGCCACCTGTTTTGTTTCCACAGAGATGTGTTATAAGAGGGGACGCCACCAAGTCGAGTTATAGGTTATATCTGTAGAGAGATGAAACCACTCACACTTCTAACACTTCTAAATGAAAACATGCAATATAGAAACGTAAAGCGCTTGTCTGGCAAACGAAGACTACATGCTTTTACTACACTTCACAAAGAGCTGTAATTGGGCTGGTCTTCAGATGCTCTCTATGGTCTAGTTCCTTACCTTCCTTACTGTGTCAAGCAAATGTAATGCCATATTGCAAAACATCCCAGGCAAAGCAATAACATCTCCATAGAGACAAGCAGGTAGCATACCCCCAGCAGAAAATCTACTTTGTGCTCCTTAGGGTTGTCAAAAGTATCAAAAATCAGTCATTTAAACACGTGTCAATACTAAAAAAGTCACATTCACTGGACATAACTGACTGAGGATATAACGGCCACATGGTAATATAAAACAATGTATTATTTAATGTTGAAAATCACATTATAAAGAAATTTAATTTGTCATCATGGTGTCGGAATCACTATTGAGTATTGCAATCATAATTTTGTAATATTTTTGCTACCCTGTTCACTTTACCAAACCATGATATATACTTGTCTCCGTCATCAGGGCCGTTTAGGAGCTTGCACTTTTCGCTCATGGTTTTTCGGGGGTCCGTATATTTCTCTGAGGGGCGGTCGGAGAGCGCTGTTCCTCTCTCAGCCGTGACAGATTTAGTCATAAATCTACAGGATTAATTTGGCTCCTCCCAAGGACTCCTGCTCCGCTCTCCCTCCGCTAAAACACAGAAGTCACTTAAAGCCTCACTCCGGGCACTATTTGTCTTGGGCTCTGGTCCCTATCATGGTTATTGATGTGGCAAACACCTCTAATTCTAGTGTATGATCAGCAACACATACAGACAGGAGGAGCGGTAGAAAGGGCAAATGAGAGGAAGATGAGATACTGCGCCGTAAATGTCCAGATTCACTGGTGCTGTAAAAGTATAAGGTTTTTATTGTGATGAATTAGCTCCTAGTAATCAGCAAATACCAACTTTTGCAGATGAGCTACTCTTATAATTTGGGCCATATTTTAAACAAATTAAACCGATCAAGCTAAAAAGTCAAGAGCTCCTGGTAGGAAGGGGTAGTGTTAGTGTTGTCAGCATACTAGAATTTCAAACTCAATTCAGATACTTACCAAGTCTAATATCATATTAATTGACTATATTTTTAGACTGTAGTCAGTTTCCACACACAAAATAATATTTCTTTAAACATCGGCATGTTATTTTATACTAGTTCAGTTAAGGATCAAGACTAGTTCAATGACATTCATCTGGTCTTCCGTTAATGTATTTTAATAGATTCTTTTTCCAGACCAAGGTTTAGTTTATTTTCACAGTTTAGTTTATTTTTCGACTGTGGACTAGTGCTCTTCCTCAAAACGGTCAAGTTGATGAAACAGCGAAGGCAGCATTTCTGACCACTGTAAAAGAGAGAACCACATTATGGACTGGGACGGAGCAAACATCATTGGGACACCGGACAACAAACACCGTCGCTGGCTTAAGGAGGCAACTGAAATACGGAAATGTGCCCATTCGACTTTAAACTGGGACGAGGGGGCTTTTTTACTCCCACACACCAGGAATACTGCCCTTATGAAGTCGGACTGCAGATGGCGCTGTCGTCCTGCCTCCACTGGTAGGAAGACAAAACTACCAGTGAAAGCCTATTTAAATCAGCTGACCGGACACGTCAAAGCAGCTTCACGTGACCACTCTATGTAACTCCTTTACATATTGATACCTGCTCAAATTTGTATATTGTTTCAAAAATGTATGCTTACTGCAAACATGTGTGTTATTTGTGCCACAAAGTTTTTAATTGTTTAATTTAAAGCTGAAAGACCTAACGTTTAATACATGAAAAAAAAAAAAAAAAAAATCTGTACTTGTTTCTGTACAGTATCTCTGCACACTGACACACTGACTGACAGGTACGTCGGAGGAGAGGCACTTGATTCAAAGTTTTTAAGGTATTCAGCCCCTCTGACCTTCCTTATGTTTCCTGAGGAAGGAGAGCGGGACCAAAACGTTGTATTAATAAAAGTGAACCAAGAGTGAGACAGTGTGCAGGAGTCTTCTTAAACCCTTCCATGCATGAAAAAAAATAAAATCTTCTTTGTGATTCTCATCTAATTAGAAAACATTTCTGATTCAAAAGGCTGTTTTTGTGACAAAACAATTCTTGCATGTGAATACTGGTGATGAGCCAAGAGGTTTTTGAGTGCTAGAGACTTGTTGTATATTAGGCCTATCACAATAATCGACTTATTGTTCAGTATACACTGGGATTATCCGGCTTTATTTTAGTTGGGTGGCATAAAGTTGTTTCAATATTACTGTTTATTGCAATATTTATCTGTAGTAATGTAGTGCTTCAGAATTTGTTATCGTGACAGGAATAGTAAATATATTCTTAATAAAATAAAATCAGATACCCCAGCTTTAATCAATACATATTTTTCTGAGTGCACAGAAAAGTAAAAAACATAATCCAAATAGTTTTACCCCATTGTGAATAATTCTATCTTCTGATTTAAAATGCAAGAACGCATGTGATTTGCACTGCTGTATTGTGAAGTATTTTGTTTATTCCTGCCACAAAGGTTTGAGAATATAATTGAACTGTTTTCTTTGGTCCCATATCTTTTTATTGGGTGAAGTCTAATTGCCCACCCTGAGGAATAATCTTTACTGTGTCTCTCATCCTATATGGAAAATCATCGCTCTATATGCATCTTTTTATGTCCATTAAACATGCCCTCTGAACATGTCCCCCTGTTTGTATGGAAATGCAGGCTCTGTCACAGTTGTCATTTCTGTCAGATTGCTACACTTTGTTTTTACATTTACCTGCATTCCCAGAAGGTACTATATCTCTTAATATGAATGCGTCACATAGCTATTCCAGCAAAGACAAATACTATATATGGCTAGGTTCTTATTCATTTTAATCTGCAATTTTAAAGAGCTCTACTGTTTGTGACCGCAGGTGATAATGCAGATAATACATTCGAGAAATTGCCTTCAATGGTGGTCCATAAACCTATAGAGTTATTTGATTAATTTGAACAAAAAGAAAAATGTTCAGGCTATTTCCTATTCAAAAGTGCACAAGTTAAGCCCTAAGCTCTCCACTTCTCTGTCCCTCCACTAACTTCTAGCAGCCTGTTAGTTCTTATTAAAGTATCCTTTATCCTGCAATCCATTGACGATATCTTCTCTGTAGAACATTGAAGCTTTGACTGAAAGCAAGGGACACATTAGGGCTCGCAACATTTTTTATTTTTTTTCCAGGAGCACAATATCCCCTGACTGAAATCTTTTAGAAGCACAACCAGAAAGGGTGCATTCTATACACTGATATATTTTTTTCCTAGTTAATATTATACCTAATGTATATGCTTTGTTAATGTTTGTTTGGCTTGAAAATGAATCATATATTGAGTAAATGTAAGTTTACTATAGACTTGAATAACAATCATCTAAATTTCTCTCATTATTCATGTGTAGTTTCATATATAGCCCGAATAATAGTATAGTATTCTCTACTCTTCTTTCAAACGTGAATCATCTTAAAGCACAGAGACTGCAGATTATAGTGAACAGCAGTCAACCTTTGATTGTATGCAGTCAGTGCCTCATGCTAACACTCTTAGCTCCATAGGTTCACTATTATCAATGAAATTACCGTCCTCTCCCCTGTCCTCTGTGGGGACACAGGAGTGAGTTTACAAAGGTTACTGTGCATGTTTGTTTTACTAGTTATTCTTTGAGCACGTTAAGAAGTGAGTGGAGCAGTGCGATGTAGCGTTTGAGCATCTTGGTTGAACTGAAGCCTCAGACGAGTCCTGGACACATACTATGTCCAAGGTTCATTTCTAAAGAATTGCTTAGGAATTTTCTTAAGCAAGTGTGTACTCCTAGTGGCCATGACAGCCCTCCGTGTGCACTCCACCAGGCAATCTGTGCTTTATAAATCCCACCTGCTGCTGGAGTCTGCGCATGCCAACCCACGTCGTGTCACACCCTCTCCACACCTCCACTTCACCATAAAAGGACCACGCAAAGTGACTCGGGAATGAGATCTGCCTAAAAATAAGCCAATAATCAATGGGTTTTGAGAGGTGTGGTACATGCAGCACTACGCAGTCACATCAAAGGCTTTATTACAAATAAACACAAAAATGAAAGTTATAGCAACAACCCATCTCTTAATTTAAAATAAAAATGACTAATTTATAGTACATTTATAGTACTTGCACGTAATAATATTTAGGCAGTGCATCTTTGCAGATGAGCAGCCTGTTGTTTTCCCACTGTGTTTGAGACTGTGTATCGCTATTTTCAGGTGTGCCTATGATATATGTGTGAGGAGTGGCCCTGTTCACACAGGGATACGTGCACATGAAGGTCTGAATGGTTAAAGGATGGTGCTGTAAGTACGTACAAAAGATTCAGATGCCCTCCCTTAGAAAGCAAAAGGAGCGAGGGAAGGATATGTGGATCTGCAGCCAGGGGACAAGCGCTTCGGCTCCCAGGCAGAGACAAGTGCAGGTAAAACACAACAGACACATTTCAGGCGCTGTTATTCCACCAATAAAACTCTGCACGGAACATTAAAAATCTGCTTACCTGTTTGAGTGTGCGCAGGCCTGAGTTGAACACAAACTTAATTATGTTCTTTATTTAAACAAGGAGGGCCCTTGAGAGCAAGCTCTCATTTGCAGAAACGCCTAGTTTTGAAAAAATGCAGCCCACATTTTGGGTTCGGGTCAGATTTGGACAGTAGGTCGTGTGCGGAGTCTGGCCACTCTGGCATGTGGTGCGTAAAGGTAAATGTTTGGTCACAGAGTGGACTGAGGGAGATTCAATGCTGCACGGAGAAAGTGCACGAGCTCATGCACGGCCTCAAATACGTAATATTGTTGGGAATAATGAGTGGCATAAACAGCCCTTCTCTGTGTTTTGGCTGCTTACAAATCAGAATGTCAATATTTTAAATGACTATGCCTATTTTCTGATGATTTTGTGATTGAACCTTTCCTCAGTTTCTTTTCACTTCTGCTCCTTTCCACGAGTGTCGTCTTTTCCCCCTCTCTCCAGACTTTGTGGAGAGCGTACACCAGGGCGTAGAGATAAGCAAGTGCTGTGCTTAGTAGGAGTTTTATAAATCCCGCGTCTGGTGCAGAGGGTGCCTACGCACTGCGTAGCGCGTAAGCAAGATTTATAAACAAGGCCCCTGGCCTGAGCTCAGCCTCCACTCAGCTTTGTCTCCTGCTGCTGTGGCAGCAGAGGGGAGGCAGAGCCGAGACAAGGGGAGAGAGAGTGATGTGAAGGGGTATGACTGTCTTATTACTCAAATTAATACATTAAATACAAACACTAAGCAGTTCTAAGTGAGGAAAATGATTTACCTTCTGCGAATTCGTATAAATCTAAAAGTGTTGTACATGTGCAAATGCTTGAAAAAAATACTCGTTTAACTACTTATTCGCTGTCGTGTCCATCTTGCTCTTAAATGCCATAGTTTTTACAGTTGGGTCACGACCACATATTCAGCTCCTTTGTCGTAACTGTCCATTTGAGTTGAATGAAGTGTTTTGGCCTTGTGCTCTGTCTTTACACAGTGCTTACACAGGAGCAGTGTGCTTTCAGATCCAAGCTCATTTCTACAGAAGCTTGAAAGAATTAGCAATTAGTTGGCTCGTTATTTGTTTTTTACTACAGCTATTTTTCAGATTCTACTGAATGAATGGGCCTTGTGGAGGACTAATATTTCAAAGAAAGGGCATCTGAAAGAGCATTTTAGAAACAGTCCCTGTAAATGTATATAAACACATTGCTGAATAGTGGTTAGGAGTGTGCATAGCTTGATCTAATGTAGGGCTAACTAACCGTTCCACTGCTAACTACTAACTGCTCACATTACATCAGGTTTGTGAAGTTGTTGTTTTGTTTCCTGCGCTTATATATTTATGAAAAAATGGCCACGCGGGAGCATGGCTTAGGTAGGCTTGTGTGCTGAGCTTTAGACAGGATCGTTAACCATAAGCAGGGTATGAATAATGCCTGGGAGAAATCACAAAATTACCCATGCATGAATGACATATAAAACCTCTTCAGGCTTGTTTTTGATGAGGGAACATTATAACATGGTAGAAAGCTCCAAAAACTAAATGTGCGCCTAATACCCTCTCTCTTTTACATAGATTATTACTCATGGTTTTAGGGTCATTACTTCTTTACTGTGTACTTCATAAAACAATTAGTCAATTACTTTTTTTTTCAGTTATCAATCAGTTGTGTTTTCTCAATCAACCTGTTTCAGCCCTGATCTTGTGTAACAAAGCCTGTCAACTGTAATTTAGTGTGGCTACTTTGCAGTGACTAGGGCTCTGTCTTTTGGTGTATAAATGTATGCTTTGTACTTTACAATAACTAGGGCTTGTCTTCAGATTTATAAATGTATGTGTAAGCCCATATATTGCTGAATGTGCTGGCGTTGGGAGCTGAGTGCAGCGTTTGCCTGGACACAGTTGAAGTTTGAGTGACAGTGATGTGCTGGATCCTCTGTGTGGACAGTTCAGAAACATGAGTGGCACGGCTCTGACTCATCAGCCTCCTCATGACTTCAGCCTGTGGCTTCAACTCTCATCAACTATTTATAAGAACCACGAAAAACCACACATTTATTATCTATACAACAAAGGCCTATTGTTTCTTCTGAGCATCGCTGCAGTCTTTCTCCAAAGCCTCACGCACAAGAGGTAGTATTTCTGAATTTTAAACGTAGAACAAACCTATTAATATTCACCAGCAGTGCAAAGAAAGGGTGACATTTATAAAGGTAAATACTCTGTTTTCCTGCATTTATGCTAAAATGTTTTTTTTATCATAGACATCTTACTACCCACAAAGCACAAAATATAATATTAGGCTCCCATCAGATTCCCTCTCACATAAGGCAGCACCATATTACGCAATTTGAGTTGGCACAATTATTAAATTAAAACGGCTGAAATTATTTAGATAATACAATGTATACTCTGCAAAAGACAAAAGGTAATCTAGTGTTTTTTGTAAAAAAAATCTTGTACATGTAGTATCTTAACTTCTACAAACAAGTTAATGCATGGTATTCTTGCATTAAAGAAAAGATATATTGCAAATAGAATCAAAATCAGAACACTCAGAACTGTGCAACCCATAATATTCCCTGTATATCTACATTGTGATTTCATCTTTTCCTTGAGGTTGCCAGTGCTTTGGTAGACAGCATCCTGAACAGCCCATATACCCATTAAGCTTCTGTAGACCATAAAATGTCTGGACATATTTCACAACACACCTGAAATTGAAGTCCTGACAGGGCCTGTCCCACTGAATCAGGGCCCAGATGAACGAGGGGTGCAGAGATGTCACACACATAATAAACAGGGCTTTGGCAGGGCCCCCTCTTTCTTAAGCCTTTGGGCCGCGGCAGGGACAGTCCAACATGCAGCAGCCGTATCGATCCAAAGCAGATTGATATCCTCCAGGCCCTGATTTAGCATCAAGTGCCCCCCTGACTGTCCTAAAAGATGGAGCAGAATTAAACTGTGCTCTGGTAGGTTAGCAGCTGCACTCCTCTGCTCACTACCACTGCTAGAGGAGGGCCATATGGCAGATAACATAATTTCCGTGGATCATGATTTTGATTTTATCACAATTCATGCAATAATAATGCATTGGATTTATACAGCTCCTCTCAAAACACCCAGAGAGCTTTACAGTTCATTACTGATTCACTCGATGGCTGCGAAAAGGCGCCATTGGACACTCCGACCACAACAGAACTTGGTCTGAGTGGGAATCGATCCTCTGACCTTTGGGTTGAGGGAGTCACTGCCAGTAACCACCGAGCCACTGTCGCCTCAATAAACTTTATATTTACCACCAGAAATGTTACAGAGTTCCCCTTTAAAGGCAATGACCTTTAAAGGGGCACTCTGTAACATTTCTGGTAGGGTTGATGTCCATGTAGATATACAGCTTATAATGCACCAAAATATGGCTTTAAATATATCTGTCTGGCATTCGTTCAACTACAGGTCGTTTTATTGCCTTCAAGAAACCCTTGAAAATTATGCAGTCGCCTCTTCACAGATCTGACCTGTGACTGCGGTGGCGTCAGCAACTTGGAACATTCCAGACAAAAAGTAACATCTCCGTGGAGACAAGCAGGTGGCATATCTTCCACCAGAAAAGTTACACAGAGTATCTTTAAGAGATTTAATTTTTATCACCGTATCGCCCAACCCTTATAGATGCAGTGTTGTATAGTCAAGCTTCTATAGTTCTGCCACAATAAACCACTAGTGCTTTGTCTTTGCACAAAACTCTTACACAAACTTTCAGAAAGTACTTATCGTAATGAAGCGGTTTTAAATTTGTTCTAAATGTATTCCGATTCAGCCATGTCTCATTTACTGAGTGAACGCTTCACTTCTTCAGCATTAGCCTGGGAGAACAGAGCAGTAACCCGGAGTTTGTGTCTCTGTCTGAAGCGGAGTTTGAGAGGAGCCGAGCGCGCAGATAGAAAGGTGAATGAGAGAGATGGTGGCTGCAGCCCATCGCTCTCCTGGAGGGGGAGGGAGGGGCTGCTAATGTGCACGGTATCATTCATAACAGTAGGACTGGCATCACTTGCTGCTAAATAGCATCATTTGTCAGAGAAAGGGCTCGGTGCCACTGTGTCACAGATAAGCTTCAGAAGGATCCTGCTTTATTCCCCTCAGGTCCAAAACATGCTGTGAATGTTACTGAGCACTACTGAATCTGACCAATTTGTGCTTTTATAACAACAAAATCACTCCAGTCATGTAAGGCCAGGTATTTTTAAAACTGTCAATCTATTTCACAATATGCAAATTATTAAATGCTCTAGGATCCAAAGTATTTAGCCTAGAAAATTCAGTTTTCAAGGAAATCTAGTGGGATTCTAACATATTAGATCTATAAAATCAACTGTGCTTTTTATCTTGGTGAGCTAAATTATATATATCCGAATTAGCTATAACATTTAACCTTCACTGTGTAACTTTTCTGAGAGTTTGCCAACTTCTTGTCACCATGGAGATATCGCTTTGCCTGGCTGGTGTCTAAATGCAAACACGTAAGTCACACCAACAGGTCAAGTTACAGACTAGCTCTATGGAGGAACTTGCTCACAGTAAGGAGTTTCGAGTGTATATTTTTGCAATAAAACCAGAAAAAAGATAGACAAGTTTAATATCATATTGTGAAACATTTACAAAAGGCAAAGCAACAGCATCTCCATGGAGACAAGCAGGTGGCAGGTGGTGGTAATGAAGTGTATCATTCTGCAAAATTAATTGATCTAGGTGAGGAACTGCATGCTATCTCATTTGTATTGTGTTGCACTGTTACCTAGCTTTATCTGCACTACTGAACATTTCAGCTGACCACCATGGTCCATGTTAAGTGCAGTCAAGCTTCTGTCTCCAAACACAGAGGGGAAATACAGTATCTTACTCAAGAGTGCTGCAAAGTGTAGAAACACAGTCAGGATATTATTGATGACTATGAGGTAAAATGCTTAATTTGCACCGTCGTCAACCAAATTATAACTCATATTGAAAGCAGCTGAATTTGCATAAATCTCATTAGACGCAATGAGAGGGGTTCATAAATCGTTATATTAATTAGTCATTTTTGCCACCCTTTCATGGGAAAATGGGGTGTATTAATAAACGAGAGGGTTGTGTGATTGTGGACCTAATTGGTTGTTGTGTTAAACAGTTTGCTCTGCATCTGACAGCACTGGTGCACTCCGGGTTAGTCTAGTGCAGGGCAGTTCTTAAACTGCACAGTTTAAGGATATGGGTTTTTAGCGTCTGCTGGTTCTGGGTCAGTCTTGGTTAATTTCTGGATTAGTCCAGTTTCGTAAGTTTAGTTCTTGTTTATTTTTTCTACTTTATGGTCCTGCTTTTGTAGGATTTAGGGATAATTTAGCTGTGGTTTATGCCACATTTATGTGGTCCTCGGAAATTCTGGAAAATGTCTTCCTGAGTTGAAAAATGTACATGAACGCTAGTACGAAAAACAACTCAGGAATGTCACCTGCTGTATGAAGACAGATGAAATTCAGCTGATTTTTCAATGTATCTTAAAGATTTGAGCTTTTTGAGCTCAAAGAGCAACGGATTTGTGGAAACATTGCTGTTATTTTGAAAAAAAAAATAAAAATAAAAAAACATTAAAAAGGCAAAGGCTAATTGACACAAGAAAGAAACAGAAAGAAATCTTGGTTAGCTCTACTAAACGCTGTTAATGAACGGACTCAATGATTTTATTAGTGACATCAAAATCCAGAATTTCCGAGATAAAAGCGCATGAATGCTAACAAGTCGAAATCCCGACATCTCGTCTCAGAACCCCATGTCCCCAAGCATCACATGAACGCAGCATTAGTCCTGGCTTAATTCTGATTGGTTGACCTGACTGTATTCTCCACCTGATTGTCTCCATGGAGATGTTATTGCTTTGCCCGTAACGTATTATCACATATAGCACACATAGGCCAAGTTGTAGGTCAGATCTCTGAAGAGGCGACCCAGTAAGAACACTTGTCTTTCAAAGTATTTTTGAGTTACAAAACACCTGTAATATAAATGGGTTTCGTGCAATAGTATGGAACATTCTAGGCATTCTAGGTTTCTTCATGGAGATAAGGATGTGTCAGGCCCTCCACCAGAAAAGTTACACAGTGCACCTTTAACCAGTTAAATGTTCAAATTGTATATTGTATTGTTGTCATTAGTGTATAGGGCCCCTTAAATAAAATGTATTACTGTTATTACAAAATATCTTCTTAAAGGTTATACAGTGTATTAAAAGTTTGCTCACCACATGTTTAGTGTAGCTTCTCCAAGTAGAGAGGACAAGGACATTATGAGTGAGCGGTCCCATAGTCCTGCTCCCGATGGTAATGATGCGTGTCCTGTGGGTTCAAAGGTCACTCCACTGTCCTCTGAGCTGTTTTGACCTTTTGTCTCTCTGGGCTGTATAGTGTTTACATGCCCTCATCCACCTTAGCTTTGATTAGCCGCGTGTCTATGCTAAAGTGTCTATGATAAATGAAGTCTATGGAGCACTGCGGATGCAATTAACATCCTCTCCTCCCTGCACCCTGTGTGTGGTGGTGGTGGTGGTATATAAACTGGCTGTACATTTTTGATGTCTTGTTGACTGATGGGGAATTGCAGATGTTTATGACTGCTAATATGTGAATTAATAAAGATAAAGATGATATAGTGATCTGGAATTAATGCCATATATCAAATCTTTTTGACTAAATCTGCCATTTTTATTGCAAGCAGGAATTGGCTAAATGCTATAAAAAACATAATACTGCTGAGTCCTGTCCTAGACTCAGTCTGTTTAGAGGTAATTCGTAATGCCTTGTCGCTAACCTGTTTGTTGTGGTTTGACAGGGCAGTCCGTGACAAAGCTGGAGGCTGTAGATCCTGAAAGTGACCCTCTTACCTACGGGATCATGGGCGAAGAAGCTATGAAGTTCTTCACCGTTGAGACTGATGGAAGAGTGTGGCTACGACAACCACTTGATCGAGAGGTATAGTAATGTGCCAACTTAGTCTAATTCATATAATGAGGGTTGGGTTTGTTTGGAATTCAATACATATATATATATATATATATATATATATATATATATATATATATATATATATATATATATATATATATATATATATATATATATATATATATATATATGTGTGTGTGTGTGTGTGTGTGTGTGTGTGTGTGTGTGTGTGTGTGTGTGTGTGTATGTATTATAATTTGAGTTAATTGATTCACACTTTTAATCAGTGTAATTTATGTTATGAGCGATCTTCAAAACACAAAAAAACGACTGCTATTGTCCTAGTGCCAGACAGTGACTAATTGGTGTCATTTCATAATGTTTTAGCGGATGGCGTGGTCTGTCATTTTTGCAACACAAAAAAGTATGGCGTGACTCAAAACACATTGAACAAACATAAACTCACTAGAGTGAGCGAGTGTTTTACATGAAGCAGGACATTTTGTTGTTTGTGGAGTACGTCACTTAACTTAAGTAATGGCTGCCTATGCAAATTGCTAATTGCCATCATTGCATTCAATTATGATTCATCTTACAGTCCTAATAAGCCTTGTTTTCACTGGTTTGCTTTGGAGGGGAACGGTACAGGCTGTCTCCACTGTCTAAAGTGAACTGTACCGCTCCTTTTGAGGGGTTTGAAGTGGACTCTAGGGGGTACTAGCTCCCAGCGGAGTTTAGGGCCAATACAGCATAGCTCCAGGTACAGCATGGCTCCAGAAGTGGTTAATGACCAAACAAGATGATTGGACAAGGTACAATGCTGAGTCAGGTGAAAATAAGATGGCAAAAACCGCCATATTTTGGCTGTATGTTGAGCTGACATGCTCTGCAAAAAAAAAACTAGCATGAAAATATAATATTTCCAGTGCACAATGTAATATAGTCTACTTGGCCTTGTCCACAGCCCAACTCTTATTCACTGGTAATAATGCTGTTAAGCTGTGTCTGAATCTGAAGTACCATATTGTTTTTCCCTAAGTTTATAATTTGTTCCTCCATAGACCAAGTCGGAAATGCAGGTTGAGTTTACCGTCACAGACTCACATGAGGTAAGATTGTGTATTTTTACCTGTTTTGACACCTTATGTTTAGAAATGTCCCAGCCACATCTAACTCCTGTCCCTCTCTCACCCTCACTCCTTTAATATCCCCATTTTTCACATTTCTTATGTGTAATCATTCTGACATCTGTCTCACTCTGCACATTTTCGTTCCTTAAATTTACTGACGCTCAACCTACTCTGCCTTGCGGGTATAAGTCTCATTCTTGGCCCTCTTTCTTCTCACCAAATCCCAACTTGGCATGATTAGTGTATTTTGACTCACCAGCGCCCTCTTAAGTCACTGAGGGGGTGGTGTTTTTGGCAGGATTTAACCAAGGTGTCTTCTCCTTTTTCCAGCTGGTCACAGGAACCGTAAACATCCAAATCGGAGACGTCAACGATAACGCTCCAACTTTCCATGGACAGCCGTACACTGTCCAGATCCCCGAGGTAAGGCCAACCAGAAAAGCATGCACAAAATCCAGCTACCGATGAAGACTGCTGGGTTTCACATGACATATCAACATTGTTACTGGGATTATCTTGCTTTGTATCAGTGGCATAAAGTAGAATTAATATTATCATTTATGGCAATATTTCCCTGTGGCTATATATCTTGCTTCAAAATGTGTTATCGTGACAGGCTTAGTGCTATATGTGGCACATTTCAGTCCAAACTATACAAGTTACATTAGGATCACACTGACCAGTTGTAACTCCACCAAATGCTTAACTAATGCTAGGCCTGTCCTATCAAATTTTGAAGTTTGATATATATTGTTGAAGTAAGCATAGACAATAAACGATAATTCTGAAACCAAAGTATTCCCCAAAAGCAGTTCTAAATGTACAATATTGTTACAAAATGTACACTGTAATAAATAACAGAATTAAGCTCTTAAGTAATTAATTTGTATCAGTAATGAGTCATAGAAGTTCATGATTCAACCCTGTACAGCGCAAATGTAGTACAGTAAAAATAAAACACATGTTCCCATTAGTACAAACAAAAAGTATACACAATAAATATTGACCACAAGATATATTGTTCCAGCTTTCATATATTGAATAATAAGTCAATATAATATTTATTGTGTCTATATTGACTCATCCTTCACTAGATGATAGATGGAACAAACATTTTTAGGGGTGAATATTTATCATGGGTAGTTTTTCTTCTAACTGGTGTGAAAAGTCTGGATATTTATACTATGATACTATACTATGAGAGGGTTAAGTTATGAAGTTCTATGACTCATTATAGATGCAAGCCAACTACTTAAGTGTTGCATTCTGTTATTTATTCTGTCATATTGTACATTTAGAATACTTTTTGCAATAATTCTGCTTTATGGGTTGGTTTCAATATTATCCGTGTATTGTCTATATTTACTTCTGCAATATATCCCTCTTCAGAATGTGTTATCTTGACAGGCCTATAATAATCTCATAATTACTCACAGTGACAGATGACTTGATTTGAAGAAAGACTTGCAGTATTTTCATAATTTTATGGCTGATTGGTTCATATGTGTGTACATGTGCTGTTGCAATTTACACAAGATGATCGATACAGTATAAACCATTTTGACTATACCTGTAAAGATCCATTTCCTGTCTATAATAGCGATGACAACAGGGCACAGAGTGAACATTTTCTCACACAAGCTTCTCAGACAGAGTGTTTTGTCTCTGAATTTCTGAATGTAAGAAAGTATATTTTTAAAGTTGACTCCGCTGTGACTATTGTTTCCATCGTAAACAGACAGTGACAGCACCCATCCGTTATTCATAGTGCTTTGCTGTTTTGCTGTTGGAAAAAGTGCATGATTTTCTGGAGTTGTCTCGTGTCTTTATATTGACAAACTGCTCTATCTCTACTGGTCGCTCCTTTCTTCTTAGGTCTTTCCCTCAATCTACTTCTCTCTCCTCCATCTGTCTCTCTCATGTGTCCTGTGCTTCACCTAATCCTTGATATGAAGTAATTGCTGGAGTGAGGGACTTCAAATAGGAGCTGAATGCACACAGACACATAGTTTTTTCTCAGTCTTCTCCAAATCTTCAAAGCTCTCCTCAATCCATAACTCTAGCAAATAAATAGGACAAAAAGGAGGGTTTAGACCACCTACCCGAGGAGGTCTCCTTGGGCTAACACAGTGACTGTTCCTGGCAAATCCATAAAAAATGCTTTCTTTAAATAATATGAGAACTCAGCAAGAAAACTGTTAAGAAGATCTTCTATTTGTAGACAAAATGTGAATATGGTAACATGCTACAATTTAGCCTAAGCTGAAAATATTTTTGCTGACACTAAAGACTAAAACTCTAAAAAGTAATTTTTGGATTAAACTTAAATTTTGTGTCACAGCTGTGCAAATTTCACATTTTAACAAGATAACGTTATACTTCAATGGTTTGTGCTAAACTATTTGGTGCCTTGAATGCAAATTGGTTGCTCTAAAAGCTGTGATCAAATACTATTTAGTAAGGCGACTTTTTAATAGGAGATTATCTGGACCCAGCATTCTTGATCATTATAAGGCCAGTTAGTCTAAACATCTCACCATTGGTTAGTAAGAGTTTTAGTTTATTCTTTACAGAAAATTAATATTTAAAGAAAGAAATAGAATAAATAAAGTAAGTAAAAACAAAAGAATACCTGCCAAATCTGCCAATGTATTTGGCTTGTACAGTGGACCCCAAGCATACATAGCTTCTTACGGTGTCCATGTTTTTCAGTGCCACTAATATACTGGCATACATATGTAAATAGAAAATGTATACATATATAATGTATGTGTACAGTATACACTTGTGTATGTCGTATGTATTAAGCATGAGTGTGTAAATGTGCATATGGATATGTTACATGTGTGTGTATGTGCCTCATATAATGTTGACCAATGGAAAAATAAATTGAATTGAATTTACCCAGTGTTTCCCATACTACACATTGGCATAATAAAATCACACTGTTGACAATGTTGCATAATAAAAATATAAGAGTAACTTTACTTTTAAAAATAAAAATACTGCTTAAATATGCACTTACTGCCACCATAGTGTCAACTAAATCTATAGGAAAACACTGCTTTTCCAATGTGATTTAATGCATTAGTGGCTGAAAGTATATACCCCTAAATATCAGTAAATCAGTAAAAGTAAGCAATTTAAGCTAATGGAATAGTTAACATAGCAATGCATATCTCCCACAAAGGTCCTGTGTGAAGGCAGTCTCTGGACAACAGACTCCCTCCCTTATGTTCTGCAGCCTGGGCCAATGTCCAGGGGTGAGCCACGTGAACTGTGGGGGTAGGAATGGTACAATAAACAATATTATCTTTTATCACAATCAAAAGCGTAAAGAATAACCGTCTGTGGTACATTTTCTATAATCTTGATAATCGTCATAATAACACCAGATTTTGAAGAAAGAAGCTACTTATGCATGATGTTCTGTGATGCATTGTTGTTTTCACTTAAACAGGAGACACAGGAAAGCTCTCTTCTAAGCCGGGTAGTTACGACACTAAAGCTTAAATATCCGCAGTTTGATTGTAAAGTAAAGCTGTTATTTGTAAGCTACACTTTTTACTGCTTGTAAATCTCCCCTCTTAGCGGCTTACTGACCCCATCGCAGAGTGAATAGGACTTGGAGAATAATTAGCTCAGTTGAGTGTGCTAAAGCTTTTGTGTGTAGTATCCACAGCTCAGCAGAGGGAGCAGATGAAGCAATGTGAGTGGCAAGGTGAGCGCAGCACGGCGAGCCTGTGTGTAAATGTCCTTTTAATTTGTAGAGCCATAAAGAGGGTGAAGGGGAGCAGGTGGGCTCGGAGCATTCCCTCTGTCACTGCTAATGAGCTGGACAGATTTACCGCTACCACACACCCAGCCGGCACCCGCATGCACACAGCGTATAGAAATAATGTTGTGATTGGACAGCAGATGGGCCACAACCTAAATCTATTATGCCAGCAGACAATAGAGTGAGAGAGGAATGTCATTCACTTTGTCTATAAGCACTACAGGTAGTTCACGTTGGGTTAAGGGAGATTTTATTGTAATGATGTAAAGGAAAGGTTGCAAATTTGGCTGCGTATTTTGAAAGGCGCTAGAGTTATCGCCAGGAGCAGCGGCCGACCGCAGTGCAGCACCCAAAAACCTATTGGATCTTGATCAGGATAACATAGCTGGATGATTTGCTTATTGCACAGGTTAGATAGACAGATAGAACAGCAGTGTGAAAAAAGGATATACCCACAAATTCTGAGACTCATAGCAACGATAAATGACAACACAATGATTTCATAAATTATTGCAAGCTCCTTTAGGCCTTTTTATCTGATTGTTATATTAATTCAACATCAAAGTATGTTCTATATTTGTGAGTACTTGGAATTAGAGGACACACAAGGACAGATGTTACTGGTGTTTACATGCACACCAAAAATCCAATCAATATCTGATTTCTGGAGATATCAGATTATGGAAATGTCATGTACAGTATTGTTACATCTAATATGAGTACAGTAATCTGATTTCTTTCTGCTTGTTCGCACCTCTGCAGGTATTAACATGTAAACGTATGTAAAGAACGGGCACTAATGTGATATAGTTATTTTAAAATTCATTGTACTTTGTTTTCCAACAGTTACTCGAAAAATCCACTAATTAACTGTCACCAGGTGTTTTTAATGATCAGACTTCTCTCGGGCATGTTAACACACTGAAAAATCTGATCTTATTATTGGATTATCTGCTCATTAGTTTTAATATTTTTGTCAGGCCATGTACATGTACTACACTGATAGGCAAAACTAGATGTGTATAAGATATATATAGAGTTAGCATATAATATGGGTTTGAGTTAACAGGACTAAACTGGGTTCAAACTAGGACCTAATGAAAGTGTGTACACATCCCATAGACTGGATAAAGAAGTGGACTAAGATAGTGTGACGTCACCCATAGCGTTTGGCTCCAGTCAAATGAAGCTTGTTAAGGCTAGTCATTATAAGGGCAAATTTGGAGCCTGTCCGGGAGTATCATAGCAACCAAAGAGCCAATCCGGAGCGAGGCTGTTGAAGGTAACGCCCCTTCCCACCCTCACCGCTGGTTTAGCAGGGAATGGGAGCATAGTGATGCTGTCGCTCAAACCTGTTGCTAATGCGGGAGCGACCTTGAAAGAAGGTGCCTGATTTGTCTGTTATTAATCTTGATTTACGGACACAATAACAAAATAAAAATAGCAGGACCATTTAGAGCAGGTTAATATTAACAGTTTAAGACCAAAAGGACGAGCCTGACAACAACAATAACGGAGAGAAATGGGTGACCGTTTTTCAATACAAAGTCAATTGGAGCCAGAGTTGATAGAGCCGGAAGCATGCCTATGATCACTTCCTGTTTGGAACACAACGGCTAGCAGGTTAGCTATGTCCATTTATGTATATAGTGTATGACATATACATAAAGTAATATCTGAATTTGAGGCATTTTCAGCTGAATATGAAACGTTTAGATAGAGGCTTTACTTGCGACATAAATATAGTGAAAGTATGTGCTCACAAATTAGATTAGACAAAACATTGGATATTTTTCTGTGTTGCTGATTCATTTTTGTCCTATGATGTAACACTGACTTCTACCCTCTATGTGAGATATATGCTGAGTCTTGTATTGGCAGCTCCAAATATTTACAGAGCGATATGTCTAAAAAAAGGTCTCTCTCCCCTTTTCGCTCCCCGCTCTGCAGATGCCTGACCCTGGGTTGGTAATGGCTCTGGCTGTCACTGTGACCAAATCAAACGCCAGCGCTAACAACTACTCTTATTGTGCCAGCACAGGCCTTTTACTGTCACCCACAGCCTCTGCACACACACTCACAGCTGTGCAGCACAAAGAACCACAAATGTACAGTCACAACTCAATACAAAGATGGCTGCAGCATGGTTAAAAGCTGCTCATTGTAGATTTGTTGACAAAAAAACTGCCCATAGTGAATGAACATGAGGGTGGAAGGTTGTCATTTTGGGTATGTATTTATGTTGAACATGCTTATTGAATGTTGAAATGGCACTATATAACATTGTCAAACAAAACAAGGAAAAAATTGCATTGTTGCCATAGCAAATAATCAAATCTAAACATTCTTGAAAAGTACTAAAAATGTACCGGAAGCTGAAACCCACAAATACCCTGATATAAATATCTTTTGAACTGGAGTTAATGAATGATCTTGAACTTTTTTTCAATTATGGTAAAGAAATCTATATTGAGCATCAAGCCTTTTGGTATTATTGAAATCAAGCTTGAAATAGTATTGTGACAGCACTATATGGGGCTGTTTTTCCTTAATGTCTTTCTAATACTACCAATAGCAATCCTTAAGTAGTTAGGTAGATGAGCAGTTTTCAACTTTGATATATTTTGGGGTATCCAGTTTGAATTTTAAAATAATGTTTTGAATGAGATGACTTGAAATTGTAACATTTTATTGTATATCTGGTATTCGCTGTTACCATTATGATGTTACATACAACTGCACATTGTATTTCGCCCATGTTTGACAGTGGAGCACTTTTGGTGTTATAAATCTCGGCACAGTGGAGCTTTGTCGTCATAAAGGAGGTGATGCAAAGATTTCAGAGCTGAATGTTTGTGGCATAGGCAGATTAGATGTAGTGGCAAAAGGCAGATGGGCGAGAGGCTCCAGGTGATAAGTCTCCAAACTGTATCTGTTTTTGTCTCTTTATGTAGTGAGGCAGGTGTACAAATCCCACCTCTGCCTCCATTTTCTCTCAGTCATATTTCAGCATCTCGGTCTAACCTGTAAGCTCACATGAAGTACGAGAGACTGCAGCAAAGGAAGCACCAACTGTACTGTGAGGCTATAGTCATTTTGCTTTCACTGCAGTATAGTCATGGTTTTTATCAGAAATGTTTTTAGCCTTGCACGCTAAAGGATATACAGCTAGTAGTATAGTACAGGGAATCTGAACCTACAAGGAAAGACATAACTATTCCTTACACAGCTGGTGTGTCTGAAAAACTTCAGAGGATTTTCAGACAGTTTGAAATTCTGGTCTATTTCAAACCTACAAACACTTTAAGACAGAAACTGGTTCATCCAAAGTACAAAACCCTGAGCCATAAACAAAGTAATGTGGTCTACTCCATTCAGTGTAGTTAAGAGTGCAGTGAGTGTTATACTGGAGAAACTAAACAGCCACTCCATAAGAGGATGTACCAATACCGTCGCAAGAACACCTCTGGACCCCAGTCCACCGTACATCTCCATCTCAAAGCCACTAACCACTCTTTTGAAGATGGTGAGATGTAAATCTTGGCCAGTGAAAAGAAATGATTAAAGAAGCAATATTTGTTAGGAAAGACAACCCTTCCTTAAACATGATTGTCTTAGACATTATCTATCCCCCGTGTATAAACTCCATCCTCAGACTCACACCAAACAAAGGAAACAAAGAGAACAATGCAGCTAGCCAGTAGGCCCATTAAGGCTGAATGTATATGCTAAGTAGGTCTCAGGTACAGTGCACACTTACTGTTGGTCAATAGACCTGGCCTACATACAGAAACTGTAAACAATAGCTGTCTACAGTTTCAGTGTAGTCAGCTCCTCCCTTCAGACAGATATAAGGCAGTGTCCACCAGCAATCTGACCAGAACTGAAGAAGCAGCTTGGATGAGCAGCAAAACATCTTCACTCCTGCAACTTTTTGTCCAGTTGACAGATTTAACTTTGGCTTTTAATATAGAGCTAGTAGTTTAAAGGTGCACAATGTAACTTTTCTGGTGGAGAAGCTGCTGGTTGATTTTATTGCCGTTATTATAATGTTCCATAGTAACTCTGCCTGGTCTGTCTTGCATTTATTTAATTAATGCAAGTGGTGCTTGCCTTGATGGAGATAAATTACTTTAATACAACAATATAGTACTGTGGAACATTTCAAGCAAAGCAATAACATCTCTGTGGAGGCAAGTGAAGTCTACACATGGTCCTGGTCTTCCATTGGCACATGTTGGAGTTTGCTGTGATAATAGAGTGAAATCTAAATACTGTTTCATCTTTTGGTTTAGAAGCTGTAAACATGTCCATATTGAATGAACGTGAGAGTTAGCCCAGGGACTAGCTTGGCATTGCCATTGTTGAAACCTGCCCAAGGCTCATAGTAAAGGAGATAAGCTAGCCCCCTGCTAATGCTAACAGAAATGAACAAATTATGTATTTACACACAAGGGCACTAGTCTCTTATGTTGTTTGATATACACTGTGAATAATTGCATATTGGGATTACTGGGTAATTTTGGGAGAATGGAATCAACCCATCATCGTTTCATCTTCCAGCTCCTCTCGTACACTGCTGCGTCTGAACAATTTTGATCCGAAAATGTGAGAGCATTTCCTGCGCTAATGACACACACAAATGCACTCATATTTGGGCTAAAATGGTGTGAGGTGTTGGAGAGCCCCTGTTATGGCTGTGAATGAGCTGTTTAGTGCTTGATGTGGGATCTGGCACAGAATCAGACCAGAGCTGGTTTTGATACATGCCGTTCGCTGTCAGATATTACAAATTAATGCCTTATAATGTTTCTTTTGTAACTTTTGTTCAGAATTAAACAGCACAAATTCATCTGTCTTTTTGTCAATAATACCGATATTAATTGTCCTCTTCTGGATAAAGTCTCGTTTTTTATTGGTATAACACATAAAGCTTTGGGACAGGGCTAAAAGATGGTTAGTAGGTAGGCTAGTTTCACCACCATCTTGTTATGTAGAACATTCAAATGAATAAAGGAGAAATAAAGGCTTAATTGACTGAAAAGCAGTGTACAATTGTCCGAGAAGTGAGTGTGAAATTAAATACAATTAGTCTGTTAATATTAATCAGAATAGAAATGTGGAACCAAAATCGAAGCAAAAGTGCAATGTTTTTGAAAAAATATACATTTAACTAGTAGATTCTGTTATTCTGTGATCTCTTGTGTAATTGTAATATTCTGTTTGTCATAATAATTCATAATGTAAAATGTCTTTCCATCTGAATCAGTAAACAGGAAGCCCATGACTTAAGCAACTGCTTGATGCACAGAATGAGTTTGTTTCCCCCACGACTGATTTGATTTGGTTTGGCAAATGCACTGCGTATTATGCATTTAGTTTATTTGGAGTACGCAAATGACAAGCATGTTGTGAATTGGTCACTTGCTGTGTCTTTGCAGTTACTGCCAGTATAGTTATGATTATGAAGTAATGCGTGACTCGTTCACAAGCTGCATTTATGTGAGCCATGATGACAGTAACAGCTGTTTGTGAGGAAAGCTAATCATTATTAGCAAAGCATGAGTTTACCAATAATCAAAGTAGAATTGAAGTTCTGGAGAAGATGGCTGAAGGTGCGTCTTTGAGAGTTGTTTGGTTTGTGTTGGTACGAGCCTGCACACAGTGAACACGCACAACACTGCAGTTCCACTTCATGCCAGATGTGGTGAACTAGTACAAAAACTCAGTAACTTACTCCTTTAAATAACAAAATTGAATACAGGTATATTTAATTGGATACAGGTATATTTACTGTCCTCTTTTATGCATTGATTAGCTTCAAATAAATAAATGAAATGAAAAAAAAATATAATAATAATAATAATAATAATAATAATGTTAATAATAATAATAAATGAATGAATGACCTATACACACCTTTGCCAAAGTGATGCTCAGCAGTCAGAATACTGGCCTGCTCCTGTAGTGTAATTGAATGTGTTTGCTGCAGAGCTGAGGACTGATGGCTGACAGGCCTCAAAGAGACACTAAGACCTTAAACCCAGGAATGCAGAGATTTAGCCCAAAGAGGCACAAATGGCCCAACTCAGAAGGTTAAAGAGAAAACACTCACCTCAGTCTCAGTTATAAGTTTGTTAAGTTGTTTTGACCAAACCAATATAATTTAATACCAAACCTATATATAAACTATAATATAATAATTTTTTCATATTCTTGTTATCTGAAAATATGAAAGATATATGTTGTATATCTTGCTTAAGTGACCAATTGCAACTAAAAGGCAGCTAGATGCAATAGTTTCCTAGCAGCATCGTTTTTATTGAAGCAACCCATTTAAGTGTGCTAGCAGGCTTTTGGGCACAAACATAGGAATCTGGTACGAAATATGTTTTATATTATAGACTTATCACATTATGATCAAGGTAATTTCCTAGAAGTTTGTTTTGGCTTTTCCAGCTAGAAGCTTGAAACAGGAAGTGAGGCATTGGTGCGGACAATTTATATAGTTGAATGTGTTTGTGTAGCGGTAAGCTGTGTGAGTAGCCTTGAGGCAGACTAAAAAGTCATATCACACCAGAACACCAACGCAGCACAATCTCAACAGAGTCAAGGCGGATGAAGTGTCTTGCATCAGGACACAACAGCAGTGGAAAAATAGATTGCCTGGCCAGCCCAGACTTCAGAGCTTTTCCTATACTATGAAGATGTAGTCTGGGCCACAGTGTCATCTTCTAGTTCAGACAGGTATGACTGACAGGCGGATAACCCAATCAGAGACACATGGCGGTTTACCTATGAGTTTATTCACTTCCCATCACTGAAATAAACAAACTGGATGTCATAGCACTGTTTAAATTGCCCTGAAACACAGACTCAGCGGTGACCAGACAAAATCCTATAAATCCTATACGGAGGATTTCAGTCTGGATTTACCAAGCAAGAACATAGTAAAGGAAGGATCAACATATAGACAATCTTCTGAATACATTGGTTCCTCTCATTTTACTGGTTGGCTTGGCAAAAACATACCTTGGCAATTCATTTACATATAGTTGTTGTTTTAGAGTTGTTTCCACCATCTTGTGTAGCTTTATTTTCCAGTACTTGCCCCACATTTGTGCACTTTTGGGAGTATTTTAAGCCAAATGGCCGTGAGTGAGCTGTCAGTGTGCATGTCAGCTGCGGCAAACACTTTATTCCCTGCATCCTTTCCAGTTGAGGGGTTAACACAACAAATAGTGGCTGGGCTCCGTGTAGGCTGACACTCGTGAAGCTAAATCACCTCCTCTCCCTCTTTATCTTTCTGTCATTTACTTTATCCCACTGAGCATGAAGAGCACCTTGATTTGCGTGCTGCGGGGATGGCCACGGATTCGCCTGTCAGGGAAAAAAATAAGACAAAATGCTAAAGCCAATGTTTGTGATTGACTATCAAGATTTTCCCAAACAAATAGTTGGATAGATCACAGGTAAAAATGTGCGGAAAAGGGGAGAGGTATAGACATAGAAGTAGTAAGATTGAAAGGGGAGAGAGAGTGGCGTGCTCTCCCAAAAGCCATTAAAGTTTGATTCGCCCACTCCTCACTGTTTGAATAAATCAGCCTGTCGTCTTTCTCTCTCTCCTTTTACTGAAGAGCAGGACCCTCCTTCGTCCCCACAGCCGACAGTCTGCCTCTGTCTTTGAATGCCTACATTCAAGACAATGGATCTGGTAACACTGGATCTCTCCCTCACACCATATACTGCAGCACAGAGACAGACTGGTCAGTCATGGGAACAAAATCAGTCTCACATTTATTTGGATTTATTTGGGTCACAAATGAAAATATGAAAAAAGAAATTAAACAATCCAAAATTAAAGATCAAATCCAAAAATGTAGATATTATATGTATATATATATATATATATATATATATATATATATATATATATATATAGTATATATAATATATATATATATAGATATATATATATATATATTATATATATATATATATCTTATATATATATATATATATATATATAGATATATATATATATATTATATATATATATACATATATATATATATATATATTATATATATATATAACTATATATATATATATATATATATATATATATATGTATGTATGTATATATATATATATACTTGATTTAAGTGTTTATATCTGTTTACCTCTGTTCTTTTTTGTTTCTTTTGGGTTTTTTTTTTGGTATTTTTTTCCCAGTCTTACACCATGCATCAGTGTAGATGTAAATTTTGTATTAGTAAAGGGCTAAAAGTTGTGTTTCATTTCTTCTCTTCTTTATGTGATTTTTTTTTTTTTTTTTTTTTTTGCCAATTGTTGCAGATTTTTTATTTTATTTTTTTTTTTGTTTTATCTCTTTATAATCATATATATTGTTCTCAAATCTTTTCTGGTTTCTACCATATTCTATGTGACAGCAGGTATAAAAGATGCTAGAAGGCTGTGATATTTCTACCTAAAGTTGGCTACTTTTGTTTCCAGTCAAGATAGTTTTCCAATAATTTGACAAATAAACAAAGCAGAAAGGAAACATTTTCTAGCTTCATTTACAGGTTTTAAATAAGATGTGTAAACTACCAAAGTCACATTTGAACTAATTATAGGGACAAGCAGATGTTTAGACTCCACTTCTCACATTCCAGTTTGCATGTTTGTTGAGTGTTTTATATTTTCAGGTTGTCATGTGTGCTGTCTTTATCCAGAGGGCACCAAGGGCTATGGCATCAAGTCTGTGAAACACTGTAGCTTTGAGCATGGCTGTAGTGTAGACCAGTGAATTACGCATTAAACTAATATTTGCATATGACTATCACTTTAAGGGGACATATTTTGCTAAATCAACTTTAAAGAAGAGCTTTTAATCACCTAGCCTCTATTCCCGCTCTGTGCAAGTTTGTAGAATATACTGTGAATGTTTTTTGTCCTAGTGTTCTCTTCGACTGAGACAGATCTCTAAATTTTGGCGTTGGAGTTAAGCAGACTGCGTTAGATTTTCAATGGATGAAAGGGCATTAGGCACAGAAATAACAAACTGTGCAGCGACATGAAAAATCTGGCAAATAGGAGCAAAATGAAATGGATGAGAGTTTTGGGACCAGAGGTTTGCTCAGCATTGTACTCAAGTAAGAATAGCATTATCTCAAAGTAATATTACTCAAGTAGAAGTGCAAAGTATTGGTCAAAGGGTCACATTTTTATATAGCACTTTTACACCTTCAAGGCACTCGAAGCGAAGGAACTACTCACGCATTCACAAACACATTCATATATCAGGTTACATAGGTACTGGGAGCGAGTAAGTGTCTTGCCCAAGGACACCACCACAGCATTTATCTGTGGGAGCTGGAATTGCACCACCAACCTTTGGGTCAGTGGCTCTGACCGCTTAACCAACAGTGTTGATGAACACTCTACCAACTGAACTACTGTCATCTCATTCATGATATACAGTTGATATTTTTGAACATGTAAAATAATAAATAGTACTGCAAATAATGAAATAAACACAAAACTTTGTAAATAATACAACAAATTCTGGTATTTCCAAAGAATGAACCACAAAAAAGAACACACACGGCACAAGAAATGTATTTAAATCATCTAATATTGACTGCATTTAGTCACTTACAGTCACCATGGGATGAGTAACCAAAATGTTACGCAATAAAAAAATATTACTCAAGTAGGAGTACAACCATGGCGCTAGAAAACAGAGATGTAATTTCTTTAAAAATTAAGTACATGTACAGGAGTAAACGTAACCGAGTACTACCCACTACTAGAAGATAAGACACTGAGCGCAGCTGTTAAAACCAGGAATTGATCTCCCCCATGCCGATACACAAAACATGAGCCTTCTATAATCATACCCGGAATACTGCCTCCTGCCTCCATCCACATCTGAAATCTGAAAACTACCACAGATTTTTAGTTCAGTACTTTTTGGAGGGTCATGGCTTCTACTTACTTTGTCACATCTTTTTGACACTCTCTCTTACCCTATTGTATGGCGCCTCCTTTCTGAGAGCTTTGATGTATAATTGAGATACGCACTCATTGCTCCCTTCTTTCTCTCTCTGACCTCAGGACCACACTTGTCGAAGCAGTGTTAAAATTACAGCGAATGGGAAATGGCGGCATAAGGTTATTGGATTGCAATGCTCCGCACCTGTAAGGCAAATGGGCTGCTACTTACACAAACTTTTCATGACAAATAAATCAATAGAACACTGTTACTAGATGCTGGTGCGTTGTTCCAGAGGAGTGCTTCGGACAGAGATAGACTTTGACACTTTGGTGCTGAGCTCTCTATACCAAGTGTCATGTTTCATCAGCAAGAAGTAATTTCATTTGACAATGTCGCTATGCACTAATTGAGATGAAGAGACAGTGAGATGGAGGGGAGCAAAATGATGGTACTAGCAGTATGGTGAATGTGCTTGGCTATGGGAAATAGTAAAGTAATGATGACTTTATAAGGCTTATGATTATGGCCTACACAGATCTATTCTCCATTAGAGAAATTACTGCTGTCAGTGATTTCTTATTAAGGAGTCATCAGACAGTGTACTCACAATTGGCTTTTCACTTTTGGGGTCACCTCGGCGAAACATCTGGCTCACGTAAGTAGTGCATTTGCATTGGATTTGGCGTAGGTTTAACCCAGATGCCATAATGGAAACTAGGCCTGTCATGATAAATACTATATCAACTTACTGCTTAATATATGTTAGATTGAACAATATTTTTGGGGGGTCAATATTTTCATGGGGACTTTTTCTCTGAATTAGTGGGGTAATTTTAGTTATTTGTTATTATTATTATTATTATTTATTTTTTTTTGCAATATGATGACATTTGACCTGTAGAAGGTTAAATAAATTACGTCTATGACTCATTAGAGATACAAACTTTATTTAAGTTCATAGGTTTTTTTTTGTTCTTGTTTTTTTATTGTACATTCATAAAAGTTTTAGGATCTGCTTTGTTTGGTTTCAATATTATCATTTAATGTCTGTATTTACGTTTATATTTACAATATATCACACTTCAAAATGTGTTATTGTGACAGGCCTACAGGATGCGCAGTGAATCTTACATGGCATTTGTAATTTGGCATTTACTCTAGAGGTGAGCAATCTGCTAAATAAGCGCCCGATATTTTAATTTTGTTTTAGTCTAGATCTCATTCAAAAAACAAAAAAAAAAAAATCACAATTTGTGCATGCTTAGTATCTATATATTACCTTAAGGTAACTAATGCTATTTGCTGCTTTTGTTCAAACTTCACTGTGATTTTGTTAAATGCACCTGTCACTCACTCAGAGCAAGATGAGACTGATCAATAGAAGGAGTGGGGAAATGGGTCTGCATTAGACAGAAACACACATAGGTTGACGTAAAAGAGCATTCGCTCCGAGAGCAGTGCGCTTGGGCTGGTGTGAACGTGACAGTCACATTCTGGGCCATGGTAAACGGCTGGTCTGAGAATTCTTGAAACGAGAGGTCTCAGAGCGGCTGCGGTGTGTGGTGTGAATGCGGCCAACTTCGGGGCTGATGTAAACGATCCATGACGCGAGTAGAATTGCTTGGAATGGAATAAAAAGCATTTGGATCATGTATATATGTATGAATTGATCAACTTAATATCAGTGACACATCTCCTCCTGCCTCAGTCTGCGCAGGTGAGCCTGGGTCTGTCTGTGTGTTGTTTTCTCTGATGTCACCAGCGTGTACAGTCCTTATAGTTTTCTTTACAGTAATTATCTACAGGTGAAAGAAAAGACCACCATGTATTGGGGAAACAAGTGTGTGCGTGTTCATGGAGCTCTGTCCCTTGAATCACGTTAAAAATAAGTTTGGGGTTCAGGTGATGGACTCTCACATGACTCATGGTGCGTGTTGGGGTGAATGATGTGTGATGTATGAAAACTAGGGATGGGACAATAATCGTTATCGATATTGCTAATCGTGACCAAAAAGAAAGTCCGCAATTAACCGTTTGTGGCATTTTTTAATGATTGTGATCATCGCGCATGATTTAATCACCTTTACGGCACCAGACTGCCTCAGTTTTGCAGTATCAATGCAATGTTTAGATGTTAGTTTTGGTGTTTGCTCACAAGGGAGCCCTCTGTCATAGCAATCAAACTTCTTAGTGCCTGTGCCTGTTCTCGTTGCTGAGCCTGCTGCTAAAAAGTTGCGGCTCTGAGGACAAACACATGCAACTTACACGCGCATTCACAAGACAACCATCCTCCATTGTTTGCCAAACTTGAGCCAAAAATATAATATATACATACGTAACATACCATGTAAAATAAACTATTGAATGTAGATTGTGTTGTGTGAAGCACTAGCTAAACAACATTTTACAGACACACACACACTATATTTTACCTACAATCATGTCAATAGCAGAATAAACCACGCTTAACAGCAGAACAGCATCCAATCCATCAAAAAATAAGATCCTCTACTCCTGAGTCCTCAGCCATCATCACTCTTTGCCATGAACTGCTCCGGGTTCGAGATGCCTCTAGTTTAACTTGTACAAACATCCACAGTGTCCTCAATTGTGCACTTCCTTTGTTTTCACCGTTTTATCATGTTTAGAACGCAAAACAACAGTGCGTAAAATGCGCTTGCTTTGCACACGGATCCATTCGGCTTCGTTTATGCACGCATCAAGCTCCGTCTGTTTACGGAAAACCATGGGATGCCAGTCACGTGTTCCGCTGCTCATTGGCTGTAAGGAGAAAACATCACTAAACATGTGTAATGTAATTGGTTGATTCTACAAGGGGGAGAGTGGGGTGTAAACTTTCAGTCACCTGTAACACTGATTCACTGTCTGGGGCTCCAGTAACACACAACCTTATTGGCCAACATCAGTGTCAGTCAGAACCTAACAAGTGTCTTTATCACTGAGAAACAAAGTTGGCACTGTCTGAAGTTTATTATGCCTGAAATTGACAAAATAAATGCAAAAAAATGACGGAGCAGATTTCACGTTTGGAATACTTTCCTGCAACAGATTGGACATGGAGGGTCTAACTTATTTTGTGGACATAATTTCTCCACTGGATTATATTCTCTGGACCTGTACGGATCAAATGAGACCACCTTTCAGGGAATATCTTGATGTTTAACAGAACCAGAACCCTCAAAGATAAGTGAAGTCTAAATTCAAATTTTTGGCTTTTCTGTAAAAACGTCTTTCCTGTCAGGACTGTAATGATTGCAGGTGGTTTACATATTCGGATAGACAAGCACTGTAACTTTCATTTGGTGTGTGGATTGTTTGCGTGGGTGACGCAGAAGTGTATGTACCTTGCTGTAGAGTTGTAACAAGTTGTTAACAAGTTAATAATTATCGCGATAATATTGTTAATCGTGATTATTTTGGTCACAGTAATCATGAGTCTAAATTTTATATCGTCCCTAATGTGAACAAGGCCATCTCAAAGTAAAGTAAACAGAACTAAATCTAGTGTTCTCTGGGGGTCGCTCCACAGAGTGCACTAATGTGTGAAAATGACCTCACATTACAAGTTGATTTTTATCAATTTTGCATATTTAGTCCTGTTTTTCTATTTAGGCTTGGGACTGTTATAACTTAAGTGCACTGACATAGTAGGTATGCTCCAATCAGATAGTGGTATCAAATATCAGAACTGAAAAGTTTGCTGGATCGGATCCTGCTGCCAAATATCGGTTCAGCCAATGTCATGGTTGGAGAAATAAATTGATGCAATAAGAGTTTACTGGTCGTTCTCGACCTAGAAAGTCATGTGATGTTTGAACTTTTATTTACGCAAATCTGTTCTGTGGTTACTTGAGAGATAAATGACACATTTGGATCAGTTTTGTTTATTTTATTTTTGTTTAAAGGAAATGAATGTTGTTTTCAGGCTCTGCACTGGTATCAGTTGATATTAGGTATCACCATATACTTAAAACTATATGTGTGTGTATATATATATATATATATATATATATATATATATATATATATATATATATATATATATATATATATATATATATATATATATATATATTGATATAGTAAATAAAAAAAAAAGCTGGATCATCATAGCATTCCTACTTCACAGTATCATTGACTGAATGAATACTTTCTGGGATTTATGTTGCACTTTTAAAGCTTGACAGTATAGACAAACATTCACTCCCAGCACTTGTGGCACTGGTTCCGCCAATGGCCTCTCAGAGCACATTCTCACCACATTCATTTGAGCTGGATGAAATGTCTCTCTAAGGACACAGCCACAGTAGTCAGTGCTTGAACAGTCAACTTCTTTATCTTCACTTACTCTACCAATTCTGCAACTGTCACTTCTTACTTTGTAGATTTCATTGCTGGGATTGGTCTATTATTTCATTCAGTACTTTTCCATATTAGTATATTAATCATGTTTTCTTATCCCTTAATATGTTTTTATTATGTTTGTTTTGAGTGAATGAACAAATGCTTTATTCCAATCTGGTGTTTAGACTGCAAATGGCAACTAAACTGAAACTCTGCATTTCTCCACACTCGAGACTGGCTCAAAGCACAAACTGCCCTGTGAATCAGTGTGCTCTCAGTCTGGATCATAGAAGTCTTGGGTCTTGGACTGGCTCAGTGTCGTTTTCATGCAGGGCTTGTCTGTGCTTATCGGCCTGTCACTGTTTCTACTGCAGCGCTACATGGAGGGAGTGTAAAGTCACCAATGCAGCAGGGACTCCGATCACTGCTCACATGTACGGGCACTTTGTCAACATCATGGCAATAATTATGTTTTCTCATTACATCTATTAAATCGCTGGTTAACTTAAGTTTAAAACTGTGTGAAATAAATAAAAAATCATGACAAGTTTATTTGGAGAACCCAATTTGTACACACATTTAAATAATTCAAATTTATTTACAACAGAAGACGACATTAAAATCACAAAAAAACATCCACCAATCCATTTTCTTCTGCTTATTCAGTGCCAGATCAGATTATTTCTTTTTTTTATTTTATTTATTTGTAAAGGGACAGCACATATTAATGAACATTTAAAAATGCAAATATGTAGAGATTATAGCCATTATAGAGACTGAACTAATTTCCATCGTCAGTCGACAGGTTGATGTAAAGCAGTTTATAGGACAGAGAAAAGAGCAGCAACAATCATATAAAATGTAACGTAACACAGCAGTACACAATGAACACAACACACCCTCTGTACATACAGTTATAGAACAGCTCATTTGAAGTTAGCTAAAATCCCTGGACACTTCCTCCAGCTCCCCAGGTGAGACCCCAAGGCCTTTCCTGGCCAGTCGAGAGACATAGTCCCTCCAGCCTGTCCTGGGCCTACTCTGGATGGGACATGCCCGGAATAACTCTTCAGGGAGCCAGCTGACATGGAGGAGCAGCGACACTACTCTGAGCTCCTCCTGTGTGACTCACCTAATTTCTAATCAATCCAGTCATTATCCAAAGCTTATGACCATAGGCGACAGTAGGAACACAGAAACATAAAAACATAATGAATTATTATAAAAGTCATTTTGAGTGAGAAGAGTGCAGATACAATAAATGTATTCATATAGCATTCGTTATTTTTACCTATCAAATAAAATGGTAATCAATATGCAAAAAGTAAAAAAAGAAACATTTTTTTGGATGTTGGTCTATATATTGTTAAAATGTACAGAATGTAAACACATCTACATAATCATATATTTCTGGAGCTGCAATCATGCTTCTGTGGCTAAACCATTGAATGCCTTGTCAAAACAGCATTTTCTATTGAAGTTCAATATTATGCTCCTTTGTTGTGTTTGTTTTGATAGACACAGTGTTATTGTTCTGACCGTTCACACAAGAAAATAGTGCCACAAACCCACACTTCAATACCACATTTTGAAGAAAAAATATTTAAATTGCACTATATTGAAATAAGTTGTTTGCTTATTTTGGAGCTCTGCACTATTATTGTTCCTAGCATGTCCATAACTATACATGGGTTTCAACCAATGCCCTAGTGATTAATACTTTAAAACAAAATATTGTATCTTTTGTATGTGGAAAAAGTTCTCAAAATGTTCCCTATAACAGGTCATCTCCCGTGTTTCAGTGTATTGTGTATGCAGCCATGTTGATAACCCTAATATGATAATCGTTTGGCTTTTCATTCAAATTAGGCATAACAACAAGACTGCTAATTTTATTTGGGCACGGCGCAGGAATTTTCCATTGTACAGACAACATCAAAATGTCTATGCACGTTTGCATTTATGATCTGGTTCATAAGCCGACGCCATGACAACAGGACAGCACAGGACCTGGGTCTGTCTCCTGCTCACTGCTGGAGGCTACACTTCAGAGGAGAAGTCCATGGAGCCACTGGATCTACAGGAGCAGACTTGCAATTCAAACTGAAAACCAAGTGAAAGAGAGAAAGAGGAAAAGAAAGAGGGAGATGGAAAGGAGAAGAGAAAATGCACTGCCAGGCCTGCATTCCCTTGTGATTGTACCTGATTGGTGCTGGCCTCAGTGGGAACTTTGGCTGGGTTCATTGGTAGTGTGTTATAGATTTGGGTGTATGGGTTAAAACACTTGGAGTTATAGCTAACAGAGTAATGTAGGGTTATGGGGAGGTTTCGTAATATTTAATGTGAAGGGAGGAAAAACAACTCCAGGAAAATTCAGGTGAAGCATTGGAAAAGGTAGAAGAGAACATGCTGTATTTTAGATTGTGGTGAATTGATTCATGAGGCTTGTGCGAAATGTCTCATCGTCAGTGTTACTAAGGAGTGTTTTTGGACAGTTCATAAATGCAAATGCAAAAAAAGGGAAAATTAAAATATGACAGAAGATTCCTGTTGAGAAAAAAAACTATTCAATTTTCAAAACCCAAAACAAAAGACCAGAATTGCTGATTAGTTACATCCTAGATTTGATAACTGTGAACAAATAACATCAAAACACAATCAAATATGTAGCTGTGTAAAGACCTATACGTATTTAAAGGTGCACTGCGTAACTTTTCTGCAGAGGATACACCACTTGCTTGTCTCTTTCCACGGTATGCCATTAAACTTATCTAACCACGTTAATTCAGTCACAAAAAAAAAAAAAAAAAAAAAAAAAACACAAAAAAAACTTGAAAAAAATGTATTCGTCCTATGAGTGAGCTTGCCTGTCCACAGAACTGACCTATAATTTAACCCAGTAGTGTTACCTTCTTGTTTCCATAGATACTTCTGCAAAAAAGTGACATAGTGCAGCTTTAAGAAATATAAAACAGTTGTAGCATCTTTCTTCATATTGCCTTTTCTTTGGGTTATTGAATAATAATGTTTTCAAATTTGGGGTTTAAATATTGTAATTAAAAGCATTTCTGAACTGACCGAGTACCTAATGAGTTACTTGCTGAAGCAGAAATCCGTTGGTGTTGGCAGATGTCAGTGTCACGTCCAGCGTTAAAAACAATTACGTTTCTAGCAAAAAAAAACTAAAATAATTTCATTGTCAAACTGCAAATCAATCTGGTGTCCTGCCGAGTCATTTCAATATGTGAGTTTGGGCTCGATAGCGTTCCATCTTTTCCCAAATAACAAGAGGATAATTAATCTTTAAATGACAACAACTTTTCCGAGACACAATTTTTCATTTATTTAGTGTTGATTTGTTTGTGACTCTTTTTTCATTTTATCGTTTTTCTCTCGCCACCATTCGGCTCTATCTCCCCCGACCATGTTAGTTCTGGGTAATTTAGCCGACAATGCTCCCCGCGCTCCCTGTGAATTCAAATGAGACACTTGTAACTGCTGAGTGACTGCAAACATGAGCCCAGTCCAAAATGTCTCCTCTGAGCTGCACAAGAAGCCCACTGATACCACACGGTTTGCACTTACATGCTTTTTGGGAGTGGATGAATTTGTCCTATGTGCTTGAAATTAAAAGTTTTGATAAGCTGAGACACTAGAGGCATAAATATTCAAAATAATGAAAATGACCAATATTCACATCGGTAAATCATCATTTTATTTTTAATATAATTTTTAAATGAAGTCTTAGTCTGAATTACTATGCATAGTGATGTGATGTAATGCCTAAAAAATCTGAAAAAAAAAAACCCAACATGTCAGCCACATACTTGTCTTCATGGAGATGTCCTTGATTTGGCTGGAATGTTCTAAAGAGTGGCATTAAATTAAACTTATCTCCATGGAAACAAGCAGGTTGCATCTATAGAGAGGTGGGTCTGTTTTAAGGCTATTTACGAGCTACAAAAACACCTGTGATTGAATAAAGTAAGATCAGTCTGTTTTCATATTGTGGAACATTCCAAGTTGTAATCACATCTCCATGGAGACAAATAGGTGGCGCACCCCGCGAGAGTTACACAGTGCACCTTTAATATTGCGTTCATTAATACATATGCATTTGTTCCTAACCAAGTAGTGAATTCATAAGTTATTCTAACAGTTGTAGTTGCATTTCTAGTCTCCAGTCACCTGTAGTACCTTACTTTAACTCGATATTAGTGTGATAGTAATGAAATACGATTGATTGGTGCTGAATTTGAACTATGCTCACCATTGTCGAGGTAGCACTCACTCTGCTTGTAAATACAACTCCTCTTATAAAGGCACACGGCTCCAGTCCAGCGGTCCCAGAGTCCCTTATGTCTTTAAAATAAAAGTGTGGACTGATTAAAGCCTGAGTTTTATGGGCGACAGTGAAAAAATATGACTAAATAAATAAATAAATAAAAGTGAACGTCTTGCCCCCTCAGGCTACATCCGTTTATATGATAATCAGCCTGGCTATAATTTGCATTTAATGTTGTTTAAAAAAAAAAAGACAAAAAGTGAAAAGAAACAAAAAACATGTACAAAAGATGGAGTTTTAGTGGGAGGTGAAGCCACAAACAAAACTGTCCAATGCCCATCCGCAGGTTTACTATGAAAATGCAGCTGTACCCCGAGGATGTACTTTTGAGTAGGATACGCTATACATTCAAAGATGTCAAGACTTTTATCCATGGGTTTCAGAATGAGGACACGTTAGGACTGTTGCCATAGCAATAGACAATTAAAACAATATATTATACTAAATGGTGAAAAGTCCTCAAAATGTCACCTCTAACAGGAAACTGAATAGACTATTTCCATTATAGCTTTAGCACTCTTATCTGATCCGAGAATGCCATTTTATCAATTTGCGAACATCACTATATGAAAATGGAAAAAGTAAGTAAGTTAAGACATGTTGGATAAAAATGTATGATTTAGAAAGGAAACCCCTGTAGTTGAATAAATGCGAGAAAAGTTTAATTCAGTTCTGACACGACAAGCAGGTGGTGGACCCGTCACCAGAAATGTTACATACTGCATCTTTAAATATTCTATACTCATTGTCATGTGTATTAAAGCTGGAACTAATATATTTTGGGGCTGTATCATGTGTATAATTATTTTGCAAAAGTGAGGAGATTTTGGGTTTTTTTGTGTTTTGAAACTGTAAAAGGTTGAATAAGTGGCTATGGCTAATTATTGTTTCATTCTGTTACTAATTTGTTGCAACTCAAGCCTCTTAATGATACTGTCTATTTAAAAAGTGTTTTCTGGGATTATCTTACATTATTAGTATTGTATCAGCGGCATAAAGTACTTTCAGCATTATATCTCTGTAGCAATAACTTCAAATTTTGTGATCGTGACAGGCCTAGGACTTCAAATGACCTGAATAGCACAATAACTTATAGACTTAAAAACTTAATGTGAGCATGAACATTTACAAAGTTGATAAAACCGCATTATGCCTCACCCCTCTCTTTCTCCCCTCGCTTTTTCCTTGTGAGTTTGTAAAAGTCGCATAGAGGCTGCTGGCCCTCTGCGGCCCCTACCTGCATTAGGCATTCTGTTTACTTTCTCATTCTCTTTTTACAAGTTTCCTTTGCTGTTTTGTTTGTTACAGGTCAGTCTATACCTAAAGAAATACTTCCACTTTATTCACAATTGAGATAAATAAGTTTGCAAAGCCTGGTTGGAGAGGCTGCAGGACTTGTCAGAGTGTCCCGTCCTTGTGCACCTCTCCTGGGATAGGTCCATCTGGCCTCCCCCTTCCCTCTCTGGATCCCAGCGGCACTCCATGTCTGATTACTGGTACATTCAGACAAACAGGTGTTGTTCTTTAAAGGGGCTCTGCCATAAGCTCAGACAGGGAGGAGCTACTACTTAAGGGCACGCTATAAAACCTATTACTGTCTGCACTGCTAAAACTACCTGTCCGTCTATATTTGGAACGTGTCCTTTTGGAGTTTTACGACTTAATTTTGCACCCTTTAACTTTAGCAGACATCAATTACTTTGGTCTAGATTCTGAAATACCCCATATAGAAAAGCAATCTGCTCCCAGTTATACTATACTATTTAGTACAACGGTACATAAAAAGTGTACTTCAAACCGAGGGCTGTATATTCTTGTAGACTTAAGCAAAAAGGTAATTACTGGATATGCATTTCTGTCGATGATAATCTCTCTAACTTAGAAATCAATTGTATGTAGGTATGTATGTACAATGTTTGATAATTAAAAAGTGATTTTTAAATAAATTTGGTAACTTTTCGTAATTAAAATGTCTTACTCAAAATGAACAAATTTAATGACTAAGCAAATATTGGTAGAAGAGGTTTCAAAGATTCAAAGTCTAGGAAAATTGCTTTGTTTCAGCTACCATTATCCAATATTGTCATTTTATATTACGATAATGGCTTCCGAATGGCGGCCAAAACGTCTCTATTTAAAAAAAAAAAAAAAAAAAAAAAAACTTGGATGAATTAGGGATTACTTTAAAGATGCACCGTGTAACTTTTCTGGTGGAGGGTTTGGCACCTATTTTTTTTTGCCTGTGATGTTCCACAGTATTGCATGACACTCATCTATCTCCGTAGAGACATCCACATGGCACCAATCAGATCTAAACCCAGACTAAACAAACCAAGTCTATATGCAGGACTCAACCAGGGTTCAAACCAGGACAAGTTCTTTATAGTATTCAGAACATTTGTACATTGAAATCTACTTCAAACAAAAACAATCCCGTTACAAATGCGTTCTGTATGGTCCAAACGCACAACTGTCAGCACTGATAAAATGAGTGCCCTCAAATTATCCAAATCACAGCTATTTGAGACTATTTGACGATCCAAGCACCCTTTTAAAAGTTTACATTGGGGAGATTGGCTCCTCAAATAGACAGAAACACTTTGGGGCATTCTTGGGCTGTCCTCTCCTCACTGTTGTGGCTTGTCTCCCTGTCTACCGCTTTTGCCATAGGAGAATCATATTGTTCGGCTGAGTGCCTCTCCACAAAATCGCCCATCGCTCATTCTTTGCTGGAGAGCAGAGCCGGAGTGCAGATCGAATGAAAAGAGGTTATAATGTTAGACACTTTCAACACTGCCCTCTCTACTGTACAATGAGGATCTATGTTGTGTGTTGTATGTCGCCCTAATGGAGCGCTTCGGACAGAAAGTCACTGGGCATGTCAGGTCAAATACATTTCGAGGGGAAAAATAAGTCCAGTTTGAAGTGGCAGTGTCAGGGCAGAGGGGTTTGATAGTGGGTACAGTGTGGTTCTTACAAATACAATTAAGCTCTATATTTACCAGCAGGATAGGTATAAATAAAAAAAAAAAAAAAGACCTTACCAAGAAAATATCAACCTACGTGCATTTTTAAAAATGTGTTTAGGTTATGTGATGATATTATTTGGTTGCATTGTATAGCAGTTTCTTCGTTTTTCACTGCTTCGTTTTGCTTAACAGATGGCTGGATTGCATATGCTTAATCTGGGCAACCTACATCCTACAACTTAAAGAAAACTCTAGCTTTAGTGTATAATGACTATTATTATAACAATTTGCTATTGTTTAAATACATAATAGGTTCTATATTGCACAAAATTGACTCTGGTGAGCTTTAAGTCATGCTATAATGCTGTTACCTTCTCAAAAACAGATCTGGAGTTGGGTTTTATTTTAATCACACACTTCTGATTAATCCTTTATTATTGTTCTGTCTACATCCAAAATGCTCAAAATTATCTGTTCAACCTTGTGATGTCATGACGCAGTAGTTTTCACATTAACAAGTACTTTTTACCTTTAGTTCAGTAGAGATAGGCAATTCCAGGGCTGAAATCGCCCAAATGATTCTAATAAAGGTGAGTTTAACCCTGGAGAACCCAAGAAAAAATTATGAACACTGCATTAAAATCCTGCTATAACTTCACTGAACACTGAAATATCCACTTTTTCAATTTTAACCCTTTATTCCCTAATTTTGGATCAGGGTCAAATTTGACCCATTGGGCTCGCTAATTTATCCAAAACTAATATAAAACGTACTACTAGACATTCTGCAAGCTATTATTAAAAAGATTCACAAAAAACCCACAATTTTTTCCACCCACTGGTTTGCTGAGAAGATGATTTTGTTTGTTTTCCAGCTCAACAAAACAGCATGTGGTCAGCTATCTTGTCATAATCACTCTGACTCATTTTAGTTCAATATTCATCCACTAGGTGTTTCTATGCAGGGGTCAGAAGTGGCACTCTGGGCTTTTTGAATTTTTTGAATTGAAATTTGACATATGTTTTTTTTGCTTGTTCATTTTGGGTAGCAGAAATTAACTGTGGCTAAATTTGACCCCATGGGTTCTCCAGGGTTAAAAACAGTGGAGCACATCCTCTATTACAACATGACATCGCAAGGTGCAACAGTGATTTCCATCTGAGAAGAACTCAGCCTAAATTTGCAGGATTTATGTGTCAAACGTGTGAATGAAACAAAACACAACTTCAGGTCTGTTTTTGAGGAAACAACATAACTTAGATCAGAAAATAGCATTTAATATGTAATGATATGTATTGCGTAACTGTTCTACTAGCATTGCAACCTTCTTGTTACCATGGACATGTTATTGCTCTGCCTGGAATGTCCCACAGTATGGCATTTTGCATGTCTATCTAGAATTTATTTTATTGTGCAGGTTTATATGTATTGCTCAAAAACATCTTTAAAAACATGCTTCGTTACTATAAGCGAGCTCACTCCCCACATAGCTGACTTGTAACTTCACCTGGTGGCGCTATAACTCCTTTCCTCTAGATAAAAGGAAATAGTTTAATGCCATACTTTGAACCATTCTAGGCAGCTGTTAGGGTTTCCAATAAATAAATAATAGCGTATCCATGGAGACAAGCTGTAGCAGATCGTCTACCACAAAAAAAAAAAAAATAAATAAATAAAATTGTGCAGTGCATTTTAAAAAAAATGAAAACTGCTGTACCCTTTTGTAATTTAGATTAACCAATGAGATCAGTTAATTTGTTCTTGCTAGGAATACACACGTTTACCATATCTTTGCCAAGACCCATTGAAATAGGCCTATTTGGATGTCTTTTGAACAGTGGAAAAACTATAGACACACCCCTCCATAACAGGGAAGAAAAAATGTTCCTCTCATCTTTGTGTGACTTTTATGTTGTATGTTTTTTACAGGGGCTGTCAGGAAAACTGGGATGTCATAACAAAAACTCAATATAGCAATCAAAAAGCCAAAAAGTGCTTTCTATTTTCACTGGTGGTACAGGCAGATTCAGGGTGGTAGGTTTGGCCACAGTTGACCTGCGTTCCAAATTGCAGTAAAATGGCTTTCCAGTCGATAATAAATTTAATAACATCTTGTGTAATATAATCAATAGATATAAAGCATACTCCCAGTGTGTTTCATGACTGTCATAATGAACCCAGGACCACCAAATAGAATACATGCACTTGGATGAATATAAAACACTGATTAAAAGTCTATGTGCTACGTGTGCCCCACTTAAGCACAAATCAATTCTTTATGCTGCACCCGAGCACATGTTGATAAAACGTCGGCGCTCTGAAAGGTATACAGAGCGTATTTCTGCATAAACATTGCAACTAGTGTAATAAAAAAAAGTGTTGGTAGATAAAGACGTTATAATTAATTGTAATTCTGGTGACACTGGTGCACATCATCCTAAAAAAACCTTCACTGCAGTATGCAAAATGGGCCACTCCTCAAGAGGCATTCGTGACCGTGTACGCTCAAATATGAAGGAGGTCACGGTACTAGGCTAGTCATTTAGTTTAAGAGTAATTCTCATTTAAGTTTATAAAAGGGTTGTACCTAACTCACTAGACTTTTTTTTGCTCGAACCTATAAATTATTACGTTTAAAGGTTAACTATATATATCTTTGCTGGTGGTAGAGGATTTTGCTACCTTCTTGTTTCCATGGAGATAATATTGCTTTGTCTGGAATGTTGCACATCATGGAATTTAAGTCATCTTCATGGAAACAAGCTGGTGACACCTGCAGGCCAACTTACAAGGCAGATCTGTGGAGAGGGGACCCTGGTTAAAGTGGGTTCGCATGTTTCCTAATGTATTTTTTGGAAGTAAAGACACGTAATGAAATAAATGTAAGATGGATAAGTCAAAGCATATTTCAAGGGAATGCTGTATCATCTCTATGGAGACAAGTATATGGTGCACTTCCCCATCAGAAAAGTTACATAATGCATCTTTAAAATGCTTTCAATTTAGTTCATATCTGAGTATTACCTGCTGAATACTGCTCTCTTTTTCTCCGTGTTAGCTCAATACTAGCCCTGTTTTGTACCTGAGAGGAATGTTGATGTTAGCTGCCTGTTTTATGACGACCGTCTCATTGGTTTTTGAAGCCTATTGCAGCGATATATGACTTTATGTTGAGTTATTGTGGTCGGATCCAGGAGCCTTGGGACTCATTGTACCAGAAACATGATTGCAACATGGAGTTTCTATAAAGTTCAGGTTGTAAAAGATCTTGTGTTGTCTCATAATCCACATTTTGTACACAAACAAGCTTTACTCCTAGCCCCATATTTCCCAGTTTATTTGGGGATTCGTATTTACATAAGCCATGTTCTAACAGGGTGTACTGCTTTAGCTCATTTAGTTGAAGCGTATACCAGATGAAGGACACTTAGTCTTGTTTCAATATCTGTGAATTATTGATAAGCTCATTTCTACAGTGAAATATGGTTTTATGTGTCACCGCAATGATTAATTTAAGTCTGTTCACGATTCACCTGCCTCAGCATCTCTGCACTCAGAACCCACCACCAAATCATTAACAGGGTCCCATCTCTCCACTGCTTATACTGTAACGTCAAATAATATATATGTTATAGTTTGTTTTTGTGGTATGGGGGATATAGTCAGAAAAGTCAAGATTATATGCATTTGTTTAAATTGTTACTAAAATAACCCTCTACTCGGAAGGTTGATGGTTCAGTCTCCACTAACGGCATTGCATACTGCTGTTGCGTCCTTGGGTAAGCCACTTTACCAATTTCTGCTGTATGTTCTGTGGCTCAGAAGTTGGTATCTTTGTTTTTTTGACACATGGGAAGGGAAGGAGCTCATTGGTCTCCTATGATTTACAAATGAAATCTGATTTATCTCACCTCAGATTAACAGTTTAGTGCTTCACTCATTGATTCTGCCGAAATCCTCCGTGTTTTTCAGCCCCATTTGATATTTTTTTCCTTTATTTTTTCCGATATGGATGGACTATGCGTGTCCCTGATTGACTAATCTACCTGTCAGTCACGCCCATTTGAAAGTGGAGAGATTCACCAGTGACCTGACTCACAACTTCATAAAGTATTGAAGAAGTGTGTATTCTGGATCCCAGACAAACTGAGAAGCAAAAGTTCTGCTCTAAAAATCTGAGCCATTAATCATGTGAAATACTATGACTCACCACTGGTACAATTCATTGAAGTCACTTTACCTGCTTCTTTTAACCTGCTATTTATTGTTGTTCATATGTGGCATTGTAACCATAGTCATATCCGCTTAATAATAGTTACATAATAGTTTGGTAGCTTTATAGTTTAACTCTATTTGCACAGTGTTGTATGCATTATTTTTACACTTTTTTGTGTCTTTATACATGTATACTGTATATTATAATATTCTCTAGTTAAATAGTTAGATTTATGTTTATATCTGAATTTTTGATTGCGTAGATTTCATTGTATGCAATCAAAAATTACTGTTGCAACATTTCTTCTTTAGTACAAATTTAGTCTTAGAGTGGTACTTTGCTCTATAAATTGAGCAATAGAAATTCCAATTAGCAGATTTTTTGTTTTTAAGAAAGAAGCACTCAAATGTGAATGTGAAAGGAGAAATTAAAATGGAGAATACTGTAGCATTGTTATACCATATTAAACACATGTACACCCAAAAGTCTAACTAGCAGATGTCAACTGTAACAACTGTATTTAACTTGCCTAAATCTGAACAGTTCTTTTCTTATTTTACTGTAAGTCTATAGGTCCTCGCTTGAAGACGTTTTAGTTAACACCTTTCATCTCTCTTTCTTTTCTTTCTTCCAAGTTAATTATTTGGCTTGTCTGCTCATGGGTCAGAATAATTTGGGGTTCGGCGTGCCCAGTGACAGAGCCTGATGTGGGAGGCGGAGATGGAGGGACAGCACAGCGAGAGGCAGGAAGTAGAAAGTGCGATAGGGGCCTGTACAATCACAAACCCGCCGAGCCGTCAGCCAGAAGCGACCAGCGAACGCCGCCACTCGCGTAGGTGTAATCACGACTCTATTGTGGCGAACAGCCAGAGCCCAACCACAGGGAGCCGCAGGCCGGCCACTGCCCCTGCAAATTACACTGTCTTTAACATTTCTGACAAAATAAGAGAGCTGCATTGTGCTCGATTCTACCACTTGGAGAATGGTCTTTACCAGCTTTGAGAAGAAACTTTAAGCTTGATGTTAAAATAGCTAACAAAATGCACATTGACAGCTGTTAGCATGCTTTTTGCCATGAAATCATTGCATGAACGCTATTGTCCAGGTCGCAGACAACAGGTAGTAATCGTCACAGCATCATTTATGACTTAAGGTACTTTATAAACTGTTGCAGTCGCCATTTTCTCACTTGAACACAAATAGTACGGGCTCCATTCAACCCTACAGAAAAAATTAAGACTGAACAATTGCCTCAGAATGAGTTCCGGTAGTTTTGTTGTGAAGGGTATAACTGTATATGTGTATAAAGTGAGAACTTGGTACACATAATGGAATGTCCCACTGTGGACATTTAAGTATAATGGCATGTTCCCTGGTCAACAATATGTAAAGTAAGAATGTTCATATTATATATGGAAAAATTATATTTTTAAAAAGTAATATTGCAAGAGGTGCAGCAATCAAAGTATGTCCTTACTTGGGAAAGTCCAGTGACAGCTGTCAATCTAGAGCATGTGTCTCTTAAATGCTTAAGACACCTCTTCTTGAATATACATAAGAATTTACATAAGAGTAGACACATAGATGCATAAGAGTTTAGTGCTTTTTTTACCGGTAAGCCACCGCGTTTCTTATGACGCGAATGGAGCATATGTTTCTGCGATTGGCTAATCCGCTTGTCAGTCACATCTATCTGATATCGAGGACACAAGATACATTTCCAGACCCACAGGTCTGTAGTATTGTCAGGACATTGTCAATGTGTGTGAAGTGTTTGAAATGTTGCCGCTGGGGTATCCGTACAGCGCTCAGGGACCCATCTCCACGACCTTGAGCAAGGCTTGATCAGGACCACCTTAGCTGGAGGCTAGACCCGCAGACACAGGGAAAGCATGCGAACTCTGCACAGAATCGAACCTGGAACCATCTTTCTGTGATGTGTGACCACTGTACCGTACTGTGTGTTTCTTAGTTACTAAGAAATGCATTATAAATGCAAAATCCTCCAGGCCTGAGCAAGCACAGCTCAAGATCTGAAGAACTGCTCCTGAGAGGCTGTCCCAGTGGCATTGAAGGATGGGTCAAATGCAGAGTAATTTCCCTATGAAAGCACTGTATATCTTAACCTTATAAATATCTTACTCGAGCTAAATCACCTGTATATTTATCTTTGAACATATACCAGCACAACCCCTGAGTGTTTAGTGGGGGATTATCTTTAGTGCACTACAACAGTCTCTTTAGGAAATGCTTTATCCTGAGAAGATGGCATTTTCCAAGCACAAAATCAATACAGACAAACAACTGCTCAACTATAATAAGAATCACCAACCCTGGATATGACATAGGCTGTGGTTTTGTTTGGGCTTTTGGTAGGGTTAAGCTCATTTTTGTTTTAAATGACACAGGCAAATCACCACTGCTTCAGTCTAGACCTCAGTGATTTTGAATTGTGTAAATTGCAGTAATGTGTTGACCAAAAGCACTTATGTGTTTTACATGACCTGGAGGGCAGATCAGAATTCTGTGTTTAAATTTGTCTGTTAAATTGTAGATATTTTGACCTGGTTAATATCTTCTGGGGCGACAGTAGCTCAGTAGGTTGAGTGTTTGTCCACTGATCCGAAGGTTGGCGGTTCAAATCCCGCTCTCTACATGAACATCATTGGTTGAGTGGTTAGATCCACTGACTCAAAGGTTGGCGGTGCAATTCCAGCCCTCACAGATGAATGCTGTCGTTGTGTCCTTGGGCAAGACACTTAACCCACCTCGCCCCCAACAGTGGTGTATGAATTTGTGTGGATGGGTGACTGGTTCCTTGTTGTAAAAGCGCTTTGAGTGCCTTGAAAGGTGGAAAAGCGCTATATAAAGATGTGACCAGATGTGACCATTAACACAAAAGTAAGGTGGGTTTTTCTTTCACTATCAAAAAGTGGTGGCATTTCTCAAACATGTGCAGTTCTTGTCAATTAACAGGACGTTTGACGTTAAATTTAATATGGTAAATTTGTGGTTTGTGGACCCATTCACTATGTAATAATAATCAGTTTCAGCTAATATTTTCAGTTATGTTATTTCTTTCATAAACAGTAACTCACCCATAGAGTTATGCCAGCCTTTGTCCTCCATCTGGACATCATCAAATTGTTGAACATGAACAGAACCGAATTATGACTTTGCAGCCTTGTTAATCCACCTTTTTACCAGTGAGTGCTTGTTACTTTTGAAGTGGATAATTGGCCTTTTTTTACTAAACACATTTGGCTGTCTACTGCCCCACTGACACATAAGTGAGCTGCTTGTGGATCAGGCATAACACTACTCCCTAAGTAAACTCACCCAACATCCAAAATTCTCTCTCCTTCTTTCTCTCTATCTCTCTATCTGCCCAGTTTTTAATCTCTCTGTTTCACTTTCTCTCTCTATCCATCTCTATCTCCCTCTCCATCCCTCTCCCCTCTCTCCTGCTCTCCCGCTCTCCTGTGCCGCCCCTGTGGTCCCAGTGTAAGCTAGGGATGTCCCACCTTCCCCTCTCCCAAGCTGATCCAAACCCAATGGAGACAGACACTTTTTTCACGCCAAGAGAAACACAAGTACATTATCCAGGCCAGTTAAAACAGTTAAAAGAGAGGAGGGAGTCCCGCCTTCATTAGAGCCGTGCAAAGGCTGTTAGCGACAGGCTTTCAGCTTTATGGGCCCAGATCTGCTGCTCTGCCAAACTCTGTTCACTCTACACTTGCATATGTTTTATTTCATTTTCTGTACTAAATATATTCATTATCACAATTCAAGGAACCTCTGTTATAGCTCACTCAGCCACAATACTGTGTGGCTTTCAGTAAGCAACGGGACAAGGTTAGGTTTTATTTTGTTCACAATTGATTCTCCGATATGGCCTGTTTGCCTATTGTGGCCGCAATAACAATACAATGATTTCATAATCGATGACAGCCCACAAATTGAAGGAAAGTAATGAAAAGTTCACTAAATAACTTTTCATGTTTATGTTGAATTTTAAAACCTACACAGCCACATATTTGGCTGAATTGTTTGATGCATGGCTACGCAGCTTAAAGGAAAGATCAGCTCTACACACTCCCTCCTTTCAGTTATAAGGAAAAAATAGGTAGGCTTTGCCTGGGATCCAGAATACACACTTCTTCAATGCTTTATGAAGATGTGAGTCTGGTCACTGGTGAATCTCCCAGTTTTCAAATGAGCATTAACAGGTGGATAAACCAATCGGGGACATGCATTGTTTGCCGTATTGAAAAAATAAAATAAAATAAAGGAAAGAAATGTCACAGTTGGGCTGAAAAACATGGTGGATTTCTGCAGACTCAATGAAATAAGCACTAATCTCAATAACTAAACATAATCTGAGGTGAGATAAATTAGATTTTATTTGTAAACCATAGGTGACCAGTGAGCTCCTTTGTTTGACATGTCTCTGAAAAAAGCAGATCTGATTGCACGATCATGTTTGGCCAGGCTTGAGATGCAACAGAGGAAGTGAGGACCAGATTGATATCAATCTGTATAAAAAAATACAAAGAGATCATTCTCTATTTGCCGGGCATTGTATACTTACAATGAAAAATGTGTAGAAAAATCTTAAAATTGCATGTTTAAAGTACACAAGAAGAATGCATTTTTCCACAGGTCTCTATTTTGTTTTTGTATTTTCCTCCAGACACAACAGAAGCTCTTTTCTTGGCATTTTTGAGTGTCTAAATGTGTTTTTTATGTTTATGTCTTTCATATGCAAATACCTACACAATTATGCGCCATTGCCCAAATTTGTGCTGTTTGGGCTTCCCAAAAACATATACAATTCACTCCAAGCACTTAAGCAATTATAAGCTTGGTCCTATTTCTCGACCCGTTGTACACAGTTTTAGATCACTAAATCAGAAGCTACACAAAAGTATCTACAATTACTAAAAGACACTACAGAACAGTAATAGCTGTTAATAATATGGTATGACATACCAAACTGTGATTTTGGTCACTGCATAAGAATTATTCATAAAAACATTATCTTTACTTTGAACAACAAATTGCAAAGATTGCCTAATTTCTTCTGCAAACAACAAAATATATACTCAAATTATGTAAAATAAAAAAATAAATAAAAATACAGAGAAACAATCTCCCTGCCTGTAGTTTAGAGACCTACAAACATGTTCGGAAATGCATGGGATTCTTGTATTGTTTTAGCAGTTTATATTTCAGTCTGAAATACACTGATATATGAATACTAAATGTGCACTTGGAAAAATAATCCTGTACTTAATCTCAATCGCAATGCTTTTCAGAAAATAGCACACTTTTTCAAAATTATTCAGCCCTACTGGACACTGGATTGTTATGGAAAAAGTCACTCTTCAGATTTGCAAACAATACATCCCTTTTTCTTCCTGTTTTGAAGGCTCTCAAAAAGCACAAAATACAGTGGGCAGCTTCCTTTCTAAATCTCCATCTTCTATATTTTCTCCACTCTCATATAAGTAGTGTTTCTGAGAGGAGGAAGAGGAGGGTTCACTTCAGATAAGGCGCAGTGGGGTAGTCTCTTCATCCCTCGCCAACTGTCTCACCACTTAACATGCAGCTCCCCAAAGGAAATAGCCCCCACTCTCTCGCATCAGTGAAAGAGTGGGGGCTACAGTCTATATGCAAGAATATGGGCCATGACTAATACGGGCTTTTACTCATGTGGAGGAATAATGACTCTCATGTACAGTATATAGTGCATGATTTATTCTAACAGCAACAGTAACGAGGTCATATGTTGGTCATTTATATTTATTTTTTAAAATTTAACCCAAAAGTCAAGACATACTCCACATATTATTTAGACTTTTGCAGTGTCAGTATTATCAGATGCCCGAACAAACTCTGATGGCTTTCCTCGACGTGCGGGAGCAGCAGCTCTAGTCCGAGCCCATCCCGTGTGAAAGAGCACCTCACGTTATCTCTACGGGAGCCCCCAGCCACCCTGCAGAGGAAACTTTTTTCGACCGCTTGTAGTAGTTTCAGTGATATCATTTATTGCAGTATATCTCTGTATCTATATATCGTGTTTCAAAATGTGTTAACATGTCAGACTTATAATTAATCAAATAAACAAAAAATGGAGACAAGGAACCACTGTCACTTTCCTCGTATTTCTATTCAATAACAGGCTCAAAACAGGTTATATACTGTTGGTCAAATATATCCTTTTAGATTTAATTGACAAATGTAAAACTCTTAAAAGCATTATTTCAGTTAAAAAAAAGTGTTTGTGAAAATTAGCACAGGTTTTCTGCCATTGATTCACTGCTGAAGTCGGATGGGGTTCTGCGGTCGCCTTATCTTGTGTTTGTAGATTGGGGATAGATAAAAATCCCTCAAATAAGGCCATTTGGGTTTTCTTTTGAATATCAGATGAGCCGCATTTTCAAAGCCAACTTCACACACCATTTATCATTGGAATTTTACAGATAGTTGAGCTGGAGAAATATGGTGAAATGTATTGCTGTATATAAATGTCTACGCAAGTGTAAAAGTTAGGTTTGATAGTGACATTTTTAAAAGGGATGAAGGACATCCCTCAAATTGACTGAGATGCTTTTTTTATACGTCTACCTTTGCACATTCTAAAGTGCTTTTATGTCTCTAGCTAGGTAAACTTGCGCTCCGTATTTGAAAAGACACTTGATCTGGGCACTTGGAGGCTACTTGAAGTTTTTGTTTTATAAATATATATAGACAGACACCAAAGACTGCACCTTTATTTTGTGAAAAACGTGGAAATACTTCTTTAAACAGGCTTTTTGTCCCAGGTATTAGAATGAAGACTAAGTCCTTCTCTCTATAGTTCTGTTTCAATTTATGTTCACTCAATTTATTTAAAGCACAGCCCACAGTATATTTTGCATTAGACTACTCAATCTAGCATTTCTTCAATAGCACTTGTTTTTTTCTAGCATTTGTACAGTTACCTTTGTTTTTATGAGGGAAAACAAGAAAAACATGCATTCTTATTCTGAGCCTCTGACCTTCTGAGCCTTCTGACCTTAGCTTGGTGGCATTGCCCGCTTGTTTCCATGGAGATAGATATGTTTTAATGCCATATTAATATTCCAGGCAAGGAATGCTCTTGTGAACTTTTAGCCATGTTAGAATGTTGTCACCTCATTAAAAACATGCCTGAGGTTGTGTTTTGTTTCATTCACACATGTTTGAGTAACACTTGGTCACATGGTCACATTTTACATAGTGGTTTTCTACATTCAAAGCACTCAAATCGCTTTACATCAAGGAACTACTCACCCAGTCACACACACAGTTATACACCAGTGTACGCAGACACTGGGGGCAAGGTGGGTTAAGTGTCTTGCCCAAGGACACAACAGCAGTATTCATCTGTGGGATCTGGCGTCGCACCGCCAACCTGTAGGTCAGTGGCTCTGACCACTCAACCAGTGATGTTTATGTTGAGAGTGGGTTTCATACCACCAATCTTCAGATCAGTGAACAAACACTTTAACTGAGCTACCCTTTATTATTAGCCTGTCACCTGCAAAAGCTCAGAATGCACTCTTCCACCTTGTGATGTCATGAATTGGTAGTTTTCAGGTTAACAGCTCCTTTTACCTGTAGTTTAGTACAGATTGGCAACTCCAGAGCTGAAATTTTGATTCTAGTGAAGGTGTATGAAGTTTAAAAAACAAAAAAAAACAGCAGTATTTCCTGTATTACCACATGATGACAATGTGGAATAGAGTGTTTTCTGTTTAAAAGAAGAACTCAGCCTAAATGTGTGTTAAACATGTGTGAATGAAACAAAACACAACTCCAGGTCTGTTTGTGATGAGGAAATGACATAACATAGATCACAAACTATTGTAATATGGGCCCATTAACAGAGCCTTCTTTTCTCATACTGTGGTTTCTCCTTTGTTTTTTCCACACAGAAACACAAAACTTAGTTGGACAAACACGCACATCAAATGACAAAAGGCTAGAAAACTAAAATGAAAGTAGTTTGGGTCATTACGTGATTGGTTTACAAGTCCCTCTAAGATTCAAATGTTTTCATATTTAATTCATTGTTTTGTACCTGTCGTCCTCACTCATCTCCACAGTGGCGGTGCCGTCTCCCCTCTCACTCATATCACATCACACTGTGGTCATCCACTCTACTCCATCAGGCTTTGAACCCCTTTGAACGCAGCGCTCTGTCAGATCCTGCAGATCAAAATCCCAGTTTGTGTGAGCACTTGAACCTGTGCCTGTGATGTTATTTACCCACCTTTGGGCATTTGACACCAGGCAATCTTAATGAGCCATTGTCTCTGGTGCTGCTGTGTGGAGCGAGATAGATGTCGCTAGCTTTAGGGAACAAAAAGCGCTCCAGAAATCGCGCACTTTAAACATGTTTCGCTTTCCAATAAGTTGAACACACATCTGCTTAATACTTGAGCTAAACTGGCTTCTTCACTTCAAAGCGGCAGATAAAGCAGACCGCCAAGGCAGATATGCAGGTGCACGCATCAACAAGCAACAAACACGAGCCGCACAACTATTTAATTCATTCAGGTTTTTGCGTGTTTTCCTCCAGTTAATTTGTGATATGAAGCTTCTGGCTGCAGCTTACTTTTACAGGTGTTTCCAGTTTGCTCACGAGCGCGGTCTGTCAGGCATGATAATTATATCAGACAGAAACACTGTTGATTTATTTAGGTGAGAAATTGTTGTTTGGGACTAGATTAGAGGGTTCAGATAGAAAAGTGCAGACAAGCAGATTCACATGTCTCTCGTTATGTTCATGATCATTATAAACATAAAAACAGACTTAGATACATTCCTCATATGAATTTTCAAATAGGGCATGTCCTTTTTCTGCTTTTCAAACCAGGGAAGCTACGTAAGATTGTCTACTTTCATGAAAGCAGGGATTTTTATATTGTCTTAGGTCAGATGCCCTTCCTCACGCGAACATTTTCTGGTAGCACTTACAACCTAGTTTATACAATTAGTATCTAACTGAATTATGACATGACTTACATGAATTGTTAACTTTTCCCAATAACACATTTTGAAGTCCGATGTATAGCTAAAATAAATATAGACGATAAACTATCATATTGAAACCAACCATAAAGCAGAATTATCTCCCAAAAAATAATCTAAATGAAATGTATTCTAAAAAAAACACTAACTGCAATAAAGAAAAGACAGAATGCAACTTTTTAGTAATTAGTTTGTATCTATAATGAGTCATAGAAGTTCATAATTCTAACTTCTACAGCTCAAATCGCATCTTGATACAGAAAAATAACCAAAATGTTCCCGCTAGTGGAAAGAAAAAGTTCCCACGAGTACTGACCTAAAACGTATTGTTCCATCTTCTGTTTAACAATACCTAGCCCTACTTGAATGTGGTGTACATTAATGTATTTTTAAATGCAAGGCTCCAACATTTACCGTGTCCTTGGTCAGAAACTTTTTAGTAGCTCTATGTTTGTGGCACTGCAGCTTAAAAACTTGAAGGAAGCTAACGGAAAGGACATTTAAGGACAAGGTAAAGGGGGTGAACTGTTTAGTTGAAGTTAGAGGACAGAAAAGGGACAAAAGATGGATACAGAATTTAACATGTACACTATAAATGTGTCGTCAGTCAGGAGCAGATCAATAGGTCTTTACGTCTACAGATTGTTCAGTTTCTGAAATGTGTCATTCTTTTGAGACAAATTCTTTATAACGAGTTTTTCAACATTGCCATGACGAGGACAATATGAGCTTTGTGTTTCAAGGTGACTATGACTGTAACTACAGCCTAGAAGCAAAAATAGCATGACATATATTGAAACACAGGTGACTTTAACCATTTAATACAAGGGAAGGTTAGTCTCTATTGTCCCCTGTAGTGAAATTTGTCCTTTGCATTTAACCCATCCTTCAATGCCGCTATGGCAACCTGTAGCCGTGGGTGTTGTACTGCTGTGCCCAGGGACCCAACTCCAGATCTTGAGCTTTGGTTGATCAGGATTACTGAAGATTTTTACATATGTGCACGTTTTTGTGACGGGAAACTGGACTGTGTGGGGGTCGATCCTGGAGTTTTGTTTTATTAAGTTTTATTTCTACTTGTCAAATTTCAAATTTCAAGTGCTTAAAAACTTTCCAAAACTAAAAATCCTTCCTTTATATATTTGGATTTGCTGTTTCATTTCAGTTGCATAAACAGATAAACAGCATCTGGCAAAAGGACTCAAAAAGTGAAAAAGTTTCTAGTTTTAAAATGAGGGGGAGTTCTATGTTAAAGCTTTAAGCTGTATTGAAAGCAGACATTTTGGTATAGTTCGTGAATCTTTTCTCTGGTGCTCCCTTTAAAACCAGTTTACCTCCTGTATGTTTTCCAGGACACGGTGAGGGGCACGGCCGTGTTCACTGTAAATGCCACAGATCCGGACCAGGGCACCGGCGGCAGTGTGCTCTTCTCCTTCCAGCCGCCTTCCGATGTTTTCGCCATCGATGGAGCTCGAGGCACAGTTACAGTCATCAAACCTTTGGACTATGAGAGAACTGCCTCCTACCAGCTGACTATCAACGCTACGGTTAGTGCATAGGCGAGAGTATACATAAAATGCTCTGCCTAACTTTTCATTTCTCCATGTTTCCATATCTCCACAGACATCCACAAACATGCCGAATTTCTCCTGGTTGTTTATTTTCTGAACACAAGGGCTGTACTGTACTGTTGGCCATTACCCACGCCAAAACAAGAGCAAAACAACAGCAGTCTCAACTCACTAGAGCCAGTCTCCAAAACAAACCACTATTTGGCGAATAAAACCTCAACCATCAACTTGTCACATACAAAAAGTTACATTACAACACAACAACAACAACAACAACAACAAAGCATAAACAGTTACAAGACTAACAAAAGATGCCAACTCTGAACTAAACTCAAAATATCAGATTATTACAATCTAGTATCTATCATGTATTCATTGCAGTTGTTTACAGTTCTAAAAATACGTACATCTATAAAACGTTCTTGCTATGAACATCATCGCTTCTCCATCACTTGCTCTTCGATGTAGATGTGTTTAATGCAATACTATGGAATATTCTAGGCAAAGCAATAACATATCTTTGGAGACAAGAGTTACCTAGTGCACCTTTTAAAATGTCAGAGTAAAAGTATTCAACATTTTTTTCTCCAAACTTTATTTTATCATTTTGACAGCACAAGAAGGGCACAGTGCTATTGCTTTTTTTTTTTTTGTTTTTTTCCTTTATGCTAAAACCATTGAACTGATTGTAGAAATAAATAAAATACCTTAATAAATAAGTAGAAAAAGTAAAAGAACAACAAAAACAAACCCCCTGCAACTTACAAATAAATAATAAATACACATATTCGTCTCAATATTGTGACTGTTAACACAACTATTACAATTATACAACAATTTAGTTTTTTTTTACATTTTATTATTGAGTAAATGTCATAAAAATCTGTACTTGCTTCACTGCCCTGCTGGTCAGATGCTTTTCGCATTTCATTGCTCTGTATGTATACAAATATAGTGACAGTGAAGTTGAATCTAATCTATTCTATTACACGAATATTGTAGCGTCAAACTGTGTCTCTGTCCTCCCACTGTTCAAGCTTCAATTTACTTACTGACTTTTTTCTACAAATAGTTTCCCTTCACCTTGTAGTGCACAAACTTTAGTAACAAAACGAATTATTCTGTATTCGTTTTGTCTAAAATCAGATACTAAATACTCATTTGAACAAGTATGGATACTAAAAAAGTTACATCAGCAGGACAGAAATGAACCTTTCCTGAATATCTTTAGCTGTATCAGAAGAAAGTATAAAAATACGACACGGACCACTATGGAACCTACCCATACGAAACAGATATAAAACCAAATGGTAACAGAAAATAATGAAGGATTATTTAATGTTGAAAATGATATTCTGCTGTCTAAATAATGACTGGTTTTATTATCATGGTTTGTGAAATCAAGTTTGAAATTTTAGTATAGTGACATCACATATTCTGTATATTTTTTCACCAGGACCAAGACAAAAAGAAGCCACTCTCTCGCCTGGCGAACTTGGCCATCTCCATCACTGACGTTCAGGACATGGACCCAATCTTCACCAACCTGCCCTACAGCACCAACATCCGCGAGAACGTACCACAGGTCAGCCTCAACATTCTTCATATCTCCACAAATGTGCTCTCTCCCGGGGGACCAAACCCAGACATTTCCTCAAGAACAGACACTAGCACCTAAGGCAGTTCTTAAAAGTTCTTATTAAATTTGGGGTTCAGCTAAGTACTAGTTAAAACTTTGAAAATACAGTATCCTATGAAGGTAATTACTGCAACACAATAATAAAAAGTAAAAAACCTGTCACGCATGCCCATTGAAGCAACAGTAATATGCTAATTTTTAAAAGCATATCTTCTTTCCTGTCTCCTCCGGCCTTAGATTACCAAGATTACCACCCAAAACGAACTGCTTTGTGTTATTTCAACTTGGGCCCATGGGTGAGGAGGGTGACAATCCATGTACAAGATAATGTCAAAGTATATTCTTGATAATGTCGAAGCCAAAAGCTTTAAAAGTAACTGATAAAAAATGAAACAAACTTGCTTTATAACAACTTTTTTTTTCTTTTTTTCTGTTCCATTCCCTCAAATAAGATATTCACTGACAAAATTGGACACATCTGATTTTTGTTATTAGGTTAACCAAAAAACTATTTGTCAATGTCACCTTAGTCCATGGGTCAACTAGTTGTTGATGTTTTAAATCATTTATTTAAAGGTGCACTGTGTAACTTTTGTAGTGGAGGGTCCTTTGTCTTAATGTCTCCATGGTGATGTTCTTTGTATTTGGATTTCTGAGCAATAAAAACAAATATAATTAAATAAATGCTTGATGATATCAGGTTTAATCCAAAACTGTCGATCATAACAGGTAAAAGCAATAACACTGTTTTACAGAGACAATCAGGTGGCAGAAAAAGTTACGCAGTGCACCTTTAAAGACAGGTTTATGTGTACCATTCAGTGCATCAACACAGACCTTGCCTGACCTTTTCAAACCAGCTCGACAAGGACAATGTAACTTTTGTTTGAATTTCAAATGTAGATAGAATAAAAAATGACTGTGGAGTCAACATTTTTAGGGATGTACCGATATCAGTTCTGGTATTGAATATCGGCGCCGATCTAGGACAATGAGCTGGGTCGGGTATCGGTTCCATGATATCAGTTCAGATATTCTAGTTCAGCCTTTTTTTTGGACGTAACAAGACAATTTACGTGATACTGTTGTCCTAGAACACATGTGTCAAACTCAAGGTACGCGGGCCAAATGTGGCTCTCCACATCATTTTATGTGGCCCTCGACAGGGTAAATTAAAACATATGATGGTCTTAAAATGTCATTTTATCAGGAGAATACGCAGTTACAAAGCCATATTTTTACATCTAGGCAAATGCATATGCAATATTTATAACTTCAATAAGTAATAAATACAGAAACAGTTAATTAACAAGTTAAAAAAAGTAGTTTGATTCATTTTACATCTGGCCCTTTGAGAGCAGCCATTTTGCTGATGTGACCCTCGGTGAAAATGTGTTTGACACCCCTGGCCTAGAATGTTTCATAATGTTTGAACTTATATCCATATATCCAAAGCTGCTGAACACCAATGGATCGATTTTGTTGTAAGTTAACTGTGTTTTGATGGAAATTCAATGCCTTTTTTCAGTCCCTACTCCAGTATCGGTTAATATCGAGTACCCAAACCTAAAGTATAAATATTGGTACCAGAATTAAAAAAGCTGCATCTGTGCATCTCTAAATTTCTGTAAGTATTACAGAAATGCAGTGAAAAGGCAGTGCACCTTTTAAAACCAGGTTCATGTGTACTATTCAACACCTTCAAAACACAAACACAGAGATTGCCGAGCTGCTCCTGACCTGTATGACCAGTGCACTCACCTGCCAGCGCATTACGACAGCTTGTACGCCCCTCATGTAACTTTCATGTAAAAACCACAGCTTCTGTCAGTCTGTTTTTCCTCTCTCCATCTCTCACTGTTGCCAACAAATTCTCCTTATCTTTCCTCCCATTTCTCATCTCGTGCTCCATCTGTCCAACCTACATCCTCCTCTTTGATTATTCAGGGGCGGTTTGGAGCAGGTGCAGCTAAAATCTGGTTAAAATGAGGCTTGAGTTATTATCAGGCCAGGATACCTCACCTCTTAGATCCTACTCCCTGTTGGTTCCCCTTTAAAAGCCTTCGTCTCCTCTGCTCACAGCTCAGTAGGTTGCGAGTCTGTAATTACTGTGTAAGATTTACAGTCGTACAGATACGATGAGAGGCCTCCAGCAAAGGTCACTAGGGGTTTAGGATTTATACCAACCCCATAAGGATCCATGGAAGTATGCATCTGTGTATGTAGAGATGCAGTGGTAGAGATATGAATGTAATACTGTTTGTGATCAACAGGGCTTTAGGCCTTAAGTCGATTAATCGCTCAAGGCTGTTTTAGTTGATACAAAGTTGAATTATTCGATTAATAATTTTATTTATATTATGAGAATTTATACAAGACAACTGTACTACATGGGGCACGCTTCTGGCTCCATCGAAGGCAGGTGAAACTCATAATTCACATGTTAACCTGTCTTTATATGTATAATACATATAACCAGAGATATGTAATAGGGATGATATATTTTGACACGTCCCCTTTTTAGTCGACTAATTGATTGGCTACTGCCCGAGTGATCAGTGTCAACTCTGGTTCATATGTGTATTAAAAGGATGTTATCAACAGCATTGAAATGAGTAGGTGAATAAAACAGATAATTGCAGTTATTTTGCTTCAAAAAAGACCACGCTCATTTATTAATGACTATAAAATAGATTAACTGGAGGATTTTTCACATTAGTTTCCCCTTTGCATCATTTTTGCACATATTTAACTGTTAACATAACATTTCATTGTGATAACTGCTGTGCGTGTAAGCCATCGACAGCTATGTTTACATCAATCAGTCAATGACTTTATTCCAGGAGGACATGTCATTTTGCAGCTCTCTGCCCATGTGATCAATAAACAATTAAGTACATCAACCTATACAACATTTGAACATGAAACTGCAATTTAAGTGTCTGATTTCATTTCACGCCCGTACTACATCTTTAACAATAAGATCAGATAAAATAACCTTTATTTGCCCCGCAACGGGGAAATTCCAGTGTTCCAGCACAAGAACAGCACTATAGAATAAGCACTAAAAAATCAAGATAAAAACTATAAGAAAAAACAGGTAAAGTTAACACTGTGCAAGTATAATAAAATGTAGGCTACAGCTACATATTCAGATCCAATAAGTGGATCTGAGTATTATTATGTATAATGCAGCATATGGACAGGATCAAACCAATCTACCAAATGTATTCCCTGAGTACTACCTACAGTGCATTATTACATAGTGAGCGTTCAGGGCCAGTTGGACGCAGATTTTCCTTTTAAAAACCCTCCTCTGACATCTCTAATCCACAGAAGTACTTAGTGTTGGAGCTTTGTGACCTTAACTCAGTGGGTTCAGGTTGCACATGCTCAGAATGTTCACACTAGTACACTATACTCTGTCCCAGGTGGCTAATGGTCCAGCTAGTGATGTTTTTCTCTCATATACCATGTCTGTTACTCCTGCCTGCCCTGTGTATCTGTGTATCACATATAGAGATGCCCAGGTAGAGAAAAATGTACTTCATTCATGATCAGACAGCGTGAAAGGTCTAGTTTAGACTATGTTATCTTGCTTGAAAAAATACACATGCAGTGATGGCCAATTAAACAAGTTAATATAGAATGAAATGAATGTGAACTGCGACATCTGTCAACACTAATATTAACACTATCATAAGACATACATAGAGGTGGAGCTTTGTGACCTTACTTCAGTTCAGTTTGCACATGCTCAGTTTTGTCACACTACTACACTACTCCGTCCCAGGTGGCTAATGGTCCAGCTATTGATGTTTTTTCTCATATACTATGTCAATTACTCACTGGGGCTTAATCCTGTCCGTTCCCATATCTCTCCTGCTCTCTCTGCTCTTCATTCGTTTACATTGTGTCCCAACTCCCCCCACCCGCTCTGCCCCCATGTCCCGAACTGCAAGCGCTATAGTAGAAATGTCAAGTGCTACATTTGCATGCATATTAACAGGCCGTGACGAAGCTCGCGCGAGTGTCTCCCTGACTCTCTGATTCATCAGCTGTCACCACGAAGGTCACAACGCAGAAAGAGGAAACACGCGTGCCCCAAATGAACAGAACACACAGGAAAGAAATGGACTCATTCAATTGGTGTATTCAAATAGCAAGTGTTGGAACTAAAGCTCTAAATGCACAAACAAACAAATCAATGGGGGATTTGACACATTTCCTGGACAGAGGCTGCGGTAAACACAGGGCTAAGAGCTTTTGTGGGGCTGTACTTACTGACGATGTTCTCTTTTTGTGCAGTTCAGGAGAAAAACAGTTGCTCTTTTTATTCACATGAAAGAGTTTAATATTTGGACATTTCAAATTACTAAATGCAATCTTAATTTAATGTTTGTGCCTTAACTTCATAATAATTGAAAGGCATCTTAAATTTAAACTTAAAAAAAAATGTTTTCTCATGATTAAACAGGCACTTTGCAATCACCTGCTTGTCTCCATACTTTGCCAAAAATGTTCCACAATATAGCATTGATCATATATATCATGCATTAATCATGACAATTTTTCCTACCAAAAAAAATAAAATCTTAGAAAACATGCATTCTTGCTGTGAGCAGGGTCACCGCTCCACACATCTGACCTGTAATTTGGTCTGCAGGTGGCATGTCTTCATCGAAATAGATACGTTTAATGCCATACTGTGGAACATTTTAGTCCAAGCAATAACGTCTTCATGGAGACAAGTGAATGGTAAATGGTTATGTTTTTATATTGCGCTTTTCCACCTTTAAGGCACTCAATTCTTCCTGATTTGCTCTTCAAGCCCATCCCAAGCCTGGATCTATCAAGTTGAAACTGTTAGGACAATTGATATATAAAACAGTAAAGTCAGTATGAATTCACTGTTGAGAAGGAGGTAGACGATTTGCTTTGACTAACCAAACAAATTAAAAGCTAAAACAAAGCAACAGCAAATATTTTTCAATTTTCTGAGTGAGAATAAACCTGCAGAATATCACTCTATCAGGTCTGTTTCTCTGTTTGGACTTGGAGTTGTTAGTACATCATTGTCACTTTTATATTTCCTTTAGTATTTTCTCTTTGTTTCAGGGCTCTCCCGCTGTGCCAGTCAGTCTACATTTCAGCACCACTGCAGAATGACAGCTGAAAAAAATCAAATAGGAAAAAAAGTGCTTTGTGCTTTGTGAGATTTCTCTGATCCACTGAGAATTTTCAATCCGACACGGTGGCCATATTAAAAACCCTCCACTCTTATATCCAGTAGTCCTATTCCAGTCTAGTATTGCCATGATACTAAAATTTCAAACTTTAAGGAAAAAAATTGATACTTAATACCAATTTTGATTATGATGGGAAAAAAAAAAAAAACTTTTTGATGAACATGAGGCACAAGTCTTACCTGTCCCTTTTACAATCTCTGTTTAAAGTCCCTGTACCCTATTTTTTCCCATGTATTTTTTCAATATTTGTGTTGGCACAGTACAGACATATAAAGCTCAAAATATGTCTGCTGCTCGCTGTCTGCATGTAATTATAAAGAATCTTCTTGTTTGATTATCAGGAAGTGCACATTAGCATGCTAGTTGTTGTTAGCTGTACCACCGTGTCTGCAAAACTCTGCTTATAAACTCATCATGGTGAATAATTAGGATGCTCATAATGCGTGACATAAATGAGGATTAACTTTAGACTACCGCAAACTGTTTTAAATGAGCTAGTTCTGTTTTTCAAGTTTTTTTTTTTTTTTTTATCTGGTACAGCACCTTTAATAACCATAACCTTCAACGTAGAATAGTTTCCTTGGGTTGTCAAATTAATTAATCAAATTCTGATCAAGATTTATTTCTAATCATCTCTGATCAGCTCTTTTAAATCGAAAGGTCTACAGCCAGTATTGTGTCAGTAAAATATGTGGATTGGAGTGGAGTTCAGACTTGGGGGGAATAATTTGGACTATTTATGTGTTGGCAGTTCAGTACAGTGACATAGAAAGAGTTTTTAACGAGACAAAATCAAATCTAATCTGAAAATATGATCAATCAATATGTTAAAAAAAAAAAAAAAAAACAAAAAAATCATACTGTCAATCCCAAATTGTACCTTTTGGTCCAATTTCTAAACCAAAGTGTAATTACATTCAAAGTATTGATACCTGCAGAGGCCTATCTAAGTTCATAGTTTCTGTATTGACTATTATGTGGGTATTGATTTTTTTGACAACTTTAATTCCATCTGCCTATATATTCTCAGTACCGGCACCGCCTACGATCGATCCTGCAAATTGTACCTATGCTCGTGCATCTGCCGTCAGTGACCAATTACAACAAAATCAATTATGAGCCTTTTAGAGACACCAATCCACACAATCGCAAAAAAAACACATAGACACGAGTGTTCGAGGGGGCGGGAAAGATTTAGCGACTGAAATAAAGAGAGAGAGAGAGAGGCAGTGAGGCTGAAGTAATGTGTGCAATATTGTGAAGCTGTCCATAGCAGTGCAATATGTCCAATCAACAATACAATCCACCCGCGAGAACACACACATAGCATAGCACTATATCCTTACCCCCACCCCCGAACCATTTCTCCTCATTCATCTGACAGCCAAATTGTGTTTGTCCTAGAAGGAGCTTAAACGTCAGAGAGCAGCCCGGATCCACACTTAGAACAGCTCAAAACACAGCGAGAATGCACCTAAAAAGCAGCAGTTCTTAAGCTATGGGGTAGTGTATATCCAGTGGTATAGAAGTGGTTTTGTGATCAAGAAAAGATTTAGTGAAAGCCTCGCCATGTAACTTTTTTGTCAAGTTTTGTTTTTTTGTTGTTTTTTTTTTCTTTTTTGGACTTTTTTATTGCATCTAAAAACTTCCTACTGTGCGTGGACTTTCATTTCCACAAAACAGATTCATTTGTCCTAAAGGGGGGCCTCCTTCTGTTTGTTTCCATGGTAACGCTGTTCCACTGTATGGCATAAAGCTCATCTAGCTCCATGGAGAATGTTCCATAGTATGATTTCTATTTCCACGGAATCAGGGGCAAGTGATGTGCCCCCTCCAGAAAGTTACAGAGTGCGATTTTAACCTAAAAAGATTTTGAGAAGTTTGGATCTCAGTTTAGTCCTTTTTTGGTGTATTGGGTCGTCACACGGTGTATCTTCTTTTAGTCCCAGTAATTTTTGGTTCTTGTTATTTTCACCTTTAGGTTTAGTCCTGGTTTGGTCCAGAATTGTATCTTAGTCCTGGTTTAATTCTTGCTTGTCTTGAGTTAGTTTAGCACTTATCCTGTTTCAGTCATGATACTGTTAATCTATTTCAACAATGGTTCAGATCTGGTACTATTTCTTCTGTCAAAATGTATAGTTTTGTGTTTCTGTATTAACCATTTGTATAGACTTGTGCTGGACATGCCACTCTTAAGTTGCTGTACCTGTTTTTTATGGCCTTAAAAACAGAACTAGTTCATTTTAAACAGTTTGCTGTGGTCCAAAGTTATTCCTCACTTGCATTCTGAACATCCTAATAATTCACTGTGATGACTTTATAAGCTCTTTTCACTGCTCTCAGAGGGCAGTGCGGAGATTTGACATGACTGTAAAGCTAGGGCCTTTAAACTTTTACTTTGATATTCTTGCATTAAAGAAGGTGTAAATTAACAGTGACAATTAAATATCCAAAGTAGAAGAGGCTATGCATTTGTTCCTCCCTGTTGACTGGGCTTGAAGAGAGGAGCAGAGGGCTGAGATCACACCTCAGAGGGATGACCTATGACAGGACAGAGCTGGAGTTTTACATGTAAATATGTGGTGAGCCTTGAGAACAGTTGACACTTGCTCTGTCACAGCACGCCCTCAGCTCCTTGTGAAACAAGGAAGTGACACATGTCTTTAACTCTGTCAGCGCTTCACTCAAACCTCTACAGATAATGTGGAAGTATGGGATGTACTGTTCAACCCATTAGTAACTATGTATGTACTTACGTAAGATTGTTTCATGATAGGGAGCGCTGTACATAGTTTTTACTGTCTTAACAATGTGAGAAACAGAACTAGTTCACTGGAAACAGATTGCAGCGGTCCAAAGTTATTCCTCACTTACCTTTCTAATTAGATGCATACTTTTGCAGACTTATTTTGAGCTGTGTATACACTATGTCTGTACTGGGGAAAACACATTTTGCTCAGATATAAGGGAAACAATTGGGTACAGGGACTTTAACTGTGGTTGCACATAAAACATGATGCTTATATAGTGATTTTCTAGATTGTCAAAGATGTTTTATAGAGACAATTATGCATGGCTGTTTTTTTTGGCAGGGAAAATGAATAAGAAATCTATGAGAAAACAAAGATTAGGCACAGAATATTTAAAATAGCTTCAAAATCATTGTTATACTACACTCACTAAATATAATTTAAATTTGTCAGCATTAATCTACTTTCTGGAAGGTTAGTATTAATGGTAACACTTTTGCAAAGCAGATTACTACCACCAGATGTCTCCAAAAATAATAAATTACCATGCTCAATGTTATTCCGGATCAAATCACATCATATGGCGATTTTAAGCTTTAAAAAATGGTAACAAACGCACAACTGAGTGATATTGAAAAAAAGCATTGTAGTTATTTTCAATTTAATTTGTATGTAGGTACGAAAACAATATTACTTTACTTAAGTAACCTGTGGCCAGTTCAAATATTAATTAAATTACATTTCCATATATGAGGCCCCTGTCCTGTGGTTAAAAAATCACTGCTGTAGTCTACTTAGTGTTTCCGTAGTGCTAAACAGTACACTTTTACAGATAATACAACCCATTTGAACCATCACCGCTGTTCATAATAGACAATGAAAGGTCACATTGAGCTAATACCTGTACTGCTTTGTGTTGTGTGCAGGGTTACGTGGTAAGGGAGATAAACAAGATTGCATCCCTAAAATTCACACATCAATGAAAATTAGAGCATTGTTCTGTTTTGTTTTTTTTTTTAATAAAATTGTATTTTTGTGGCATTCTTGTCATACTCTAGGTCTGTATTTGTATGGAGTAGTTAAAAAATATGGTGTGTTTCAATGGCAGGGCTCCTTTACAGGTGATATACAGTAACCCACTTGAACCAACACCTCTGTTGTAATAGATGATGAAAGGTTACAGCTAATACCTGTGCTGGTTTGCGTTTTCTGTACGCAGGGTTACGTGGTACGGAAGATAACAGCCATTGACCAGGATCTTGGCCGCCCGAGACCCATCGCCTACAGGATCATCTCAGGTGTGTCTCCCAATCAATCCGACATTCTCCCCACACACAGAGCGCGATCGACCGCTGCTTATCATAATCCCACTGCAATAATAGACAGGCCTCGTCTTCATCACTACGGTCAATACAGACACTCACTGAATGGGAAAGAGCTTTGCCCATAAGCTATTAATCACTGTTTGGTGCAGTTATGCCAAAGTCAGCTTATATTCACCGCAATTTTTCATCATGTGGCTTGTGCTGTCAACATTGGAGAAAGAAAGTTTACAGTGGCTGTGTTCATAAGCAGTAATCTGATCATTATCTTATTTCTGGAGATGTCTGATTATTGAAATGTCATGTTAATAGTTGCATATGTTGTGAGTAATTTGATTTCTTTCAAGACAAAAATGAAAGAGAAATGGTTAAACATTGAAAGAATAATTTTGAAATGCATATTTGGTTCTCAAATACAGCAGTTACTCTGAAAATTTGGTGATCACGTCTCTTTTGTGCATGTAAGCCATACCAAAAATACAAATTCTAGTCACCTGATTTTACCTGGCCATGTAAATGTGCCAAAGTTCAACTTTCTTTTTTTTTTTTGTTACTAACCCCGAGAGGCAATTTGGTTTGCAGCAGCAGTACATAACACATACAGACTATACACACAACAACACAGACAATAGTAACAATTGACAAATACTAAAAGGTTATAACGCTATTTTGAAGTATAGAACTGTGTCTTAAATAAGCCTTTTTATTGTTCCACTATGATAACATATAAGGCATTTTAAAAGTCAACTGGAATCTCTGCATGAAACTATCAGAATAACTCAAAAAATGTAATCATTTAAACATGACTTGCCAATAGAAAAGTGGAAAGGCTGCCCTACCTTGTTTTTACAATGTCAAAAATATAGTTGTATTGTTTGCCAAAAATATAGCTTGGAACAAAAGTATTATTAAAAAAAATATATGACTTTGTTGTTCAGTGATGCCAGAGTAGCCAAAAAAAATTCTCAAAACCCAAGGCACACTAGAGGCTAGATCCAACAATTGTAGAAGTCTTTTAAGTTTTATTTGACAAAGGCGTTGATACAATCTCTCTCAACATCTAAATCAACTCTTTTTTTTTTTTTTTACCACACAAGCCAAAAGTAAAAAAAAAAAACCTAAAAAAAAACCCTCTACAAGTTTCACTGTTACCTAAAGCAACTTAGTGACTCAGATAGATATAACGAGCCAGCAACATTTCTTTAACTTATTAAAGTTTGGCTCATGTTGGAGTATATTTCGATTAAGATAAAGCTCATAAACCGTGTGCGGTCCAAGTCTCTGTAATGCTGCTCTAATACCCCCCTGGGCTGTTTATTTGTAGCACAATTATCACTCATGTCCTGCGGGACACACTCCTCACAGATCCTGCAGCCTCTACATTATCAGTCAAATAAACCTTGCGAGGAGGATTATGCTTCGTTAAAGTGCATATGACAGGTTAGACTACTCTTTTCACTAAAACATGAGAGAGAACATACTGCCTAGGTTTTAAAATTTTAATTTTGATGAAGTTTATAATTTTAATTCCTGGTTTAACACAGGCAGCAGATGACATACGTAAAGGTCATTCCATAACTGTTACCATAATTTACAAGGACCAAAAATGACACAATTATTATGATCAGACTAATAAAAATAAACACTTTTATTCATATTTTTTTTTAGTTAAACCAAGGTTTAAACTGCCAGAAAAATGTCTTCCTTGTGTGTGTGTTTTTGGATTGAATTTTCCATGTTGATGGCATATGCAGAGGTATTCTTTTGTAGAACTCACCACCAACAGACTTCGTGTATTTTTTTATTTTTTTTTGTACTTTTCTTCTCAACTTTTTCCACAAACTGCCACTTAACAAATGTAAAACTCTGATAAATATTTACCACATGTACCTTCCTCCTAACCAAGTCCTAATTAGAGACACATGAAAACCTATCATATGCAGTTTAAACTCTCCAGCGCCCCCTTCTGGAGTGCCCTGGACACGATGGAAGGACACTAGCCTCCGGAGCTGCCAGCTGGACTGCACGGCTGGCGTGGCCCGGGAATCCTGGTCAGTGTGGGAATTTGGGTGATGAAGATATCCATTGTTGTGCCATCTGCTGACTCAATGTCTGACCCTAGAGCCGAGCGGAGGAGTCCGACCGGGCACATGGTGCGTTTTAAAGGTGCATATAACAGCTTTAAATGTTTTCTACGTAATACTTGGCTTGGTAAGATAACACCAGTGGTAAATATTTATCATAGTTTCACCGTAGTCACATGGCAGCTTGTGGAAAAAAGGAAGTACTTAGAATACCTCTAGTTATGTCATGAATACGCAAAATTCTATCCACAGTGCAGGGACATTTTCTGACAGTTTAAAGGTTCATTTAATAAAATAAAGATGCTGTCATTTATTTTTAATCAGAGCTATTTTGCAATTTAGACAAGTCTTGACTAGACCTGTCATGATAACAGATTTTGATGTGTGATATATCGCTGAAGTAAATATAGACAATAAACAGTTATATAGAAACTAAGATATGCCACTGAAAAATATTCCCAAAAAAAGGTGCAATAAATAAATGGCAGAAAAAAAAAAAAAAAAAACTGCATCTGTAATGACTGAGAAATTATTAATTCAATCTTCTACAGCTCAAATCTTAACATATACATCGGCACCCAAAAAATATTGTTCCTCATTCATATACGATAAATAAGTTTATAATATAGTAATTATCGTGACAGGCCTAGTCCTGACCTGTGTTAACATTGTGGTTGCTATAGGTAACAGTTATGGAATTACCTCTGCATATGTTATATCTGCTGCCCTTGTCCACCAGGAAGTAAAATGATAAACTTTGTATGAATAAAAAACTAAAATGGAAACAAATCTTTAGTTAAATCTTGAATACACTTATGTTAACTTTGTTTTAGTGAAATGACTCTAAGCCTGTGGTTCTCACCCTTTCCACACCCCATACCACCTCAGGAACAATTTGGCCTTTCGATTTAGTGCCACCAGATCTAAGCCAGGACTATAATTGCACTATTCTAGGTCTAAGCTTGGGGTCCAAAACAGGAAGATCATCTGACCCTCGGATAGAGCTAATGAGGACTTAATACAGTAAACAAAACAGGACTACACTAGTTCAAAATAAGGATTTACCCAAAGAAGGATAAAAATGTGGATGAAAGTTACTCTTAATTCAGAAAATATTTGAATTGTAGAGGAATCCTGGTACAACTGTTTGAGAACCAGTGGTCTAACCTGTCATATGCACTTTAACGGTGCAGTGGAGCGTTCACATGTTGGCGCCTGAGTTTGTAGAGGACATGCGTCTTCACAGGCCCCTGGTTCACTTTGTCTTACTTACCGTCTGCCACATGTGGTGTTGTTGTGTGCACTGTTTGTTGCAGAGTTGAAGGGCTGAGTTAGGCTCTAGAGGAGAAGAGCATTAAAAAGACATTAATTAGGTGGTGCGATGTATTCCCAGTCAGTGCAATATCAGGAGTTATAGCACTGCACTAAGCCCTCATGGAGATGGGCCCGTAGCCTGATACAATCATTATAAGTTTGACAGATAATGGGAGCTGAAGGGTGCAGCAGAGCCAGCACGGCCGAGGGAGGGGGCGCTGTGGTACGAGGCTGCCGCGTGTTTCAAACAAAACACTGTGGGTAGAGATAGAGATATAATGAAAAGTGAATAGCATCACAATTGTTGTTTCAGATATATGAAAAACTAAATATCAAGTATATAGTATTGGAAGAAACTCATCAAAAAAGGCTGCAAAAACTGATAGAAAATAAAACAAACTTGCAGTGTATAAAATATAGGATATAAGGTGATATTTTTGCCTATTCACCTTTTTTGAGATATTCACACCTGATGGATTGCCATAGCATTGACCTAAGGATAATTCAAATGTATCACTTACTTACTTTACTTTCCAGTATCACCTATGCAGCCCTAACTGTGGGTGTACATTTTATCAGGATTGTATTGTAGGATTGCCTTCAGCCCGTGGGCTTTTGTTAGACAAACAAATGATCAGTTTGGGGATTTTAAATGGACAGGTCTGTGGCCAATTCTTTGTCAGTAAAATCATTGTGGTTCAGGAAGGAGTTCAGGATGATCTCTCTCTGTATTTTTTTAATCTATATACCGATTTATATCAGTATGGTCCCCACATCCTCCATTGCGTTTCAAGCTCAGTCAAACATGATCATGCAATCAGATGTTTTTTTTTTTCAGTGACTCAAGTGAAATGAAGGAGCTCATTTGTTTGATTTACAAATAAAATAAAATGTATCTCACCTCAGATTAACAGAGTGTAGTGTTTCGCTCATTTATTCTGCAGAAATCTGCAATATTTTTCAGCCCTTTGTGATATTTTTTACCGTTGTTTTTTTCAATATTCATTTTCAATTTCATTTTCAATATGGACGGACCGTGCCTGTCCCTGATTCGCTAATTCACCTGTCAATCACGCCCATCTGAAAATGGGGTGATTAACCAGTGACCAAACTCACATCTATATAACTATCTAACTCACAAGTATTGAAGAAGTGTGTATTCTGGAAGTATTTTTGTGTTAAAGTGCACTGATTAAAACCAATTTCAAGTCAGTGAAATAAAGACTAAAAGCCATATTTGTTTAATTTTAACAATATGATAAATATAATAAATGTATTTTAAGTAGAAAAGTCAGACTGATCAATATAACAAAAAACACCTCTCTTTTTTTGCCATGTTGCCCAGCTTATATTCCGCAAATTGTTGTTACTGGGAATCGATCCCATGACAGTGAGGCTGGCACAGAGCCTTGCATATAAGCTCCAACCTTACCTCTAGGTCATTGTGCATTGTTACATAGCTTCTAAATACAGTTTGGACATTTACTCTTGCCTGTTGTTACTGCCACACATAGTTAACAAGAACCTCCCATGTGTTTGAACGCTGAGCCCTGTTTCCTGGCCCGGATGTCCCCTCCGTCTGTCCACAGCAGGGGGCAGATGCGCGCGGGTTATGCATGTTTTAAGTGAGGCTCCGCTCCCTCTGTCTCTGTCCTCGGAGATCCCCGCTCACTCCTGCGGGACGCGTCTCATTAGTTCAGTAATTAAGATAAACGAGCTTTTAATTGCAACTGTGATTTATGCTAATGATTGTGGGACTTGAGATGAGGATTTCCTCTCCCTCGTCCAATCAGAGCGCAGATCTGGGATTGCTGTGTACAAAGCAAAGTAGGAACGTTGATAGTTTTGTTGTGGTTGTTGTTCAGGGCAGCACCAAAACATAGAAGTAGTTTAACTCGAAGTCTGATGTGTCCAGTGACCAGTAACTTCTTCACCAATATTTTAACTTTGTCTAAACTTTTTATTGTCCTGTCAGCTATATTCAAGTTGCTAAGGTTTCAGTTATAACATCATTTTAATCATAATCTGGATCATAACTTGTTCAGCCGCTTTATCTCCAAAAACACCCAAATATGTTGTGTTGTTGAAGGGCTTTTGACTCACTGTACAACTAGTGTCGTGCATTAACCCTGCCTAAATCATGAATTATACAAGGAAAGAAAGAAGAAAAAAGCTAAACACATTGAATTTATTTAGAAACAGACACATTATACTATTTAATATTCTAAATTATGCTACCAATATCTGAATGTTTTTGCTTTAAAGGTCCTATATTGCACAAAATTGACTCTTGTGAGTTTTAAGCCATGTTATAATGCTGTTGCCACATCAAAAACAGACCTGGAGTTGTGTTTTTTTTCAATCAAACATGTTTGAGTAACACTTTATTATTAGTCTGTCTGGTCCACCTTGTGATGTCATGAAGCTTTAGTTTTCATTGTTAACGGCTACTTTTAGCTTTTGCTTAGTAGAGACCGGCAATACCAGTGCTGAAATCACCCAAATAATTCAAATGAAGGTGCATAGAGTTTAAAAACACAGTGGAGCACTTCCTGTATTACCACATGACATGACAAGGTGCAATGCGATGAGTATTTTTTGTTTGAGAGAAGAACTCAGCCTAGATATGCAGTGTTTGTGTGTTAACATGTGTCAATGAAACAAAACTCAACTCCAGGTCTGTTTGCGATCATGAAACAGCATTATAACATAGATCAGAAAATGGTGTAATATGTTTCCTTTAAAAGTATTTTTAATAGATTATTTGCATCCAAAACAAAATGACATCATACAGTATATTCAAGGAAGTGATTGTCACTAAAGTGGGGTCAATTTCTTTGTTTATCCCCACCTGCCTCTGTAATAAAGAAAAACATATATATTTTATTGCTTAGAGACAGACTATAGTGACTAGCTTACACTCACAAAGTAGATTAAACAGACAGTTAGTGCATGTATAAATGCGGTAAGTAGATCAGGTCTCCAGGTGAGTGCTTGTAGGGGTAACCTAAACCTGAACAGCAGAGTCAGATATCCTGTTGCTATGACGTCGGCCTGTGTTTGACATATTGAATGGACTTAACTTTAATTGTTGTAGGTTACTGTGCCAAAGGGTTACCTCATGATAGTAGGACAATGTCATATATTTGCTCTAGCCCAGCTTATTAGAGGCTTGGGCATATCATTTTTCCTTTAAAAAATATTTCATAGTTTCAAATAAGATATCAACACACTTGACTTTTTTATATAGATCTTCCATCCATCCATTTTCCTCCGCTTATCCGGTGCTGGGTCACGGGGGCAGCAGTCTAAGCAGGGACTCCCAGACTTCCCTCACCCCAGACCCTTCAGCTCCTCCGGTGGGACCCTAAGGCTTTCCCAGGCCAGCCGAGGGACATAGTCCCTCCAACGTGTCCTGGGTCTTCCCCGGGGCCTCCTCCCGGTGGGACATGCCTGGAACACCTCCTCAGAGAGGCGTCCAGAGGGTGTCCGGAACAGATGCCCGAGCCACCTCAGCTGCTCCTCTCAACGTGAAGGAGCAGTGACTTTACTCTGAGCTCTTCCTGTGTGACTGAGCTCCTCACCCTATCTCTAAGGGAGTGCCCAGCCACCCTGCGGAGGGAGCCCATTTCAGATGCTTGTATCCGCGATCTTGTCCTTTCGGTGATATAGATCTTAATGGAAATAAATTTAATCAAAGTGACATATATAGCTCATCTATTAGAAGTGCTAACCTGCTTGTCTCTATGAAGATGTTATTGCTTTGCCTGAAGGGTTTGACGCATTAGAACCTTAAGCATTAGACTTATCAATCTCCATGGAGACAAACAGCTCTCACTACCAGGCAAAAATAACAAGTCAGATCTGTTGAAAGGCAACCCCACTCCCACTAAGAAAGCATGTTTTTGAAGCATTTATAGAAATACAAATAGGCCTGTCATGATCACAATTTTTAAGCGTGACGTAAATATAGACAATAAACGATAATATTGAAACCAAACCATAAAGCAGAAGTATTATAAGTATTCTAAATATGCAATGCAACACTTACGTAGTTAGCTTACATCTTTAATGAGTCATAGAAGTTCAAACTTTTACAGCTTGAATCTTATCATAGTACAGTAAAATAACCACATTTTTTCCACTAGTAGAAAGAAATAGTTCCAGTGATACATTTTGACCCCTAAAAATGATTGTTCCATCTATCATCTATTGAACGATAAGTCGATATGGTAATTATCATCATCATCAGTCTAAATACAAAACCTGTAATCGTACAAATACAATATGGATCCATTAATACCATACTGTAGATCCATACATACATTCTAGGCAGAGCAATGGCAGTCAACATGGAGAAGTTACACTGTGCTGCTTTATTTAATCCGCTGATCTGTTCAAAATGTGCGTGTTTCTTTTTTTTTTTTTTTTTTTTTGTATATATTTGAGCCTTAAGTCCATTCCACCTGTCATGGACAAAATGGATGTCCCTCGGAACTATCTGCCTGTTGTTTATCTGTGTTCTTACTTGTATCTTTTATTTCACACCAGCTCAACAAATCCCCGATTACGCATTTTCCCGCTCTGCTTTCTCTCCTATGGGAATTTTCTTTTTCAGGGCTTTTTTAAGATTAAACTAAAAGAATAAATTACATTATTGGATTGTAATTCGAAACAAGCAAAGCAGAATAATTGTCTAAATTGATAAAAGATGATCACTTTAATACAGCTTTACTATAGAGATCTCTCTCCACTCTGCTGCAAGCTCCCACACATAGAATATAAATATCTTTATTACTGCCCCTGTCCCATATTGGTTCAAAGGTCCTGTACAAGACCAATGCACCATCTCGGAGGTGGCCGGGTGCAGGTCGGACAGGTACCGGCACTATTTCTCGTCTGGACTAACCGATAAGAAAAGGCGATTATTTCTTTCATCTGGAATTCCCATATCTCTCTATCCCCGAGTCCCTTCCTCTGGTCCCTGCTCAGATCAGCTGCTGTAATATGGACAAGCCTAATACCTGTTATTCTCCGGGGGACTTTTATTGTGACGCTGGGATTTCTGTAGATTTTCAATTAGACGCTCGGAAGCCCTCCTCCAGCTCAGACTGTGTAATCTCTCCCCCAAAAGCAGATAGTCTACGGCACACTGCGCACAACACAATCCCAAAGTCTGAGCAGTCTGGGAAGCAGGTTTACTCAGGTTTAGACCCAACTTAGTCATGTTATACAGCTGATTCTGCAACTATATATCCTTTAGTTGTTTAGTCTATAAAACGCACTGTACCTATGCATTTCAAGCATCCTATTTATTCACATTATAAGATATTTCACAACTTTCAGGACCACGTTTTCTAATTAGATGCAAACAATGTGCAGCAGGCTTATTTTTATCTCAAGAGTTGCTTATATAGTTTATCTGTAAAGGAGCAAGACACATTTTGTTCAAATAAGCATGGGAAACAATCAGGTACCAGTAAAATGGTTTTCTATTTGACCAAAGTGCACATAGAGAGTTTTGACTAAGAATTTCTTTAGTAGTTTACATCCCTCACTGAAAAATAAAGGAATGTCGATATTTACATTTTCCTTCTAACAAAATTACCTGTGCTGATGAACACGGTTGGTTTTGTATATGTCCCACTCAGTTGTGCAGCAGCATGTCGCCAGATGTCAGAATGGATTTCCTTTTTTGCCTGTGTCTCACAGACAGCTGTTGTTTGGTACAGAACCTGCAGAAACAGCACTTTTGGTTTAGTCGCACAAACTCTGAACAAATCGGGTCAAAGAACTGTAACAGCAAACATCGCCTACAAAGTGTGTGTGTAGAGCCTGTGCTGCCTTTCTCTCTGCTTTAACCAAAATATGCTTTAGTGCTCATACACATATACCTTAGAAGATGACGGGATAAATAATAAATGGCTTTAGTACTCAGTTTGACATAAATGCCTTGCCTTGCATAGTCATAGTGATGTAGTAATGTATTTGTTATTTAGGCTATAACTTGTGAAGCATCATGATTTTTAAGAGCAAAAGTGAAGCTTCCTTATTTGCCAGAAAATTGTCTTGAATTTTGTCCTTGAAGCTTTTTGAAAGAAAACTTTTGATAAAACTGGTTCATTCATTGAGTATTCATGAAATGCAGCTTGTCTGCCAATGGCAAGACACCCACAGGGCCATTATCAGAGCGTCCCAAACAGAACACATGAGTGCAGAGCCTGTCTCACAGAGGTGTAATGCACAGATGTGAGAGAGAATTCAACTAAAGCTCATCATTAACGTGAGCCTGTGGGCGGGAGCCTTAAAAGTGACACTCATTTGTGTACATTTAGTAAAGTCCACAGATCTTAGCCTGCAGACTGCAGCCTGGCGTAGTGCCATATCACATTACTGTGTTCCAGCGCCCCCCTGGTGTTGTCACTAACAGAAACAGTTGTCACGCTTTAGTCATGCCCATTACACTTAGACAAGTCCTGGTGGTGTCCTCAGCGCTCACAAAGTCATTGTCAGACACTTGTCGCACACTCCATTGGCTTCATCAGATAAATGCGCCGTGTTTGGGCCGCTCTGCATAATAAGCACACAGTTCTGTTTCGCTCTGACTCTAGTCTCTGAGAGCATTTAAGGAGATTATCCTTCTAATGAGCCCTCACTTCATTCTTCGTGAAGCCTGAATTATTATGTTTGTCTGTCCCATCAAATTGCTATTTTAATATTCCACTATTACCTCGTGGAGCCTCTAGACTCCCTCTGTAAGTCATAGCAGTGTTTGTAAATGCACTTGTGTCCATTCACTAGAAAAACATGTTGTGGTTTCTCATTTTCCAGTCCAGTACAGGCGCTAATGCCAGAGTGTGTGTAATGCCCCAGAGTCCCACATCACAGAATTAACCTCAGTTAGCCACACAGCGCTCTGACAGTCTCTGCTCAGACCAATTATACATGCCTTCACATAAGCAGCACCACAAACAAACTGTGTGATGTCTTGGTGAATAACTGCAGTGTTTTTTATACTCATTTGTTGCATGAGAAAGCTATTCTGACCTCTGGGATCTCTCCACTGCCTGGGACGAGCTCTGGGGAGTCTTTATCAGACATTAGAATATGATTACGGTCCTCTCTGTGGGACGCCCACTCACTGTGTCCTGTCAGGAGAGGCCAGTGCTGATAGGGAGGGCTGTGCGGGGAGGGCTGTGGATTCATGGAGCTGTGTGTCTCCAGCTTTTAGCTTCTGTGGACCCCCTGGACTTTTGGGTCAAAATCACCCCCCTCTCACTAGTGTGTTTGTGATTCTTCAAAGTATAAGTTATACACAATAAAATAATTATGAAATATGTGTCATTTGCATTACTGTTGGTACACAAAATAATCAAAATGGCTAACGGGGCGACAGTAGTTAGAGCGCTCATCCACAAACTCAAATTTTGGAGGACTGATTCTCGCTCAGAACAAGCTTTATTTTTGTGTCCTGATGCAAGACATTTCACCCACCTTGTCTTGTATGAATGTTGCGTGTGTTGGCGGTGGTCGGAGGGGCTAATGGCGCAGATTGGCAGCCTCGATTCCATTAGTCTACTTCAGGGCAGCTGTGGCTACAGTAGCTTACCACCACTGAGTATGGAGTGAACAAAGGTTTTGAGAAGTTATAGGTCGGATCTGTGGAACGGAGCACCCACCCTCATTAAGATTACATATTTTTTGAACAAGTAAAACATTTGTATTTAGTTGGTATTGAACCCGCCACCAAAAAGTTACATAATGCCCCTTAAGTCTCATCAAATCCAACTATATAGGGTTAATTTGGTGATATAATCCTGTCATTTTATTTTATGAGAATCTTAATATTGAGAAGACTGCGTTTTTGAATAAATACCCTTGACCATGTGGCTTACAAGCAGCTGTTGGAGATGGATGCTCTGGTCTGCTCTTCTCTGCTCTGGTCAGGCCAATGAAGCTGACAAAACAATTCTGAAACAAGAAGCCTGGACTGTGCAGTCTGAGCCCTGCGGCATCTCTGCCCACTGCGCCACCATGTCAATATCAGCCATAATGAGACAATTGAGACTATTAGTGCAGCACCGTGACACTGCAGAGGTGTGCTGTGGCAAAATACTGAATAAATATCTCAAATAAATCACTCAAATTTGCAGATATTAACCTCACAATGAGGCCCTATGTATGTTTGACTTTTTTCCCATGAAATGTCTACAATAGTATAGTCATCCTTCACAGTTACAGGTATGAAATTAAAAGTGCTGTTATATTACAAACTACACAAAGCTGTATCTATGATGTAAGTTTTATGAATATGCTCTTGCTGAATGTTCCACAGTATGACATATACATATACAATACACTTATCAATCTCAACGGAGGCAAGCAGGTGGCACTACTAAGCCAAGTTAGGTGAACACTGACAATAAGAAACCATGTTTTTCAAGGTATTTGTGGGTAATAAAACAGCCGAAATTACTAGATAGATAAATTTAAGGCAATACTGTGGAACATTCTAGGCAAAGCAATCATATCTCCATGGAGACAAGCAGGTGGTGAACCCTGCCAAAGTTGCATAGTGCACCTTTAATGTTTTTGCTTGGCTCAGGAATTATTTGCAGAAGTAGAAGCACAAATCATTCTCCCACAGCACCTCAGCTATTTAGTAAAGTAATAAATAATAAATAAATAAATAAACTTTCTGTTGTTAACTTTATACTGAACAAAACAAATTGCCTTTAGCTCTTTATACAACCACTCCTTCAAATATAGGAATCACTTTTTAACCATCAAATTTAAAATACCCTTTTTTTATTTAATATATTATTTATTTCTTTTGCCTGAGAGTAAATCTGACATGATTGGTTTGTAAATACAGAAACTAATTACACAAACAAACCTCGAGCAACACTATATTAGATACATAAGGATTTATTACAGAAAATGTACTGACATTCACTTATTTATTCGTCTCATTTCACTTTGTTTAATTGAAACTCCTGCTACTAATACTACCTCCTGCATGGCTAAACTTTTCAAAGATAAAAAAAAAATAATAAAAAAAACAACAAAAAAAAACAAAAATGTTACATTTGTCTAGGGTTTTCAAAATAAGTATAATTGCTCAGTTATAGTCACAGGGCAGGGTCAAGTTTCAAGTAATTCTGTATATTTTTACTACCATATACCATACCAAGTCACACTTTTTTTATAGTTTGGCCGGGGGTGCAACTTATACTCAGATGCAACTTCTATGTGAAATGATTAAAATATATAATTTCATATAGATATTGTCACACTGACAACTGTATCAGGGCGCTCTAGGCTTACATACCAGTATGACACAGAGAAGGAAGCAGCACTTCATCTACTTCTGGAGTTGGCGGAGTTATTTAGAAGCAACACAGAGGATGAAGAATTTAGTGGATTTAGTGATTTGGAGTGAGATTGAAAGTAAACTTGTTGCTTGTTTTTTATGCTTTAGTTATCTGATTAACTGTTAATATCTTACGTTAACATACCAGTCACATGTTCAGTTCGTTGTCTATGTGTAACGTTAGCGTAGTGTATCTGATTAAATGTTAATATCTTACATCAACATACCAGACATGTGTTCAGTTCTGTCTATGCTTCATGTAGCTGAATAAATATAAATGTGTTACATTAGCGTGCTGTACTGATATTCTTCTCTATTTTATTGTTATTATTATAACTTACCTTTAAAGATAAAATGTCTGTTCCTGGTCTTGGATTTCCCCCCAAAAAATGCGACTTATAGTCCAGTGTGACTTATATATGTTTTTTCTTCATTATTTTTTGGTTGGTGCGACTTATACTCCAGAGCGACTTGTAGTCTGGAAATATTGGAAATAAACACATTGTCCTTCTGTCTACTATATAGTTATTATGTGACACTCATTGTATTTTGGACAATTGAAATAGCAATATTGATCCAAACTATCTTAGTAAAAGAAAAGTCCATTAATTTCTGGGTTGGAAAATTGCAGAGCCCAATGAGGCATTAAGAGTCAAGTCCTGCCTGCACCTTTACTGTACATCACCATAAACGTTTCACAACAAAGCCTCATCCTGCTGTCGCCCACTCCTACAGCTGCAGATCACGCTAACAAGCAGCATGTATACTTCTTTTTTTGTCACGATCGGTACGGGACACTGCCAAATCCATGTACAGTGTTACTAATTAAGAAAATAAATGTGTCATAAATGATCTAGGACTGAAATAATTAAAAGAGTAAATCGAGTAATTTGATTATTGAAAAGCTTTGATTCTTATTTTACTGCCTCGATGATTTGTTTAATTATTATAATTAGTTAAAACCACCTGAAACTGAAGAGCACACAGCATACGGAACCATCGTTGCACTTGTTTCCACATGGAGCCTGCTTAGCACCATCTGAACAACACAGAGTCTAAACATATCGCTAGTTGAGCCTTTAGCGACTAGGTACATTTGGTCCTGCCCTGCCCATCGACTCATTCGTGTCACTCACATGCTCGTTCATATCGTACCACGTGACCACTGTAACCAATCAGCCCTTGAACTTAGCTAGAGCGGGCACAGAGCGTGGTGGGTTTTTTTAGACAACAGATGGATTTTGAGCTGAGAAAAAGTTTTAAATCTGAAAATAGGTAAAAATCAACACAAAATTGACTTTTTGAAAGCTGTAGGTGCCCTGTCAGACCAAACATGAACAGTTTGTGATTACATTGTGCGTTATGAGAAAAATCCTTTCTGGGCAACAGGGATTTTTTCGTTATAGTACCAATGAGTGGCCACTATTCCAACTCCAGACAGCTCTAAACTAGCAATACCCTATCCAATTATTTTAATAGATCCATGCACAACACTGAAAAAAATGGGGTATTTTAGATCCACAAGTGAGTTTAGGGAGCAGAGTATAATTGCGTGTGAGAGCGCAGAGGACCACAATGATGAAAACAAACCAGTTCAATAAAAGACCACAACGAGAGGACGAAAGACATAGAGGCTAAAGCAAACGGTACACGGAGCTAGCGCTGCAAAATGACTCCACCTCAGTGCAGCAGCAAAGTACAGCCACATGTAGATGTTAACTCTTAGCTGAAATCATTTTCTATTAAATAAATTAATAGAAACTGTAAATGCAGTTCACATTTAATGTGGCCTATTTACAATGCAGTTTGTTAACAAGTACATTGGTAATAAATATTCTAGGAATATTTTTGATCTGGTGTGTCTATATATAAGTGAGATGTTTCTTGTTCAGGAGCATATTGATGTGCAATTAAAAATGAATGTGTTATTTCAAGCAAAAAAAAAAAACTTAGCCGATTTGTTTTAACAATGAACTATAACTTTAAAAAAAAACAAAAAAAAGGAGAAAAAAATAGATTACTTGGTTAATCAAAGTAAATAATCAATAGATTACTAAACTACTAAAATAATCGATAGTTACAGCCCTAGCATGTACCCGTGGTGATGAAAGTTTTGAAAAAGTCTATGTCAATATGTTCTCAACACACACCATGTATAGAAGACTATAAGTAGAATGTATAGTGTTATATTTAGTCTCCTACTTTGAACTTAACTTCCCTGAATATTTTAGAATATTTTAGTCAGTTATGATCAGCAGTATTCGTTCTCCCACCTCTTGGCCCTGGCCCAGGCTAATTACCCCGGGCTGGTGCCTCTCCGTGGGCCCCCCTCCCCTCCTCCCGATGCCCCCCCCTGTGATCTCTGGACCGCAGCTTCCCTCCTCTTCATTCCAGCCGTGGTCCAGTCTATAATAGAGCCGTGAGCGAGGAGAGAGTACACGCACTGCAGGTTAATCTGTTGACCCTGAGGTTGTCCACTGTAGACTTCATCTGAACCTGTTTCTCTACAGAGTCCAGACCCCAGCTATTTCTGTAAACTGTATGAAGGAGAGCCTAATTCCCACAAGTAGGAGCAGGATCTACCTTATAAAGGCTTCAATGATTAATCTGAATAAACTTGACTAGTCGACCATTGAAAAAATTGTGTGTTTTGATCATCATACTGTTATCTTGGCTATACAGATTCTAAAACACCTGCCAAAAGACCTTTTATATTAAAGACAGTGGACTTATTAAATCCAAATGTACTATGTTAATACATCTCTGTCTAGGGTTATACTTACTATATTACATGTAATTTTGTATTTTTTTTGCATGTTAAATGCATTGGACACGGTAAAAAGCGGACGCATTTCAGATTAGCTTCTCTTATAGAAACTTTATGGACGCTGCACAGACCAAATGAATGTGAAAACGCGGCGTTTTGGACAAAATGCTCAAAAAAGGAGGAGAAAATGCAGATGAAGTTGTTTTTGCAAGTGCTGCTTGATTTATCAAGATGACGAGAGCAAAAACTTTGTGAAAATTTACCACGTTGGAAAGACGTGTAAATTATTGGCAGAGGATAGACAGTTCCAGTTTCAGATTTTACACTTGCTAATTCACAAAATTAAAATAGCTTACTAATTACACAGTTTTGTAGACGGCAGTGGCGTAATAAAACAATACACTTTATCTGTGACACTTTGGCCCTAATCAACAAAAGGTGTCCCAGCAGCTGTCCTGTCCAACAGATTGGGTCCACATTGTGTGCGGGAAGAGGCGTGCCTGTTGCAGGTCATGGATCACCAATTTCTTCACATACAGCGCTGGTCCCAAATGACCAAGCCATGTACACGGCACGCCTTTGGTTGTGTTCTTTATTCTTCCGCTAATTCAACTCTGTTATGATCTGTCCTGGATCAGCAGTGTCGGCAGCACTATATGAGGCTACAGTAAAAGATTAGCCTGGGTCCTGTCTTTCGCCCTGTCTTTCGTCCTTTTTCTCGTGCGTGCGCATCAGCTGTTTCTCCTCTATGTAGTATTGGATTTGGCTCTGGACGAAGTTGGGCGACGTGCACAAGGCTTCTGTGCCTATAGGCATATCTACAATGAGCACGGTTTGATGATGAAAGACAAAAAAAAAGATAAATTGAAGCAAGTTTTAATTGTATTAGGCTAAATGACTTAAGAAAAATCTTCTGATGCAAAGAGCATAACAGTGAGCTGTCACATGACGTAGTCCGTGTGTGTGCGAACACAGCAGAAACTGCGCAGTTGTTTTGCTCAGATGCTAAACTCTCATTTACATCTTAAAGTTGAGGTAGGGATAAAAACACAATTTGTAATGGTAAATTATGTCCAACTGACCCAAAATAGTGCAATTCCATGTTTGCACTGGTGATTTAGCACCTGGCTTAGTAAATATGCCCCTTTGTTGCTATGTTCAACTTTTACAAAATCTCAATCAGTGTTCTATAGACATAATGGTTTGACTTGTCGACTAATTAGCCCCGAGCCCCTACAGGGCGTAGGGCCTATTGCTTCCGCAACGATGAGTGCCTGGGCGAAGCCCAGGCACTCATCGTTGCTAACTGTCTTGCCGAACTTGTGCGCGCAGCGCACAAGTTCGGCTGAGGTCGCGACCTTGCCCCGATTCAGTATCCTAGCAACCCATGCCGTAGGCATGGGCCATATTTGTTCCTGCTAAAATGAATGGAAATGAATGGGAGTCAATGGGGGACCCCGACGTCATGGCGAATGACGGGCGCGTCAGCGCCCGTCATTCGCCATTGACCCACGGTGACGTGGGGAATGTCCAGAGCTTTCAAAAAACGTATAATTTGTCATTCTAATATTTTCGGATATATTGTTTTTGCTTAAATTATTATTATTTTTGTTTATTCTTTCTCCTGCACTTTGAACAGGAATTTGACCCCCTGAACATATTCAAAAACTCACCATATTTTGCCCAAAATTCAGAAGTGCTGAAAAATTATTTTTTCTATATGGTGCATCATTGGGCATAAAAAAAATGGCGCGACAGCGCCACCTACAAAAGTCAAAATACATTGCGTCAATGGGAGACGCCCCGACGTCAACTTTGTCGTAGACCCACCAAATTCGGTACACACATTCATCAAGTGATGCCAAACACAAAAAAATATTATTATGGCCACGCCCTCTGACAAACCGGAAGTCGGCCATCTTGGATTGAAAATTCCGAAATGCCGACAGCATTTTCGTTGACGTCGCATTTTTGTCAAACTCCTCTGAAGGCGCTTCACCTGCAGGGCTGAAAATCACTGGACATCATCTAGACAAGTGGGGCATCAAAAGTTATCCAATTTACGTTAATACGTATAACGGTTTCCGTGCGGCGAAGCTGCAAATTTCCATCGGAATTTTTGCAATTTTCAAATTTGAAAATTTGCTCCCGTTTGCGCATACAAAGTCCGATTTCACTCAAATTCGAATCATTTGTAAAACTTTCTGGCCTAAACCTACTCATTGTGAAAGAAACAAAATTGGCGCGATAGCGCCCCCTACAGAATAACAAATACATTTGTATGGAGGTCCCAAAATTTAGTTTTCACAAATGTTACAAAAATTTGACACAAAATTCCAGTGGGTCATCCCGATCAATAAAGTCAATCAGACCCATGCCATTTTTTGCACCGTGTTGCCATGACGATGCGCCAAAGTGCCCATGTTATCCTAATGGGAACGCTCCGAAAATTCCCCATTCATGAGAAAAACATTAGTTTCATGGAATTCTTTGAAATTTGGCAGAATTACTCTTCATGTCATCCAAATCAAAAAAGTCAATCACACCCATGTCATAATTATTACTCTGTTGCCATGGCGATGCGTGAACTACCCCATGTTATTCTAATGGGAAAATTTACAAATTTTTGGACATTTCAAAGTCTTATAACGACTTCAAACCTTCAATGACGAATGTGAGATTTGGCACGTTGATTCTTTACATCGTCCCCGTCAAAAAAGTCCGAGGGTCCAACTTTGTATTTTGCACGGTGTTGCCATGGCGATGCCTGGAAAAAACCCATGTTGGTGCATTTTGTGCATCAGCGCTCCCAATGTATTTTGGCTTTGTTTGGTTACAAATGCAGCCCAAAGCCACAATGAATCAGAGGCATGTGGCGCGCGTTAGCGCCACCTACAGGGAGAGCTAGTGCCGGGTCGGCCGAGTGCGAAGCCCGGCCCGCGAGGGCCGTTCGATGCCGCTTGCGGCTTTAATTGTTAGTTGCAGTTGTATTAAACTATGTACAAGAAATAACTAAAACTAAATGTATGTAACCAAATTAACACTTTTTATAGTCTTATATCTAATACAAAACATGATTGTTGGATATGTACACAATGAAAGAATACACATTCAACTGCATATACTAAAACAAAGAAAATAAACATATTTCAAATATGTAATGTAGAAAAATGTCTTAAAATTAACTATGATACAATGAATTATGATTATTGTGTAATTATAGGCCCGCACCCTTTTCCCCTGAAACTGACTCTACTTGTGTGCTTACAGATTTACAGTAATAACAGATCCAGCATGGTTCCTCCCATGTGACCAGTTTGGAGCTGGGATTAGAATGTAAATGGCAATTGAAGTAAAATGGTCATTCTATGTAAGAGTTAAATCACTATATTATACAAATTATTGTATTATAGTATTGTAAAACATAATTTTGCACCAAAAAATATAGATAGCTAACAATTTACCAAAACAACTGCAGTTTGTTATTAGGTTGATGTTGTGATTACTTTGTCATTAAATCTTTTTTTGAGGAGGCATCCCATTCCACCTCCCAGTAACAACGACACCGTCAGACCCTCTCGCTCGTGGTCTGACACCACCCAGCAAACTTCTCCGGGTGATCACGATAACGCTGATCTTTATTCATAGCTGTTTTATTAAATAATGACTTCATAATGATTATGCATTTTTATTATAATATTTTTACCCTTAAGACACTGAAAAGTACACATTAAATTGCATATACAAAAAAACAGTAAACAGATTTCACTTATGTAATCAAGAAAAATGTCATTTTTAACTATCACACAATGAATTAAAAAGTATTAGATGTCCAAAGGCTTCCACCAACCTGCTCTACTGGATTTTTGTGTAACTGACTCACACTCTAACCTCCAAAAACACACCCATGGTCATATTTGAAACTTCAGGAATTTGGGTTTAATGAAATGGACTTTGTCTCCAGATCTACTAAACCAGACTCCAGCGAACAGAGGCTGAATGAAGGTGGAGTGGACTCTATGGAGGAGGCTCATGCTCTGACCCTTGACACTGTAAAAGGACAGAGCCCCTGCACTGTGGTCCAGGTAAACCCCGATTCTGGACGAAAATGGACCTGAGACCTCAGACTCGACATTATTGAACCAAAATGAATATCTGCTTTCCTCACAGTGTAGGGCCCAGGATTTATCATTGTACCCAAATCTACATTTAGTGAAAGTCTCATATCTCTTAATGTCCCTGTAGGACATTGCTATACGAATATTGAACATCCCGCTCCACTCCACCTCCCAGTAACAGCGACCAGCCATACCTTCTCTGCTCATGACCTGCCATGTTGTAAGAAACCTCTCCGGGTGATCAGGATAGCTCTGATCTTTATCCATGGCTGTGACTCTTCTGTTTTCATCAGACAGGCTCAGTTTTTTGAATGCTGTGTTTGGGTCCAGTGTAATGTCTTGTGCATATTTGATGAAGTCGTCTCTGGTGCATGGCTCAGGTTCAGTCAGTTTAAACTCTCTTAAAGTGAGGTGCAGTTTGTCTCTGAGCGCACTCACAGCTCTGGTCGTGTCCTCAAAGTCCCCCTTTAGTCCAGTCTGGACCCTGGACTCTGTCCCCTTTGTGTGTGTGGCCAGTGAGGAACAGTGCAGTATAAACTGGTTATGATCTGGTGTGAGCAACAGTGTGTCCAGCTCAGAGATGGTCCTCTTCAGCTCATCAATGTCCTGCTGCAGTTGGTCTTGCAGCTCTTGGACTTGACTCAATTTGGTCTTGCGCTCAGACTGGATCTGCTGCTCCACATCAGAGCGTCTTTCCTCCAGGAGAAGGACCATCTGAGTGAACATGTCCCCACATTGCTGCAGTGCTCTCTGGGCAGAGTGGCTGATGTCCTGGGCGTCCTGTTGGAGTTTCTTTAGGTCAGTCTCTTTGTGCTGGAGACTCTGGAGCAGCAGGGGCTTGTTGGCCTGCAGCTCTGCCTGCCTCTGGGCCCTCTCTGCTGCAGAGGACACTGTGTCATGGCCCTTGTGTTGGTCCACAGAGCAGAGGTAACAGATGATCTGCTGATCTGTGCGACAGAACAACTTCTTCACCTTGTTGTGTTGAGAGCAGAAGTTTTCCTGGAGTTTGTCCGAGGGCACCACCAGCTGGTGTTTCTGTAGTACTGCTACATCACGATGAGGCTGGAGGTGAGTCTCACAGTAAGAGACCAGACACTGCAGACAAGAGCTGACTGCCTTCAGCTTTCTCCCAGCACACATATCACAACTCACATCTCCGGGACCGGCGTAGCAGTGGTCAGCGGGCACCGGTGTGAGCCCTTTCTCTCTCAGCTCCTCCACTATATTGGCTAACACTGTGCTCCTGACCAGGGCGGGCCTTGGGACAAAGATCTCTCTGCATTGAGGACAGCTATACTTCTGTTCATGGTCCCAGTTGGTTTGGATACAGTCCCTGCAGTAGCTGTGTCCACAGGGGAGAGTCACTGGATCATCTAGCAGTTCCAAACAGATTGGACAAGTTATGGTTTCCTGGTTTAGAGCTCTCTGTGCCATGTCTCTGTCTCTAGTCAGATTAACTGTGTTAGTTTCACTTTTGCGTACATGACTATAGTCAGGAGACAGGCCCTGCCCACTGCTCTGAACAGATCTAAGCATGAGGAAGTGACTGAGGCTGAGATAAACTACTGTGTCATAGATTTCTCTCCTCTGTCTGCTGTTTTATGAAGGTGCTATTCTGTATCAAGGGTCACTAAAAAACTTTCATTGTCACATGCTAGAGGTGTACTTGGAAATAACTACAGTAAACCCTGCTTTCTTAAACTTTATCTGTTTCTGTTCTTACTGAAGATTCAGTAAAATATTTTATTGTGAAGATGATCATAATGTCCTGTCAATGTCACAAAGGTTCTTAAAATGATACTAAAGTGAAGGACATTTCATATCTCATAATTTCATCATTTCAGTCATCTTTTTTATTTTTTTTAGATGCTTTTTTCATGTATTTGAATTATGCTATGGACAGGAAAGAGCAATAAGAATTTTACAAGATATATAAAAAGTAAAATATTAAAAGGGTCAGGTTAAACATTTGTGGATTAAAAAAAAAAAAATAGTGATATACTAGATCTACTCTACTCTAGAGAATGGCATGAAATCTACTCATGGTGCACACATTCGAAATGTTTGAAATAAATAACAATTATTCCAATCTTTCTTACTGGTTAGAGTTCCTCTTTAGTCATAGTTTTGTGTGTGGGGGGGTAAGTGTATTAAACTGATCTTGAACGGGACTGGCCTCATTCTGTTGCGAAGCTATTTTGTTTGCCAAGAGCAGAGTAAATGGTTGTGATAATGACACATGTATGAACTGTTCTTGTCTGGAGATTGCACAGGGCCTGGACAGGTCTCAGAAAACATGCTGTAGTCACAAAGAATCACAATGAACAGCTGCAGGTATTCAGGCTCATGAATGAAGAAGCTTATCTGATCATATTCAGTGAAGGCTACCGTAGCATTCCCCTGGACATTGTAAATGTAGGGGAAGTTGCAGAGTTTATTTATTTTTTTTTACAGTGAAAACATTTTATCTTAGCATGAGACCAAATTTATTTTATTAAATTTTGAGCTATAGCACCCTCCATTTCCCTCTTTACATTACACCCACTGCCAATTGTGAGGCGATATCGCAACTTCTGTTCCTCTTTGCTACAGAAATGGGGGCACAAATTTCAAACTTTTGGGTGAAGTGTGTGGCACCGTACAAAGACTGTAAATCATGTGCAAAAAATCTGGATAACTCTTGATGCCCCGAACCTTTAGATCATAATCTAATTTGAAATCCGACAAATGCCCACGGACTTTGTGAAAATCTCATGTGTTAAAGACCTGATAATTTACGAGATTGGAATAATGTATGGAGCTTTTGACATTGTTACGGCAAAACCACACGAAAAATTACATGAGTGTTACAGACTTTTTTGATCGGGATGTCAAAACTAAATTTTGTGCAAAATTTTTAAAAATTCTGAAAAACATTTTTTTTTTTTTTTGTCCACATATGAACGGTAGTTGCTGTTTATAGAGGGCGCTAACGTGCCCAATTATATTCTTCAACAGGTTTAGGTTGAGTAGGTTCAGGGCATGGAGTTAAAAAATTGTATTCTAATTTGAGGAAAAATTGTCTTTACATCTGCAAATGAGAAGATATTTTTTTAATTGGAAATGTTTTCATTTTAGGCACATTTTGTGGCTGCACCGCACAAAGACATGTAGAAAAATGTTTGATCACCACTTCTCTAGATCATTTTCACAAAATTTTAGACTATTCTGGCAAACGCCCATGGAGAGTTTCAGTTATCGCTGCAGCTACGTGTATAAAATATGGTATGTCTGTCATTGACTTATTTGATCAATGCCAAAATTGAAATTTGTGCAAAATTTCAGATTTTTATTTTTTTTATTTTTTAACTACACTACTACTACTACATTTTTCTCCCCATATTAAATTTTATTTCAATGTATTCACATTTCATCATGGTGACTGGTCACTGCTTGTGCTCTTACGCACGGTTCTATGAAATTGTTAAGCCCTTCGCCAGATTGTGGCACTCGGGTCCAATAAGCCGTATGTCAATAATAAAGCATTCAGTGAGGAAGTGGTGTGGTGGATGGTTTAATGTGCTTGCAGATAATTAAGCTATACTATTTAGATTCTTACAAATAACAAGATGAGATTATAATGTTGCAGTCCATCAAAACTGGGCTAAAAAGGGCCTGCAAATGTCTGAATCCAGGTTCAAGTATTGTACAAAATGGGAATCTACAGCAAGATGAACCACAGATATGCTGAAAAATGACAATATATTTCCAACAAATGACAAATGTGCTATTAAGTTATGTTGTGGAAATGCACATTTTGAAAAAAAGTTTTGTGTCAAGTTTGCTCCCAATGGTGTTGTAGATTTGAATAAACTGTCTCTAATAATCTTGCTCTTTCTCCAGATAAACACAAATATTTAAAATGGGGACTTTCTCCTTTTCTCCACACTATAATTTATTGTTGTCTTTTATGCAAGCTTCATTTAGCAGCCAGCAGCTCCATCCGAAAAACTATAAATAAATAAATAAAACAGGGAATACCGTAATGCATTACCAGAGGGGGGAGGGATATCCAAACACAATAGTAGGATTAAATATTACCAGCAGAGGACTTAAGCGTCTCTTGGTCTAATATTTTAACCTGTGTAATTGAAGTGAATATAGAACACACGGCTTTTGAACCTGCTAATGAGCACGGTGCAGTGGTATAATTTGAAATGCACGTCTTTGAATGAGATCATTGACTGTAGTAAAGTTAATGGGATTCACCAGTGCATGTAAAGAGTGCAGTGAGTCAACCCAGGTGTTATTAAAAAGCTATTTATGATAAAGACAGTAATATTCACATTCAGGTTTTAATTTAATAAACCAGTCAAGTCAAGTGTACTATGGTTATTTACTGTATTATATAATGCATATTGAAAGTAGGTTCACAAATCATATTACATGCAAGTATCATACCATACATAGTTTTTTCTATTGTTATTTGAGTGAAGTTAATATTTTTACTTCCTGGTTGGACACAGACAGCAAATGTGATAAACGTAGAAGACTAATAAAAATAGATACACAATCCAACATCAACCTTTCACACTAAACAAAAACAAAACACCACTATACATAAAATGGAAACCTTTTTTCCAGGTCATTGGGTCTTAATTTAAAATCAACATGGCCAAACGTTCAGATCCCAACCAGCCGTAGACACGTATCCCGGAGGGTGACTTGGAATAGATGTGGAATTGATCGGTCTGGCCTGTCATCATTAGCCATGCAATTAATTGACCATTATCAAGGATGTCCCCCTTTACTTTCTAAGTAGCTGAGTCCCACTGACCCATTAACAAGGGATGAAAATATCAACATCCTTGAACGTTTCATTTCTGTGACTGGCACGCTAAATCACCTGTTTTTACATCAGATGCCTTTCCTGTTCTGCAACTGTTTGTTTTAGGTTGGAATTTGTACTGTTTAGATAAATAATAATGATAATGAAATATATAAATTAAGAAAAGATAAAAAATAAAGTTTAGTGACATTACTTTATTAGTTTGAACCAAGACTAACCCTGCATATTCCATATTCCAATGCCATACTGTGGGACAATAGCATCTCCATGGATACAACTATAGATGGCAAACCCTCCACTAGAAAAGTTACAAAGTGCACCTTTAAACATTACTTTGATACCAGAACCAGGCTTATCTTTCCTCTCAGCACTGTTAAGTTTTAGTTTTTAAATTTGTACTATTAAGATTTAACTGTTTTTACTCCACACTGTAAACAAAGATAAAAAATAATAATACAGTGGTCTCTCGCTATATCACAGTTCACTTTTCACGGTCTCGATGTTTTGTGGATTTTTTTTCATTATTATTATTTTTGTGCAAGTTTGCATGTTTTTTGGGTTTTGTTTTTTTTACAGTATATGAACACTCATGTTCTGCGTCTTTGGGCTGAGGGACGTGCAGCTTCTCCTGTACTTATTTTATTAACAATGAATATTATAGTATATTATAGTACATTACAGTGCATTTGAGGAGCGCACTGATAAAAATGTAACAAGATTGAATGCGCACAGGGCGTGAACGAGATGAGATGAGTGAAGTTGAATAAAGACGACCTGTACACTGTCTTGTTGGTCTGTTTAAGCTGGACATGGACATGCAACTGCAACAAGACCATCGTAAGACCATCGAGTCTTCTTTAGCTCTGTGGATCAGTGACTGCAGAAAAAAGAACATTATGGGACATTACAGAGGAGTGGCGCCAGGACGAAGAGGCGTGGTCAGAGGAAGAGGCGGGGTCAGAGAAACTGAGAAATATGCCTGGGTCACTGTTAATAATTTCTTATGTGTCCAATCTCATAGGGTGATCATTAGAATTAAATTTGTTACAGTATTTCTAAAAGCTGTCATTTTTATTTACAGTTCAGTATAGTATTTGGTTCCATTCTATAATACTGTGCTTATTTTTTAAATCTATGATGATTTGAACTTGGGAAGAGAGAAAGGTGAGAAAATGTTAAGGCCTGTCTGAGAAAAGTGTATAAAGTGTGTGCAAATTTACAGCCTTAAAACATATATGATAATTAATAATTAATAATAAAAAAATAAAAAAAAGTTTTCTACTTTGCGCATTTCATTTATTACGAGTTATTTTTGGAACGTAACCGCTGCAATAAACGAGGGAACACTGTAGTGGTAATGATGATGTTGATGATGATAGTTGTGGGGTTTTATTTGTTCTTGTTTTGTTAAAATGTGTTCAAAAAGACAAAATATTTAAATCAAAAAAAGATCAAATTTAGTGACAGTACTTGATTTGTTTGAAACAGCACAAACCCTGCATATTCAGCAAAAACAGTGTTGACAATAGTGTTGAGCCGACAGAAAGCCACTCTCTGGAAGGGGGCTCGGCTGTGGCAGATAAAACAAAGGCCTGTGAAGGGGTCGGAGGTGGTGGGTGAGCTCTAGGCAGGTGAGCAGCGAAAACTACATCAATATTAAATGAAATCCAGACACCATACTTCTCTCATACCAGACTCTTGCGTTTCTCCACTTCGCATCCCTCGGCGTATATGTTGAATTATCCACAATGCCATTTTTGCCTGTCCCTTTGACGTTTGTGTCTTCTCTCTGTCTCTCTCTCTTCCATGCAGGGAACACCAACCATGTTTTTGCCCTGGACTTCCTCAGTGGGGACCTGACAGTGAATGGACAGCTGGACAGAGAAAACCCACTGTATTCAGCCGGATTCACTCTCACTGTGGAGGTGAGGATAGGCTGCTGTCTACTGCAGTACACAAAATGGAAGACAGAGACAGAATATGCTGTAGAGATTCAGCATGGGTTTGGCAATGCAATCTAATAGGGAGGTCACAGTACCTCATTAATTAGCTTATTTCATTCTCAATGTCTAATAGATCATCATTCCTCTAGTATATGACCAACATTATGAACTTTCTGAATGAAAAAGTAAACTCAATGTGATATAAACATTCGGATATAAAAGGACTTTACATTTTAGTTGACATTTTTGGTATATATATATTTTGGGGGAAAAAAACATATTTTTTGCAATGGCTTTATTTTACTTTATTATATATGTATCTTTTTGTGATGATATTGTGACTGAATAATCACTATTATAAATTAACAAAATAATCGTGACATTCCAAACAGAATTCATAACTATTCATAGCTATGTGACTGATTTACCTTAAATCTTTCACACTATGGCATTAAACTTGCACATTTTATTCAAATATTTTATTCAAGTACAGATTTTTGTTGCTAAAAACATCTTGAAAACATGCATTTGTCTAGCCTCAACACAGATCCGACCTGTGACACTTGGCCTGGTGGCGTCGGCTGCTTGTCTCCATGCTGATAGAGAAATACAATGCCATACTGTGGGACATTCTAGGTAAAAACAATAGCATGGATACAACTGGTGGTGTCAGCTCCTTGTCTCCATGTTGATAGAGAAATATAATGCCATACTGTGGGACAATAGCATCTCCAGGGATATATAGGTGGCAGACCGTCCAATAGAAAAGTTACAAAGTGCACCTTTAACCATTATTTCATACCAGGGCCAGTCTTATCTTTCCTCTCAGCACCACTCTGCTTGACAGTTGAAGCAGTCTTTATGGCACAGGTACATGACACATTGAAAACCTGTAGAACAACCCTGATCTTCACTATTAAAGCCTATTTTGAGAGAGCTTTTCTGTTTGTGAGTCCCTGTCATGGCGTGGGGACCATCAGATCTGTCAGAGTCCTGAAGGAGGCTACAGATAAAAAGGAGGATTTACTGTTCCTCTGCTCTGGGTAGTGCATCAGCCTCTGGGCCGGATCTGTCCCACTGCTCTTTAGCATGTCAGTCCTGGTTTCTCATCCTCATCACAAAACCTCTGTCCACTCAGCCACTGTATTTCTGTTCATCGTTTCTGTTTTTTTTCCTCCAAACTATTGTACACCCGGTGGTCCCCGCAGGGTGTGAGAGGGTGCGTGAAATGGATTTCTAAGAGCTACTCAAAGTGGAAAGATTTGTGATCAAAAAGGCAGTTTTTCAGTGTAAGGCCAGTGGGGTACACTGTGGATTTTGATGCTAAGTCAAGTATGAAGTACATAGATCTATACTTGCCCTTAAATCATATATTTTTTCGTTTTTAATTTTCAGACACAGTTCCAGAAAACTTTCCAATTTGAGGCTATAACTACGATTATTTAATAGAATTAAAAAATGACTCCCTACCACTTGGTTTTGGATGTAAATTTCCCATTAATTTTCCCCATAGAGTTTCCAAAAAGGTCTACAGCTTGTAGACCTTGAAAAGATTATTTAAAATCCGCTTCTGAAACATATTGGTAATTTTGACATTTAGCTGAATTTTAAGTGTCAAGTGTGTTTTTTAGACTTAAAGTAACCACATCATGGATTAGTTACCGCATAGCTGGTTAGCCTTCATTGTGCCTTTAAGCTCTTAATAATGTAATTTTACAAAAAGTTTATGGGGAAAATCTGTAAGACATTTCAAGAACCAGATCAGACTTGGAGCTGGGCGAGATCATTGAGCTCCTTTGCTTAAGCTCAGACAGCAATGAAACGTATTAAACATATTATATATTTTGGGACTAGGTAGAACTGTGTCTGGTATAGTGGTGTACAAATGTGTGTGTGAATGGATGAGTGATTCCTTGATGTAAAGCGCTCTGAATGCCTTGAAGGTGGAAAAGTGCTGTATAAAAATGTGACCATGCAGTTACTACGACTATTTACCAAAAATGACGTGTGTTACTATCTAATTTTAATATAATCTAATGAGGTTTTCATCTTCTCTTTTATCCTCATACTGTACAGTCATGTTTTGCCCATTAGCATGTTTTATTTTGAATTAAACACAACTCTTATTTTTCTCTTCATTTGTTGCCAGTGCTATCTGTTTGCTAAATGAATACTTCTTAAATGCAATGCTACAGTTTTAATCCCCATCATATTTTTATCGGAAAGCCATACAGTTTTATTACTGTTTTAATGTTTTGCATCTTTGCATTCTGTTTGCATTTACTTTCTACTCATTTGCCTACTTTTTGAAGGTAGGAATTTGCAAAACATGCTCATGTTTTCAAAGTCTGATTGTGTTTACTGCAAACTGATAACATATTCTGACCTCATTTTAATTGAAATCGATAATTGCAAAGCAGAAAAGTTGAATAAGTGCAAGTGCTGAAAAACAAAAAAAAATGGCACCCAAAATGTATTTATAAGATATAGATTTTCTTGTGTGTTTTGTCTCGTCTCTCTCCAGCTTGTGCTTATAGGTGCTGCTACGCTATTGATTGTGGTTTGCCATAGTAATACAACTAATTTCTCAACTTCAAGTGGCTTAGATAGCGGCGCCGTGTGTGAAGGTGGAGGTCAAATGATTCAGCAATGACGGGACAAGAACAGCTAACGCGTTTTGATTATTACCCAGAATTCAGTGCATCGTTTCAGCCTATTATTCAATATAGCAAGTGACAGCCCTCTATCAATAAAGAGTACACCCACTCCTATCTTCTCAACAATTTTCTGTCACTTCTTCTATCTATGGACAGAAGTTGAAAAGTCTGTGTAATTGTGTCTTTCTTCTAAATCTCATTGTGTAGACGTGTGGAAAAGAGGTATCTGCGCCCTTTTCTTGGCCCCATATTTGAACGTATTTCTGTGATTGCTTGGAGTTCATCCACCTTTTGATCCAATAAATGAACAGCTCTAAATACCTGGTGACTGGCTGCACTGCGAAATGACATTTTTCAGCGCAATCAAATTCATTTCTTCGTCTTTTGTCTGTCTGTGTGGCCCCCCCTGTAGGCCACGGAGAGGAAGGACGACCGTACCCTGTCAGATGCGTCAGTGCGGACTAATTTCACTGTTCTACTCATTGACGAAAATGACAACGCTCCAATGTTCAACAGCTCCGAGTACAGGGTCACCATCACAGAGCTGGCACAGGTTGGATTTGCTCTGCCCCTCTTCATCCAGGCAGAAGACAAAGATGAGGTGAGTTTTGACACAAAAGTGGGATGGAAAATATAAATGTTTAAAAAATAAATTATACTATGAAGGAAGTAAAGAATTTCTTGTGTAGGCATTTGCTTAAAAAAAATAATGTTTGTTTCACCGTTAAAAATATATATCTTTCAAGAATAACACTTGGACAATTAGTGACTAGGCCTGTCACAAAACTTTACTATATGGAGGCTATATGAAGACTTATCGTAGCAATGTTGACTTGTTCGGAATTTTCTTTTCTAATTATTTTGTAGTATAAGAGGGGTAGAGGGTGAAGAAGTAACTCCTTTGCTACTTATTTATTGAAGCTCTAATGCTCTAATGCTCTTTGTACAGTACTATATTTTTAGAATATGTTTTTTGGGGAGATGAAATGCCATTTTCTTTGAATTTGTATGATTTTTATATTTCCGTTTGTAGTATGACAAGATTAGAGTTGTAGAGATTGAAATAAGTAACTTATTTGCTACTATTTTACTGCAGCTTATATGTTCTTGGGGGATTATCCTGCTTTAGGGCTACCACTGGCATAAAATAAGTTCAGTATAATTGCTAAATTGTGATATTTTCTGTAACAATATATCACACTTCAAAATTTGTTTTCATGACAGGTCTATTAGAAAAATGTTTGAAAAGGAACTACAGTATATCTTCTTCTATTGTACTAATTGCATTGACTATCTGTCAGACTTGAACCCAGTTATACAATGTACAATGCAGCCCTATGGTAATACAGGGCTGTCTGACATTTAAAACTTTTTTATTATAGTGAAAATATGTGTTATTTACAAAAAAAAATATAGAAACATGGACACAATGTTCTGTGTCTTCTACATATTATATACACACAGACACACCAATACCACTGATGCCTTTCCCTTCCAGGCCTGTTCATGATGTTCCCATCACTTGGTACTGCAATGTCCACCACAACAGATTTGCTCTCTTGTTCATCCACCACCACTGTGTCCGGTTGGTTTGCCATCACCATTCTGTCAGTCTGTATCTGCAAATCCAACAGGATCTTGGCTTGATCATTCTCCACTATCGTTGGAGGCGTTTCCCATCTGACCTTGGGGTTTCCAGTCCATACTCTGTACAGATGTTTCTGTACACTATGCCCGCCACTTGGTTATGCCGCTCCACGTATGTTTTCCCTGCCAGCATCTTACACCCTGCAGTTATGTGCTGGATTGTCTTTGCACATCCTACACCTTGGGTCTTGTCTGGTGTGGTAGATCTGGGCCTCTATCGCTCTGATGCTCAAGGCCTGCTCCTGTGCAGCCAGGATGAGTGCCTCTGTTTTGTCCTTCAGACCAGCTCCCTCAAGCCATTGGTAGGATTTCTTGATAGACGTCAGTTATGTTCTGGTGGTACATCCCTTGTAGGGGCTTATCCTCCCATGATGCCACCTCCAGTACCAAAGAGGACAACAAAGTAGTGTGCAATTGGTAGCAAATATGATATAAATAAACCACACACTAAGAACAGCCAACAAAGACAGATTTTTTTTTTCACGTTTATAGAAATCATCACTTATTACACACATTACAGTATTAACATTGCAGGGTTGTTTGTGGAGTGTGGATTAAAATCACCTCATTCCCTCAGTGTGTATACAACTTGGTGACAATAGCCGGCAGAGAGCTATCAGTCTCTGTGTAAAACCTCGGTTTAGCATGTGTGTGTTAGCTTTGCCTGTGGGTACTACCTTTTATAATGTGTTAGCATGTCAGCTACTTCCTATTGAGATGGCACACTACAAAGCTAACATACACTTGAATCTGCCTCTGTCGCGCTGCCTCTCCCACACATAGCACACTCACACATGGACTCAACTACAATTTAATTTGCTCTGGAAGAGATGGGATAGAGCATCAAATTATACCTAACGAGGAAAATCAATCACCCGGTGTGCAGATAAGCCGAAAGCTAGTCAAGTCGGATTGATTCAGGCACAGCGGCGGCCCGGGTGAATTTGACAGATAACCGTGAGTCAAGTGCTGAGAGAAAAGGTAGCGCATGCAGCGATGGAGAGCAGAGTCCCACCACAAGAAAATGGGAAGGATTCGTCTACAGAGCAAAAGTACCAGTCTGAGTAATTGGTGGAGCAGAAAGTCCGAAACAGACAGGAGAGCAGAAACGGAGGGGGAGAGAAAGAGAGAGAGGGGGTAAGAATGAGAGAGAGAGAAAGAGAGATGGGGTAGGGAAGAGAGAGAGAGAACGGGAGAGAGGATTGGGCAGATAACAGCAGCACTTAGGACAGTGGAGGGCTGATGATTTCAGTTTGGGAGGGGGGTAAAGAGTGCATGTGTGTGTGTGTGAGTGGTTTCACCCATCAAGAAAGACACCTCACCTGCTGTGTAAGCTCCTTTGGGAAATGGCAAACAATGTCCAACTTTCACCTATAGCACTAAAACAATGCAGCCAGCTTATATCCACTAATTCCTCAGTGCTGATATTCCTGTAATGGGTCTGTAGTAAGAGTAATAGTAGTAGTTGTGATTGCAAATAACAAACTGCTGGAGTAATAACTTTTTTCTCTCACATGTATACTATAGGCTAGGATAAAGCAGTGGTGATAATAAATAGTCATTGTAGTGGTAGTATTTGTTTAATTGCCAAGGTGAAACTTTTTTTTTTTCATCTTGGGCTTAAAAGTAGTTGTAGTAAGTAGTAACTGTTGTAGAAGTAGGGGTCATCGTTGTAGCTGTGTTAGTAGTTGTAGTAGTTGTAGTTTGTTGGGATGTGCTTTGGATTGGCTTTTATAAAGAAGTAGTTGTAGTAAAAACGACTTGCAGAAGTAGTAGAGTCATAGAGTTGTCGTGTTGCAGTAGCAGATGTAGTAAAGGTAGCTGCGTTTATCCATTACATTTTAACTAAAACGCTGCTAAAATAAGAAGTTACATTTTTAGCTTGAGTAAATGCCCCTTTCATTTCCCACCCTTCTAATACGACTTTATCTGTCGCCGGAGGAATACATTTGTTTTCAGAAATAAAATATGAGCCCTCTTTTGTTTTGCCCCGGTTGTATTGCTTGTTTTGATCCCTTAAACCTGCATGTCAGAGCTGATATACACAATCATTCACACTCTGCTTCACCCGTGCCGTAATCTCGCCTCTCCAAGTGTAAGGGATTATAGGCAGACGTTTCATTTTTTACAATATGACACAAGTGGTTGTTACCTCTCTCTCTCTCTCTTGTCACTTCTCTCATATTTGCTTGGGCACCGCGGGCATCTATAAAACTTTTCGCTGGAGGAACTTGTCACTAAACTTTTGTGGCAGCTGCGTCTGACAGGCTGCTTTTATTGGGGGCTTCTAAAGGCAATGGCAAATGGACGTGCAATTACGTTTATGGGCAGTTTGAGGTGACATCCCTGCATATTGGATGGTCTTTTAAATAGGAGTCATCAGCCGCAATGGTTCTCCCAGAGATGAAAACAAAAACAAGGGGCTATTTGGACCAGCGGCATAATGCCAATCGACCGGTGTGTCCGTCTTCTGTGCCTGTCCCCTGCGCATGTGAGAGTCCAGCCCTAAGCTCAAGATTTTAACTGACCAGGTTTTCTGGGCTTAAGTTGAGATAATGGTTTACTGAGACTGTAATGCTGTTCTAAAAGCCTGTTTTAGTCAATGCCTAAACCAACCAACTGCTTTTAAATATGGGTGGATGATATTGAATATATTTATTCATTTATTGTAAACTCTACATGAAAATTATCTTCAGAACAACAGTGTTGATATTATCCATTAATACAATATAATAATATTAACAACTATATAACAATATAATAAAAAATTTAAAAAAAGCTTTTACACATAATTACAAACTGTATACACATTTTAACAGTTAACTCTCTCCAACTTTTAGTGAAAAACGCAAGTTGTTTTTTTTTTTTGTTTTTTTTCCATTTTAGATGTTTTTTTGTGTTGTTTTTTTGTGTGTGTGTGTTTTATTTTTTGTTTTCTGGATGCACTGAAAAACATGCGTTCTGTATGGGAGCAGACTTACATCTTACTCTTATTTGGCCTGGAGGAGGGCCTCATCTTGCTTGTCTCCATGGAAAGCTTCTTCCTTTGGCTATAATATTACAACTTTGTGACATGACAAATGACGTGACAGGTGATTTTCCACCTCCACAAAGTAACACGGTATTGCTTTAATTATTAAATATGAATACACTGGTTATAGCATATCTCAAAGAAGTATCCACGAGCGGACTCAAAACAAGTATGAAATAAGTATTCATTCAGGCCAGTTGGAAACCGATCAGTTAAATCGCTGCAAATGAACCTTAAATGGAAATCCAAAACAGCCCCTAAACTTGGCGTTGAGGTGGATTTTATAATCAAGTTAATTAAATCTAGTCACCAATCACCCACTTTTTCCTTATACAATTGTGTGGGGTTTTATCAGCAGTATTTGGCATTAGTGACAATGGTAGTGAGCTTTACAGATGTCCAGACCCACCCAAATGTCCTGATGACAAATGTGACATGTTTTTTCACTCTTTAGAGTAAATAAAATCCCAGGGAGCTCACATCTGTATAGTGGAGATAGTCACGGCTGTCACTGAAGATCAAATCATTGCTCGTCTCCAAAACTGAAAACAAAGCATGTGTTCTCTGTCTTTAGTGGCTTATGGATAATCAGACAAGTCCAGCACACTCCTATATACCATTTCATGACTATAAACATAGAGAAACTTATCACTTTGTAATAAATGAAGTTGTACAGTTTATTTGTAATGGGTATAGGATAAGTTTGGGGCTTCTTGTTTTGGTTAAATAACTGTTGGACATTTGATAATTCTTAGTATTGAAAAAAGGGACCTAAGATAAAATGAATTTGGGATTTATGAGCTTAATGGATAAACAATACACATTGTACTTTATAAAATGCAAATAAAAATATGGTATCATCAAAACATGTGCATTGTAAATACAATCTGGCTGTGTTATTCTTGTCGATGTTAGCTAATACAAGTTTTATTGGCTTCTGTTTTGCAAAATAGATGTATAACAGTATTAATAGAGTTGTATTAAATTTAGAAAATAAACAAAACCACAAAGGTCAACAAACATTTGGTGGAGGGTCCATTACTATGACCTTTTGAGCCTAAAAAACAAGTGCAATTCATTTATGTCAACTGGACAGAAAGTTTGTGAGTGAAGATGTTTCACTGCATCCATCCAAGCCGCTTTTTCAGTTCTTGAAAAATCCCTCAGTCCAGGTACAATCCATAGTAACTATGTAACTATGGATCATACTTGGACGACTGAGCGACACCTGTAATTGAGTTAATGCAAGATCTCCATGGAGACAAGCATCAGAAAAGTTACATAGGGCACCTTTAAGAACCACAGAGAAAACTGAACCATAATGCACCTAAAATGCATGGTTAGTTTATCGTATTCACTGTAGTTATTTATACGGTAAAGGTCATAGATCACATACATTTGATGATATGATAAGAGGTTTTTCACACAACTCTGTTAAGGTACATACAGTGAACAGGGAGAAGGCAGAGGAAGTGGTGCAGGAAGATAGTTTGATATGAAGCATATGTACACACATTGATAAGGGATGAATGGAGCACAGTTCATGAATCTTCAAACTGCACCACCAGCCTCATATCTAATAATGTGAGTCAACTAGAAGATTATCTCCTGACTTAACATTATACACATTTTAACACATGTTTAGTATATTAACAACACCTCGATCTCAGATTTCACATTAAAATTGAAAAACTATTTTCAAAATGTTTTGTTGTTTTTGTTTTTTTTTTACGGGGAAAGCATAAGATATTGGTAGTTTTACCCTAGGCTCAGACAATTACCACGATCTAAACCAAATCACATAATTATTATTATTTTGTGTTTTTTTTTTATATTTGTTGTTGTTTTTTTTTTTTTTTACCATCAATAAAATACATTACTTATAGTTATGCCCTATATGCAATAGTAAAATATCCCATTGTGTTATAGATAGAAAACATTCTGTAGAGGATCTATAAAAGTGGTGGAACTAATTCATTTGTGCAAAATTAAGTTGTACACTATACAATGCTTATTTCGTTTTGCAATTTTGGAGACTCCTTATTGCAGTAGTAAGATATCTTGTGATATTGATGTATGGGGAAAAAAAGAGCTTTTATTTAAAAAACTAAATAAACTAAAGTTTACCTATACTATTTTAAATAAACCAATCCCAGCAAAACCATAGCCTACTTGGATGATGTCGCTACGAGTGTATTCAAGCTTTAGCTTCCTGCTAAAGGCAACATTTTGAATGTTGCCTTTAGCATTTTTGACTTTTCAATTTTAAAGAAAGAATATTTTGTTCTTTCTAGATTGGTAAAAATAAACATAAAATGCTAACTAAAATAGAATGAACCTAGAATCTCATTAAAATTGCAAAACTTAGGTTGTGCATCTTCTCTAAATCTGACAGGATAATTGTACAAAGAGCTTCTTATCAGCTCTTCTCTTTTTGCCTAAAGCAGGTTGTGTCTTCTCTCTTTGTGCAGGGGGTGAACAGCATGTTCCAGGTGTTTCTGACAGGGAACAATTCAGAGTACTTCACCATCTCGCCCACAGCGGTGCAGGGCCGTGCCGACATCCGCATGAGGGTGGCCAAACCGCTCGACTATGAGACCATCCGCAGCTTCAGCTTCTCTGTGAGTCAAACTTTCGCCATACAAGTCTGTCTATGACAGCCACAAAGCTGTTGTCTTTTATTAAAATTATTGTGTTTTTAAATGTGTCCTACATATTACTTTTATGAAAAATGTCTTGTCTACTTTACAAACATGCACGGTTCAGAACTACACTGAGTGCATGTAAACCAGTGTAAGAGCTATTAATATGAATGAGTTTAAGGACATTTTATATCAGCGTTAGGTAAAAATGATCAATAATAATGAAAACCAAAACATTTTAGTTGCTCATCTCTTTGACTTTCCAATTGTATGCATATGGTCTAAGAAACAATAGAGCATCATATTTGGTTTTGCCTTAAAGCTCTGAAATTAGATTGGCCAAACTGCCCCAGATGTATTCTCACATATCACCACTAGATGCTATCTACATTACTGCAGTCTGATAGTTGGCCAGCTTTGGCTCATCTGTGCTCTCTAAAGAAAATTAGAGAGCACAGGTGACAAAAGCCAGGTGAGGGGAGGGGTCAACAGGTTTCACATCTGCCATCTACTGGTGAAAAAAACAAAAAAAACAAGCTTGCATGCACATGGTAGCTTTAATAGTAAACAAACATTAAAATTACAGTTGAATACAAAGTGACTATCCTCAACAAATTCTATGAATCTGAATCTAATATCTAATATAATAATCTAATCTAATATCGTTATTTATTATTATTAGTAGTAGTAGTAGTATGATTATTACTCTTAAAATGCATAAAACTTTGTCATTTCTGACCCCACTATTATCATTTGAAAAAACAACATAAATCAATTTCTATTAAACCTTATAATAAAGCAAGGCCATCATGACTTGAACTGCAGCTGGCATCTAACCCATTTTAAAATACACTGAGCTTGTAGGGCTTTTGTATGTGTATTCTCCTATAGTGTTGGCCCATTACAGCTAACACAGACCTAGTGCTACACACAGTAACCTCTGGCCAGGACTGATTTGTGGGCCAGACTGTCCTGAACTTAAAGTAGCTTATTATGTTTAGTTCTTGTAGCTTGTTTTATTTGTTTGGACAGATGGTTAAACTGGACTCGGGCAATATCACTTGCTCCTGCCCCAGATGTGTTTGAAAAGGGAAATTGGTGTTTTGTCTCCTCACTTTACCTCTGCTTTACCTTAGTTAGTGGAGAGTGCATAATCGGGATTAACCAAGACCTTACTAAGAACTGTAGTCTTCATAATGTATTTAAAGGTACACAGGGCCGGCCCAGCCTATAATCAGACTAAGCATCTGCTTAGGGCCCCGAGCCCATGCATTTATACTGAAAATAATATAATATATCAAGTTTTATTGGGCACAGGGCTTGTGTGTTTACAGCAGCCTAAATATCTCTCTAAAACAATTACATTTGTTTTATACCTATAAGAACAAAATATCTGCCGCTGCCTGCGTTTGTTTTTGAGCTGGGCTTAGGTGAGGGAAGCAATGTGTTTACACCGGTGCAGGGACCCTTTATAATGTACATTTAAGCCCACTGTCACCAACTGGAACACATTAAAATCCACCGGAAATTAAGAAAAAATGGCTAGAATTTCAAAAATCTTGACCCCCTTATATGTTTGTTGACTGTTCTTGGGACTATGGTAGTTGTGACATTCTGTTTTCAGTCTGATATTGGCCATATAAATACAAATACTATTAGTTAAGGTAATGAGAGCATAGTCATAATGTTGTCAAATGTGAATCACCGGTAGCTGAGACAGGAAGCATCCGCTGTCGGGGGCCCCAGAGACAAATTCAGCTAAAGGGCCTCCTGAAAGCTACAGCCGGCCCTGAAGGTACACAGAGAAGTTAAATGCTATACTGAGGAACATTTTAGGCAAAGCAATAACATTTCCAGGGAGATAAGAAGGTAGCAAACCAACCACCAGAAAAGTTACTTTGTGCATCATGAAGAAAACTACAATAAATGACCTTTATTTACCATACCTGTTTAAAACTTTAATGAAAACCACTATGATGGACACACTAAATGATTCAACTATATGTAAAAAAAAAAATATATATATATATATGAATAGCATATTTCATAAAACAATTGGTAAACAGCAGCAACATATCAGGTGTAAATATTTAGGAATTTTGCCATTTATAGTAATGGCTCCCTTCAAGATGGAGCAACATAATAAAAACTACATATGTTCACAAAAGATTTAAAATTAGCAATATGCGTGATAGTTGATAGGCTATAATAGGCTATAGTTGATAGTGATATTTCTTTGGCAGTCTATCAAAGAGCTATTATTTATCTGTAAACCATGACTTGCAGTGTCTTTTTTTTGTAATAACAGAGTTGTATTCATATATTTTTATTATTTTAACCCTTTCACAGCTGTTTGCCAATGAGTCGTTGTCAGACCACGTGGGTTTTGCTCGAGTCTTCATCGATTTGATCAATGAGAATGATAATAGGCCCATCTTCAGCAGCCCGCTGTACAACATCAGCCTCCCCGAAAACACGCCTGTGGGCACCTCGCTGGTCCGGATACTGGTGAGTGCACGTAAACATGGTTATGGCTTAGTTTAATCAAATATCGTTCAATCAAATGTTGTTTAAAACGGTCAAAATTAAGAATGTACTTTAGGGCACAATGCGTCAGAATGAGTAGTCCATGACAGGTGATCGTGGATTGATTTAAACATTTGAACCTCAAAAGATAACTGTTTAGATATTTGGCTATTTTGAATGTCCACTGATTCAAAGGCATGTCTTTTGCACTTACACTGCAGATACTGGTGACTGAGTGTGAATGTGTGTGGATGTTTCTTTGATGTAAGGTGTTTAAGTGCCCAGTGCCCAAAAGTGATACAGAAATGTTGTTTTTTTATTCACAGTTTGCATTAATTTGGACTGTGCAATGGACTTGCCTTTACAAAAGCAGTGCAGCAGTGACTTGTAAACTTACCCCTTATGATGAAGAGTGATTTTCCCTAAAACGCCTGACTAAAATGACCCACAATTCAAACTGAATCTGTTTCTGAACCCTTTGGAGTACAGACAAATGGCTGGACTCTTTGTGAAGCTGAGACTCTGAAGTTTTGGCTTCCACTACCCAATCTACTACTAACGATAAGTAGTAACAAGCTATGCACAGAGGAAAGTCACTTTCAACTTTTTAAATTTGCCTACATTTTCGGGGGTAAATATAAGTACAAGTAAAGCTGCTGTAGACAGTAGACTGAGCAGTTGTTTTAATTCTCTATGTAAAACAATGACAGCTACATTCCATGTATGAAAAACTCTTGGTGAATGAAGTTTGATTTCACTAACATAAAATCTTGTTCAAAATATCGATCTGGTTCTGTATAAAACATCCACCTTATCTTCTGTGCTAATACAAAACAGCTTTACCCTGGCTGTCTGTTAGATTGAGAGATAGTTTCAGTTGAATCTCTGTAGACTGTACCTCAGCTCTCACTGTCTGCCTGAGAGGAGACCAGTTCTTTAACCTGATTGAGGGGAAATGGCTTTGACCCTCTTTTTGCATTATTATTCATTACCGGCGCTGGCTGCGGCCGACCACACACAGTTCAGTGGATATAAGGGGCAAAAGCACAGTGTGAAAATCAATAGTGTTTATGGACTGGATGCTCATGAAATGGAGATTGTGGGGCGGTCTAATTCCCCATAAGTCTATCTGCTGTTGGCCCTTTGCCGAACTGAGCGACCCACAGCAGAATCCTGTGGGCTGCTGTTCGAGTGAATGGGGCGCTACGTGAAAGATATGTGTCCACTGTCTAGACTGGAGATTTGTATACTAGAGAGTGTTTCCCAATCAGGAGTACAAGCACTTAGCAGGGGTCACTGAAATGGTTTCAGACTTTAAAAAGTGAAATGTATTTGATTTTTTTTTTTTTTTTTTTTTTTTTTTTAGTATTTTTTTCTTAAGAATGTTTTTGGAGTTGTGCAAAAACACTCACAACAATGTGTCTGGCTTGCCCAATGTCACTGTAATTTTCTAATTGAAAAAATAAATAAAAAAAAAAAGAAGTGAGAGACAAAATGTAGAGGGTACTGGAGAAAGACAATGTTGGTAACCACTGTGCTAGAGGTTTTTGTGAGGGTTTGTATGGGTGCAGTTCTCACCAACATGCACATTTTACAGTGTGCAATGTTACGACTGGATTGAGTACATACCATCTGTGAGACCAGACTTTTTTCTTGATTATGATTAAATGTTGCTATTTTATTTCCTAAATCAAAGCCTCAACCAAAAGTTATTCATCATGTATATTGAACTTTTATGTGGAATATGTAATAAGAGTTTGGCAACACTTTGGGACTAGCACAAGTAGATCAGTCAGTTGTTACTTGATTATTTAGTTCTAGGTTTAGTCCCAATTTTGATGCGGTGGGTGTGTAAATGTTAACACATAGAGCTCTTTCATCCTTTTACTTCAGCTCTGCATGGCTTGGGAAAATAAATTATAAGTATTTAATTGAACTGTATTTTATTTGTGTTAATTCTTTTTTTAAATTGTATTTTAAATTGGAAGATTATTGTGATCTTGAAATATTACAATAGAATAATATTTTATTACTTTTCGTCGCTCTATATGAACGTCATACTTGCGGTATTATGTTAAAAACAAACACCACTCCCCCCTCACAGATGACAGCTTACAGTCCTGTGTAAAGATACTTCCCCGATTTGCAGACGCTGTGCACAAAGGTTCAGGAGAAGAAGTATCTGTAGCACTTCATGGATTTCATAAGCAACACACTATAGTTGATTATACAAAGCATAAGGGTAAAAAAACAAAACAATATATACAGCGTTATCTTCATTTTAGATGTCAAAAAGTATTTGCAGCTCCCAGTGTTTTTTTTTGTTTTTTTTTCTTTTCATTGAAACCAAGTCCAAATGGCTCTTTGGGTGTTAAAGGTTGTCGACCCCTGACATGGACTGTATGAAGAAGTGGACTACGAGAGTGTCACCTTGCCCATAGCGTTCAGCTCCTGTCAAATGAAGCTTGTTGCAGTTATAGGAACTAATATGGAGCATAGTTCCATATCTGGAATTCCGACCACAAGTATCATAGCGACCAAACAGCCAATCCAGAGCGAGGCTGATGATGGTAATGCCCCTTCCCGCCCGCACCGCTGGTTTAGCAGGGAGCGGGCACCAAGCAATGCTGTTAATCAAACCTGTTGCTAACGCTAGCGGAATGACTTTGGGGAAAAAAGGCGCCTGATTTGTCTGTTATTAATGTCTATATCTGATTTACGGACACAATGGCGAAATAAAATACCAGAATCATGTAGAGCAGGTTAATAAGAACATTTTATGATCAAAATGAGGCTCACTGCAGCAGGTACAGAGAGAGGGATGACAATTTTCCAGTGTAAAGTGAATTGGAGCCGATGGAGTCAGAAGCACGCCCATGATCACTTCCTATTTGGAAAGCTAGACTAGCAGGTTAGCTACGTCTAGTTATATACATGTGTGTGTACAGACAGTCCATGATAGAGACTCTGATACAAATCCAGTACACCAAGATAGTTTAAATAATACAATGGTAGCCTGCCAGATCTTTATTTCATTGTACACTTATCCAACGAGATTCACAGTGTACGGTAAGTGCAGGCATTGAGGCACACACAAAAATAAGGAGCAAATCCACATGAACAGTCAGAAACCATTAGCAATCTGATGGTAAAACAGAGAAACAGAGTGCAAAAAACAATATCCAAGGACATAAAATAAATAAGAAATAAACAGACCGCAAATTCAGTGGGACCCATGAGAGTCGACCAGAGCGATGGCGATGATACGAGCTGCTTCTCCTGGGTACTGAGACAGAAAGGACCCAGACAAAAGAGTAAATCACAATAAATATTTATAATGATAAGTAATGCGGCACCATAAATATTAAACAGTGCATTGCCTGTGTGAATGTCCACTGGGAAGCTCTGAGTAATGCATTGACTAACATTGTACATAAGCTGTGATCAGATGAGCCGTGCATATTAACCCAATGTTAGCTACGATATCCAACTGCGTGGATAGCGACAGGGGACACACATGTATTATCTCAATTAGCTTAGCTATAAAGGATTGCATCTTGCTACTTTATTGATAAACTGCACTCGGTTTTTACTGCAGCGAAACATGGACACGGAGATAATTATTTCACAGTGACACACAATTTATAACCGCCCGCGTAGTTAGCCGTAATAGTGGAAATAAAACCTAATTTGATGAGCGGCTCTATACTATAAACATGCAGGTCCAGATTGCCTTACAAGGTTAATCTACCTTTTGTGGTGCCCTTTTGTTGCTGATGGCTCTAGATCAGGGAATTTATCACAAAGATCATTTGCAAATCAAAGCTGGGGCATGTCCTTGATACAGTCCAGCCAAATGGACACCCGGATATTAAAACTTTGAAATTGATGGCGGGGGTACTATGCTGTAATTGTGAGGTTACTGTTGTTATTAGCATAGCATAGTTTATTATGTTGCTATTACAACTACTTTTTGCCCTGGTACAGATATATTGTAAAATCAGCTTTTGGAGCCTAAATGAGACTGCTGTGTGCTGCCTGTATGTAATTAAAAAGGTTATTATCATCTGCAGATCAGGAAGTAAGATTTTAGAATTGCTGTGATGGCAAAACTCTACTCTGCTTTTGAGAGTTGAGAAAAGAGCTCACAAACTGATCATGGTGAATCAGGCATTGACACTACATAAAAATTTGGATTAAACTAAGACTAAACCAGAACTAAATCAGGACTACATCAGAACAAGAACAGGACTGGACCAAGTCAACATCAGGGAACAAGAGTTATTGAGTCTTAATTCTCACTTTATACAAAAGCGCACTATTCCATTATAAAACATAGTCACAGTCGTATTTGTGTTATTACCAAATGTAGGCCATATTGTTTACATATTTACAGTATTTTTTTTACCTAGATTCTTTGTAGCCATCCAGGTTCTTCTAGAAGTTTTTTATTTTTTGGCCTTTCCATCATAGTTAAATATATAGGATTCAAGAAACACTCTCTCCGTTTAGCTCAGCAATTGTGCAAACTATACCTGCACTGTAATTCTTATACCTACTGGGACTCTCTTCTCATCAATGCCATTCTTTATAACACTATCTTGATATGATTATGTGTGCATATGTCACTGTATATTAACTGTAAATGACTTTAACATCTTGGAAAATTAGTAGTTAAAAAACGCACACACCTTTGTCTTTATTGCTATAACACAATTTGGAGCCATCTGTTGAATAGCTCTGAGGATTATGAGGCAGCTCTCAGCCTAACAGTGCAGTAATAAGGAAAGGCCATGTTATTTAGACAAGCAGGGATTTTCAAGTGGAGTGCAATAAAAAGACATCTGACACCAAGCAAATCAAACAGTCAAAATCACCAATGAAGGCTTGTCAAACACTTACATAATAATACATCATTTGCATCACAATAGAAATTGGTATAGGCCTCATGAAGGTTATTCTTCACAATTAACAGGCTTTTGGATGGCAATTTATTCTATACATCTTTGCATTACAGTTTTGTGTTGACTCACAGAGGTAGGTGGGAACGCGCTGAACGCAATCAAGGTTAGTTTTTAAACTGATGTATGATTTTGCTTTTATTATGTGTATTTATATGTAACAGTACTGTGTAAATAAATACTTACATAGAATATAAACCTTTGCCAGGTGCATATCCCGAATCATATCTCATTGGAATGGACACGATTTCCAATAACTATTTAATAATTCAATAATGATCTTTTTGGGATTAAAAAAAAAAAATTACACGTTTGACCTGTAATTTATGGCATGTATTTTTTGTTTTAATTGAACAAACTCACTGTGTCAAAAAGTTACTTGACATAAAGAACAAAACAAGGCTTAGGATTCATTTCACACGGAGAACCTTGTGTTGTTTCATATCTATAGTTTATTGTGCTAGCTAATATTGCAATATCAATATATAACGACAGTATCTCAGTTAGTAGAGTGTTTGTCCACTGGCCCTCAGGTTGGCGTGTGTGATTCCAGCTCAGATGAATGATGTCATTGTGTCCTTAAACAAGACACGCCCACCTTGCCCTCAGTGTCTGCGTACACTGGTGTATGAATGTGTGTGTGAAGAAGTGAGGGGTTGCCTGATGTAAAGTGCTTTGAAGGTAGAAAAGCTCTATTTAAAAATGTGACCATTTACCATGTGTGGGCTTTACTGTGCAGACCTAGAGGGAAATATACAGCGATGCAACATACAATTCAACAATCAGAGACTTACCCAAAAGGTCCCAACTGTCCTACTTATTCATAGGTTTCAGAATGACGAAAAATGTGTAGTGTTGTCATAGCGATTAACAACTTAAAGTCCTCAAAATGTTGCATATAACAGGAAACTGAAACCCATTAATTAAACCAGCACGTAAGTGTGATTGGGGTGGTCCACATGCCAAGCAAGTTTCTAGGTTTGCATCCTCCCCTTTGTCTACATAGGATTCTTTTATATTGGTTCCCATATTGCCAACAAGATATTTTCATTACTGCTATAAGCCCTTACCCCATTTGCTTTATGTCTGTTGTACATCATAATGACAAATGAAATATGTATATTTTACAATCGGAGGCCGAACCTTTATAGCTGCTCTGCTTTCAGTAAGAGCCTACTTCAGTGTATCATATTTTTTGTCCATATGAAGTGTTTATAAATTGCATACTAAAAACTTTATTTCTCAACAAAAATAAGTAAATAACTACCTATTTAAAGCATTTTTAGTTAACAGCGTATGAGCTTGAGTTAGTCGAGTTCAAGCTCCCTGGATTTTCTATGCGCTGATGCTGTGTATTATAAGGCACAATGATAAATGCTTGTAGGCGAAGGTTATAAATCACGAGATGGAGGATTCACTGTTTAGACAGGCCTTTATGGGGTAATAGTCACAACAGTAATTATAATTCATTATTGTAATAAAGAGCGGGAGGTCCAGCTCTCCTCTCCGAGTACTGTTTTGTATAATGCTGGTTCATCATATTTTGGACATCATGGACACAGGGAGAAAGAATGAGTCTAAGATAATGATGTTATTTAATACATATTTAAACTTCTTATTTTTTTTTGTATATGTTGGTATCTATAGCAAGGCAACGCATCCGATTTGGACTAAACAAGTATTTAGACCAAATTCTATTTATTCAAGGGGGTCGCATAATATTGACACTGGTATCTATAGCAAGAACATAGCACCCCCATGCTCCTCCAACCAAAAATGACTGCCCCTTTTGTATTGTTATTGTTGTCCTTTTTAAAAAAATTGAAAGGCTATTGTTGAAATTAAACAAACCATAAGCGTTATTTTATTGGAAAAAAATTGAAACGTGTAAAATAAATGTCTAAAAGTGTAAACACTGCAAACCAAGACATTATTTTGGTGCTTTGGCAAATTGAATGCTTTGTTGACTCTAAATCAAAATCTTGGAATTCATTGAGAAAGCTGTGAAAGTGGTGGCGGAGCATACTATTCCTCAAGACAGAACTAATAATCTGTTTTATTTTATATAGTGGGCGGTACTGGCGAAAGTTCACGTCTTTAGTTTTTGTTTTGTTTTTTTTTTTTTCTTTTTAATATTCCCCTGATGACCATGATCTAATCAGACTTTTGCAACCAACAGAGATGTGCTCAAATGTCAGAAAAGTGAATGCATAGTCAAATTAAACAAGACATTTCAGAAATATCATTCTGTACCCTATTTTGGAAGATTTCACTGCCCGGTTTTGTTCATTTTTTATTACTCTCTTTGCATCTTTTGGAGGTTTCAATTTACTCAATATGCAATTTAGCTTCAAATAGAAAATCTGATTATATTATAAAATGCGCCTGTCTCCATCTCTATCACTCTGCAACATAAAATACATTGAAAAGAAATGGTTTAATATGGATGCCATAGTTTATTAAGAAGTTATCCAAAAATTGCGACAACTACACTAAATCTATATAATAGGACCTAAGTTTTACCGTCTTAAAAACGTGAATAACTGTGGATCACTGCAAACCGTTGAAAATGACTGGTTCAGTGCACTTACCTTATGCATTCAGAGCATCCTAATTATTCACCATTATGAGTTACTAAGTGCTTTTCACAACATTCAGAGCAGAGTTTACCATCACAGTAAAGCTTGCATGCCAACACTGTATTTCCTTATTGTCAGACAATAAAACAGTTATTAAAGTAGTTAGATGCAGACAGTGTGTTTTGACATCAATGATTGCTTATAACTATATCTATAGAAGGACAAGACATATTTTGCTCAAATACATAGGAAAAAATGGCATGGGCTTTTATTTCTCAGATTAAAACTCTCTTACATTTCTCACCTCATGTTTGAATCTGGTGCCAAGAGTCTAGATACGTGTTGAATCTTTGGCTGTATTGTATTCTCCACAACCGCTTCATTTTTGAAGTTGACTCCAGTGAGGACAAGCTGTAATTCCTGCTTGTATCCACTGCCTTTTGTCCACTCTCCCTGTACCTCTGTAGTGTACTCCACTCTTTATCATTCCTAACCATGGCCTGTTCTTGTGCCAATCTGCAGCCTTCATCGTGAGGACATGGACAGATAAAAACAAGGGGGTGGACCTGGGCCCTGTCTCCAAAGTGGAGCTGCCAGAGACTCAGAGCTCTGCATTAAACCCATTCACTGGCAACAGACTGGAGCTGCAGCTTATGCCTAGAATACCAGTCTCTATATAGTCCTCTTTTATTCCTTCTTTCCCTGCTCTTCTGTCTTCAACTCTCGCAGCCAGGCTTATTATGCAGTGCGTGAATAAAAATAGTTGAATTTGCCTTTCAAGCTGTCGCAAATTTCAGCAAAGGTGCCTATTATAATATATTACGAGAACTGTGTACAGAAAGCATACTTCACTAAGGAGTGGTTAAAATGTCCATTACTGTAAGATGTGCTTGAAAGTGGCTCTCTCCAAATACACAATATGACAAACAGATGACTACTTAAAACAGACACCACATATAAACAGTTTGTTATCTTTACATACTATAATGTGGATAGAAATATGTATTTGTTGCAACAATGTTCATTATCCTGCTATTTATCCAAGAATACCAAAGACCTACACAGTGTTATGAACTGAAAACAAGAATAGTCTCTAAGTTACAGCATAGAATATGGCATTTACAGTACTATAGAACAATATAAATACAATGAGATGGTGTATAGATTAGGGATGCCACAATGTCAAATGTTTGTGTTACTACTTTGTGAGAAAAAACAACACAAGTATTCACAGTTACTGACAGCATAACCAAACCAGTGAAATATAAAAGTCGTAGATTACAGTTCTCTCCAATACACTGGAATAGACCTTGCTGGGAAGACTGAGGAGTGTGATTCCCTTGTAATTGGAACACACCCTCCGGTCCCCCTTCTTAAACAGAGGGACCGGCACCCCGATCTGCCAGTCCAGCAGAACTGTCCCTGTCCACCATGCGATGCCACAGAGGAGATTGTCAACCACTTCAGTGACTTCAGCCAGTGTGAAGCTGCTGGGATGAGAATCATCTCCTCCAAATCCGAGGCCGTGGTTCTCGACCGGAAAAAGGTGGTTTGCCCTCTCCAGGTGGGTGGTGAGTCCTTGCCTCAATTGGAGGAGTTCAAGTATCTTGGGGTCTTGTTCATGAGTGAGGGAAGGATGGAGCGTGAGATTGACAGGCGCTGTAAAGGAGCTGAGTTAAAAGGCAAAGCTCTCAATTTACCGGTCAATCTATGCTCCTGCACTCACTTATGATCATGAGCTTTGAGTAATGGCTGAAAGGACAAGATCGTGGATACAAACAGCCGAAATGAGCTTCCTCATTTTGCCACACAGGGTGGCTGGGTGCGGCCTTAGAGATAGGGTGAGGAGCTCGGTCACACAGAAGGAGCTCGGAGTAGAGCTGCTGGGCATCTGTTCAGGATGCCATCTGGACACCTCCACCTAGGGAGGTGTTCTGGGCATGTCCCACTGGGAGGAGGCCCAGGACACGTTGGAGGGGTGTATATATATATACATATATACATATGAATGAACACAAGGCAATCCCGACACCAACTGCAGAGACTAAGTGAAGTACCATCTGAAAGTCTCCTAGAAGATGTGAATGCAGCATTGAGAGCGATCCCTACCAACCATCACAGAAACCAATGAGCTGATATACACTTCAGCAGCAGTGATCCTAGAGATGCTTGGATAGGCAGTGCACAGGTTGGTCTTACGGGTTCTGCAGTCTCGGGAGACTGTTCGGTCTACCAGGAGCTGGTGTTTTGGCTCCCCTGGTATCTTTGCCGATGCCCTTCTGTGCTGTGCTCATGTATTGATCCATGTGCCCATTTATCTTGGCCGCAATGATGCCTGACATGAGTTTCCATGTTGTGGAGAGACAGGTTATTGGCCGATAGTTGGATGGAACTGTACTCTTTGAGGGATCCTTCTGGATCAGGATCGTACGCCCTTCGGTTAGCCATTCAGGGTGAGTCCCATCCATTAGCAGTTCATTTGTGCTGCCAGGCACTCATGGAGAGCAGTGAGCTTCTTTAGTCAGTAGGCGTGGATCATGTCAGGGCCTGGTGCGGTCGTGTGGTAGTTTTTCATACCTGAGACTCTTTCCTGGATGTCTGCCACTGTGATGGTGACTGGATTCTGTTCAGGGAGGTTGCTGTGGTCTTCCCTCAGAGTCACTAGCCACTGTGCATCGCTGTTATGTGATGCCTCCTTCTCCCATATATCTTTCCAGTACTGTTCGGTTTCCAGCCTTGGTGGGTCTGCTCTGGTGTTATCACCCTGCCATTGAATGTACATTTTTGCCGGTTGTTGTGCAAATAGACGGTTTATTCGTCTGGATTCATTATCTCGTGTGTACCTCTTTAGGCGGCTGGCCAAGGCTTGGAGCCTTTGTTTGGCAGTTTCCAGTGCTTCAGGTATGGGCATCTGGCTGTACCTCCTGGGTACTTGTTTTTTTCATTGCACCTCTGTGGGCCTCTGACAGTTGGCTCACTTCTCTCTGCACTGCCTTGATTTTAGCCTCTAAATGTTGTTTCCATGGTGGGTATTGTTTCTCATGGCTCCCATGGTTGCTGTTATAGCCACGCATCTCTAGGATCACTGCTGCTGACGTGTATATCAGGTCATTGGTTTCTATGATGGCTGAAGTAGGGATCCATGTCTCTCCACATAGGGAGTTGATGTTAACTCCCGTCTGACCTGGCGTCCTGGCTCCCCCTTGCCGTAGCATATTTTGTGTTGTACCTCGTCAATCTCAAGTTGCGATAGCAGTTGCCATTTGCGGATGTTGGAACACTGAGCTGCTAGTTGCTTAGCCGTAAGCTTGGACTGTGGGTTTTGAAGTATCCATTTTTCCCACATCCTGTTCATGTAACCCCTCTGACTAGGGTCACTGGAGTAGTAGCATTCCAACAGAGCCTTGTTCTTGCATCTCTCCCATCTCCGCCTTGTTCCAGTAGTCCATTTCTCATCAAGGTGCTCTGGTTCCTCAACACCTGACGCAGAGCTTATTTGGCCGGGCGACGTCTGAGCAGGCATCTCATAAGTTTCATTCGCACTCATCTTTGTATGAGGTAGGCAGTAGCTTGAAGGGTCTTGCCTAAGGACCCACACTGGTTGTTGGTAATTGATATCTATGTGTGTGTGTGTGTGTGTGTGTGTGTGTGTGTGTGTGTGTGTGTGTGTGTGTGTGTGTGTGTGTGTGTGTGTGTGTGTGTGTGTGTGTGTGTGTGTGTGTGTGTGTGTACACACAATATTTGTTGTTATATTTTGTATATTTGTTTTGGTACTTTTTTTAATAGTGACTTAACATCCCTTGCATAGATATTTGGAGTCATACATTCATCTGATATGTTTTGGCCTTGGTTGGACTATACCTTGCACTGTCCTAAGATGCACACAGACAGATAACCATTTACATATATATATACATATATTTCCTGCAGCCCCTGTAGAGGAACACATTTACCTCTGCATGACTTTAAGAATGGGGAATCTTGAAAGACCATATAGTAACATGCAGATTACATGCAGCCTTTTTTTTTAATACCATTTATTGAACCAAAATCAATCTCAGAACCTGTTTGCTAAAAGGCATTAGCTAACGACCCTACTCTTGTTGAACTTGATTGCTAATAGAAATGTGCGTTTTGCCGAGAGTGCAGAGGTGTATACAGGAGTTTAATTATTTACAGAATCATGTGCAGCGAATGCCCTGTAACTATGGATATAAATTACAGATAGATTTGCACTGTAAGCTGTACTGTAAACAACAGCATTGTAAACATATGGTGCAATAATGCAGAAAATATGCATCACTAACTATGGATTGAATTTTCAGTAACAAATACTGGGCATCTAATTATGAATGGGCATGTATAATGGGCAAGTTACTTTCAATAGTGCTAATAGAAGGACTCAATTGTAAGGAAATATGTATTATGACTGTTAATCTATTGTAATCTGTTCCCTGAATTTTAGTAGTATTTTAGTATTTTATTAGTGTATACAATAAAACACCAACTTTTTTAAGCAGTCATATTTGCAGATCAATTACCTCTTTTGTATAAAGAAAGTGACTTTATGTGCTGTTATAAAGCATTTAAAGTCATATAAAGTTTATTTTTCTTTAACAAACAAAATAAGTAAACTTAAAAATCAAAACAAAACAGAAAACAGTTGATTGAATGAATTGCTTTATGTACACATTTCCAACAACACTTAGAATGCAATACCAGTGCTATTATGGTTATATTTTAGCTTTATCTAAAAATTAAAGCTAAACAAATTGTAAACAACTGCCAAAAAGAAATGACAATATGTAGTTGTTTTTCAGTCTTTGCAAAGCCCCACAACTGCACGATATACAGAAATTGTATTATGCAACTTATATGCAATACTTTATGTTAGTCACTCCACAGTAAGCTGCACTAAGCCGGACCAGAGCTAAAGAATGGTTAAATGGTTGCAATGGGAGCTACTCTTCATATAAAAGAAATGTAGACCTCTTATTCATAGAGGCAAGAGTTATGCAATATGTGACTACTATTTTACTAGTATTTTCCACACATTTTGGTAGTTTTCAAACTCTATGGTGGTGTTACTCTCTCACAAGGAGAGCAGACGATTGATTATACTGTATTGTCATTATAAATATCAAAACTAACATTTGGAAATCATAGAACAGATTATTTATATTATTGATTCAGTGATGTCACTAGACCTAGACAGTGGAGCAACTTTAATGGGCAAAGTGCGGTGTTGCAGCAATAAGTAAATGAACAGTAGAAGAAAAAAAAAACTGAAAGTATTTATAAAAAGTATTTTTCTATGTCTACGTATTTATCAAACTGTAGTATGTATGCAAGTTTTGTTTAAGTATTTTTTTTTTTATTTTAACCATTTTTATTCTTAATTGCATTAGTCCTTATCTAGAACTACTATACAAAGGTGTTGCCATTTGTTACCTAGTTTTGCCCTCATTTACCATGCTTCAATCCTGCTATATACCTGGTTTAGATCTAAGCTAATAGTACTTTTTGTGAAAAGTTTTAGCTGCTATTAAACAAAATTCCAACAGCCCTATTAAAACAGACACGTTTTAAAATGATCAAAGTTTTTAAATTATACTATAATTAAAATACTAAGTAGAATTAAATACCTACTAATATCTACTATGTATTTACTAACCAACATCTGTACTGGTCTATAAATAAACCATCCATAAATTTCTTCCTTGTACCCAATTTGTAGCTCTTATCGTGTATGGGATCTGTACCATGTATTCTTCAAATTTAAGTGAGGCAGTGGACCTTTGAAGCAGCCTCTGGAGCGCTGCTAACCAAAACTGAGAGAGACAACCTGGCAGGTGTGTCTTCATCATCACACTGGACATCTTCACTGCTCCTTTTGTGTTTTCTGGCTCTGTCTCTCTGTCTACGGCTGTATTTAGGTGAAACGTAGGGGGCTGGTCCGTGGGTCATCTCTGTTTTGACAGCCAGTAATTGGTTTCCTTTTCCACGCCTCTCAAAGCTTCTACAGAAAAAGCAATTTTAGGAGTCAATCAATTCAAATTCCAGCTCAGTCGAGATAGAAAAGCTGGTGGAGCCTTAACCTCCCCGGTGCAGGCAGAGATGGCTGTGCTGATAATCTGCTGTAGTCCTGTAGATTCTGTCTGTTGCTGTGCGGCGAGGCTCTCATCTCCTCCCTCTCTACACAGCTATCGAGCGTGATAATACAAGTTTAGAGAGTAAATAGTACGGCTGCATACTCAGGTCTAAAATAGGCTGTTTATTAAATATATTCTAATTTAAGATAAGAAAGCCAAGCTTTTTTTTCCCTCAATGAAGAAATTGTGGTATGTATTTGTAAGTAAAAGAGCAGCAGTAGAAGAAAGCCAAAAAATATACTTAGACATATTGGTTAACAAAGATTTCTCCAATTAACATAACAACAATAACAACTTTCCACAAAGCAATTTAGTGTAATAATACAAATTTAGAGAGTAAATAATAGGACTGCATAAAATGAACTAGAATCAGATAAGTAATCAGTATAATGTGTAGTAACTGTCATACGTAACCATGTAAAAAAAAAAAAAAAAAAAAGGACTATGTTGCATGACACCAATCAGATACTGTTTCCCTATTATCACCTCAGGGTTAGGCAGATCATTCAATGTAATAACAAAACATCTCTATTCTTTTAAGAATTAACTTGTTTATACAAAAATTTAGAAAAGGTCATTTGAAATGTGAACCTGATCACAAACTGCCTCTTTCAAACCACTTTGTTTGATGGGGTTAAAACATCAATGAGCTACAGCTATAACAATTTTAATACATTTTTTGTAATATCTTATCTAATTTATACATTCTTACAACTTCCGCATAAGATACACTTGAGTTATAAGCTATATGTTTTCTGTCAGTGTTGCCTGTGCAGAGCTTATTAAACGTTTTGTGCCTTCTTATGCTATAATGATTGGTTTGGTTTGACTACCTGTGCATATCAAGCTATACCGGATATGCACACAGCACTCATATCAGCCTGTCACAGTTGCATTAGCACAGGCACAAATGAGCCTCCCCTTCACTGGTACCACACACACACACACACACACACACATAGACATGCACACACGCATATATATAGATATACACATACACATAGTACCATACACATACTGCCATGCACCCACAAGCTACAATCGCTGGCGGCTTCACCTCCTCTGATGGGAAGAAACACATCATTTAACCAAACTGGTCAACTGAGAAATAATTTCTCTTTTGTAGTTACTGCCTGAGGACCCAGGGGTTTGTGGACTTTATATTGGCAATCAGCGGTGCACCCAGTCTTTGTAGAAACTCCTTATCAACTTAGGCTAGTTCAGATAAGAGCGCTGATACCACTGCCTTTTAGCACTGGGACTAAAGACACAGGCCACACAGTCTATCGCCTAGGAATGGATTATGCTGCCAGTCAAGCTTGTTTATTTATTTAAAAACCCTGTGCCCAATTTTGTATTTGAGCAAAATTTGTCTTGTCCACATATATTGTAGAAGCAGCTCTTGAAGTCAAAATAAGTCTACTGTGTACTGTCTGCATCAAATTCTAAAATGTTTTATTGTCAGATAATCAGATAATTGTTCTTAGCTGTGCTGTCAGGCCAAAACTCTTGTCCGAAATGTATGAAAAGTCTTTATAATCTTTTCACAGTGAATAATTAGGATGCTCGTAATGCATAAGGCGACTGAGGAATGACTTTAAACCATTGCAAACCAGCTAAAACTTGTAACAGTCGGCCTTAGGTGGGTATATCCTACATGTGAGGAACAATTTAGAATCAATAATAACCATACGCATCCATGTTTAAATAGGCAATTATTATGTATATTATGTAGGAATATCATATGGAGCCTTGCGCACATAATTGACATAATTACTAGCTTGCAGATGACATCTCAACGATCTATATGCTTGAAGTGTTTTCATTTTTATTTTTCACCATATTATTTTATTTTTTCTTCGTTTGCACACAGGGAGAACTCAATGAGAGTACCAGACTGTCTTTTTTTTTTTTTTTTCAGCACCCTGTTAAAATACAGAACAATGAAAAAAAAAACCCAAATAAGGTTCATTTTAAACATTAAAAACAGGTGTAGGTGTAATTATAAATGTTTATCACCAGATTATTAGAGTGCATTAGTGGCACCAATGTGTTGAGTTTTGCATGTCCTTGAAATATATTCCAATTTTGGCAAACAGAATAACCAAAAGCTTTTTTTTTTTTTTTTTCAGTTCTAGTGTGGCCAGTTTTTAGACGTAGACAATCATGAGATCTTAAATTCCTATATCAAAGTTCAACAAGCAAGTGAGATATTCAGGCAGTCTATCAAGTAGTACCATTTTGGGTGCTGTAGGTGCACAATAAATACCAGCAATAGCCTTTTTTTTTTTTAATCACAATCATTTGCATAGCTAACAGACAGAGACAGATATTCAACATTTAGGCTTTGAGCAGGAGAACAGAAGATCCACAGATAGGTGATCTTTAGCATAAATGTCAACGCCTTCTCCTCTAGACTGTCTGTCACAACAAAAAACTTGGTATTTTTCAATATTGATTTTCTTATCACTTATTTTATTTGATAGCCAGGTTTCAGAAAATATACATGTATTTGGATCTGTTTGAGTTGCCCAGACTTTAATGTAATCTAATGTATAATTTCCAGTCCTTTCTTGTCTTGAAGTTGTACATATAAAATAGACCTAACTCTTTAGGGATTTAGGGATTTGAGATTGACAAGGATCGATTTGACACCTGGGAATTAGGTTTGTTAGTAATATTGATATCAACTAAGTTACACAACCTTCAAATAATTTCTTTTTTTTTTTTTTTGAATGCCATTATGGGGCAAATAGATTATTTCACTTCCAGAATCCACAAAAAATATCCAAAAAGGAATTCCTAGAGCACTATCATAACTCTTCAGCCAGACGTAAAGTTGGCACGACTAAAGTTGGCGGATCTGACTAGGAAATAGAATTGGACCAGACATTGCACATAGTATTCATGACTTTTGCAGTATCACAGTGGATATGTCTGTACGAATGGACGCTGTGTGTACGTGAACACTGTATTTATGTGTGATACCTGAGCTCCAGGGTGCCACTCGGCTTCAGCCTTTGGGATGGCTACATGGCGTCCCAAAGCGAACCAATGAAGAGCCGGGGGCTGGTCTTTTTTAGTGAAGGACGTCGTTCCCTTGCCAACTGAGGCCAAGCTGAGGGATGATTAATCACATGTTGCAGTGGGGACATTTTGCCCTCTTTTCCATGTTGTGTAGCTTGTTTATGGACATAGGAATTACAGACAAGGCTAGAGCAACATTCTAGACATCTGTCTACAGTGCAAGTACAGCCGAGAGCAGAGGGGACACTTGGCACCGAGTTTGTCCCGAAAGAGTACCGCGGAGCCGGATTGGACAATGGTGCTAACAACAAAGAGGCAATGGTTTATTTAGGAAAGAAAATCAGTTGTATCATTGTTCAGTGCTGCTGGAGCAAGCTGTCATGAGCAGTGGGTGACCTCAGTACTACGCCGAGGGACCCTTCTCCAGGATTATAGATACAGGTTATAGGTTCATGGTTCGTACTTGGTTGAAGGATTAGTCTATTGTGCGTGTTGTATATTTACTGAGAAAACATGATCATCAAAAGGAAACTTTCTCAGAACATGCAAAAAACACACAGAAAGACCGGAATGCCCCTAACTGAGAATGACCTTTAAGAATCTTAAAACTTCTTCTGCAACAGTTAGATACATAATAAGTACAACTATCAAACTAGTAAAATAGTCATAACCGTATTTTTGATTATCTTTAACTGGACTATACAGAAACTTAAACATATGCCTAAAGATCTTTTATAACAAAGATAGTGGCTTTATGAAATTAAAATGTCAAAATAAATCAGCTTTTCATTAAGAATACACTGTAGTCATAATTATTATTTTTTAACTATAAGTTTTCACTCACCATATTGCAGCCTTTTCTTGGTTAGACATGTATTTTCAAAACCTCTATGACTAATCAGGACAAAAAAAAAAAAAAAAATACTACTACTAAAATAATCTTTAGCTGCAACTCACCAACTGTTCCCACTGCCCGTCCTAAATGTGTATGTATGCATGTGTCCGCTCATGGACAGTTTGGACAGTGGCTCTCACAGATGGACCAACGTCTGTTGCTTTCATTGTGTTTTTCGTTCTCCTGTTCTTTCTCCACATTAGCACAGCCAGTTTAGCCCAGGTCTGTAATTTCACACACACCACAGCGTCCTGGATGGTAAATCGATGCACGTTTAAATGTCCAAATGGCCCCTGCTTTGTGTCAACTGAACCATAGAACATCCTGGCCTCTGTACTGACGATAAATACATGTGATGTGATTGGGGCTCCAGTCAGGTGCTGGTATTAACCTTTGAGTTTTCATCTGTCGTGTCTCGGTGACCTCATCTTTTATTGTCAGTCCTGTGTGCTGCAGTGCGTTGCTCTTTTTGTGTTCTTCACCTGAATGACAAAGAACATATTGGATTCTTCATACTAAGGCTGTAGCCGAAAAATCAACACTATATCCACCAGTGATATAACAAATAGTGTGGTACTACGTTGTTTTGCAACTGTGTGCCAAAAAAAGTCAATAAATGGAAGACCATGATCCTTTGCACAAATATTGGACTGCTATAATAATACCATGATTATTAATATTTACATTTTGTCTCATTTCCTTGTAAAAGTCCTTTAGATAGTACAGTAACAGTAGTAGTATTGGTCAAATGCACAGGACAAAGCATTACATTAAAGTGTACCTTAACCTTAACATATTGACTGAAAAGCAGTATCTGCTTATGTAATTTAAAGATAAAATTGTTCTTGTAATATCCAGAAGCTGTATTGTGCAATTCAAAGTACAATAGTGCTGGTCTATCAAATTTGCATTTAATTTACTTTCTGCCACCGTAATCTTATGAAGCAAAACTTTCAGCAAGTTTTTTTCTACAGATATTTAGTATAAGCAGCTCTAGGTCAGAATAAGTCTGCTGTGTACTGTCTGCATCAGATTATAAAGCATTGTATTGTCCAAGCATCAGACGCTATTAGAATGCTAGTTGTTGTTAACTTTACCATGACAGCAAAACCTCAACTCTGGCCTCTCAAAGTTGTGAAACACTCTTATAAACTCATTGTGGTGAGTAATTAGGATTAGCATATGGTAAATGAGAGATAACTTTGGACCACTGCAAAGAGTTTAAAATGATCTAGTTCTGTTTTTCACTTTTTTAAGACAATAAAATTAGGTACAGCGCCTTTAATCGTCCATTAGAATTTCCTGTGCCGTGCCTGAGCTGCTGCTCTTTTGCATTCCTCACACTGCTTCCTTTATCATATAGCTTTTCCCTTCTGTCTTCTCTCATCCTAAGCTCCACCCCTGTCTCCCCATTCTCTACATATCTCCCTTTGGCACATTCTCTCCCCACCCTTTGGTGCCTCCCCTTCTCTCCCCCATCCTCCCGCTCTGTCCCAGGTGACTGACAGGCCCATAAGTGCTCCAATGATAGCGCTGGGGGTGTTAGCGTGACAGGCAGTGACAGGGAGCTAATATGGCCGACGCTGCTATAGCATTCTCCTTATATATTTATACAGCCAGACAGACAGAAAGGGAGAGAGGGAAAGTAAAGAAACGCGATAAGCATCTCTCCTCTTCTACCAATCATTCATTCTTACAAACAATCGCCATGACAGTGTGGCCAAGTCACTTTGCCAACTGCTCGCCAAAGACTTTTAACTTCCCTCAGTGGACCGCCGGCAGATGGAGTGAGATGGAGGGAGAGATGGACTGACCCCAGGGCTGCAGGCACCTCACCCTGGTTAACATAAAACTTTTTTTTTTTTTTTAATAATATCATCTAGTTTGAGTTGGAATGAAAGTTTGAGGCAGAGGAAAAGTTTAATTTAATTAGGAGGCAAATGGTGCAGAGAGAAAATAGACCACAGTGTAGAGTTAATGTGGGTAATAACTTTGTACTGACAATTACAGCAACAGTTAGACAGGAATACTATGGTAAAAGTAGCTCAGGTTAGTCTAAAAAATGTGTACAAGTCTACAAAATCATTAAAGGTTATTGCTTAATTAATATTATTTGCCAGCTATGGTGAAATACATGTTTTTTGGGTTTGTTTTTTTTCCCTTTGAAGAGATGCAAATAGTAGTAGTAGTAGTAGTAGTAGTAGTAGTAGTAGTAGTAGTAGTAGTAGTAGTAGTAGTAGTAGTAGTAGTAGTAGTAGTAGCAGTAGTAGCAGTAGTTGTAGTATGAGTAGTAAGGCTGAGCTCTATGGCAATGTTTAATTGTATTGACCTTGTTAAATAAATACATTGACTGACCTTGTTAAATAAATTAATTATGGTTGCTGAAGCATATTTTATTCTTATTATTTATTTAAGAAGAAATCACTAATTACTATGACTTAATCAGCCAGATTTGATTTTTGTTTAATTAATCTATTGATACTCTGATCGTGAAAAATGTGTTTTTTTGAGTGTTTGGGTTTTTTTTTTTTTTTTTTTTTTTTTTTTTTTTTTTTTTTTTTATGTAGTAAAGTAGTGTATGTTAAATATTTTATCTTCAGAATAAAATCTCCCATCATCACTCATCATGGTTTAGAGTTTGTGTTACATATCCTGCCCTCAGTTCTGAATTTAATAAACAAAAAAAATTAAGTAATTGTTACACTATACATGTTTTATTTAAGCTTGTTCCATTCTCATAGCAATGTAAAGAAACACATAAGCACAATAGGTCTATAGAAAGTCTCATGTACATGTGGTTGTTGTCATTGTCCGACACGCGGCGTTGATGGAGAACACAGATGCGGGCGGAGGGGGGTAATAAGGTGGATTGTGGGGCAGGAGTGAATCACAGTGACCAGCGCGGGGGTGACCAGTGCGGGGGTGACAGAGCGAGCCTCAGACACGTTCACACACTGTAGAGCCACTCAAGTGAAACTCTATTACAACTGCCTCTCCAGCCGCGATCCATCAGACCCACGCTACACGGAGTGAGAGAGTGAGAGGGAAAGAGGGATGGAGATGGAGAGAGAAGGACAGACAGAGGGAGAGAGAGAGAGGGAAAGAGAAGGAGATGGAGAGAGAAGGACAGACAGAGGGAGAGAGAGAGAGGGAAAGAGAGGGAGATGGAAAGAGAAGGACAGACAGAGGGAGAGAGAGAGAGGGAAAGAGAAGAAGTGCCAGAAGGGGAGAGACAGAGTAGAGGGGGATAGAGAGAGAGAAGAGGAGGAGAGGGAATGAGAGAGGCTTCATTCTACACAGACTGATGGAGAGAGAGTGAGGAGAGAGAGACAAAAAGAGCAAAGGAGAGAAAGAGAAGGAATGCGAGAAAGGGGGGAGACAGAGGAAAGGGGGATAGAGAGAGAAGCGGAGGAGAGGGAGAGAGAGAGGCTTCACGCTACACAGACTGATGGAGAGAGAGTGAGGAGAGAGACAAAAAGAGCAAAGGAGAAAAAGAGAAGGAGTGCGAGAAAGGGGACATACTGAGGGAAGGGGGGTAGAGAGAGAGGAGGAGGAGAGGGAGAGAGAGAGGCTTCACACTATACAGAGTGATAGAGGGATGGAGAGAGAGAGTGAAGAGAGAGACACAAAAAGAGCAAAGGAGAGAAGAGGAGGAGAGGAAGACAAATATTACATAATAAATTTTGTATGGTCAGTCAATTACAAGTGAAGAAGAGAGAGAATCGGAAGAGAGCGACAAGTGGAGCGAGAGAGGGAGGGGGGATTAGACCGTAGAGTGTGAAAAGTAACTTGGTACAGTCCAACCACAGCCCTCTCATTCAGAACAAACTATACTTCTAACTTATTATTTTTTTTTTACTTGTAGGCTGCCTTGTTTGCTTTGGCTTGAACAGACCATGCATTTTATAGTCACTGTTTCTTAAATAATCACCATTCTGAAAATCCTGATGTTAAACCTTGTCAGTGGATTGGCTGCACAAATTTGTCAGTGTTAATGTTACGGCTAAGGTCCTTTCAACAATGACGTCTTTGGGGTCGAATAATGGCACCATTTTCTGAAGCTGTTGTGAAAAGATCATTTCCCCTTTTTAAATACAACCACACCTCAGCAGTGCATTGAGGACAGGTGTTAAAGTGAGAACTGTATCCACTGACAATCTGATGACACTGATTAGCTAAAGGTCTTCAGCCTGTGACAGTTCATGACACTTAAACTCACACATTTATGAAACAAACAAATGCAGTAAAGCTCAAAGTACTATAAACGCATGTGTTAAACAGTCTTATTTTTATTTTTGAGTTAGTGTGGCATCTCTAACTTTGTCATTTTGTTCCAATTAGAACAATGAAATAGTGAACTTATTTGTTGAGCAAGTTTTAAGCAATGTGGTGTGAACGTCCTTGAGCGTATGCTATTCTTTTAATATACAATACTTCGTTCATATCAAAAATAACCATATTCACAGATCAAATTATTATTTATTGAAACGTAAATATGCTGTGTCTCACAATTAATACTTAAAAAAACCTATTAACGGTAGTATTTCCTACTAATAAATGCATATCTTTAGGGGACATGACCAGAAGCTTAAGTTTAATTATTTTATTTTTTGCACTTTTGTGTGCAGGCTACAGATGGCGACGACGGGACATTTGGGGTTGTGCGCTATTACTTCAGCGATGATCCAGATCAGTAAGAGCTACAAACTCATCCTGTCTGTCTTTTCTACATATAACTGTACAAACAGAAATGTTGTGGTTGATTTATTTAAGTCTCACTTCAGACAGCTGGGGTTGTGTGCTGTCAGGAGTCTGCAGAGTATTTATGAAAGCACGACTAGATATGTAAACACCATTATATACTAGATATTTTGGATGTAATTAATTGAACCTTCCCAGCTATCCTTGTGTACAAATCCTGTTTGGACCAACAAAACATTTTAAACTAGTGAAAATTCAAAGTTTTATTATCCCCCCAGTAAATGAAAAGATTGCACATTTAATAGGACAGACTCATGCTGTAATGTTTAAAATGAACAGTTATTTTGTTTGGTGAAAATTTGACAACTAATTGCTTTTACCTATCCCATTTAAAGTTTTCTGGTAAAGTCTTAGCCACGTGCTTGTCTCTATGAACATGTTATTGTTTTACCTAAAATTTTCCAAGACAAGACAAGACACTGACACTGAATTACAGATCAGATCGGTGGAGAGGCGAGCCTGGTCACTCTAAGAATGCATGTTTTTCAGTGTATTTGGACCAAAAACAGTGGCAATTTAATCATTGTAAGTTAAAAGGTCTAATGCCCTACTGTGGAATATTCCTGCCAAAGCAATGGCATCTGATGGAGACAAGCAGGTATCAAACATCCCCACCAGAAAAGTTACACAATGCACCTTTAAAGCCCTGAAGACTACCTGACAAAGATGATTAAACGACGATTGAATTTAATATCTGCCTCTTACTCCTCTAGATTCTCCCTGGACCCTGAGTCTGGCTGGGTGACTTTACAGGCCGCTCTGGACTATGAGCTGATGAGGCGTTTCACTTTGACTGTTTTGGCTCGAGACGGAGGAGGAGAGGTGACCACGGGGCGCATCCGAATCAACGTCCTGGACATAAACGACAACACACCACTGTTTCAGAAGGAGATGTACGTGGGATCACTCAGGGAGAATGAAGAGGCCATCATTCCAGTGGCTCGAGTCAGGGTAAGTGTACAGTTTCATGATTGGGTATAAAAAAAAATCGATACCAGGAGGAATTAGCATTGTTGTCAGAGCAATTAACAAGTGAATATTATGTCTTTTGAATGGTGAAAATAGCATCTTTAAACTGGATGCTGGAACCCATGAATATTTTGCAGACTTGTAGTTTGTGTTTACCAAATGCAAAACCAGCACCTCAAGACTCCCACTCAAACTTACATTTATTCCCTATTGGTAATTTATATTCACCAGTCCACCTGTTTGACCTGAGACTTTTTTGACAGTGCAAGGGAGCCATTGCACCCAGAGAAGCAAAACTACCTCAAGACCTGCAATATTCACTACCCCACACTATTTTCTGTGCAAAAGTAAAAGAAATGTGTTGCCTTATTCAGCCTTTTTAAGTAACCAACACAAACTTTTCTTTGGCAGCAGACTTGCCACTATTAGTTTTAAAGCCCACAACAATAAAGTAGACATTGTACTTTGATGGAGTTTCTTTCACTTTCTTTGTCGATGTTACTGTAATTGTGAGGTTATATGTTTGTGTGCACTTTATCCTGGAGGAACTGGCCAGCCTTGTGCGTGGGCCATCAGTCACTGCCATAGAAAAGCTAGAGCACACCGGTACAATAGTAACTAATGACTCTGCGTTTCCTGTGATTGCTCCCAGGGCAGAGGACTATTGCGTACCTCTTGGGGGTATAGCTGGAGCGCTGTCCTGCACATTGTGAGGTTTGGAGCTGATGACTGACCTGAACGCTTGGCTCGCTCTGTTAGATTAGTCTGCGCTAACCCTAAACTGATATTAATACAGCGGCCGGGAGGAATGAGGAAACCAGCTGTGTGTGTCAGCAATGGGCCTTGAAGTTCAGTTTTATACAGTATGATAGAAACCAAACCAAACCAGGAAAATACTGTGTATATACTTGTCATGTATTGCATTGTGGCAACTGACAGTTAAAGCATTGTGTCCCATTGTGTAATTTAATTCTTGTAATATCATAATCCCCTTACATGCAAGAGTGATTATACTTAAGTGTTTCAAGAAGAAATCAAGTGACATTTTTACAAATAAAGAGATTTTGGAAAATCATTCAAATAAATTTGGCCCGTTTCACTACATTCTCAAGCTCCCAGCAATATTTTGAAGAAACACTGGCTGAAGATGTTTTAGTAACCAAGTGATTCTCAATTGATCTCAGTTAAAGTTGCACATGACATTTATGAAGCTTTTGTCCACACCTCCTCATGTAGATTGTATTACCTGGAATGTTCCACACAATGGCATTAAACCTGTCCATCTTTATGTGGACAGGTGGACAGTAAGAATGCATGTTTTAGCACTAAAAAAGCTCCTTATAAATATAATATACATACTGTGGAACATTTTTGGTAAAACAGTAACATCTCCCTGGAGACAACGTGATGGTGAACTCCAGAAAAGTTGCATAGTGCACCTTTATGCAGGTAAAATGGGGAACAGGTTTTTGACAGTCTATTGTGTTGGCTAAAAGACCAAGTCAGAGCATTTCTAAAACTGCAGTTTCAAGTCTGCAGTGGTCAGTATCCCTCAAAATTTTCCAAGGAAGAAAACAGTGGGGGACGGTGGCAGATGACGCTTGTAGATTCCTGTGTGACTTTTGGGAAGTCAACTTTTGATTTTATTGCACCTTTTATACAAACAGGGATTAGTGTAACAAAATAAATTAAATTAAAAAGTGGAAAAATAGCCATAAAACATGCTCCTGGTTCTGGCAGGTGTTAGATATAACAGGGCATCGCAATTTTTTGCACATTGGTCACATGTTTCTAAAGCTTTTCTCTTTTTTTTTCCTTTTCTCTTAACAACCAATTCTTTTGAGACTCTCACCTGCTTCCTCACTATTTGTGCTTTCTAACTAAATCCTGTTCATAAACCCTTTTCAATCTCACCTGAGTTTGATTTCCTTTACCTCTTTTGCCACTCATCTATTCGATTTTTCTGGCGCGGCTCCTCTCACCTTCCTGAGTGGTAAACGACTGTCTCAAATAATACAGTTTGTTGAAGTTTGATTCAAGCCGACAGCGCAATGGAAATACACACACGCTTGGAAGAACAGTATTGCTTACTCCACTCTTCTGGCGTCAAATGAAATAGTACTTGATTTATAGAGCGATTAAACTTAAAGTGCATATGACAGGTTAGACTCTTTTCAGATATTTAACATAATTATATTTTATGAAAGCATTTGCCTATAGCTCACAAAATGGAGTTTTAAGTCCTTTCTTTCTACGTTGTTAGCTCATCAAAAACATACCTGGGGTCTGTCTGCATCTCAAAACTCAAAATGCTTTGTTCCAAATTGTGATGTCATGAAGTTGAACCTTCAAGTTAACAGCTCCTTTTACCTTTTGTTCAGTAGAGGTAGGTAATTCCAGGGCTGAAATGCGTACTAGTGAAGGTGCGTGCACTTCCTGTATTACCCCGTAACATCACAAGATGGAACTGGGTGTCTTCTTTTGACGGAAGAACTCGTAAATATGCAGGGTTTGTGTGTTAAAGCATGTGAATGAATAAAACAAAACTATGTTTTTGATGCAGAAATCATTATAACAAAGAAAATGTCATAATATGGGCCCTTTAATTTTTGTTACTTTTATAATTTGTACTTCCTAGTCGGACACAGACAAAAGATATGACATTATATAGAGGCAAAGGCAAATTCATAACCTCGCAAACATAATGTTAATAAGAAGGGTAAAAACTTGTCTATATTACACAATAGTAATGATTAGACAAATAAAAATGATTGTCTTAAATGAAAGTTTAAACTGCTAGAAAAATGTGATCTTTGCGCATTAATTGTCCCTGTGGATAGAATGTTCATAGATTATATTCTATCTTAGAACTCACTGCTACTTCCTGTATTTTTTTACTTATCTTCTCAACTTTGTTTCTGATAAATTACCACTTAAGGTAGAGATAAGACTATAATAAATATTGACTATCCCTCCAAACTAAGTAATAATTAGAAAAACATGAAAACCTGTCATATGCACTTTAAGTATTTTTGACAGCCTGTCCAGCTTGTAATGATGCCAGGACGTTTATCTTGAAGTTGTTGCCAGTTCCTAAATAATGAGGGGGTGTCATTGTTTTGATGGCGTTGTGGATTAGCCTTAGCATCATACGTCCTCCGTCTGCTTCAGCCTGTCGTAGCTCAGTTGGTGTTCCTCCAATATTGACGGTAGCATCGCTAATAGCCAGATACGAGCTTTAAACTGTCCGATAACACTCCATCAAGGTCTGACAGCAACCTGGCATCCCAACATACTCTCTAAAATGACTACTTTGTATTATAAACTTCATACAACAAACAACAGCTGCCCCACTTAAAACTTTCTATCTCTCTATGGATTTTGGCCCGTCAGAAAGGTGTAAAATAAAAGCCAAAATGTTGTTCTAATAACCAAAATGTCTGACCACCCACAGGCCACCGATGATGACTCTCCACCAAACAACTTCTTGACGTACACCATGACTTCAATCTCAGCTTTTCCCAGTTACTTCAGCATCATCATGGTGGAGGGCTTTGCAGGTAAAGTTTCACAATAATGAACACAGTTTTGGAGTGGCAGGACATAACTCTGTGAACTAACTCTGAAAACAAAACTTGGAACATTTAACTTTGCTTTGCCATATTTAACTTGTAGTGTAGTAGGGCTGCGCAATAGATCGAAATCAAAATCGTAATTTGAGTTGGCACAATCACGAAATCGCAAAGACTGCAATTATTTTGATTATAGGACATCTTATTTGTAGAAAAAGTCTTGTACCTGTTGTTTAGACCTTTACAAACATGTTCTGAAAGGTGTGGGATTCTTGAGTTAGTTTATCAGTTCATCTTTTGTACAATTGTTGTTTCTCTTTTTCCTGTTCTGTAGACTGTTAACATCAACACGTTGCCAATATTCTCTACATATTTACATCTTTAAATGTCTGTTAATATGTACTGTCCCTTTACAAATAAAAAAAAAATAAGAAAAAATACCAAAATAAGTTCAGATTTTAGTTTTCTCTCAAATGTTGATGTTCCTGGAGTTGCTTACAATGTGCACTCTGAACAGAATCCTACTTTTTTTTTAACCATAAATTTGAAACATAAATTTCAAATCTAATCACAATCGCAGCACTTGTCAGAAATATTGCCAACATTTTGTCTAAATTGTGCAGTGTAGGATTGTAGACATTAGACTGCATATAAACTTGTTAAGATGGCAAGCTAATCTGTATAATGTAAAATGCAAATATGCTGAGTATTTCTACTGAAAAACGCCTTTTGTACCTTGAGCAAAATGGCAGCTTCTATGAATTTTAAACTGATTGGAACTGTAGGGAAGCAACTGTCTGTGATGATTGTTTTGTCCATTTTTAGGTAGATTTTCAGACAAATACATTGTTGAAGCAATTTCTTTCTCTGTTTCTCTATCCTTGTTCAACATCAGAGTGAGACAAAGAACTAAGTGAACATGGCTAAAAGTTCAAACTGAGCCTTTTTCCTCACTTACGGTTCAAAATTTGGTACAGGACCTTGAATGTGTATTTATTTTGATGACTGTACTTGTGTTGTTTCATACTAGTAGTGATCTAAATAGACAAAAGTTCTTTAATTATCCCTTTTTTCTGAATTCAAATAGTATCACTCACAAGTATCACTATCACAAGTAGATGATTTAATCCATCCATCCATTTTCTTCTGCTTATCCGGGGCCGGGTCACAGGGGCAGCAGTCTAAGCAGGGACTCCCAGACTTCCCTCACCCCAGACACGTCCTCCAGCTCCTCCAGTGGGACCCCAAGACCAAGGATGGTTTAAATTATAGGGAAAAAAAATACAAAAATCTCGGACCTAGAAACAAAGCATTCCATTAAAAAACGCCTTATTTATTTTGGTCATTTCTGATTGATCAGTAAGATTATTCATATTCTCTGCCATTAACACAGAGTTTCTGAGACTGCTAAAATTGTCAAAACCTTGGGAAATTACTTAGAACAACTTATACTTTCTATAAAAGCATGAAACTCAATTAGAGATGTTTTAGCGGCATTTCAAGGATACAATAAATGAAGAAAAGAGGGCTTAATGGAGATATGTTTTTTGTGCATGAACTAAATTAATTTCTTGACTTTAAAAATATCTATGTATGTTTATTTCTGTTGCAGTGATCAGTGTGATGAAGCCTCTGGACTATGAGCGGATTCCCGGTGGAGTTATTCACATCACAGTCATGGCCAAAGATGGAGGAAACCCCCCCCTCAACAGCTCCGTCTTGGTCGTTGTGGAAGTAATTGTGAGTACTGAACAATAGTACAGAAATACACATGAAGTACAAATATATGATGGCTAGGAGTAGTGGGTAGTGTGACCGTTTGAAATTAAGTGAATCGACCGTTGTAAGTGAAGATGTTGATTTTCTTTTAAAAGCAGCTCTAGAAATTCACTGTTCATCACCACGCCTCCTACTGGTCAGCCTCTGTCATGCTCTGAGTGAGTGACAGGTGAATTCAACCAGTCACGATAAAGTGTGAACAGATGTGCAAACTCCATAGAGACAGGCACTTGGGACCAACGGGCCAAGGTACAGATCAGATCTGTGGAGAGGCAACCCTGCTGTATGGGCCTACATTTAAGCATGGAGCATAACAGGCAAAATAATAACACATATACATAGAAAAGCAGATTGCAGACCTTTCATCTTCAAAGTTGCTTAATGCACCTTGAGTTAGGAATACTATATTACCTATATGAACAGTGATATATGTTGTAAAACGATATATGTCATAAAATGCACAGTTTTGATTGACACAAGAACACATCTTACTGTACTTATACATCTTTACCCACATCAGTAATATCCTCTGCTTCATATAATATAAATACCCTGTACCATATGTCTCTGCCTTCACAGTTTTGAGTATTTCTTCCACCAGCCTGAGCTATTATGAGTGCCTTGTGATCCATGTCTTAGCACAGCTTTGTTTGCAGGTTTATCACACTCTGGGCTGATATCTGCACTTGCCGCTCGCTCGCTTTTGTCAGCCTTATCACCAAATGTCTTATTTTAACTCCTGTGTAAAGTCAGGGCAGTTTGTGACACAGAGACACCGGTTCAGACTCATTTTAGGCTTGGACTATTAGTAAGTGAAAGGAACTGAAGCCAGCTGAAGAAAATGTAGCCAGTACTCTTACAGTTTAAAAAAAAAAAGGTACCACAAGCACACATCATGAGATTTTCATTATTATTTATTTTGTGGTTATAAGGTAAGAGAACCGGGTTAATAAAAGGGTTAGTAACGATTACGGTTAGCTACATTAACTGTTCCTTCTTTTGTTGTAAACTAACTATTGCACCTGAACACCTAAGTATGTGACTGTTTTTATTAGGTAACAGACATTGTACATTTTCTTTTGTAAAGTTTAATCTTATAATGTTATTCTTTGCATTATAAGAAACTGTCTTTGTACAAACAATGGCATGAGCTGGGGACCCCATGACCCACTCTTTCATATTTACTTCACATCTTTCAATTTTTCTGCTGCTATCTGATCTACTCATGATTACATTCAAGTGTCCAGGGTTTACACACTATAAGGACATATGCAGTTAGTATATGTGTAAAAGTGTCTAGAGTCAGACGTACCGCATTGAAGCATGTTTCAAATCATAAATTTTGTCGGGTGATATACAAATATGATTGTGTATTTCTTGTTCCAGTGTAAGTAGAAGACATTTTAGGCAGAGACAATATGCTCTATGGGGGAAAATGCAAAACTTACTCATTTACAAAATAAAGTTAGGTACATCAGCTTGAGCTCAAGTCAAATTATTGAGGGTAGTATAATCTAGTAAAAGTTATGATATGTAAAAACTATCCAAGTAGGCAAGACAAGACAAGGCAAGTTTATGTTTATAGCACAATTCATACACAAAGTAATTCAAAGTGCTTTACAGAATAAGACAGACATTAAAATTTAAAAAATTAAATTAAAATCACACAAATCAAAACATAAATAATCACAAATAATCATCATAAAATTATCGTTAAAATAGAACAGTACAGAATATAAAATAAAAACCTTTGTACTATCTCATCGTGCCAACCAGAACGGGGTAAAGCCTCAAAATCAGCATCCAATTATGATGCACTTGGCAGACAATTTGTTACAGTGACTTCAGAAGGGAAAAGATGTTCAGAAGATACTGTATCAAACATGCAAAGAAACATAAGGAATGAATGTCCAGGGCTGTTGAAACTTAGCAAAATATTGAAGAAACCCACCAAAGTAATACATGGGTTATTTGCAGCCTGAAGACCAGTGTTAGCACTTAGTCTCAGCACTAGGCATGCACACTGCAGCCTATACATCTCCATTACATTAAATATCACACTTTATTATGATAAACCAGCGGTAGTGTGAACCTGAGGCCAAATTTAAATATTGCAAGTAAATAAAATAGTGTTGTTAATATGTATTGCTTACTCAAAATGTGAAATATACCAGCTATAGTCATACATTATTGAATAGACAAAATGCAGCGTTCTCTATTTTGTTTAAGAAAATGTGCGATATGTACATTTTCTGGAAGGGGTCTGCCAGCTGCTTCTTTCACGGAGATGTCATGGCTTTGTCTGGAATCTTTCACAATGTGGCATTAATCTGAATGCTTGATATAGGTTTAATGCTATATTGAGGAACATCACAGCTCCACAGAGACAAGCAGGGCATTTTAAGCAGGGCCTTGTGTGCCTCCAAATGGTTTAAATAGGTTTTTATCACCTTTATATTTGTGTATTTTCTTTGGGTCATTGTATATGGCACAAATAAACATTTTTGCATTGATTATAAGAGATAACTTATATTACTGTCAGTTGTTTTGTTTTTTGGGGTTTTTTTCTCTGCTGTTGGGCTTCACATTTTATTGAACTGTAAGATTTGCACAGTTTGTATTTCGTCTCAGTTTAAATAAGCACCTTTAATCTCCATTGACATTAGTAGACTGTTGACCTTTTCTGTGACAATGCAAATACTACAAAAACACAAGCAGTAATGAGGAGCCAGATTACACAAATAGTAGACCTATGTCCCCTGTTATCTGCCCATTATACTCCTAGCACACTATTCATCAGCGAGACACAGCACAACGTACAATGAATGCATCCTGCTGGGGTATTTCGGGCCCATGTATATCTATCTATATGCCACTTTAGGGAGTAATATTGTGTAAAAGAATGAGTTGTATGCTGAAACGCAGAGGCCGAGGGGGAGACATGTGCCTTCTTTGCTGTCCGCCATATTGTTATAAGTGGCTCCGCAGGGGTTTATCAGTCTCCAACAGTGTTACAGAGACACAAAAGCCTTGCACCAGTGTAAAACCAGAGAGATAATAGGCACTGACTGGTGTTTAAGTGCTAACGTGTCACAGCGCAAGCACAGTGGGGATCAGTGAACAACCACACAACCAGATGAGTGGGAGGTGAATGTGAAAAGCCAATGCAAAAGGATGCTTTAAAATACATTGTGTGGTAATTCACTTGAGTCTTTTTGGGGCTTGTTGACTACTACTGTTAAAATATTTTGGGATTTGTCAAGGGGTGGGCGGTCTTGGCAAAAATATCATTTTTTGGGGGGTGAGTATCCCAGTAATGAAATAGAGAAGATATTTTGACAATTCAACCAAACTGTGCACAAACTTGCATTTCAAATTAAGTATCAGACTAAATGGACCATAAAATTACCCACAAAAGTGCTGAAATTAATAATAATTTTAAATCTGCATGTGAATGATTGCAACATTAGTTTTTTGCAGCATTTTAAATTTTTTTTTTTTTTAATTATTATTATAAACAAAATAGACTGGGAACACTTTGGGGTCTAGGGTGAGTTTGGGAGTCCCTGCTTAGACTGCTGTACCCGTGACCCGGCCTGGATAATTGAAAGAAAATGGATGGATGGACAGAATATAGCCCATATTAAAATACAGCATTACTTCTGAACAACACTGACCATATTATTGAGTCAATATATATCCCACTTCTAGAGTTGCCCCATCATTACCCCAGTTAATAGATGTATTTTAGTCAGCTATTGTGTTTATTGGGTTTTTAAGGAAGATCATTCTTATAAGGGGTAATGCACTTTAGGACCAGCTTATGCTACAGCATCACCGAAAGTAAGACACAAATGCTTATTTCCTCCACAAGGGGGATTAAAGCAACAAATGTTTTACTTGTTGCTTTGTAGATAAATAGATATGCATTTGCCCCCATATTCAGTAATGAGTTATACTTTTAAATTTAGAAGACCACTCATGCCATCCACAACAGGTCATAAGAAAACAACGTGTCTTATATTTCTTAAACCCATAGAAACCATATGGGAGCTTAAAAAGAGATGTATAAATCTAACAATGTAGCTCCCATAGGAGACCATTATCTTTGGCACATTTGCATATCACTTACTACTGTTGTTGTTTATTTTGTTTTTAGGATGAAAACGACAACCCACCTACCTTCAGCGAACCGTCCTACATTGTGAGAATCCCTGAAAACATTAACGCGGGTGAGTCATTCTGTACTTATCAGGGTTATGGTTAAGTTTCTACATTGCATTTTCAACAACAAACCTGCAATTTATATACACTCCAAACTCATTGTAGAGCCCATAAATCACTCTTTATACTTTACGACAAAAAGAAATGGCTTCTTTGGGGGGTTATTTCTCTGTATTATTCCTTCCTACTGCTCGACTTGTTTTGGTTTTGCATAATGTTTTTAACTGCACAGCCGCAGAATGCAGATCCAGCAACTACAAAGCAAAAACTGGCACTTGTATTCATTCTTATGCATTCGGAAACTCTTTTATCCCAAACAATAGATTAATTTCAACGCTCTGGAGGAAAATTACATATTTGACCGCCCTGTTCCTTTTGGAGATCCGACAGAGCTGGCCACTCAAAATGTCTCGCACAGAAAAGGCTGAGCGGCTTGGACCTTAGCTGGGTTTAGGAGGAGGCTATGGGGACAGAGGGATCCGAGCTGCAGGGCTTAGCTTTGGGCTAGCCTCTCTTAGCTGCTCTCTTTAGCCTGTCATATCTTGCTGTCTCTGTGCCTGCTTGGATATTGATCAGCGCTGTGCCAAGAAGAGGCTGTGCCAAACAAGCTGATAATCCACTAATCCGTAAACCCACTCGCTGCAATGCCATCAGAGCTGCAGTGGACGGGGGCGGTGAAGAAATTAGCCTGATGTGTTTTGGTTCATCTGTGGCATGTCTCCTGCACCCTGGCTTTCATTTAAAGCTATGGAAAATATGACAGTTTTTGGACATTGCTATATTTGTCTCAAACTAAATGCTAAGGAATTATAATTTGTTGGTTATGTTGTTTAAACAGTCATATAAAACATTATTTCTGTTTTTACACTGTCCACTTTCCTCTCATTTCTGGTGAGTGCCAGTTACATTCCTTTGCACTTGTAACTGCTGTTGTTTGCGCTCAAAGTCTGTTATCCTACTCTAGACAAAAAAAATTGCCCAAAATAGTGGCTGTTATATACTCTAAAATGAATATTAATGTAAAAGGAAAAAGGGTAAAATTTTATAATAACTACACATTATTTAGAATTAATAAAGCATGAACAAAGACTTAATTCATCATGAACAGATACTTAATTAAGAATGATTCAGGCCTAGTAACTGCTTAATTAATAACTTAACCTGCAATGAATTGGGCTGTGTAGACTATGGTTACTCTTAATGATTTTTTATACTTAGTTACTCATTTACTAACCCTTTGTATGTGCACCTTTAAATCACCTTAAAACTTTATATATTGTTTTAAATATATGCAAAATTGAATAGCAGGTATATCTCACAAATGGAAAAGCAGACAGAACAGCTGAAAACAGAAACTTTCAGCATAACCTTTTTAATGTGAAATCCCTGCACTGTTGAACATCTGTACCATACTTCAACTTCAGCCTCATTAAAAAGCAAAGTATTTAAAAGTTGTATTATTAATTATTGATTGGTAACACTTTGTACCTGTGGTTATTGTACTGTAACTCTCTCTCTGTTGGATGAGACTCTCCGGCTGAGTCAAATGTTGTGAAATGGTGACTTTGAATTGTTATTAATGTGTTATGTAAGTCATAAACTAGCCTTATGTCTAACTGTCTAACTGATCATTTCTGCAGTTACTAATTTAGGATTTGAATTAAACTAAGTAATGTGTCACTTTTTACAAAAAAAAGCTGAAATTTGAGATAATGATAATTTTGCCTTTTTCCATGTTCTGTGTCTCATGGCCCAGTCTTTCTGTTGTATTATTATTTATTTTTTTTTTTCCTTTTACAGTGGAATTTGTAACTTGCAATGTAATATTTCATGGGTGTGAGACAGTGTATGATACTTAATCCTTAATATCATTTGATTATTCTTGAAAATCTGAAAAAAATGTTGATATACAGTACAGATTGGGATTGGGATATTCACTTCATCCCAATCCCAACCTGAATGATAAAATTTAAGATGCCTTGTATTTTTCCTTTTTTTCTTGCTCTTACGGCTCAGTGTCTCAGTCATTCGTTCATTTTGTTCTTCTCACAGTGTAAGTTGTAACTTTCGCCCCCTCTCCCCATTGCCATAGTTACTGTTTTAGGCTTTAGAATTTGCTGTGTCTATTGTATAATGAATAAGCACCGAATTTACTTCATCCAAATCCAGATAATAACATTTGATAAAAAGACAGATATATAGACAGATAGATAGATAGATAGATAGATAGATACATAGACAGAAGTTTTTTTTCTCCTTTCTATCTCGCAGTCATTCATTTCTTTCTTCTCATAATGAAAGTTGTAACCCTCTCTCTCTCTCTTCCTCTCCCCCTTTCTCTCCCTCCTCTCTCTTCCTCTCTTTTTCCCTCTCACTCAGGGGCGACGGTGCTGCTGGTGAATGCGACTGATTTGGACGCCTCGAGGGAGTTTGGCCAGGCCTCACTCATCTACTCCCTGGAGGGCTCCACTCAGTTTCGTCTCAACTCTCGCTCAGGTCTGTGGAGCTGTGTGCTGCTATGGAAATGCACAGGCCAAGACACATACGCATATTTTAATGTATCTTTGTCATTATTGGATAGACTTCGGTAGGATTGTCCTAAACTGGTATATGGTGGTATGTTATTCCCTCTAGGAGTATGAACAGGAGTTATTAGAAAAAGAACATAAGTAAAGACCAAAATTAGCAATGTTTATAGTATAATTGTGGTCTAAAAAAATCAAAATTTTAAAGGAAAAAAGGAAATGATTTGAGGACAACGATTGGATTTTGTAGCTTTGACTCATGACTCGTGTACTGCCTTATATAATACTTATTTTGTCTATTTTATGCATCAGTTAATTTATTTAACAGTAAACAACATCACTTTTCTGTTGATCTCCATAGAGATGTTATTGTGTTCCACAGCATGTTATCAAACTAATCTAGCCCTACAGACAAAACCAGGGCAAGTTATAGGTCAGATCTGTGGAGAGGTGTGACGCTCATAGTAAAAATAAATGTTTTTCAAGCCATTTGTGAGTGCCTTCAGAACACTTGTAATTGATAAGAAAGATAAGTTTAATGCCATACTGTGGAACATTCAAGGCAAAGCAATAAAATGTGGAGATAAGCAGGTTGAATCCAGGTTGTCTGAAAGGTTACATAATGCGTATTTAAATTAACGAACTATCCCAACCATATGAGTCACTCCCTAAGATTAGATAGATGGAGAGTGTTGTAACATGAAGGATAATAACTATTAAACCGATTTATTTAAAAAATAAAAATAAAAATAAAAATAAAGATAATAAGAGGCAGAACAAAAAAAGATAATAAGAGGCAGTTTATTTGCCAAAAAAAAAAAGTAGATTAATAGTAATTTCTGATTATATATTTTCCCAGGTGAGATTACGACGACTGCCCTCCTGGACCGTGAGTTAAAGGCTGAGTATATTCTGATTGTTCGGGCAGTGGACGGAGGAGTTGGACCACAGCAGAAAACAGGCATCGCCACGGTAACCCTCTCTCATCTGTCAATCATCAGTGTTTGGCCCATCTAGTCTAATTAGCATCTCTCTGCTAACGACTGTGCTTCAGTGGGAAATTATATGGCCAAACAAATATAGAATACGTTACACAACTATGTGCTGTGAATTTTTTTACATAGTCCACATCCATATATATTCCATTCCATGAACTCTTTTGTACAATGCTTGATTTTAACTGCAAATGAGACACTACACAATTGCTAGGGAATTAAACTGGGTTGCCCACTAACCAGATGTCGGCTGGTTAAATCCACCTCAGATGCTTGCTGCTTTTGTATCCTGCAAGACACAAGGCATCTGGCATTAAAAAAAAACAAAAAAACTGGTTACTGATTCTGTTGATGCATGTCAGTATAAAATATTTCTCTTCGTCTTTATGTAGGTAAACATCACAGTGCTGGACATAAATGACAACGCCCCCAAGTGGCCAGATGAGCCGTACTACGCCAACGTGGTGGAAAAGAGTCCAATAAACACTGACGTTATATCGGTAAGTCGACTACTGTTAAAATGTATGCATCGCAAATTCTTTAAAAATATGTAATTAATACAGTAATAGAGTTGGTCTCTTTCAAATTGAATTAAAATTGCTAAAAGTATATGCAGGATTCATAATGATCACCATTTTAAAGCTGGCATAGAAATGAACCAATTTTAAGTAGTCCATGAAGGTTAAATCTGTACGGCTTCTCATCTACCATCTCCGCTCATTTGACATAATTGCATAGGTCATCACAAAGTAAACACAGTCATTTTATCCCAAACTCTCTTATTGTCCTGCTGGTGTCTTTTGTTGGGTGTTGTTGTTAATTAAGCCTTGATTGTCCATTAATTAAGGAGATGTCAGTGAGTCTAATTAAGGGAGTCCAATTGCTAATTAAAATGTAGCCCGCAGTCATATGCATAGACAATTATTCAGCTTCCAGCCAGAAAAGGAAGGAAGAGCACATTTTAAGAAACTCAATGCAGAAATTGTAAAGGAGAGAAAGAGGGAAGGGAGGAGGTGTTAATAGGTGCTAAATATTACGACGGTTTCAATCTGTGCTATCTTAAGAGGTCCTCTATGCTACAGCCAATGCATGTATCAGTAATGCATAGTGATTGTGATGTTTCATAGGACTAGATTAGCTGCCTTTGGTCGACATAGAGCATGGTGTTCCTTAGCACAAAGTTGGAAATTTTAAAATCATCTCTTACAAAAAAAGAAAAAAACTTCACCCAATTTTCTCAATCCTTTCAAGAACTTTTTTCCAGATTTTTTGTAGTATGCTGAAAGAAGTCATAGTGATGTAGAGAAGACTGTTATGTTAATATAAATAATAGATGGGCAGTTATTTGAAATAGGACATAATAATAATAATATCATAGTTGTTTTATGTATTTTTTTTTTTTTTAATTAGGACATGTGTTAGCAGGCTGCTTCAACATAAATATGTCATAATTAGCCCAAAAGCTTCTAATTTCATCCATTGGCCTAAGGCTGGTAAAAACATTAAACATTGAATTAGTCAATTACAGACAGATCATTTGACATTATAAGGCAATGAACATTAAACCTAATAGACAAACACATCTGAGACACTACAAAGGTAGCAGAGACTATTTACAGTAAAACCTGCAAAAAAAAAAAAAAAAAAAAAGAAAGAAATGATAAGGTAATTTACGGGTGTCGTTGACAATAAAAAATGCTGAAGCATGATATATTTCTACAGAGAGATATTGTGATAAATGGTCATATTAAAACTACTTAATGCCAAAGACACAAAGCAAATCACGGTTCACCTTTCGCCCCCTCGCTGTTTTGCAGATTTTTTGTGTGCAATTTTGCATGCTTTTTTTTACAGCGTATGAACGTGCGTTGTGTTCTGCGTCCTGATTGGCTAAAGGACTGTAAGCCATTGTGTTCTGCATCCTGATTGGCTAAAGGACTGTAGGCCATTGTGTTCTGCGTCCTGATTGGCTAAGGGACTGTAGACCATTGTGTTCTGCGTCCTGATTGGCTAAAGGACTGTAGGCCATTGTGTTCTGCGTCCTGATTGGCTAAGGGACTATAGACCATTGTACTCTGCGTCCTGATTGGCTAAGAGACTTTATACCATTGTGTTCTGTGTCCTGATTGGCTAAGGAACTGTAGACCATTGTGTTCTGCATCCTGATTGGCTAAGGGACTGTAGACCATCGTCCATCAGTCTCCTCCGTGCCGTGTCTCCTGTACAGTACAGAATGTGTTCAGACAAATTTACATAAATGTTGGATCGCAGTGTGACTCTGAAGTGCTGTATGTTTGCAAGTTTTCTTGCAGACAAAACCCACAATGTCGAATGAAACATTCTGCACTGACAAATTTCAGAAATGCTTTGGACTCAAAAGTGTTTCTGTGCACGGAGAGGCACCTCTGTGGATACCGCTGGAGCAGAGGCACATGAACAGCACATTTAAAACATATATAATAATTGTAAAAAATAGAGACTGACTACTTTGTGGATTTTGCCTATTGTGGGTTATTTTTAGAACATAACCCCCACGATAAACAAGGGACCACTGTACACAGTATCATTAAAAGCCATGAGCTGCAACAAATAAATAGCGGAATGAACTAATAATTAGTGATAGAAGTTATTTATTTAACCTTCTACTGCTCAAATCTTTCGTTATTACATAAAAATGGCAAAAATCTGTCCACTATTACAAATAAATTATACACATGATAAATATTGATCCCCAGCTTTCATATATTGAACTATAAGTCTATGTAGTAAATATTGTGACAGGCCTATGCATGACGGGTTTGTTTTTAACCACTTTCTTTAACCACTGCAAAGTTTTAAAATGCAATAATAATGATAGATTTCATAGTTTTCATTCCAAGGAATCCCAGAGTTCTACAGAGAAGACATAATTATTAGCTAAAACGGCTACAATAGTTAAATAGTATTATCAATAATAGTTTGTCAATAATTAGAAGAATAAAAGTTAAAAGATGCAAAGGAGCTGATTAAAAATAAAATAAAGCTTCTGTTTAATCTAAGAGGAATATTTGTGCAAATCTTGAACCTCAAGGATGACATAAGATATATAATTTTTGTCAGCATTGCCCAGCCCTCCCTGTGCTGAACATTGCGGTAGTTTTGGACAGTTTTAGTCTTCAGAGCTCCTCCATGGTGCAGACAGATGCATATACACTTAAGTAATGCATAGTGATTGTGACCGTTCACCCCCAGTGCACAGACACTAGATGCCCCCCTTGGACCAGTTTTTCAATAAATTGGCCCACCCAGCCTTGCAGACCTGTAATTGCCCAAAGTCTAGCCCTGGTCCTGTCCTGTGTTTCCATGGAGACAAGAGGCAACCCGCTGCGTCCTACCTGGAGCTGTCCAGTGAGCCGGTGAATTTGTTTGCCGTGCCCGGAGCAGAGATCAGCCCTCTCAAATCGCCAAGCTCCTCCACCCCACTGCAGGCATTTCCATTGTACACACACAAGTCTACTCTGTCTGTAACAATTCAGGACAGAAATTTTTAAAGATCCCAGTAGAAAAAAAAAATAATAATATGACTTTAAAGATGGGGTATTATGCGAAATTGACTTTTTAGAGCTTTCTACCATGTTATAATGCCCTCATCAAAACATGCCTGGAGAGGTTTTCATCCATGCATGTTTGAGTAATTTTGCAATCTTTCTCAAGTACTATTTGAACCCTCCTCACAGTTAGCAATGCGATCCTGTACTGCCATAGCTATTTACAATTTAAATCAAAATAATAATATAATAATAATAATCTTTTGAATAGGGAAAACTGTTAGAAATTTTGAAAATAACAGGAAGCTGAAACCCATGAATTAATGTCCAAATCACTTGATGCTGGGGGCAGTTAATTATTATATTTATGTAGCTATTTGGAGGGAGAAAGCCAAGTAACTAGCCAAGAATTTGGGGTAGGACTAGTTAATTTAATAAACATTCTTGCAGTTGACACTACCGGCATGACATGTATACTGCTGTTGTGTCATTGGGAAGTGCACATCCACTCACCTTGTCTTATAGTTTAACCATCACCAAATGTGACTCAGGAGTGAAAGAATGTTTCTCATTAGTCTGAGCAATGATTATTTGCAGACAGGTAACAAGTACTTAAGCCTAAATCCAAACTTGACCAGCACCCACCATTTTTTTTTTGTTTACCCCTGTATTATTTTGGGATATTCCTGAATACATGCAAGGTATCTAATAAATAAATATGTTTTCCTTGACCCTGGCTAACCTTTCTTGAAAATTTCCTCCATATTTTGGTGGTGTTACTTTTCTAAAAACAAATACAGTTGGCATTTCATTGAGAGAAATTATTACTGGTAGTAGTATTCTCAAAATACAAACTTTTTATTATAAGGAAAAGGAATACTCAATACTGATTTCTGATACAAAACACTCTTTTTTTTGTCTGGCAAATCCTGAGTGATGTCCCTCTGTATTTTTTAAACAGGGGAAATCAGTCTGGCCGCCACAGCCTCATGTCTTAAGCCTAACCAAACATGATCGTGCAGTAATCCAATTCTTTTTTTCAGTGACACATGTGAAAACGAAGGAGCTCATTAGTCATCTATCATTTACAAACAAAATCAAATTTCTCTCATCTCAAATTAAAAGAGTTTAGTGGTTCACTCACTGATTTTGCACAAATCCGCTTGTGATATATATTTTTTTTTCTTTATTTTTTCCTTGTAAGCAGCCATATTTGTTTTGATATGGAAGGGCTGTGCATGCCCCTGATTGGTTTATCCACCTGTCAATCACACTTACCTGAAATGGGATCCCATGCAAGATTTTTTTTTTTTTTTTTTATATGCCTTGTGCTTTTTGCCTAGTTCTATCCCGACCTAAAACTATTCAGGAAATGGTCAGTTCTGTCCTATTTATATGATTCATTTCAGTATTGAGTCTTGTTCAAATGAGTATCTAGTTTCGATAATAGTTTTAATGTCATCAACACGTAGTAGTATGTGTGATACTTGATTTAAGATAAGAAAAATATCCATTACATGGCTGATCCATTCTCCAGACTAGCTCAAAGTACCTCCAAGCAACTGCAGGCTACTTCACTACACTACACTGTCTATAATATAGGATCTTTTTAGTCAATAGTTCCTTTGCTATAGGCCACAGTTCAATAGAAAAAGCTTGATATATTTTCCTCCTATCTTTTAATGTGCTCTGTTCTGTAGCTAGCATTGATTATTTGGTCTGGCTTTGGTGGGACTTCTTATATCACATACCTTTGTCTTTGCGATCAATGCGCCCGCTAGACTTCTGCCTAACATGTCCCTTAATTTTTAAATACCTGCAAAACCTTTGTTCCTCTAATGACCAATTAAGCAGTTTCCAGCAATTTTCAGTCAGCCAGATGAATAATTGATCAGCTCTTTAAAAATCTGCCTGTGTTTTAGCCGAGCTGGAGGCCTCATACATTCGTTATCCATCGGCACTTTGTGACAGAGGAGAGACAGGGCCATTTTTCTCTCTGTCTGATGGATACGAGAGTGACTTTAGAACGAGCGCCATGATGACGCTGAGGGCTGGGACTGGACTGCTGACTTCACACTTAACCATTATTCTATATTCTATATTCTGCTAATTATCACTGTTATAACTATGTAACTCATGTGTAATTGCAGGGATATTTATTTACCAGGGTTCCACAGTTTATCATAATAGAATTCAAATTGGAAAACAACAAATATCTGCTCAAAAGCCTGCTTGCTCTGTAGTTTGGTTCTCTACAATACATTTTCTAAAGCAATGTGCCTATACAAGTGTTAGATTAAACAAGTAATTCACAATCAAGAGTAAGACTTTAGAACATGACGATGCTGAGGGCTGGGACTAGACTGCTGACTTTACACTTAACCACTTACTGTGCTATATTCCCCTAATTATCACTGTTACAACTACTTAAGTCATTTGGATGTGTGTTTATCAGGACTCCACAAATGATCAGAATTTAGTCAAATTTGTTCAAAGTTTCTCAAAAGCTACAATTTAAATAATTTCCAAACCACAAATATCTGGTCAAAAACGTAATTGCTAGCTCTGTAGTTCTGTGGTTTTCTAAAAAACAACAAAACATATTTTGAAAGCATGCTTAACTGTTACTAAAGGTGGCATAAAAGTTTCATACACGCATGGTTTGAGCAGGAAATTACATGTTACATGTGTGCTTGACGCTCCATCAAAACTGAGAATAAAAAATAGAACCTGTATTTGACCTTAACTAAACCTGGACTAGAATAAGACCAAACCAAGTCTATTTCAGGAGCAATCTGGAACCAAAACAGTGCAAGTGTGAATGCAGGCAAATCTTCAGACTATCAGAACTAAAATTCACAGATATATTTCCCTTTAGGTTTGGGCAGATCATCAAAATATTATTAATAACATTGTGAGTATTGAGTATATAGTTTATAATTAAAGAAATGAAAAACATAATGTAAAAAAATTAATGCTAAAGTGTTTGTTTGGGTTTTTTTTGCACTTTTGTGGATAATGTCACAGACATTTGTCTGATACTTAAACCTCAAAAATCAAATCAAATTAAGTGGGAAATTCATATTGTAGACCTCTTCAAATCTTCATCTCCCAAATAATAATCTCAAATAATACATTAAAAACACATTAATGCTGGATTTACATGATATCATCTGAATATTGTTATCAGGATACTTACATAAAGATTCATATTTGTCAGTACAGTATTACCCACTCCTATTTCACTTTTTTTTTTTAATGTCCAGGTCCTTGCATACGACCCTGACAATGGTGATAATGGGACAGTGGTGTACAGCATCAGTCCTGAAAACCCATTCTACACCATCAACAGGAACAATGGGAAGATCAGGACCAGTGGAGTCACCCTGGATCGGGAGAGCACCAACCCCCGAGACGCTGCCCTCATGAGGACAATTATCATATCTGCAGTCGACCGTAAGTACTGTGTGTTTAGGCAGAAAGAGGGATTACTCTGTTTCCACTGTGCAAATGTGCCAGAGTAATTGAAAAACTATATACATAGAGATTAAGCCTGACTACTTTATAGTCACCTAATAAAATGTCTATTATAGGGTGATGTCTTTCTATCATAATCCGAGAATTTAAAGAAGAAGTAGGAAACAGAAAACGTTAATGTTAAAGATGTAATGTTCCACAATATGGCACTAAACCTATGTATGTCACCAGGACAAATTACAGGTGAGATCTGTGGAGACGCACTGCTCAAAAATGCATGTTTTTTTTTTTAAAAATGTATTTTGGGGCATAAAAACACCAGATTTAATACATGCAAGATAGACAAGAGTAATGGCATATGGTGGAACATGCCATGGAAAGCCATAACAACTACATGAATCCAAATGACACAAGCAGGTGGCGATCCCTTCACCAGAAAAGTTACACACACAGTTACACATAGTGCACCTCAAATGTGCACTATGTAACATTTGTGGTGGAGGGTCCCTGACCTGCTTCTCTCCATGGAGTCCAACGTGTTTCCTTTGCATTGTATGTTCTATAATATGGCATTCGGTTTCTATGGAGACAGGCATGGCACCAACAGGCACAGATCCAGGTCAGATCTGTCAAGAGGCAAGCCCACTCACAGATTTTTTTTTAATTTTTATTTTTTTCAAGGGATTTTTTGCAACATGTCTAAGGAAATAAATGCAAGCTTTACATGTTTAATGCCATACTGTGTAACAATAATAACAATAATGAGAGAGATAAGCAGGTAATGGACCTTCAATCAGAAAAGTTACAAAGTGCATGTTTAAATTAAATAGGTGTTAGATGCTAACCACTGCAGATCAGAATAACTTTTCAAATTCTCTTACTCAGTTTTACAGCCATCTCAAGTAAGTCTCAAATTGAGTTCTCAAATTCATCGTTACCTAATAGTAGTAATTATTTACGGTTGGCATATGAAACATAAGCTGAGAAATATGTTTTTCAAAGTGGGGAAGCTATCTGTCCTCACCTATTAGCTTCTTTCCCAACCCAATCCTACAAGTTTTACGTTGACCATGAAACTTTTTATTGCTCTAATAAACTCACTTGACCATGAGACAGATGCACTTATGTGTCCCTCTGTCGCCCTCTTTAGGTGGCACCCCTCCACTGCAGGCCACTTCAAGCACCACAGTTTTTGTCAATCTCCAGGATCTGAATGACAACGATCCCACGTTTCTCAACCTGCCTTTTGTGGCTGAAGTACCAGAGGGCCTGCCCATTGGATCCTCTGTTTATAAGGTAAATGCATAGATATCGACGTAGACATACATGCATGTGGAATTGTGCTGTATTTTCATAAAATCTAACAAAAAGAAAAGTCCACGTAAGATGATGAAATTTTTCATTATTAGCTTCTATGTCTAGGATATAATACCACTCATAAAATCTGCACATTGAAATTTTGTTTGTTCAACTTCACATATTTACTCTTCAAATTAAAGTCAGTTCTCTCTAGAGCAGATCAACGTTACAATTTTTATTGAAATTCAGATATTTCTAATTGTCAATGATATGGTTGGGGCGTTTTAATCATGAAGTCCAAAGCCAATCCTCTGTGTCAGTAAAAACATGTTTGGAGCAGACTTCAGACTTTGGATGAAGAACTTGGTCTTGTATATTTGAGTTAAGTGGTGTTGATTAAAAGTTTGTCTTCTTTATGTTCATAAAATCAATACCGAAAGCCAATTTTATTTTATATTTGAATTGAAAATACAATTTAATCAGAAAACAAAATATGATGATTGTTTTGTTTTTTGTGTTATCACCCAGCACACCAGAGTTATGTCCCTCTTGTTTAGGTCCAAGTGGAGGACCCTGACGAGGACAGGAATGGTCTGATCACCATGGCGCTGCAGATGGGAATGCCGCGCCTGGACTTCTTCTTAAACACGAGCACAGGAGTCCTGAGCTCCACCGCTGTACTGGACCGGGAGCAGATTGGACAGTACCAGCTCAGGATCATCGCCTATGACGCCGGAAAGTTCCCCCGCACCTCCACCTCCACTCTCACTGTGTCAGGTGAGCAACAGCAGAAATGTGGCTCTTTTTTCACTGAATTTAAGTTTATATAGGCTACAGTGGTCCGGTGGAGTGATTGCCCACTGAGAAGGTAGCTGGTTTAAACCTTCCATCCATCCATTTTCTTCCGCTTATCCGCGGCCGGGTCATAGGAGCAGCAGTGTAAGCAGGGACTACTTCCATTTCCTTCAGCTCCTCCGGTGGGACCCCGAGGCAATCCCGGGCCACCCGAGAGACATAGTCCTCCCAGCATGTCCTGGGTTTTCCCCGGGACCTCCTTCTGTGGGGCATGCTTGGAACACCTCCCCAGAGAGGCGTCAGCGGGTGTCCGGAACAGATGCCCAAGCCACCTCAGCTGGCTCCTCTTGACGTGGAGGAGCAGCATTTTTACTCCAAGCTCCTCCCATGTGACTGAGCTCCTCACCCTATCTCTAAGAGAGCGCCCAGCCACCCTGCAGCGAAAACCCATTTCGACTGCTTGTATCCATGATCCTGTCCTTTCAGTCATTCTCCAAAGCTCATAACCATAGGTGAGGGTAGGAATGTAGAGTGACCGGTAAATTGAGAGCTTTTTTCGACTCCGCCCCTTATTCATCACAACAGTCCGATACAGCAACCGCATCACTGCGGACGCTGCAATGATCCAACTGTCCGTCTCACGCTCCATCCTTCCCTCATTTGTGAACAAGACCCAGAGACTTGAATTCGACGTGGTTTAAACCTATAATGTTTTTGTGCCTGTGCAAGACACTTCAGCCGCACTGGGCTCGCCAGTAAATATAGCTGGTTGTGTTTTGTGAGGACGTCCATCAGAACAAGCCTACCAAATCCTGTCAGGTGTTTGTTGAATACAAACTGACTTAGCTATGGAAATCTAAAGAAATCATATCGCAAATGTTGTTATAATATATGAAGATGGGAAGGTAGACATTTTTATGCCTACTCTTTTTGGGAATTGTTTTGTCTATAATTTTTGTAATAGAGTTACATCAGGTATAACAACTCAACTGCTAAATTAGATAATCATGGAAAATGTGCAAACCTCAGTTCTGCCATTTGGGTGTAAAATCTGCATTTAAAAATACACAGCTTTAGGAACCATGTGCCTAAAAATCAAATGAGATAACTCTGCACCTTATGACTTGCTTAAATATGTTTTTGTGAACACATCTTTCAGTGTCTGCATACCTCTGTTGTCTAATACATTCTACAACCAAACATTTTAAGCACAATAAAACATTTAACTTTATAACCATATGATAAATAACGATGAAAATTGTATTCACTTTGTCAAACTATTAAAAAACTGTATAGAGATTGCTGTTATACCTGAATACAGTTTATAGATATGCTTTGCCATTGTTTTTGTCCTCATGCGCACCTGCCATGTGTCCTCGCCCCTGTCTGCCTCTGTCTGTCCCTGTCCGTGTGTCAGTCCTGGATGTGAACGATGAGACGCCCACCTTCAACCCGCGCCTGTACAATGTTTCCCTGAAGGAGAGTGTCCCCCGGGACCACGTCGTCGCCCGCCTCCTCTGCACCGACAACGACACCGGGCTCAACGCGGAACTCAGCTACTTCATCACAGGTCAGACCTAATTAAGGGTGCTTATTTTCATGAAATGATGGGGCTATAATTGTGTATGCTGGATTTGAAACAGAAAGTGTAAAAAATAGACAGGTAGTATATATTTACCTATTATTCGTATTGACAGAGACGTTGAGCTTACATATTTGTCTTATGTTATTGTTTGTTAGTGTGCTATTTTTTATGCTATTAAATTTTAAACACTTGTATTCAAAGGTTGTTAGAGTATCCTGAAACAGTACTCAAATAATCGAGAAATGTCTCAAGAGTAGAAAGATATATGGGAAACTACTACTCAAGAAAGGGTAACCGAAGAGAAACTGTCTAAGCAATTTTTTATTTTAAGATATTGTAATTATAAGGGTAAACATTAAATCTACAAAATCTGGTATTTTCAAAGGATAGAACATGAAATAGAAAAACTAAATCATATCTGAGGCTTGTTTTTGGTCTTACACCTCTATATTTGCTTTACTTATTGCCATACAGTGTTCTGGATCATTTTATTCCAAGTATGTTAATTGCCTTTTACAGGTGGTAACCAGGACGGTAAATTCAGCGTTGGCTTCAGGGATGGTATAGTCCGGACTGTGGTTGGACTGGACAGAGAGACCCAGGCTTCATACACTCTGATTATTGAAGCTATTGGTGAGTTTCTGATCAAGATGAAGCTCATTCATTCTGTGTTTTGAGATTCATTTCACTGTCCACTTTGTATTTATCATAATAGGTCTTGTTTGCTCATTTGTTTTGCCATCTTCAAAGCCCTGCTTGTTGCAGTGATAGAAACAACATTGTGCTTCTCATTTCAGAGTGATTTCAGAACATTGCTCAACTGCCTTTGTTCCTTTTAGAAAAGAAAGAACAAAAAGTCTGAGGTTTTCCTGTTTTGGAGGCGAAAGCGAGCTCGGATCGTGTATAAAACTGTGCGACGAGACAGAATTAGTGGCCCATTTTCAGCAGACAAAGACATCAACACTGTTTAGGGGATTGTCTCATTTTAAGCTACGACTTAATTTGGAAAATGCACCACAGTTTTATGATAATATGTAGCAGCACAGATGCCCATAATGCAATGACGATCTTTTTAAAATATATGTAAATGCAGAGTGCAGTTGTCAGACAAGTTTTATACCATGTTTTATTCGCAATATGTCAAACACTGCAAAAGTTGAAATTAATTCGATGGACGAAACACATGAAGAAACACACTGGGAAAGAAAGGGAGAAAGAACTAGGTTAGTAAAGACAAAAAACATTGCTGCATTGAAAAAAAATGTGATTCATTTTTTACTTTTTTCTTATTATTTTTTATCATTAATATTTTATTTTAAGTTTATTGAACAAAACAACATTTTGCCGTGAAAACCATAATATTCACTGGTCGTAACCTTCTTTTCTTCCTATTTACATTTTACATAGACTCATGTTCAGAAGCCCTTGTCTTAAGTCACATGATAATTACTGGTTACACTTTATAATAACTGTACCTTAATTAGCCTTAATACAGCATGAAGAAAGGCTTAATTCATAATGAACAAATAGTTTATTAATAATGATTCAGGCTTAGTAACTACTTAATCAAGGGGTTTGGAATCAAGATATTCATTTAATATGATTTTTTTTATCAGGTATGTGAGCAGTACAGATGTATTGTATACGCAGCTCCTGAGGTCAAAATTAATACGCTGCATGTTGTCTCCATTATCAGCCAGTAAACTAAAGCATTTTACTGGCTGATCATCAGAAAATGCACTGTTTGCATGCTAGTTGTTAGCTTTACCAATGGCAAAACTCCGCTATAACCTCTAGTTCTCTTTTTCTCATTTTTAAGACTGATAAGACTAAGCCAATAAACAATTTGTTCATTATCAAGTAAGGCATGAATAAGTGTAATTATTATAAAGTGGTACCTAATTAACTCAAATCATTTTAAACCTGTATTTTTCTCTCAAAGACAACGGTCCCGCTGGCAGTAGGAGGACGGGGACAGCCACAGTGTTTGTGGAGGTGCAGGACGTCAATGACAACAGACCCATCTTCCTCCAAAACAGCTACGAGACCAGTGTGCTGGAGACGGTGCCCGAAGGAACCAGCATCCTACAGGTAACTATACAAACGCACTATCACAACTGATGCAAAATTAAACACAGATAAGTAGTACAAAAAGTAGTTTGGCTCAGGATGCATGACTTGTGCTTATGCAGTAACTCAAATATACAAATAAACTACAAACAAAATTTAAGTGAGTGCAAAAGTAGGCCTGTCACAATAACACATTTTGAATTGTATTATATTGCTTAAGAAAATTAAAGTGAACAATAATACTGAAACTTAATTATGCCACTAACACTATCAGGATTATTCTCAAAAAACAAAAACTACTCTAAATCCCGAACATTATTAAAGATACTACTTGCAGTAAATAAATAGCAGAGAGAGACAGTTAAGTAGTTGGTATCTATAATGTGTCGCAGTTATTTATTCAATCCTCTACAGCTATAATCTTACTGTAGTGCAGAAAAATAGCACAAATTTCTCCACTAGTACAAAGGAAAAGTACCCATGATAAACACTGACCCCCAAAAGTTATTGTTCCATCTGTAATTTATTGAAGGATTATTGTGACAGGCCTACAAATGCGACACTAAGCGTTACTGACAACTTGTAGCGAAGGTGTTTGATGAATTCTTGTGTTAACATCTTCTGCTCAGATTGCCAAAGCTGTAATATTTGACAAGAAAAAAAACAAAAAACAACAAAATATTAAAACAATCTTGTGATTGCAAGACAACTTCTCACAATGGATAATTATAGTAAAAAACATACCCTTTACTATTCTGTCCTTTTCTCCATACACCTGGGTTATAACAGGCTGCTAGCGAGCATTGAGTCATGTGTGTTAAGCAAAGAAATTGTGCAAAAATGACAAGGGCCTGCAATAGTCAATATTGAAAGATAATCATAATTAGTCTAGTGTAGAGTAGATGCATTCAGAGAGTGAAGATCAGTCCATTGTAATTAAAATGTCTCAAGACACCTTTCTACTGGAATGATATTTATGGTATGAAGGATGTCGGTAACCAGATTGTCAAGTCTGATTATTGTTGATTTGCAGTTCTAGGCTTCCAATCAAATTTCAGTCACATAATCACAAATGCATGGCATCTCAGGTTTGTCTCCTTGTTGGCTTCTTGCTGTAGACGTTGCGTTGCTTTCGGCTGTGTCAATTTCACACTCTCTGGCCTTCTGTGGGGCGGCCGCCTGAATGAAGCATTGTACGATCTACGATAGGAACCGAACCTCTTCCAGTTTTTGAGTTGGGGCTCTCCTGACTTGTTCCTGCTCCTAAAACTATCTTCGTAGTTGTCATTTTCAGAGTCCCCGTCCTGCTTGGAGGGTTGGCACACCACTATGAAAGCTGCTACTCCAGCCAGAAACAGAGACAGGCCCAGTACGATCATGATGGTGAACTCTGGATCGTGAATGTCGGAAGAATAGGAAAGAGGGAAAGAGGGAGGGGTGGAGGAGGCAGAGAGAGAGGTGGAGGAGGGAGAGAGAGGGGGGTGGGGTAGAGGAGTGGAGGAGGCTAGAAAGCATGGTCAGGGTGGAGTTGTCTATGCCAGTGGGGAAAGTGATGTTGGTGCCTGGATCAGTAGTGTTCATGTTGCCTGGAGACCTAGGAAAAAGAGATTATTTAGATTAGACAATTAAAAGATTTTTTGTAAAGTGGCGCATGTAACTTTTTTCAAATGGAGGGTCTGCCACTTCCTTGTTTCATGGCAAGGTTATTACATTGCGTAGAATCTTACACAGTATGGCATTAAACTTATTCATCTGGATGGAGACAAGAAGATAGCACCTCCACCAGGTCAGCTCAGATAATTTTATTTTATTTTTTTTTGCAATATAGACAACCATAATCACATAAATGCTCGATAGATATGGAACATTCCAGGTACCCTCCAGAGTTAAAGTTACGCAGTGCACTTTTAAATTGTTAAGTTGATCCCCTAGTGCACTCAATCCTTCATGGAATTAATAGAAAGAGACACAGTTTAGCATTTTGGGTGCCTTAAATGACTATAATATTTTGAAGCAACTCAGTCACAGCAACTCAACACTGAAACAGGAAATTTGACCTTCAACGCTGGTAATCATATGCACTTCCCTCTGAACTGTACAACAGGTATTACTAGACAACTTTTGTTTCTAGATTGAGTTAATTTACAGTGTATTCTTTCTACATTGCTTTTGTTCTACATTATTTCTACATTACACTGGAGCCATTCGCTTAGTACAGTTTATCCTTTCCTCAATCCTAATGTTGGTGGGAAAAAAGAAATGGATCAAAGTGCCACTGTGGTTGTTTTTCATACTGTTGATGTGAGTCAGTGGCCTAACCAAGCAGAGTAAGCATATTTGAGATTAATATTCATATACACATGTACAGGATGCCCCGGACCACTGCCTCTCCTTGCATATGTGTCGAGTGTTTGGCATTTGGAGCAATTATGTAGTTATTAAATCAAGGTCTACACAACAGTAAATGCTTGACAGGCTTTCCTCAACGTAAAACAAATTGGGTTTATTAAAATGGCCCTTGTAAAATACGCTGCTCCCACCTCTTCTAGCTGGTCTCCAATTATCCCCCTTCTCATTTTGTGCGCCCCCATCTTCAGCACAGTAACATTTGTAAATGTCATCGTCCTTAATTCAGCGCAGACAAAGCATGGCTTATCGGTTTAAGGGGAACACATTGGGACGTGAAATTATTTTTAAGACCAAATGCCAGGAAAGCTGTGAAAAGGCCAGTGGAGCAGGAATGGCTCGTTAGAGAGGCAGTTCATTAGTCAGCGACTCCCAAACCCGTAAGCGCACAGTCCAGGCCATAGACCACTCTATAGAGCAGATAGTGTGATTAGCAACCCTTTGTCTATGTCTGAGATCTAAACTATAACCACTGTCTTTGTCTATCACCTACATTTTAAAATCTCAGTTCGAAGCCCTCACACCTTTCTAGAGGGGTTCTGTGATCTGCTTGTTTCCATGGAGATTTTATAGCTTTGCCTGAAATGTTCTACAGTATGGCTTTGGATTTTTTTTTATCCCTCAAAAATACTATGAAAAACATCCTCAGATCTAACCTGTAACTTGGCCTTGTGGCACCACCTGTCGGTCTCCACGGAGATAGATATGTTAAATGCCATACTGTGGAACATTCCAGGCAGAGTTATAGTATTTCCATGGAGACACGCAACTGGAGCCACCAGACCAAGTTGTTACTAATCAGATCTGATGAGTCTTTTTGTTTTACAGTTTTATCTTTTTAATGGTATTTTGAGCAATAAACAATAGATGGAAAATGCATAAGTTTAAAGCCATACTGTAGAACATTCCAGGCAAAGCATTAACATCTCTATGGATACACACTTCATGAACACTTTATAATATCTGCACTAAATTGGACACTTTACAACACCGGTCACCTTAATAAGCCATGTTGTACTGTTGTTCTGATGCTGCTGTTGTATATATTTTACCTCTAAGTATTTGATTTTATTGTATTCTTAAGCATATCTTTTTAACTTTGTGCTTGCCCTTATTTGTGCTTATTCAGTGTGTGTTTTATGTGCACTTTATCACTGAAGTAAGTTCCTAGTCTGTGAGCTGTGTTCACTGACAATTGCAAGAAAACTCTTCTGATTCTGACACGAGGATATTACAAACCCTCACCAGAACAGTTACATAGTCTACCTTTAAACATCAGTATTCTCATTCAGAAATCAATAATGTTTGAAACACGTGGTTTTGTTTGTCAGAGTATATTTCCTTTGTTCAGTTATGGGATATGATTTAGTATATGGTTCATCTTGTACTCCGTCTATAAAAGAGTGATGTTTTCAACACTTTAATATGTATGTGCTGTAAGGGCTTGGCTTCCCCAGTAAAACAGAGTCAGAATTTTCATGGAACTTTTCTGGTTAAATTAAGGTAAAAAAAAAAAAAAAAAAAAAAAAAAAATCAATACTACATAAAGCTTTCAGTCACTTGTTGGCTGTGACAGTCATTGTGCTTATTTTTTTATTTTAATTTTCTACCATTTTGGGTGACACTCATAAAAAAATTAAAGGTACCACCCACACGGGGCAGAAATAATTTAGACATGGTGTTCTTGAACCTGAGAGCTTAGCTAGAGGCACCTGCCTTTTAAAGGTTATAGCTTTTCATTTAATAGAAAACAAAAAAAAAAAAAAAACGATGTTAACCCAAGTTAGCATTCATTATAGAGAAATTATTATACCACTCGACTGATATCTGAAGGTTACACGGTGATTGTATTCACATTCACATTTAAAGTACTGTAATATTTGACAAAAGTAGTCCTTGGATACAACTTCTGTGTAATGAAGTACAGTGAAACAACCCTTCTGTGATCACAATGCTTAAAATTAATTTCTATTTTAAAGTAAGTTAGTTTAAATTATAAAAACTGAATTGTAACCCAAGGCTGTACAAGATCGAAACCAGTACTGCACCATGTTAAATCTATAGGCCTTTTAAACCCAAACTAAACCAGGACGAAATCAGGACTAAACCAGTCAGTACCAGACACATTAAGTAGTGCACCTCAATGAATTTTTACAGTGGCAATTTTGTGAAATTGTTTGTGATATCACTGTCTCAAAGGAAACGTGAACAAAGTAGTAATGAAGTAAAGTGCATAATTATAGAAGAACTAAAACACAAAAATAGAAGTAGACTTTAAGGACAAATCATTAGCAGTACTTTGCACTGGTGAATACAATTCTTCTAGTTCTGGGGTAAATGCTGCAAAGCTTGTGCACAAAGATGAAAATGATTATAAATTTATCAAGCACAGTTTGTATCTTACTAAAGTTATTCATTTATCCCTGGGTCATAACTTAAATTTCCTGAAATCCTCATAGCAAACCATTAAAGTGACGGTAAACAAACTGTGGTCCATAGACACAAAATGCACACTCTCTCTTAAAGGTTTTGGACATGCAGCTGTGCAAAGTATTCACAAACACTGTAATAATATCACTACTATAAACACAATGAGAAATTCTACTCACTCCAACAGTTTGCACCTTGCTCTGTTCCAGTAACTTGATTCAGACTTGCTTGGTGGCTCCAATCCACACTTGTTTTCCCCCCTTAAAGTGCTACTTTCCCAGAAGCTGAGAACTAAGACAGGACAGGGGCAGTAAAAGGGGTGCAAGGGGGTGTAATTGACCAATGGGACAATTTATATTCTATTGTTTTAACTCAACTCAAGCTAAACTTTTATCATATTCATCGTCTAGCCTAGAGAATAATAGTCCAGTACTTATTTTGTGTGTCTGTAATTGCTATATTTGGTACTTTGTGCTTTGGCTTAAAGTCTGTGCACCCCCGTTTCTGTTCAAATTGGTTCAGTCTGGCGTGTAATACCCCATTCATCACTCTACGATCTGACCCCCCACGCTCTTGTCTCCAGCCCCCCTCCCCTCTTCCCATCTTCACATCTCTTTATAAAGCTAATGAGACTGAAGTTAGGCCCCTTTACTTTAAATGGGGGGAGCAGGAGAGAGAAACAGGCTGAGAGAGGCTTGGGGACTACTGTAAAATGGGGTCTTTAAATGCAAAATACTTAACAATGCATAGTGCCACAATTTATTTAAACATGCTTTCATTTTGTTTGTGAATGGATGACATTTTCAAATACCAATGATAGATAGAGAGTATTGTATGGGGTATGGGAGTAAGTTCTCATTGTATAGTATTGGCAGTTTTGTATGGTATTGTTAGACTCTTTCTACAAACAGCTCAAACAACTCAATAACTTGTCTGAGGTTGAGATTTCTACAAATGTGTTCTGAAATATATTGGATTTTTGGACAGATATGTGTATTTACAGCAGTTGTTGCCAGGATGTGATTTGTTAAAAAGTTTTAAATAGCACACTACTGAATATGTGCTTTCTTAAGCCTGTTGGCATATTCACTTTCTCTCTTTTTATTTAGTTTGAGTGCACTTTCTGAAAGGACACTTCTATCTTATATATTGTCCTTCGGTTATAGAACAAGTACAGCCTTACCAGTATGTTCGAGTAAATATGGAATATAAAGTTGACCTCACCTAGCATTACAAAGGTTATAGAAATTCTTACACTTCACCAAGAAAACCCCCGGAGATATCCTGATACCCGTGCATATATTTCACTGTGTTCTACCTGACCACACTTGCTGGGGTTTCTACGCTGTGTACTAGTGGTTATTGAATATTCACTTTGAGAGCATAGCCACAGGTTTGGACTTGTCCCCAGTGCAGTGTGGACTCTTCCAGTGCCAGGAGCTGTGTCTCTCCCTGGACATACCACTCAATGACACCAACAATTCTGCCTCTGCTGAGCATACTGCACTATTTATCAGTAGTGGTCTGGCAATTCTGGCTGTCTGTCCAAATCTAGTTTTTTTGCACGTTTTCTTGGTCGTTTGCCAGTGGACAGTAGAGCCGAGACTGCACCATTGCAAATTCTCTTCCAAACAGAACTGGGGTTACTGTGGCAACCGTCCTAGATCAACAAGGAAGTGCTCAGAAGTGCTAATCTACTGGAAGCATTGAATTAAAAGGCAGTCCATGAAATTAGAGCTACACAAGTTTAAAAGAATTTGTATTATGCATATTTTTTGCACTATACTTAACTATACTCTTACTGTATATATAAGTATTATACAGATTCATCTGAACCTATAGTGAATACATGTGAGGGGTCATGGTGGTCAAAACTCATTTTCCACCCTTTAATATATATATTTTATGTCAAAGGTACAATATGTAATGTTCCATTTTCCATGGAAAATAGAAAGTTACAAACAGGAAGTTAGATAAATGCCATACTGTGGGAGATTATAGCCAAAGGAACAACATTTCCATGAAAAAAAGCAGGTGCAGCCCTCCTCTAGGCCAAATAGCAGTCTGCTTTGTGGGGATATATTCTGCCCTGAAGATGAACTGCTAATTAGTCAAAGTGCTGTTTCAAACATTATGATATTTGTAAAATGTGTGTATCCATACTGTTTTAAATGATTTAGTAATATGGTCCTTACATATGCTATACAAGTGTATGCAATAATCAGGTGCTAAAAGTGGTTTTAGCACCTGGCCACTTTTAACACCTCACACTTACAAGTGCTATACGCAAGAGTCACGTGGGCCACATACAACTCAATGGAAATGGTTGTTGACACACTCCAGCTTGGGTTCCACGGGCATTGTATTCACTTTTATTTGTTGATTTATGGCGATGGCAATTCACATTTAACTTCCTGCAATGTAATAATGTTTGACAAAAGTAGTCCTGGGATACAACCAAACTTCCATGTATACAGTGAAATACTTGGAGGAACTGGACTGAAACCAAGGTCTACAAGATCTAAACCAGAACAACAACATCAGATCTACAGGGCCTTTAAACCAGAACTAAACCAGATTTAAACTACGACTAAATCAGGACTTATAAACCAGCTATTGCCATATATATATTTTTTTTTCTGCAGTCATGCTTTCGGTATATTTTTCCCAATAAATATGTCATTTTGTTGTACAGGTGCAGGCCACAGATGCAGACCAGGGAGAGAATGGCAGAGTCTTGTACAGGATCCTCAATGGTAGTAACCAAACATTGAACTTTAACACAAAATGTCTCAAACTTAAAATGTATTCTGATATTATATATTGTGTTATGTTTCAGGGAACAGTAACGGATGGTTCAGTATAAATAACCAGACTGGACTGATCACACGCGGTCGCAGAGCTCTCGACCGAGAGACCAGCAGCTCCCATGTGCTGGAGGTGGAGGCGTTTAACAGTGACGAGGGGAGCATGAGGAGCTCTGTCAGGGTAAGGAAAGAAATAAAAACAAAAAATATGTTTTAGTATTAGTTTAATTAGGAGGCTGTGGTTTCTCACTCCAACATTTTGGGTTTGGGGTCTCCTTGTCCCAATAAGACAAACAATTGATTAATTAATAAATGTGTCAGTAACATGAAGATTCTTATTGTCACACCTGTATATTTGTGTCCTATCTTGACATGTTTTGGCAGCACTCTGCTGCCTAAATCACATGACACTTCTGAGGAGGGCAGCAGAATGCAGCAACTTTTCTATTGGAGAATGTTATTCCCTTGTCTGGAAGGTTTCACTGTATGGATTTAAACGTATCTATGTCCCTGGAGACAGGCAGGTGACACCAGCTAAGGCTTATAGCAACAATGCATGTTTTTCAAGGTATATTTTAGGAATAACATTTGTAATTGAAACAATACAAGATAGATAAATATAATGCCATACTCTGGAGCTTTCCAGTCAATAACATCTCCTTGAAGATGATGGATTCCCCATCATCTTCAAGGAGATGTTCCATGTAATTTGTTGCAGGTGATAGTTTATGTGGACGATGCCAACGATGAGGTCCCAGTGTTTACGCAGCAGCAGTACAACCGCCTGAGCCTCAGAGAGACCGCGGGCATCGGCACCTCCGTCATTGTGGTTCGAGCCACTGACCCTGACACTGGTGAGAATATTGTCACATTATAAAAGTTAAAAATCATTCTACTGAACAGTATTTATTGAATCTAGCAGTGGGTGATATTGATAAAAATGAATATCTCAATGTTTTGGTTTTTTTAACTTCCTTGTTGATAACATTCATACGATGATAACAGCACATAAAAAATGTGCTAAAAGGCACCTGCAAATGTCACAGTTGAGATTAAATATACAGCAAAATGTTAATGGGCCATGAAATGAAACACAGAAGTGCAGAAATTATTGTATACCTTTATTTGAAAGAATACACTACAAATTTGTTTTATTTATTTATTTTGATTGAGCTCTTCTGTCATAGAGAAAATACTTTATTTTCTAGTTTTGCATATCTCCATATATGGGCCTTTAATTCAAATACTTTTTCACTTTAGCCTAATTTAAATATGTGTCTCTGTAGGTATGTTGTAAGAAATGTAGTAAGTATTTTTTTCTTTGGGTCTTCTTGTTTGACCTTGTCATTATTAACAGCATACTAAGGCTTAAATATGTCACATTATTCTGCAAAATCTCTTGTAAATCTCCACCTGTGGTCCATGGCATCAAAACATGTTTTCAAATATACATGACATTCAGCCTGACTTTAACACTTCTGCTACTCTTCAGACTTCCTCTTTTTGCTTCCTGTTTTATGATTTTTTTTCCCCCTCGTGTGACGCATCAGGTCTACGGCCAGCTATTTCCAAAACAGTAAAACACAGCACGAAGAAATTACACAACTTAGCCAAATCTGGTAATTCAAAAACTGAAGTAGGTCACGGCTATTGACTCCTGAGTTGAAACAGACAAAATTGTATTCGACATTTGTACCTGGTTGGTTATATTTTCATAGCTTTTCATATATTTTATTCATATACTTTGTTCATATTTTGTTGTACAATTAAAATAAACTTTTTGTCTCAATTAATGTATCAAAAACTGCACCACCTTGTGAAAAAAAAATCTCTTGTGACTATATTCGCAATGTGTATGTTTAAAAACTCCAGGAGCATAATCATTTTAGATAAGACTGAAATATGAACTGATAAACTAACACAGAATCCCGATGCATTTTAGAACATATTTGTAAAGGTCTAAACTACAGGTACAAGATGTTTCTATTACAAAAAAAAAAACACTTTACTTTACATTGTTTGTCTTTTTCTAGGTGACGGAGGAGCTGTCGCCTATGACATCGTATCCGGAGCTGATAGAAAGTTCCAGGTGGACTCTAGCACTGGGCTGGTCACTACAGTGGAGTACCTGGACTACGAGACCAAAACCACTTATTTAATGAACATCTCTGCAACCGATCAGGCCCCTCCATTTCATAAAGGCTACTGCACCGTTTACGTCACTCTGCTGAACGAGGCGGATGAGGCTGTGGCGTTCTTTTCAGCAGGTTATGAAGCTTCGTTGAGGGAAAACATCGCCACGGGAACAGAGGTGGTCCAGGTACAAGCTCAGTCTGCGGACAATCTGAACCAGCTGACCTACCGCTTCGACCCAGATACTTCACCTGTGGCTCTGGCCCTCTTCAGGATTGACAGCGTAACCGTGAGTGTCAAAGCATGGAAGAAAAGAGCACAAAAATAGTGTTGATTTTAGATAAAAATATTAGAGATCTTGTGAGACCAAATTGCTATATTATGCACATATGCTTGTGAGTTACATTTCAGTTGTAGTTCCAAAAGCAGTGCTACAAAGACAACAAAACGTATTAAATATAGTAAATCAGAAATGGTGAGGTCAAAATTGGGAACTGGATGGCACAATTTATGTATTAATCAAAAGTGCCGCACTCTGTCTGTCTTGGTATTTGTCTGATAAAGGCCTAGTTGCCATAATGTTGCCGCTCCACTGTAAATAAAGCTCACTTTTTGCAAGACAGACAAAGTGCGTCATTTTAGATTTTTACGAGCATTACACACGCCATCTCAAACGCTTCAGAAATACAATGTGCGAAGCATTCTCTTTAACTTACTCTTTATTTATTATAAACGGTGTCAAAATCTCATCTTGTCTTATTCTCGTGGACCCAGTCTTGTCTCTCTCTTGTGGAAATAGTTTCTTTTTCCTGGACCTCGAAAATACTGTCAAATACTATCAAAACCTATAATAAACAAAATAAGCTAATATAAAAGAAAATTGTAGAACATCCTTTCACATTTGTTCCATATCTGAACCTCAACCAAGACTTTTCTGGCATGTTTTAGCATATTTCTGATGGATTGGTTTTATTTGATAATTGTTACTGTGAGAATCAACAAAAATATTGCGTTTTATTTTATTTTTATTTTTTTTTTTTTTTCTTTCGCCCAATCATATGTTCAGTAATTACATAGTTAATTGTATGTAATGTTAAGTATCGATAATTGCTAAATGTCATATTGTGGTAATATTTACATAATGGTTGCATCACAAAAATGTAAAGAAATTTGTTCAGATTCAGCACAAAATGAGACAATTATTAAATTACGAAGATAAACTATGATTTTAAAATGTTAAAAATTTGTCTTTGCTGTAGTAGATGTCTCATGCAGTTGTACAAATTTTGCTGATTTGAAAATATGTAAGATTTGTAAAACTATCTCTTGTGACTCACTGATTCTTACTAAATCCCTGCTACTATGACGGCGACTATTTTTCAACCTTTCAGCACTTTTCTCTTAGTTACAACACTTCTGCCTTCGTGTAAAGCGACAGATTTCACAGATTTGACTTAGGATTCACTTTCTAATCCTAACTTCAAGAATCTGTGCCACAATTTTACCAGTTTTATTATTTAAAATTATTTATTATTTATTCTATTATTTATTATTTATTCTATTTTAATTTTCTATTCTGCTGCTACTGAAGGACATAATCATAATAATTTAGTGTGAAACCAATGTGTTTTTTTTTTCTTTTTTATAATTATTATAAAATAGTAGTATCAAAAAAACCAAGGTAAAACAAAAGGTATGCTTAAAAATAAAGTTGTTTTTTTTTTTTACTTGAATAATTCTCTGGTTGTACAAGTTTGGGCTGCATGATTAATCACAGACTGAAATCACATCTTGCATGGTTGCACATATCATCAGTTCCATTTCGGTCACATACCATCTTATCTTATTTTGCGTAGAAACAGCTAACCCTGTAGCTTAGATCTGTACAAACATGTTCTGAAATGTGTGTCAGTTCAAATTTCAGTCTTGTTGTTTCTTCTGGACGTGTTTAAAGTTTGAACTTTGAACAAATTCCCGATATCAAAACATGAATCACAAATCTAATCTAAATCGCAATGCTTGTCAGAAAGATCGCAATTTGATGGGGTTTTTTCCCAAATAGTTCAGCCCTTGTACAAACATTGTGCTTCATTGTTAGAATGAAAAAAGGAATAGTACAGTAGAGCTGATAAATGTCAGCTATGAAAAATTAACGATGTCTTGTTTTCTTCTTATTGGACCCCTTCTTATCTCTAAACGTGTCTTTTAGGATTTGTGTCATGTCCCACCCATGGTTAAAAAAATAAACTGTTTTAAATGTTTTTGCATTAGGGAGGTAGTTTGGACTTAAATGGCATAATGATAATTTGCTGAGTTTTATTTGGCCCTACAGACAATGCAGTAAAACAATATATATCTGATTTTGTAGCTTCAAAGTCTGACCATAGTTTCTGCTCCTTCTATTACCAACGGTGTGACTGGATAACACCTCCTCAGTGCTCAGTGATTTTGGCTCTTGTTGGTGCATGGCTGTAAGCTGATCAAAGAGCCTGTTACTTTGAAGTTTTAGATCAGAAATACTGACTTTTCTTGTTCTTGTTCTGCACTTGTAACTTTTGAGGAAATGTGTGGTGTTGAGTGAAATAATTATGGGAAAATGGTCTGATATTTTGTATATTTTTAGGGTCGAATCACAGTGACAGGCTTACTGGACAGAGAGAAGGGAGACACATACACTTTGACCGTTGTCGCTGATGACGGAGGTCCCAAAAAGGACTCAACTGTGGTGCGTAAGCTTTTTAAAAATAGCTCCTTTTTTGCGTTTTTATTTGAAGTAGTTTCACTATGCTATGTTTGCCTTTATAGAAATCTTAACAGCATTCATTTTTCATTCATGCTACTTTGGATTAACAGAAGGTAAGAGTATGTTTTCTACAATAAATCATTTGAGTTTTTGTGTTGTTTGCCCATACCAGATTTTGTAATGTAAATGATGAGTATAATAATAAAAAGTATAATGATGAGCTGTTAAATATCAATATATGAAAGGATAAGTTGTAAGGTATTTTTTAAATGGGCCCCATAAAGATTCACTAAGGTAAGTCTTAAAGCAAAATTAGTCTTGACCCAGTACAGATGCATTGTACAAGGAGCTCATGGGGTCAAAATAAGTCTGCTCCGTGCTGTCTGCATCTAATTAGAAAGCATGTTTGATTATCAGGAAGTGCGTTGTTGTTGTTACCTTCTTACAATCATAGGAAAACTGCACTGGTCTCTAAGAGCTGTGAAAAGTTCTTATCAAGTAACTGTGGTGAATATTTAAGATGCTCAGAATGTATAAGGTTACCGAGGAACTTTGGACCACTGCAAACCGTTTAAAATAAAGTTCTGTTTTTCACATTTTTAAGGCAGTAAAAATCTGATACAGTGCCTTTAAGGACATTTCAAAGTTGGTATTTTTAAACCTTTTACCTCTCTCAGGTTTCTATTACCATTCTGGATGAAAACGACAACAGCCCAGAGTTTGACATCACGTCGGACACGTCTGTGGACATCTTTGAAGACACACCTATGGGGAGGAAAGTGGCTGTGGTTTTGGCCAGAGACAAAGACGCTGGTTTGAATGGACTGGTAAGAAGCACGAAATCATTTTAAGTTTTACATTATGCAAGAGAAAGCATGTTTTCTTTTTTGAGGCAAATGCTGAGCTATGGTAGATCTACTTTGTGACTCATTTCAGACGTCATAAAATCCCCAGTGAAATAAGACTTCTGAAAAGATTTAAAAGAACATTTTTCTCAGTTCAGTGTTAAGCTGGGAGATATGAAAAAAAAAAAACAAAATGACAAGTTTTATTCCTCATGTTGATCAATCACGATTTTCAATTGACTTTTTTTTCGTATTAACAGCATATGAAAATAGCTTTCTATATAAATTGTAAGCCATTTTCATATGATGTTAATAAGAAAAGTCAAATTTATAAAAGTTTGAACTCCAAATACACGCTTCCACAGACACACTTGACTGCAGACCTCAATTTAAAATCCCCACGCTGATTATTGATTATTTGAAACTATTGAATCAATTTGAATCCCTTGTTTATTGAATTAAATGCACATCCCTAGTTGAATACAGCTTAACACTTGAGTTAAAGTTAGTTGTGCCATATTAGACCCACTGAATAACCACACTTTTTGTACTGACTGTCTTACATCAAACACTATCCCACATATTAAGTCAATAAATTATGTTCCTCAAAATAGTTTTAAGCTGGAACAAAACCCAAAATGTAATGTACGCTTAGAAAATCCTATTTCTATGACAGTATGACTTGCAAAACGTGTCCCTCTTTGCCTTAAATTGACATACTCCTTATCTATTTTCTTCCAGGTGAACTTCACTCTGGTGGCTGGGAACATGCAGGACGTGTTTAAAATAAAGACAGTGAACCACACGTACGGGGAAGTCTATGTCAATGCCTTTTTGGACAGAGAGTCGGTGGACCGCTACCTACTCAAGGTCAGTACATGGTCAATTAACTCATGACATCAACAAATCTGACTTTTACTCCCAAACAGTAGTGCAGTTGCTTTCAAATTTTTCGCACCAAGCACATCAAAGAAAAGATATGGCTTGCTGAGTACCACCAGATCTGAATCTAAGTATGTAACAGAAACCTAAACCTCGTCTAAAAGTGGACGAGATCACTTCCACTGTAGTTCTAAACAAGAAATTTTCCAAAAGAAGACAAAAAAGCAGATAAAATGTCCCACATCCTGAAGAGCCGGCCGAGTGTTTGAGGAACACTGAAATAGTGTGTTGAGAATGTCACATTTCTCAAAACAGCATGTAATCTGTTTCTATATAGCTCAAACGTGTGCTAGAGTGTTATGTATTTTAAAGGACGCTCCGAACCTGTCTGTCTGGACACTGTATGTTGCAGGTGAGGGCCACAGACAATGGTGCTCCTCCCAGGTACACGGACCACTCTCTCACCATCAACATCCTGGACGTGAACGACAATGCTCCAGTGATCCAGAGCCAGAGGGGCTACAACGTCAGCATCAGCGAGGTGGGATTTCTATACACTCAACAGTCATATCGTAAAAATGATACATAATTTGAGCAAATACAAAAATACTATTTAGGAACATTGTGAAAATGTTCAAAATTGGTATTCTTATGTCACAAAAGGCGATAGTCTGATATGGATTTGTTTTGCAGCTGTGGCCAAAAAATTATTTTAAAATCCATAGAAGATATATTGGTGCCAAAGATTGGCACAATTTTCATAATGAGACCAATAATGATATCTAGTAAAACCCTACTATAATTTATATATAGTATAATATTAAGAAATAATATATGGGTTAGTAAAAGTAACTACTGTCTTCTTGACCTCTGTTTTGTGTGATAAATCCTTGGCTCAGGCTTACTACTGAATTTCGCTTCTTTTCAATTTTCTCTTCAACCCAACAATTAGTTTACTGTCCTGTCTAATAAACCATATGTACCAAAAAAATACTTAAAAGATTGTATTTTTTCCCCCTAATCAACCGTTATATATTCTAACACAGGCCTAATGTTGCTTACTGTACAGAATGTTGGAGGTGGTACGTCTGTTCTCCGAGTGATTGCCACTGACCGGGACATCGGGCCAAACGCCATGTTGTTTTATTACATCACCTCCGGAAACCAGGACCTGACGTTCCGCATGGACCGTGTTACCGGGGAGATGGTGACTCGTCCCGCCCCTCCAGATCGGGAACGGCAAGAAGAGTACCTCCTCACTGTCACCGTGGAAGATGACGGGAACCCACCTCTATCAGTAAGAAACAACAACGGAATATAATGGCTAAACAATGGTGTCCTACTATTGATAAGAGTATAAGCTAAAAGGGAGGAAAATGCATCTTCTGCATTTGACCCATCTTTCAATGCTGTTGGGGCAATCTGTCAGGAGCTCGGTGACCCATCTCCAGATCTTGAGCTAGGTTTGGCCAGGTCTACATTAGCTGGAAGATTTTTACCTTTTTACGTCAAGCTGTGAAAGTACAGTAATGTGAATATTTATTTGGCATAGTATCCATCAAGATCATTTTGTCTTCCCGTACATTTTTTTAAGAAAAGTATTTTTTAAAGGTGCACTATATAACTTTTCTGGTGAGGGAGTCTGCCACTGGCTTCTCTCAATGGAGATGTTGTTGCTTTGTGTGGAATATTCCGCAGTATGGCATTAAACTCTCTCTTACATTTATTCAGTTACAGATTTCCACAGTGGTAGTTGGCTTTTTGATCAACCATATAGTGGAACATGTGGCAAAGCCTTATATCTATGAAGAAAAAGCAAAAGAATGTTACCTCATATTTATTTAAGTAGAATAAACATGATCTGGGTTTTGCTTTATGTCAGATGCCTAACCCTCTTCATTTATGCAGACTTGGGACAGACATAAACACTATGACATCTCGTGACTGCTTCATCACTACATCTACATACACATAAATGCATCCTACTTATGAAGTTTTTCCATGCGGATCATTGCCAGAAGTTGTTTTTAAACGTTGAATGAGTCAGAGAAGACAGATCGAGCTCGAATTCTCCTTCTGACATGTTTCCTGCTTTTTTCAGTCAGTCTCAGACAATTTGAGCCCGGGGCAGTATACACCCTGGACAGTTGCCATTGTGCTATTGCTAGGCATGTGGATTTTAGAGCAAAGAACTTTTATTAACAGGGCTTACACCACATTCACATCGCAATGTGGTTAAGCACTTTAGATTTACCAATTCATTTAGTAATCCCTGCATTTGCACTGTTCGGGGAAGGATTAGTATTGTAAGAAAACACGATCAACAGGCAGAGGAAAAATCTAAACCAGAAGTGATTAACTTTTTCTGTTTTCAAATTGTTGTACAGCCTTCTGTTTATTATGTAGAAAGTATGTCATTTAAAGGTCTGCTATGTAACTTTTCTGGTGAAGGACCCTTGGACAGTTGCCTGCTTGTCACCATGGAGATGTTATTACTTTGCCTGGAATGTTTCACAGTATGGCCTTAAACATACCCATCCTGCATTTATTCAATCATAGATATGTTTACCGCAGAAAATACAGTGAAAAACATACACTCTTATTGTGAGCAGGGTCGCCTCTCCACAGACATGACCTGTAACTTGGTGTGGCAACATCACTGCCTTGCTTCCATGAAGATAGATGAGTTTAATACCATATTAAGGAACATTCTAGCCAAAGCAATAACATGTAAATAGGCTATTGTATGGGTATGGTATGTATTTTTATGTATTTAATTTACTTCTTGTTAGTGATTTAGTTTACTCATAGTTTAGTTGTAATTCAATGTGATGAGCCTTGCTTGGTATCAAAATCGCTGAAGTACTTTTGGGTAGCTTACAGGTTTTTGAGATGAGACAATCCCACACAGCACTTGTGTCTTTCTATAAAACTGGTTGGTTTTATCCTTTAGTTTCCTCAATGCCACTCTCCCTGTGGTGTACCAAGCACACGAGTGGAATAGCCTTGTTTATCTGTAATGGGTCCCCTGGCGCAGGTACATGAGGTACATCATGTCCTTGTGTAGAGAGAGGGAGACCTGCCACGACAATAAACAATATGGTCTGTGTGTAAATATAAGGCTCTGGTGAAAATGTGCAAATTTATTGTACAAACGGCAATAAAGAACATTTAAATGCAATATGAAGAACAATTATATTTGAGCAAACATCATCAGTCATAAGCTTTGTACACATCTTTTATACGTAGCAAAAATAGTCAAACATTCCCAACAATTTTCCTAAATACATACACTAACATATACATATTATTAAACACAAATATTTAATATTTGACATATAAATGATGCCAAGCACCATACCCTGTCGTCTGTCTGTGCTACACATTTAGAGATGACTTTGGCCTGAAACAATGTTCAATAAAATACATTTGATCTGCAGAAGTTTAGGCACAGCCCATAAAACAACACTGCATCAGCTCTCATTTTGGTTTCTTTAAAGGTACAGTAGGTAACTTTTTGGAGGTAGCACATCCCCTGCATGATTCCATGGAAAGTTAAAACCATACCTCGGAATATTCTCCATGGAGAAACTGAATGCCATATCGTAGCTCACTCAGATTATAGACACATGTTTTTTTTCCACATTTTTCACTGCAATAAACACAACCTAAATGAAAAAAAAAACATTATTTAATTTTAGTCTATTTTCTGGCTAAAAAGTTGGCTTTAAATGTATATTTCATAAAGCATTTTAATTCTTTTGGAAGAAAAAACACAATTCCCTTATTATTTTGAGTGCAATAATGATTTCTTTTAGATGAACATATCTATAATTACTCCATGCTAGATGAAATGTTTATAATATATACATATGTATATTTACAAAAAATAATCATGACAAACTACAGTTACAGGCACATTTAAATTCAGGGGCACCAGGAAGTGCTGCATTTTTGAGAAACCAGAAAGGAAGAGTACAGCAGTGGCACAGCTGACAGTAAGTGAGGTAGCAGAGGAAAGAGGTCAGCCCTAACATACGCCACAAACCTCAATGTGAATGGCACTCGGGTCAAGTTGAATCAGCAGAACTTTGGTTTTACTAATATGAGTAAAAGCCCTTTAACATACAAACTAGATCAGTCCTACATATTTACCTTTCATATATGCCTTTCCCTGGCATATGTCTAATAAAACATGCAATGTACATGTTTTGCAAGGTTGAATCTTTGAATAACTGTATGTGCATTGGAGCAGTAGATCAGTCCTACCATATTCTTGTCCTTGGTCCATGTTAAATCAAAATGTAAAACTTGTTGCTCTGTGCGTGTGCATTGGGGAAATTCAGTCATTTGGCCAAAAGCAGGTTTTTACCCTTGTCATATAAAACATAAACGCAATCAAGCAGAGAATAAAAGAAAGATTTTTTTTTTCGTCCATACCAACATGACGTAATCTGATTTACTCAACATCAGTAACCATTTGTGCTGATATAATGATTATGTCTGCATGTTCTCCAATGGATATGTAGTACTAGTTTTTACTGCATTCTTAATACAAAACTGTAGAAGAGACGATCAGTGTATTTAAGTTTGAAAGTGAATAGTTGAGGAAGCAGCCACAAAAACAATATAATATTATTGCAGCAAATATCACCAGATTTACAGATAGCAGACATTAGTCCGACCACATGTTGTTGGCTCCATGTCCGCAGTGCACACAGCTCCCAAAGCCTGTTTTAGCCGCTGGCTGTTGTTGCAGCTGGAATGAGTTTTTACATAATCTCCTGCAGTCCAGACACTGTACAGACGACAATCCAACAGTGTGATGATCTATGAGGGCAGGTCCCCATCCACAGCTTAGAGAAGGTCTGGAGACTCTGGGATCGGATCTGGAACACATGAAAGGTTTCTATTAGACACTTATTACACACAAATCAAGCATAACATTGTAACTATTGACAGGTAAGGATAACAGAATATGTGTTCATCATGTCAGCTGTGGCAGAGGTGGAGTGGTTGAAAGCGTATGAATAGGAGTGGGCCATATTGACAAGTGGACGTTTATTAAGCAGAAATAACATTGTCTGTATAATCCTAAAATGGTTTATTCAGTTTTTCATCGATGATAGTACTTGACAATGACAATATTATGGCAATCCATCAGAAAATGTCATGGGGTTAAGGGGGAAGTATCACTGCAGAAATATTACTTTATATCATTGTTAGTCAGATATTTTTTGCAGTTTTTTTATATACTGTATATTTGATATTCTAATTTTGTATAGCTCCAAAACAAATAAATAGATTTTTGCTATTTATCTCCCACCTCCATATATGAACATTTTCACCAAATTCATGTGTAAAAAAATAACTAAAATGGAAAAGGGAGTTTCACGCAACCCAGATTATGATGACTAGTTGAATGGAAGGCGAGGTTCAGGACGTTTGCTTGTTAGAATACACTTTATGCGTTACAGATCCAGACCACTTTAGTAATACTTTTCCTGATATTATGCAAATTTAAAATAATTATAGATTCATTTTGAGCTCCCAAATTTCATAACTGTTCTACAAATTTCTCATAACAGAAGATTTATTTGTATTCAAAGCAGAACAAAAATACCTACTGTTTGATTTGTGACACTGACGATAATAGGGAACTGGTTAAAAGTTAAATTCCCATCACTTAAAGGTCATCAAACCAAGTAACACAAAAATACTGAAGTGTCTCATTTAAAACGTAAACAGCAGAAATGAAACCCAAATGTACAGTTTTACAAAACATGCATGAACCGCTAAGAGGTAATGAAAGAGAGGAATCAGCTATTTCTGAGGATTTTAACCTCAGAAGAAAAGGTTTTAGCCCTTTAAAAAGCAGGAAATATGGCTCTAAAGAAGAATGGCTGGTATGTCTGTAAAGTGCTCCTCTAGAAAATAGGGGAAAAAAACATGGGGTTGAAGTTCAGTGTATTTAATATGTCAATTTTACTTTATGACATGAAGATTAACTAAAGAAGCAATTAATGTTAGATTGCATTATGATTGGCTGGAGAATGGCTTATGAGTAAGGATAGCCACTTTGTGTAACACCGTACCTAACGATAATATCCTCAGGTACATACTCTGAGACACATTGTTACTTGAGTAAAAGTTACAAAAAATGTAAAATGTCTGATTACTTTAAGGTGCACCAAGTAACTTTTTTATATTTCAAATGATACCAGCTAAACATTGCATTACATTGCTACTGGGTGGAGACCTGGAGACTTTAAGGGAGCTTTGCAGTCTTCATATGAGAAGTTTACTCCTTAATATTTTAGATCTGAACCAGCTGTCGTCTGTGTGGCTCTTTGCACATAACATTTACAAACGCTCCTCCAAAACTTGCACCACATCCAGGAAGTTACTACATGACTCATAAAAAGCTAAAGTTACTGCTGTTGCATCAGATTTTTACCAAAAGCTGTTTCGTTTTGAAATAATGGACCTGTTTTGCAGTTGCATGTGAATACCAAAAATCTAAAATGCAAATGACAGACGCTTGGTTGGCCTGCGTCTTACTAATGTGTTTTAATTTTAGTATGGGAACAAGCTGATAACAATTTCCATTTTAAATTATGGCAGAACTTGCTAATAAGCCTCGGAGTCATTAATTTGTCATCAAGGAACATTAGGCACTGCACCAAAACAAAGTTAAAAAGGGAATATATTTAAAATCAAAATAGCTTTAGCTTTTATGACACCACTGCGCCTTCAGTCCTGTCTCAAAGTTCAATCACTCCACACAGTCCTATTCTCTGACCTCCAGCACCAATAGCATCTTAAAACGTATTTATAGCCACACACTATTGTTCGTACAAGTTCAAATGCCTTTCACAGTGATTGAACTATTGCTTCCAGGGCAGAAGATGGATATAGCAACATATTTTCAGTCCAAAACAAAGACATTTCAGACTATTTTGCTCAGAAGTGAGAGCCCCAATTTTTGACAAAGTTGCAATTGTTGAAAAGTGTACATCTGCAAAGAGTGAAGTGGCAGTAACAACACCTTTGCCTACATGGCATCTGGCCTACATAAGAAAAATATCAGACTATTAATTAATCTACATTAGCATTTTAATTAATCAAACCATAGGCTGTATATATAAATGTACATAGCTAACCCACTGTGTTCTAAAGTGAACATGGGCACGCTTCCGGCTCCATCAACTTTGACTCCATTTCACTTTGTATTGTCGCCCATCTCTCCGTAACTGCTGCTGTCAGACTCATTTTGGTCTTAAAATGGTCGTATTAATCTGCTCTACATGATGCAGGTATTTTTATTTCACTATTTTGTCCGTGAATCAATTTATGAACATAAAAACAGACAAATCAGGTGCCTTCATTCCCTGAGGTTGCTCCCGCTAGATGATTGATTGATTCACAGCGTTGCTAAGCGCCTGCTCCCTGCTAAACCAGCGGTGCGAGCTGAAAGGGGGGTTATCTTCAACAGCCTTACTTTGGATTGGCTTTTTGGTTGTTATGATACTCGCGGTTGGAATTCCAAATATGGAACTCGGCTCCAAATTCGCCGCTGCTCTATCTGCTCTAGCCTCGATGAGCTTCATTTGACTGGAGCAGAACACTAAGGGTGATGTCCCACTCCCTTAGTCCACTTCTTTATTGACCCTATTTCGGAAGTTGCCATGGGCGCCGCCATCGTTATTAGGGTTGTATTATTTTGCGTGGGGCTGCCGACAGCAAATAAGTTCTATAGGGACTATAGGGCCGTTTTAAAGCTTCCCAGAGAGTCTGTGCAGTGTTGACTTGAATGTTTTACACAAATCAGCTGTGGAACTTTTCTTAAATTCTCCATTTAAATTAATGGGATTGCCACCTAACCAGAAGTGCCACCACAAAGAAACCTCAGTGTGGAGTATTTAAAGGCAAAAATGTGCGGGGCGGAATAAGGTCAATACAATCGATGGTCATATTCTAACATGGCTGCCATAGATTTCCACTGCTTATCACAATAGTAAAGAAATTCGCTGGTTCTGCAATGCTAATGCAATACTCTGACACTTTCCCCCACTACATCCTATATTAGAATCAAGTCACAATTAACTCTAGTTTTTTGTACTACTACTACTACTACGACTATTACTAGTCCTTATGTCAAATGTATGTAGGCAAATGTTGCTCAAAAATAAATACAAAATTGCACAGTGAACCTTTCCACTGATTGACCTGCCACTTGGCTGGGCAGCACCACCTGCCATTTTCCATGAAGATGGATAACTTTAATGCCATACTGTGGAGTGTTCCAGGCAAAACAATAACATTTCCATGAAGCAGGTGTCGGACTCCCAGCCAGAAAAGTGCATAGTGCACCTTTAAAGTAGTAAATCTATTATCTGTTGTGCATTACCGTCTGCTGGGAAGAACACGTCCCCATGTCCCGGTGGAGAGAGGGGTGTACCAGGGTCGGACAGCAGGTGGCGGCCCGTCTCAGACGACTGCCTGGTCATGATCTGAGACACAGTTCGGGTTTTAATCTGAGGAGATCCTCCTAGAAACACTGGATTTTCATGTCCCTGAGCTTCACTGGAAATAGAAAATATAAACAGGAAATGTATTAGTAAAACAAGACACAACTGAAGATTTAAAAGAAGTTACAAGGTGTCAAAAGTTTCCTTCTGTGCCACTCCCAAACCTGGATAAATTGGTATTGCAAGTTACTGAATGTTTAGAAGTCATTTATCTTTTACAGCAACCCCAAAATGAATATTGCCATGAAATATACCATATTTTACATAGAAAATAGAGTGGTATAATACTCCGAAGGGAAATTTGGTCTTAAAAATTTACTGTTAAAATGATTTTATTTAAAATGGTAATAAAATGGCAGCCCAGGCCAGCGGTTTACTGTGAAAGAAATAGGCTTCAGGGCTGCATTCATTCTGGCATAATTTTTTTCAAGTTTTAGACATGTTTTATGCAACAAGCTGTTCAGTGAATCCATTTGCAACTCATAGTGTAGTAGGTAATGGCACATGCAGTCTCTACTCCAAAATCAGACACATTTGCTGTCATTTTTTGTTGTAAGCTTTACTTTATAGTGACTCTAAATTAGTAAAAAAAAAACCCAACAAAAAAAACGTGTATTCTGATAGTGAAGGCATACTAATAATAACTTAACTAATAACTATTAAAGGCGCTGTAAAGAGGTTTGTCTTTAAATGTGAAAAACAGGACTACTTAATTTTAAACTGTCTGCAGCGATCCAAAGCTACTTGTTACTTTCTTGAAGCATTCTTAATATAATAATTATTTTCATGTTTCACAACTTTCACAGGTCAGAATGGGGCTTTGCTGTGTCACAGTAATGCAACAAAAACTACCTTACTAACAGCGCACTTCCTAGTTTGAGAAGGATAAACATTACACAAGTAGATGCAGACAGGACACAGTGGTCTTATTTTGACCCAAGAACTGTTCATACAATACAACTGTACTGGGGCAAAATAAATTGTATGTTATTATTGTATTTTACAAAAACAAATTTGTTACAGTCCCTTTAATATGAACGCGCAGCTGTGCATTGTGTAGTGTGGGAAATCTCACCTGTCCATCCTCACGAGCTCCTGGGCACCTGCGGAGGGAGGAAAGGGGAAACGGCCCATTGTGAGTGAATGAATCAAAGAGGAACAGTTCACCTCCATACCAGGAAACAAGTGACAGAAAAACACCACTGGGAAACACAGTGGGAGAATATAAGCTTGACCCTTAACATGACGAGATGAATGAATTATGATCATCGACTGTTGGTACTACTCAGAGGGGGAGAGGTGCAACAGGAGGCAATGCAAGACAAATCTGTTATGTGCATCATACTATGAGTACTACTACAACTGCTACAACTACTACTGCTATTGCTACTTTTTACAGCTACTGTTGAATAGATAACAACTTAAACTGCCTTAATTTTTTGACTCAGACTATCTCAGCTTGTACTATTACTATGCTACTGCTAATAGTTTTGCTACAGCTACCACTTGGTTACAAAAGTGACTGAAGTCTACCTCAGTGAAATTCTGATTTTGTAGGAGTACCTAAAAAGCACTTTTAAAAAATAAATTTTCAAACTTTTCTGGTAGGTGGTCCACCACTTGCTTGTGTCCTTGGAGATGATATAGCTTTGCCTCAGTCACAGTATGGCATTTAACTAAATCTACTTTTTAAATTTGTTTAATTACAGATGTTTTATTGTTAAAATATCTTGGAAAATTGTACAGTTTTCTGTGACTGGGCTTGCCTCTCCACAAATCTACCCTGCAACTTGGTCTGATGCCATCATCTACCTGTCTCCATAGGTATTAGTTAACTACCATACAGTGAAATATGTCAGGCAAAGCAATATCAACTCAACAAGGGGGCCGGACTTTCACCAGAAAAGTTCCATAGTGCGCTTTTAACAGTCCACTGTGGTGTTATGATCAGTAATACTCACGTCTGCTTGAATGGACACTGTGTCGTTGTTTGTAAACCAGTATCAGAATCAGAGGCAGTGAGAGCAGAGCCAGAACACAGGCAGCCACAGCCAAAGCCACTGGCACCGTGCCTGTAGAGAGAAGACGCAGTGTAAACAAATCAAACAGAATGTGTGGATGTACCCGCTTAAAGGCGTAATTACAGGGACAGACCTCCAGGCGGAGTGGGGTCCAGATATGTGCACTCCTGAGTCCCATTTCTCCCTGTGGACAAAGACAAAAAGCAGCCATTGTTTCTTTATATCACAATGAAGAAAAAGTACCACATGAATATGAAGGGGATCAAGTAACAGGACGCTGACTAGTTGTCCAAAGTCTAATCTCTCAGCAAGTTTTGACCTGAATACAGTACACGTTTCCCAGATCTAATTATAAAAAAAACAAGCTGCAAAAGTGTTTACTGTTTTTCTCACACAGGACTATATTCAATGCTCAAAATATTCACCTGTACCACAAACATATAGTTGATACAAATCAGGTATTTATTGTTGATCTGCATCTCTGTAACCACATTATCATTATTATTACTACATTGTTACTGCTTTTTAGTCACGATGTTTGCCATACTAGTCTAAAACTGCCATTTTTAAAGTCTACTCTGAGTACATGAAGACTAGTGTGGCACTCTCCCCAAGTTTCACATGTGTCTAGAGCTGTAGTTGAATAATGAAATATGACTAGACTAAAAAAGAGGCACGGCAAAAGTTCTCAAAACTATTATGCATCTGGATGTATCTGACCCAAACTGCATTCACAAGACTACACCTGCATGGGAGTTCATGCAAAAATAATTATTTACGCAGAAAAAAATACTAGGAAACAATATGAGGACAGATTAAACTTGTGAATCATGAGTTTGATCAGCCTTTTCACATATAAATATAAAAAAAGATCTTCAACTCACTACCGTCTCCTTTCTATAGCTACTACAGCTCTCCTGGTATCTAACCTAAGATATTTCCATGTACTTACTTGGTGTGATTGTTAGCACCATGTGGCTATGTGAAGTCTGGACTGGTACTTTGTGATGATCGGTCTTCTCCTGTACATCTAGAGCCATGCAGCAGTATCGGCCCTGGTCTGAATAAGACACATTCTCTAGTGTAAGCCAAAAGTTCTCTGCAGTATATCCCACGTGGACCCCTGGAGGCAGCTTATGTCCAATGTTTCTGGGCCTGGTGTGGTGTGAACAGTGCTGATCGCTGTGCTGGGTGAAGAACCAGGTGTGTTGGAGCTTGTCTTTGGGATATTTCAGGGCCCCTCTTTGGTTACAGACCAGCTTCACCGTCGCCCCCTCTGGACAGGTGTAGTACATGTGAGGAGCAGTGACCCCCAGTGCAGCATCAGCGTGGGACAGCTCTGTATTAGCTAAAGAGAGGAGACAAAACAGGATATTATGTTAGATCAATCTTTACATTATGTATATTTTTACATTCATTTGAAGATGCCGTCAAAGTTCAAATTTATTTTAAAACGCCTTTCCTGTTTGGCCCATTAAAAATAGCTGAATTTGTACATGGTTTGTTTTTGCACTTGCTTCGATGTATTTATTTTTGACCACGTAATACTGTGGACCCTTTCTGGTTGAGGGCCAATCATCTGCTTGGCTCCATGGAAATAGCATTAAAAAAAAAAACAGCTAAAGAAAAGGCCTTAAAATGATGCATTTTAACTGTGAGTAGGCTCGCTTCTCCGCAGACCTGACCTGTAACCTGCGTGTCTCCATGGGGATGCATAACTTAGGTGCTATACTGTGGAACATACCAGGGAAAGCAATAACATTTCCAAGCAGGTGGCAGACCCTTTACCAAAAAAGTTACACAACGCACCTTTAAGTTCCCAGCTGCTGTGTTTTTTTGTTACGTGGATCAACTGACACACAGATTTAAAAGGAAAAAATGGAAGTTGAGATTACTTTTTGATCCCTTTTGCTGCATTAGTTTACAGACTCTACAGTGTTGCTTTAATAATTTCTACAGTGAATGGATAGAGAACTCAATGTAAACCAATCTAATTATAGCATTTCTTTGTCTCCAAATCCTGTTCCAGAATAAAATTTCCCATGCGTTATTCCAGTTTCTATTTTAGCTCTGCCTCATGCGGTGGTTACAGGCGGCTCATTTACTGCTTTCAGACCAGTGACTCAGCAGACAGACAAATGGTTACTATGGATTTCAGCTGTCTCAAGTTTTACTATGTAGTACAGTCCTAAAGTCTAACAACTGCATAAAGATTTTATGTTCATATAGTTATATATAGAGATATGCTAGCTTTTCTACATGAATTCAATGTGTTTTTAATCAAAGAATTTGGAAATGGAAGTAGAATATTGGTACAAGTATTTGTATCTGTACTGAGAAGTAGCAGTGGCACTAGTACTAGTAGTAGTAGTAGTAGTAGGTATTACCAAGTGGTCCCATTTATGTGATTTTTCTCAGTATCTCAAAACCAATACCTGATTATGTTTTGACAACCCTAAATAGTTGTAGTTTCGAGAGAAATAGTAGTTGAACTTATAATACTTTACGAAAGGCACTGATTTTGAGTGCATTTTTTTATCAATCTACTCTATATTTTGTTCTATAACACTTTATATTTTCTGCTTTAATATGAATACAGATTATAGAACTGTGTCTTTTTGTAGACTCAAGAAAACATAAAGACAGCTGCAACACAATTTTACACAACGCACAAAGCAGTTAACATCTTTGTCGACCACATCCTGTTTTGGCTTTTGCTGTAGTGAAATGAGGCATAGCAAAATGAACTGTGTAATGTAATCTATGAAGGATTGTTTAATTTTAATAACACAAGTGTATCCTTAGGCTCACTAGCGCAGCAAAAATAAAATACCACAAATGCAGCCACAAAAAAAGGATAAAATTAATCTGTTATCCTTCCTCAGTGGGGAAGTTACTGCGTTGTAACAGCCAAGTACAGGGACATTAGCAGTAGAGTTAGAAGATAAATACGGACTCAGAAATGCTTACTAGAATGATAAACACGTTTGACTAAAAAGTTTTTCAGGTTTTTAAGACAGTATTAAATCACACACAGTGCCTTTTAAGTTTGCCTGGCTCAAGGTGTAATATGTAATTTTTTAACTGCTTGTATATGTTATTGCCTTGTTTAGAATATTCCTTGGTAGGGCATTAAACTAAAGTAGGCGTCATCATCAGGGCAAGTCACAGGTCAGATCTGTGGAGAGGTCACCCTGCTCACAATAAGAATGGTGTATTATTGAGCAGTAAACCATACTTGAATAAATGCAAGACAGACATGATTAAAGCCATACTGTGGAACATTCCAGACAGACCACCTTTAAGTCTCAAGTACCACACTGGATCATATATTCTGACTTTTCTTGGTCTCTTTAGTATGACTAAAGCAGAGTGGTTCAGTACCAGATTTGATACACCGGATGACTGCAAGTGATTGTGTACGAAAGTTTCGAGTGAGTGTAAAGGAAGGAGGAAGTGTGCATATTTGATAGTGTCTATACTCCACTGGTAACATAAGTATAGTAAAAGTACAGGAGTGGTGTAGCAGTAGTAGTAGTAGTAGTAGTAGTAGTAGTAGTAGTAGTAGTAGTTAAAATAATAATAAAAATAATACATCAGATTTTGGAGACTCAAAGACACTTCACAGTGAATTATTCATTCACTCCACACTCAAGGGTGGTAATCAAGGCTCTCAAGGCTGCCAATCTACGTACACTAATGGCTCCACTGACCACCACCAACACTAACACCCAATTTTCATACTAGATATGCTGTTATTTGGTATACAGTAATCTAAATATTTGCTGCATCTGGCTATGTGACCTCTTTTAACCGGCTTGAGCCATATTAGGTGTCCACGACCAAACTCGCCACTCATTCAAGTAGCTTTTTCAGTTCTGACACAGCTCTGGTAAGGGACTGGTTTAAATATCTGTCTGAAGAGATGAAGAAACTTCACTGAAACTAATACACCCTAGTTCTTTACAAGGAGTATCTCTTATTAAGTCCATTGATCTGCTCTGAGGTGTGAACTGTCGCCTAAGTCACATTTTGCATAATTTTTCTATTCTAATGAGTTCTTTGCCCCGATTTGCATAAATTATATAAGAAATCACTGTTCTAAACACTGTAGTGTGTAGTGCTTGGAGGAAGCGAGGATGGGTAGTAGTAGTATCAGAAATAATGTCACTTGTGGTAACTAGTGTTAATTATAGGAGAAGTGATGTTTCAAAGGAAGTTCAATTGGTAGAAGTAAACATAGCAGTGCTGTAAAGTACTATCACGAACAGAAAGATTATTATTGTCAGTATTAATAGTAGATGATACAGTAGTAGGTATAGTAGCTGTGTAAGTACAGCAAATGTTTGTGTGGGTGCACTGAGTATGTATGTATAAGTATGCATGTATGCACTGAGAGTGCCCTGTTACACTGGGAGCACAGTAGTAAATGATGTTGTGTTCAGAGGAGCAGTGGCCAGAGCAGGATTAAAGGAGTGAACTTCCTTCCTGACTTAAAGCACACGAACAAAGCCCTCACTGCTGCTCCATCTTCTCCTGTCACTGAAACTCAATGGAAGGCACTACAGCTGCTGACAACTAACATGGCTGTATATATATATATACAGATATACAATATATGTGTGTGTGTATATATATATATATATATATATATATATATATATATATATATATATATATATATATATATATATATATATATATATATATATATATATATATATATATATATATATATATATATATATATATATATATATATATATATATATATATATAAACACAAACAAACATATATATATATATATATATATATATATATATATATATATTTTGTTTTTTTTTTGTTGTTGTTTGTTTTTTTTTCCATGATTTGTTTTCTTAAAGGTGCACACTGTAAATTTTGTGATGGAGAGTCCGCCACTTGATTGTCCACGGAGATGCTGTCGCTTTTGCCTTTTATGTTTTACAGTATGGCACTGAACATGGTATCATTTATTTAAATGTGTTTAATTGCTCAAAATTACCTTGAACAACATGCATCCCCCATTGTGAATGGGGTTGCCACTCCACAAATCTAACCTATGTGGGACATTCGAGGCAATAACTTCACCATGGAGACAATACAATGACCGACTCCCCACAAAAAAGTTACACAGTGCACCGTTAAGCTAGTAGACTCCAGAAATGACTAAATGTACAATGCATTTGATTCTGTTTGAATCTGTATCTTGAGACATTCATCTGTTTCTTTGTGCATTCCCTCAACTACTTAGGTGAAATCCATAGTAGTTGAGATTTTGAAGCATTTTGGGAAGCAATATTGTATTGCTAACGTATTTAATTATGCCAGCACAAAAGCAGAACTACAGTCCATTGTGTATTTGATGTAAACCTCTAAGGGAAAGGGATACAGTTTTAGAATTTAGACTAATATGTTCTATTCGATACAGCACTAAGGAAAATGCTTGAGTCTCTATATTAATTTGATACCACTATGATCATTTTCCTAGACAATAGAATTTTCAGCACCCAATAGTAGGGGTTTCTTTAATATTACCACATGGTTTGAGAATAGTTGTGATATAGGTAACTTATTAAAATGATTTTTCAACATACAGTAAATCTAACCACTTCCCCATTTGTGCCCATAGTGAAACAGTAACAGTGTCTTTTAGAGCATTAAAGCACCAATAAGGAAGTCAACGTGATCTTTTGGCATTTGGTTTAAATTCAAGTGAAAGGGAAAACGAGAAGCTGACCAACCCACTACACAGGCTTTTTGATTAGCCCTGAGTGTGTATATGTTTATGTGGAAGCATCCTGTCTAAGTGTCAGCAGCTATTGTGTTATGGGGGGCCAGGGTGGGTGATTGAGTGAAACTACTGCCCCCCTGGTTGATGGCTCTTTCTGCGTTTGCACCAGGACAATAGGGGGATAACCTCTGGTCCCATTATCACTCACACACCCTTCCTTTAGCCATAGGCGTCTTGTGTGAATTCAGTTTCACGAGAATTGAACGACAAGTGTTGTGTAACCAGAATTTAGTGTGGTGTGGCCATTTGTGAACTATGGACAGTACTAGGGCTGTGTGATTAACAATATTTTAAATAAACTCGGGATTCAGTCATTTCAAAGCAGCAATGATCAGGCTGGGGCTTTTAAAGCTAGAGCCAGTCCTTTGTCAGTAAAAGCATGTGGTTTGGAGCAAAGTTAAGTTTTTTTTTTATGTAAAATGATGCTGATTAAAAGTCTTGGTTATGTTCATAAAATTTATATTTAGCATTTTTTTAATAAGAAATGTTGAATTGATCAATATGAGGAAAGGACTTGTTTCTCTCCTTAGACTGGACAGAGTAGCTGGCATGTTAAGAATTGTTTGCCACAGATTGGCAGCCACCAGGGCAGTATGATTTTACTATCAGCAAATCTCAAAAAGCACTATATAGGACTATGTTAATTATTGTGAAATATAGTGAGTGCATTTTCTCTTTTGGAGCATTTGCCCCTAAAGATGTTTGGGTTTCGGTCTGTGTGGGCAGAAGCTCATGCACATTAAATGAGTCTTTTTGGTTACTTTCCAGTGATTATATGCCAAAAGCTAACATAACATATCTGAGCTCTCTGAATGAATACTAATAGTAAATATAAACTACTATAAACTAAAAACAAAAAATGTATAACAAATAATAATAAGGGCAACTGGACAACTGTGCAAAAACTCAAATCAGTGCTCGAGAAGGTAGATTAATTATAGTTGAAGTATGTATTTTTATTGTGTTTTTGTAATAATATAATATTATTATTATAGTTTCTCTTTTTGGTGGGGTTAAAGTGCATTTTATACAACTCTGTTCGTTATCAGTGATGGTAATTTTTCCATCGTAGATACCTGGCATGTAGCACAGGGCGTGCTTTCATATAATCTTGTTCCACTGATGCATCCTGGAAAAAAGTGCTTGTCTTGTACATCTTTGTAAAACTACCTCCTGAGCTGTGTGTTTTTCTGGCCTATAGCGACAGATCTGGTGCCAGCTCTTTTTGATGTGGTTGCCGCAGAAACAGCAGGTAAAATAAGCCTTTGCCATCTCTTCGTGGACATTTCAGTCAGCAGACATCTGTGTTTTGGCTCCATTACACATCTAGGTTTCTCCTCCCAGGATCCCCCAGCCCCTCCGGGTTTGGGCACAGTGTTTCTTTTGTTTTAAGGCCCGCTGCCACCTGTTTGGGACACGTTTCCTCTGACAGATCTCTCTCACTTGGGCATGCGGCGTATCCAGTGTGAATTCATTAAAACATTTTTGCAGCGGGTATATTTACTCTAATACATTTTTGGCTGACTCTTTTGGCACTCTTCCTCCTGTTGTAATGGAAATAATCAGAGCTCAATGAACATGAACTACCTGTGTTGGTGTCCCGTGGATTACAGGAGACTTGAATAAGCATTTCATTGTATAAAGATAATGGAAATACAAGTCTGTTTGGTGTCATAGACTCAGGGGTTGTAATAACAGCCAGCTAGCCTAAAGCTGGAAGATTTCTAATACAGTTGTCAAAAGTATCGAACACTAAAACTGGTATCAAAAGAAGATACTAACATTTTTTTTTCAATCATACTAAATATACAGAAATTTGGTCTTTCCTAAATAGGTTTTGATCTATTAGAATTACACTACCAGTCAAAAAAAAAAAAAAAATTTTATATATGTATATACATATATATATATATATATATATATATATATATATATATATATATATATATATATAGAGAGAGAGAGAGAGAGAGAGAGAGAGAGAGAGAGAGAGAGAGAGAGAGAGAGATAGATATAGATATATAGATATATAGATATATATATATATACGCAGAAGACATGAAATACAAGAGCAAGATGTATATCGGTAGTGTAGGGATTCATGCAAAGGGGGGCTATGTTTTAATCTAAAATAAGTCCTGACTTATTTTCAGTTTATATTGTTGTTTGCTACATTCCATATGTGCTCATTTATAGTTTTGATGCCTTCAGTGAGAAATGGATTATTTCAATGGAAATAATCATGGAAATAAAGAAAAAACATAAATGATAAGTGTGTCCAAACTTTTGAGTGGTTGTGTTATATTAGACCACATGATAATATTCAAGAAACTACTATAATTTTGTGTTGAACATTAAATTCTATTATCCAAAAAAAAAAAAAAGATTTTAATTATTGAGTAGTGAGTCTTTTTCTTAGAATCAAAGTTTAGTTTGAAATTCCAATATTGTGACAACACCAATTTCTATTTTAGCTTGCACGCAGTGACTTGTCAGTAGTCAGTTGGGTTTTATGGAAATCTCAAGTCTATAATTGAGTTTTTTCTAATGCCATGTTGGTGTATTTTGTTGGACTAATCAATCATGGTTGGTGAAAGTGGGAAAAGTAGATAATGTTTCTTTTTTTAAATGACTACTTTCTAATACAACTGGTTGGAGGACCTCTCACTGGCCCCATCCCCTAAATCACAACAGCAGTTTCACTTCAGGTCTTAAGCACTGAAATAAAATGCAAATGACATCCTGAACAACAGGAAGCTTAAAGCACAAGTTTGACTAAAAGGATGTAGTTTTGAGATTTATGTTGCAGGTCAATCAGCTTTTGTCAAAAACTGTATTTCAAACACTGCTACAAAAATGTGTTATTTAAATGTTCAATCCTGGTTCCTCTTTTTGAAAAATGCACAAGAACATTCTGTGGTGAGATGAAGCACGTTTACAACAAAATTACAACACGGGTTCAGCAATAACGCAGCTGAAATATCGTTCTGTGTCAAACATGGGCTTTTTGAACTAATGCAATATATGTGTGAGAAAAAAAAACTGTGTCTAATGCTTTACTACTCTAGTGCCTCAATTATGGCACAGAATTACATGCACAATTACATGCTATTGTATAAAACATGCTTCATCCTCATTGTAGTGCTGAGTATTGACTTTGTTAGTATTAAAATACACAATTTTGGTATTTCTATTCAGCAGTCTTATGAGACAAAAGATTGAGGCTGACTACCTGAATGCACTGACTCACCTGCAGCAGGCTTATACTGGCAGAGGCATTGTGTCATATAATGGAAATGTAATGCTTTCAGTATTTGTAATTCAGTGCACAAAGGGAGGAAAATAACTTTGTTTATCATGATTATTTTGCTTAAATCTTGTATAATAAATCTTATTCAGTTATCAAAATAATCATATAATAAATACTTTCTGTACACTTTCCCAGGCCATAATAACAAATTATGCAATTATGTTACCAATTTTTATTATTTGTCTTGGTTATGTGGACAAGAACCTTGCCCCCTTGTGGCTATATTTATATTTCTAATAGTAGCAGTAATATGTTGAACCATATAAGAACAGTAACAAAAATATAACAGTCAACCTACCTTTACAAAGAGTTGCAATTTGGTCTGTCACAATAACACATGCAGCGCCTAAGTAGTTAGCTTGCATCTATAAGGAGTCATAGAAGTTCATAATTCAACCTTCTACAGCTCAAATGTCATCATAGTCCAGAAAAATAACCAAACTTTTCCCACTAGTACAAAGAAAAACTACCCACAATAAACACTGACCCCCAAAAATGATTGTTCCATCTATCATCTATTGAACGATAAGTCGATATAGTAATTATCGTGACAAGCCTAGTTGCATTGGTGATGTATATAGGCCATGCACAAAGTTAAAAGCCTAATAATGTTGATACAGTGTAAAGGCTACCACTTTCAATGCCATATCCTTGACTGTTATTTCACCACTGGAGTGAAGGCCAGTTATTTGTCAGCACTTCAGTGTCACCACACTCCTACATATGCATTTCTGTTGGAACATAATATAACGTAGAGAAAAGGTCCCGCAGAACTCGGGTGCTCCCCCTCCACCACTATTGTTCCCATGTGTCATCAACACAACTGTTCGCAAGTTCAGCAAAAACATATGACAGCAACTGTGAGTTCTCTGTTCTCACTACTCTGCTCCTGTCCCACTGAGGGATCAATTTTTAGACTCTTTAAATGATTTTTAATTAGAGACAGCGGATCAATGGCTGGTACCCTGATGTACAAAGTAATTAAAACGTGAATAAAGTGACTTTAGCCATGTCCTGCTTGTGTCCAGTTCTTGTCCTTGTTCTACTTTAGAAACCTGTTGATTTTGGAAGCTTAATGACTATACATGACAAAAATCAAGATGAAATAGGTCGATATAAGAGTTAAATCAGTAGTAAGCCAAGACCAAATCAGCACTGGGAACAGGACTAAACGAGGACAAGCCTAAAGCTTCATAATACACTTATCTGAACAAATAAGGAAAAGGCCCTGATTACAACTTGTGTTAAGTTATGCTTAGATAAATACTGTGCTGGCAGTGGCACTGTAGCAGCAGATGTTGTTGTCATTATTTGGGAGGAAGGAACAAGTTAAACAAAAGAGATGTGATATGACTCCAGGGACACAATGGATATGTATTCACTTTCATAGATGCATACCTAATCTATAAATAGATTAATAGACTATGTTACTGTAAATGATATTGCAATACTGATATTTAAATGTCATTATCATAGTAACTTTTGATAACTGCTTCTTCTGCTGGCCTCAAGTTGCACTCATTTTTGTAATAGCAGTGTTTATGATGAGTGGGAACAAAAAGATGACCCAACAAAGTAATGTGGTGCTGAAGTTTGCCTTCTGTTTCACATTTAAATATCATTATTGAATAGACTATCTTTTAGAGTTGGAGGCCTAGTAGTAGCCTCTAGATTTGTGTCAACATGTTGCCTTAAAGGATCTTATTGTGCGAGCTAATCTAAATAGACTAAATCCTGGGGTAAAGTGATCACCTCTGCAGGTTTTAAATGACATTTCATGTGAACTGAATGGAGCCTGCAGGAACAGCTGTCCCTGCTCACTCCTCCCCTGCACTTAACCCGCAGCGCCAAAACTCAGACAACAAGATTTAGCAGAAAGGACAAAAAAAAAAAAAAGAAAACCATGGTGCAATCTGATAGGTTTGACGCATCCATTTGTGCGTCACAGTCCTTGTATGATCTGGTATACTGTATATATGAAAGTTTTGCTGTACCTGGGTTTGTTTGTTTTTGGGGTTTTTTGCAAACTTTGAACAGTTAGAAAGAGTAATAAAAGTACAAAAATCATTCCAACAACTCTCTAAAACGTTGCTTATTAGTGATTAGTTATTAGTGATGAGAGAAAAAACTCAAATATTTATGAAGATCTGCGGTAAAAATAAACTGTTTTGACAAAATTTAAGGGCGAAACATGGGGTAACGCGACTCGAAAACGTGGGATTAAGCATGGGACTTTTTTGGGGAGGGGCTTTGGAACAGCTTTACGCCAGATGTTCAAAACAACAACAACAGCGTCTAACGAGATCTGAAAGCCATAAAGTTTATTTTAACTAGTCTGAAGCCCAACACGAGCCTAAGAGCGCAGCTGTTTGGGTTTACAACGCACTGGGTCAGAGCAGACAGCGCACGCGTAAGTTTAGCTGCGTAAAAGTCTAGATCGAGGGACTGAACTGCTACATGGCGCGTATTTCTCCCCCTGTCATTGACGTGGGACCTGTAATTCACCCTCTGTGACCCGGGACATCACCGTGTCACCAGGTATAAAGTGCCAACAAGCCCCCACACGCCCATAGAGAGCGCAGCCCCGAGCATCAGTAAAGCGCACTTACCTCTGGCTAGATTCACCAAGAGCGCGCACAGCAAGATCACGTTTTTCCCATCGCAAACAGCTCTCCAACGCGTCATGGTTGCGTTTTGAGAGAAAAACAACTTGCTGAAAAGTAAAGAAAACTAGCTAACACGCAAGAAAGTAAAATGATTTGGTTAAAGGTTGCTTTTAAGAGGGCAGCCCACAGGATGTCAATCGTCACTTGGGCTTTAACTTCGCTGACTCCCTTGCAACTTTGGAGCGTAAAGCAACGTGATCCTCGTAGTGACAGGCCCCGCCCCCGCCTCTCTCTCTCTCTTCTTTCACTCCCACAGTGACTAACAAGTGAAGACTCTACATCTGGATATAATAAAGAGGCATTTAAACGCGTACAGTGATGAAATGTAGCCAAGAGGACATATAAAACTTTTTTCTCAGTTTTGTTAGGTATGAATTAAGTGAACTCTTACTCCCTTAAATGAACTGTGGCCTAATAAACTCCTTTTCCCCTTTTACATCTTTATGTGTTTAAATTCAGGCTCAAAACAGTTCTGTTCAGCTGTGCATATGACTGAAAGGTTTTTAGAGGAGATGTAGACAGACTAATGGTAAAGGGTTGATCAAAACGTGTGAATGAAAAAAACACAACTCCAGGTATCACAAGTGTAAATTATGCATAATATAGACCCTTTAACTAAACTGAAACTAGCGAAACATAAGTGAAACATTAACAAGAATTCAGTTATACAAAAAGAGTAATAAGGTCCATAAATGTGATAAATTTCCTTTGTATGGGACTGGGAGCTTGGTTTTATGTATGACTTAGCCTATTGTTTATTTGACAAACATATGTCTCGCTTTCCTTGTATATCTTTCCTTGTATCCTTGTATTTCTCAGTTTTGACTCCTCACTCTCAAGTCCAGTCCTGAGAGAAACCTGCTCAAACTGGACACACAAGATTTTACCATATTCTCCTCTTTATGTAATTAGAATTGCATTTGCAGTTTAGAGTGGTTTCAATACATTACATATACAAGGAGGTGAGTCCTTTCCTTTTCTTCAACATTAAACAGTGTGTTTCAGGGAGGTATTGGGTAAGTATTCGGGTACCTTTATGTTTTTATGAAATGGTTTATTGATGGACTTGAGAGGAGTAACTCTATTTTTCACTTTCACAAAATGTTCAAAACAACGATATGTAACAATTATAAGACAGAAGTTTAAGTTGTACATCTGAAAAACCCTCTGTACTAATGTCAATGTGATTTAAGAAGCTTTGGTGGGTAGAAGTGCCACTATAAAAAGCCTGTTTCTGTTTTGACTCATCTGAAGATATTTGTATGCATATCATGTACGCATTTGCTTTTATGCAACCGAAATAAACACGCATTCATTCATTCATTCATATTTTAATTGTATTAGTGTTATAAAGACTCAGACAAATGTTATTGATCCACAAGGGAAATTACTTGAACACAGTAGCTCACAAATTACAATTTAAACAACAGTTCTTGCAAATAGAATCATTATAAACTAGAATGATAATCAAAAAGGTAAGGTACACTTTATTGTCCCCATAGGGAAATTTTCCTCTGCATTTGACCAATCCTTCAATGCCACTGGTAAATAACTTGATGAGGTGGCAATACTTGTGTCCATGGAGCTAGATACATTTAATACTATACAGTGGAACATTCAAGGCAAAGCAATAACATCTTCATGGAGATAAGCAGGTAGCCGAAAAGTTACCTTGTGCCACTTTAACAATAAGTAAAAATCTTTTTTCTTTCTTGCAGACTTCAACCACAATCTACGTTCGCATTATTGATGAGAACGATAACGCCCCTGAGTTTCCAGAGGAGGAGTATGAGACTGTCCTGAGTGAGGGGCCTGAAACCGTGGGGGCCACCATCGCCACGGTAACGGCCATCGATCCAGATGAGGGCCTGAATGGAACACTGAGATACGCCATCACCCAAGGCAACCTCATCCAGACCTTCAACATCAACAGCATCTCGGTGAGAGACGGGATAACTCAGCACTAATGGGCTCCACAGTGGCTCAAAAACATACTGCATAACTGATATTTGCATAACTAAAAACTTTTGGATGTGCAGAGGAGACATGGCAATAGCAGTGTAAAAAGTAGATTTACATTTCTATGGCTGACAGTGTACTCAATTACAAGTACAAGCACTGCTGCTAAACATCTTGTCAAGTAACAGTAAACATGAAAAATACTACTCAAATATTAGTTCCTAGTTACAGTTTAGATCAGGTTTTTACACTAAACTTGATTTGTTTAAAAACTAGTTTGAAAGTTGAATTGAGTTATCTGAAATCACAATTTGCATATTTGTTGAGCTTTGGCCAAACAGAGCAGGCGATGTGGTGCTGTTGTGTGTATATGTGGAGGCAGAGACAGCAGTGCACTGGGACTTTAGTATTTTTAATGTAGGTCATTACAATCATGTGGTTAGAATTATACACAATACAAGTCCATGTTTGAAAAACTACTTAAAAAAAGTACAATTACTCCAAAAAATTGGCTTAATTACAGTAGCAGGAGTATTTGTAATGAGTTACTTTCCACCCCTGAGAAGCAGTAAGTACTGTGGAATGAATTATGTTAAGCTGAGAGTTGCAGAAGGTTCAGAGGAAGACCACAGATGACATTTATGGAGAGGACCTGACATTAGTTTTAGAAAAGAGGTGGCAGGGCAAAAGAGAAGATGCAGGTGTTTTTTTCCGTGGTCAAAAGAGGACAACACAATACTAAATTACTAGTCTTAACAAAACTTTTAAAACACAATTAAATAAGGGTAAAATTCTAGCTTGTCATGAATCAAGATCAATCTAGCCCACTGCAAATTAATGAAACTGAAAAATATGACAGTGGACTGTAAATCACAAATCATTCTTATTCAGAGTTTCACAGTGTTAAGTATTAGAAAAATTTCATTAGCCGTAAACTATTTAATTGCAATAAACAAAACAAAAGTATATGTAGGAGTTAAGTTTTGGTTTGCGTCTCATTCAGGGGAGGATCACAGCAGTGAAGCCTCTGGACTACGAGATCAGTAACGGACACTACACTCTGGTTGTCACGGCAACCGACCAGTGTCCCATACCCCGTCTGCGACTCACTTCCAGCACCACGGTAAGCAAATCCACATTTTATTGGATCATATCATAACTTTTTTTTTTTAAAGTACACGCACAAGCACAAAAATAAATACGCTCAGTAAAAGTTAATGCAAGTTTCGCTTTACAAAGTAGGTTTATATAGTGGTTATGGAACTGGGTTATAGAATGTACAACTCTTGTAGTCAGGTGGTCATTGTCCTATTTTAGTCCTATTTTAGACTTGGTTTAGATCTGGTGGTACCTCAAAAGCCAAGCATAAAAGACCGTGATACTTTGCTAGTATATGTTCTTACCTTTAAACTTTTTGATGAATAATAAACTGCTATTTATATTATTTTACTCTTGGTCTTCTCTTGGTCTTGATTGAAATGTATTATTGTGGATTGACTTAAAGCTGTGGCTCACTATGTTAAGACGTTCTCCCATTAACCATATGAGTAACAGTTAAATCCCCCATTACAACCAATGCATAGTGCTGTTGTGTACCTTCATTTGTTACAGTTGCTGACAAACCGTTTTTCCCTTTAGGTTTTGGTAAATGTATTGGACATAAACGACGTGACACCCACTTTCCCCAGACCGTACGAGGGGCCATTCGAGGTGATAGAGGGGCAGCCCGGACCTCGAGTCTGGACTGTCAAAGCCACGGACGAAGACTCTGGACTCAACGGCAAAATCGAGTACAGCATCACAGCAGGAGATTATCAAAGTATGTGCTGAGCGTGTAGTTACATTAATTTGAGTTACATTCACTTTCACATATTTAAGCTTATTTTAAAATAGAGCGGTAGGCAACTTATTCCTTTGGGTCGAGCACTGCATGGGTCTTATCTCAGAATGACGACATATTAGGACCGTTACCATAGAGATTTACAATTAAAACAAGATATTAGATCTTTTGAATGGGAAAAAAGTCCTCAAAATGTTGCTTATGACAGGAAGCTGAAACCAGTGAGTACCGGTACTTAAATAACAATAGGCCAGAAAACACACTAATGTTGAATATGATATTTTTTAATGACAGATGCTGCTATGTTTTAATCCTTTGATTCAATTACTTGTTTACTATCAAAAACATGTTTGTTTTTAACCATGAAATAGTACAAATTTGCAGTTTATCAGTATTTTTAAGAATTTCTATCTTCCCACTACGAGATGTAATTCTAGTCTCATTATATATCATGTGAATGCTTCCTTTTTTATAGCTCCTAGCATAGCAGCACTTCCTGGTAAATCTGTTGCCCATGTAAAAGGAAGTTCTTTAAACAAATATAACAGTACTATTTGCAAGGTTACCAAATAACATCTACATTAATTTACTATATGTTTTCTTTACATTTTATATAATTCAGATTTGTATTAAGTTTTGTAGATGTATATTCAGAGCAAACATCACAAAACATAACAAAAGAAAACAAATTATAATTAAGTAGCAGTTTTGAATAGGAAATCAATGAGCCTGTTTCCATTATTAAGCCGTTTTACATCATGATTGCTGTTTACATTGAACAAAATGTAAAATCATGAACTACGTATTTTATTGTTCAATACTAAATACCTTAAATAAAAGCTTCTTCATGATAGGCCTGTATGTCTTTGTCAGATGAGTTCATGGTGTCTCCGGTGGAGGGAGAACTCAGAGTGAGGAAGGACGTGGAGCTGGACCGAGAGACCACTGGATTCTACAACATCACAGTGACAGCCCGTGACCTGGGAACACCCTCAAGAAACAGCTCTGTGCGTACATGTACTGTTAATACTCAACAATGTGGGTTTAGACTGCTCTTATCTGTCATAATTGCATAACACCAAAACATGCAGTAGGCTAGTCTTCCAGCTAAGTACCCCTGATTATGAACTTAACTCAAGATCTGGCAAAGCACTGCCACAACATAACTGCAGTCATGGTCTGCAGTCATCATTTTATAATTTTAGTTTTGTAGCTTTTTGCTTATTAACTTCTTGTTTTGTTTTTTTCCAGGTGGTTGTTGGTGTCTTGGTCCTTGATATCAATGACAATGACCCAGTGATCCTGAACCTGCCCTATAACACCAGTGTGAGTGAGGGGGCTCCTGTTCACTACTCAGTGGCCAGAGTCCGAGCCACAGACGCAGACAGTGGACGAAATGCACTCCTCACGTACAACATCACCGCAGGCAATGTGGACGGGGCTTTCTACATCAATGACACTGTAAGAGAGGTTTTCTTTTTAGTTATTTTATTTATTTAGTTAGTTAGAAGCACTTTGACAACTGCGACTTGTGTCACACCGGTTTTGTTGTGGTATGACACTCATATGAACTGTGCTCTTGCTGTCACCGCCTGAAGATGCACGCGTCAGACCACGTGTTTGCACGATAACTGTTTATTAAGGGAAAACGTATTATCCAGAGCACCACAGCACCTCCGCCGGCACCACCAAACTGCATGGTGTGTGATTTGAGCTCAGTACTTTGAACTATACAGAATACTTCTGGCCACCAGACAGATCTGCACCGTGTGCAGTCCGCGCCAGGGTCACAGCAGAATACCAAATCCTGAAATACTGCTTATCTCTGGGTTCAGAGAGATGCGAAATTGGCACCGTTGCCGTAGAAATTAACAAATCAAAACAAAATATATTTTTTAATGGTTAATATTCCTTAAAATTAACGGAGAGCTGAATACATTAATAGTGCATGGATGTGAATGTTATAAATACATGTGAATATATATTGTAATTCCTCCAGGTACTACAGACACAAGTGGTTTCCTCTACTGCAGAATTTATTTACATCCATCTTGCACACGAATCCAAATAAATACATTCCACGTGAAAACTAAAGAAACACATAGACAAAACAATAATTAACTCAATAAAAATAACGACATTAGCATTACTTCTTGAAAACAAAACAGACAAAAACTAACCTCGTTGGCTGTATACCGAGAGGGATTAATTAGATGTCTTCTTTCTTCTTAAACGTATTTCAAACTTCAACTTAATTATCTGCTTATAATCACGCTACTTTTCTCACTCTGCTGAGATCGCTTCTTCTACGCGACTAACGTTGCTTCGCGTGTACACAGACCTTACAATGCGTTACTGCGCCATCTAGTGACACTTCACAAAACTACATCAAAATAATATAACACATGAAAACGCATGAAAACCAAAATGTGGCAGTTACACTCCCACCAAATCTCACTAATCTCACTGTGGGATTTCTCTTACTACTAACGAACTGACACATAGTGTGAACAAACAACTGTAACTTTAGTCTGATTCTAGCAGAACAATAACTTTATGTATAGGTCTTTCAAGGTAAGTTGTCTTAGTGATAAGTTTACCCTTTTTTATCGCTAGTGCTTTCACTAACCAAAAGTCTAACCTTCCTCACTTTACTACTATCTGCCCCTGGGTAGACATCTGTGACCTTGGCTAGCTTCCATTCATTGCGTGGTGCGAGATCTTCTTGTAGAAGCACTACATCATTTCTCTTCACATCTCTTTTATGTACATTCCATTTCTGTCTTGGTTGCAAGTTAAGCAAATATTCTTTCCTCCACCGGATCCAAAATTCATTGGTCAAATATTGTACCCTTCTCCATCTCTTCTGAAGGTACAGATCTTCTTTCAGGAACTGTCCTGGTGGGGGCTGAACAATGGTTGACTTCATAGTTAAAATGTGGTTAGGCGTTAATGGTTCCAGTCCTGTTGGATCATTCAAATGGTCAACAGACAGAGGCCTGCTGTTGATAATTGCCATGACTTCGTACAAAAACGTTCTTAAGGATGTACTATCAAGTCTCTTTGCTGGTTGGTCAAGGATAGCTGAAAGAACGCTACGGATGGTCCTTATCTGTCTTTCCCACACTCCGCCCATGTGGCTTGCTGACGGGGGATTCATGAGAAAATTCACATCCAATAAGTTTCATTCTTTCCTGATCCATATCTTTGATGAGATTTGTGAACTCTCTCTGTGCGCCAACAAAATTGGTTCCTTTGTCACATCTCAGTTGACGAACATTTCCTCTTATTGCAATAAATGCCCGCAGAGCATTAATGAATGCATCTGTACTTAGGTCATCGACGGTTTCGATATGTATGGCTCGTGAACATAAACAAGTAAATATGAGTCCATATCTCTTGACTTCTTTCCGTCCATCTTTGACATGAATCGGTCCAAAACAATCCATCCCCACATAAGTAAAGGGTGGCGTTGGTTCTGTCCGGTCTATTGGCAAATCTCCCATACTCTGGGTTTTCTGTTCTCCTTCTGTATTTCCTACATTTGACACATTTATAGATGTGAGATGAAACGGTACGACTGCATCCAGAATCCACCAGCCATTGGCACGCAGTTCATTCATTGTCATTCCACGACCTTGATGCTGAACTTTCTCATGAAAATGACGAATGAGTAAAGTGGAAATATGACTGTCTTTGGGTAGTATTGCTGGATGCTTCACATGTGGGTGTAGCACAGCTTGACTCAAACGTCCGCCGACTCTGAGGATTCCTTGTTCATCCAAAAAAGGACTCAGTTTGTACAACTTACTATTCTTGGTCTTCGAAACTACTTTCTTTGCTTTCAGATTCTTTATCTCTTCTGAGAAAGCTTTCTGTTGAACAAGTTTTGATGACAAACAGTTCTGTTTCTTTCCTCTCTTCCAAACTCGTACTTTCTTTTGTCTTTTGTATCTCACCCTTATATTCCTTTGCTTTCCTTCTCAAGCTTGCAACTGCCTTTATCAATCTGGACCATTCTGAGAACTTCTCGAATCTGCTGAGAATGGTTTGCTCCTCTTTTACATTTGTAGTACACACCAAAACTTTGCGAAGTTCTGGATCATTGTCTGTTATCTCTCCCACCTGATATCTCTATCTGGTAGGTTCTTTTGCCAGATAAATGTTGGTCCCTGGAACCAATTGGAGGACTTAAGTTGATCTGCTGTCAAGCCTCGAGAAGCATAGTCTGCAGGATTTTGCTCTGATGCAATGTATGCCCATTGCTCTGGTTTTGTGCTTGACTTTATTCTCTGTATACGATTGGCTACGAACACTTGAAATCTTTTGGCATCGTTGTTGATGTAGCCAAGAACAACTGTAGAGTCTGTCCAGAAAAACTCTTTGAATGTCTGGGATTTCAAGCTCTGTTCTTAGAAGATCGCTGACTCTAACTGCAACAACTGCCGCTGAGAGTTCGAGTCGGGGGATAGTTGTGACACTGGTAGGTGCAACTCTTGACTTCGCCATTACTAAGCAACAATGGACTTGATCTGACTTGTTCACGACTCTCAGGTAAGAACACATGCCATATCCACTGATACTGGCATCTGCGAAGTGATGTAATTCGTATTTCTTGACTTGTCCAAAATCAGAAGGAATAAAACATCTTTCAATTTGTACGTCTGCCAAACTTGGAAGGTCTTTGATCCAGGAATCCCACTGGGGTTTTAAGTGATCTGGAAGTTCCTGATCCCAATCAACCTTTCTCTCTGCACATTTGCTGAAGAAATCTGTTTCCCTTTGAGGACAAACGGTGCAATGAAACCCAAGGGATCATAAACTGAGGCTACGGTGGACAGTACACCTCTCCTTGTGAGTGAGTTAGTCTTCACTTGAACTCTAAACTTGAAAGCATCTGAAGGAATACACCACTCTCTACTCCAAGAGCTCTCTCAAATGCGTGGCAAACTCAGAGACATATCAAAATCTTTCACCACAACACGCTCCTCCTCAGGAATGGTTGACATTACACTTTCTCTATTGCACACAAACTTATGGAGCCTCAACCTTCCTGTGAGCACAGTTCTCTTGAGTCCTTGATGAGCTGAACTGCTTCACTTTCTGTTGCAACGCTCGCCAAGCCATCATCAACATAAAAGTTTCTCTGAATGAAATGAATAGCATTGTCTTCAAACCGACCTCGTCCCTCTGAGGCAAGGTGTTTCAAGCCAAAGTTGGCACAGCCTGGAGAGGATGCTGCACCGAAAAGATGGACCTTCATGCGATATACAGATGGCATGGCTTCCAAATCTCCCTTCTCCCACCAAAGAAATCTCAAGTAATCCAGATCTTCTCTTGAGACATGAAATTGATGAAACATTCGCTCTACATCACAAGTGAAAGCAACGGAGCCCTTACGGAATCGACAAAGAACACCCACCAATGTGTTGGTTAGGTCTGGACCAGTTAACAGATGGTCATTCAAAGAGGTGTCTTGATACTTGGCAGAGGCATCAAACACCACCCTAATTTTTCCTGGCTTCTGGGGGTGATAAACTCCGTGATGTGGGATATACCATGAAGGGATGTTGTCTAACTCTTTGTTGGGAACCTTTTCTGCGTCACCTCTTGAAATAATGTCTTCCATGAAGTTCGTGTAGTCTGTGTGGTACACTTTGTCTTTCCTTAATCTCTTTTCTAAACACTTCAGACGGTGTATTGCACATACCTTGTTGTCTGGTAGCTTTGGCCTTTCAGCACGAAACGGTAAAGGCATTTCGTAGTGACCACTTTCGTTTAGTTTGATGCTATCCTTAAGCTTAGAAAGGAACTTCAAGTCTTCCTGAGATACAGGATTATTGTCAACAGTCCTTTCAGAGAAATCAGACTCAAGTGTTTTGATAATGTCTGAAGGTGTGACTTCTCTTACCTTTGTCCTGTTCACATAATGAACTTTGGTTGGCAGTTTTATGGAGGGCTCGAGCTCAGGAATGACTTTCTTTACTATGATGTGATGACTAATCCCGATAGCATCTCCATAGTTCAAGCAGGGATTACTTTGTCCAACAACACTCCAACCCAGGTCAGTGCGTTGTGCATATGGCTCGTCTTCTTTGCCCGACACGATTTCTCGTGGGAGGAGAGCTTGTGAGCAATTATATCCAACCAACAGCCCTACTTCACAGTCTTGCAGAGGAGTGATCTCTGTTTGTAGGTGCTCCAAATGTGGCCAAGCTTTAGCTGTTTCATTAGTTGGAATATGAGCTTTATTGGCTGGTATAAACTCTCGTGTAAATGTTGGAGGAAGAGTAATTCTCTTGTTGGAATTAAATCCACGAACTTGAAGATCTTGAAGTCTGTGAGACTGTACAACTGTTGTCTTGGAAGACATAGTGGATAGTTCCAATTTAACAGGTTCTTTGTTGCTGTGTAGCAAATCTGCAACTTCACTGAGTACAAAGGTTGTGTCACTCTGCGAGTCCAACAGAGCATACACAAGGACTTCTCTTGTAGGTTGTGTACAAGTTGAAAGCCAAACAGGAACAATTGCAGCTGTTTGTGTGTTACCTTCTTGCCGTACGACTCTGTTTGTCGTGGCTGTAGCTGTCAATTGAGGTTCTTCAACTTGATTGTTTGTACTTGGGCTTTCATTACTTGTGTTTGGCTTATCTGGTGGTTGTCTTTGTTCTTCTTTGACTCTATCTTCGTGCAGACAGGTAGGATGCTTTTTATTGCATTTCTCACAAGAGCTGCGGCTTGTACACTTTTTTGAGTGATGACCAGGCTTGAGACAACCAAAACATAGCTTTTCTGACTGAATGAACTTGACTCTGTCTGGCACAGCTTTGTCCAGAAAACTTCTACACTTATGTAGAGTATGCTTGGGCTTCTTACAGAAAACACATGTTAGTTGTGGCTTTTCTTGTGGCCTTTCTTGGGAACTTGTGGCCAATGTTTTAGCACCAACTTGTCTTTGTCTTAAGAACTTCGGCTTGTCAGCTTTATCTGGCTCAGCTTGCTTTAGTGACTGTAATGATGTAACGGGGTTACAAGCAATCTTGGCTTCTCTTGTTAGAAACGCAACAAACTGACTAAAGGTGGGAAACTGATTAGTTTGTTCTTCTATTTCAATCACCTTGCGATTCCAGCTGGCAGCCAGCCAATCTGGTAACTTGGAAAGAATCTTTCTGTTCTCATAACAGTCGTTTAGGATTTCTAATGACTTGATGTGGACCATAGCAGCTTCACAACTGCGCAGGAAATCTGCAAAGTCTCTTAGCTCAAAACTCTCCTTTGATGTAATTTTGGGCCATGCTTGTAACTTGTCTCTGTAAGCCTTTGCGCGATAGTGAATGGGTTTCCCGTACCTCTCTTCGAGAACCTTCCATGCAGCATCATATGCAGATTCTGTGCCCAGCAGGAAGTATCCATCAAGTGCACGCTTTGCTTGTCCACTCACATATCTCCGAAGATAAAATATTTTCTCATTTTCAGGAATGTTCTTTTGGTCAATGAGTGTTTGAAATGAAAGTTTCCAGTCATTGTATGTCAATGGATCTCCGCTAAATACTGCTGGTTCAGGAACAGGAATGCGGCTTGCACTTAATGCACTTGCTAACACGTTAACAAGGTTCGTTGAACTGTCACTTGTCTGGTTGTTGACAACTTGGGGAGTAAACTGCTCATAAAGAGGAAAGCTTTACATGCTTATTGTCCTTGACTGTGTTCAACCTTGTTACATCAACCTTTTGCTCCCCTGTTACACTTGTTTGGTCATATACCTGCATTCTTGCTTGTGCTGCTTTAAGATCTTTGATTGTTTCTAAGTGCTGTAACTTTCTTTTCTTTTCATCAAGTGTTCTTTGCAGAGCTGTATATTCTTCTTCTTGTTGCGCTTTAAGCTTTGCTTCATCTGCTTCTCTTTGCTTCTTCTCTGCTTCTTGCTCTGCAGCTTTTCTCCTAACTTCTGCTTCAAGTCTTTCAATCTCCTGCTGTTCCTTTTCTTGTTCTTGTAACACAATGAGAACAGCTTGGCTTGCAGCCGCTTCTGCTGCAGCTTCTTGATGCTTCACAGAGGAGCTATTTGAGTGTGCAGTGCTCTTTGTTGTAGTGGAAGAGTTTGACTTACTGATTATTGTTGACTGAAAGAGGGAGCCTGTATCTGGCCAATCTTGTTCCTCTTCCATCACATCTCCATCCAAACGACTTGAGGCTCTATGTACCAATGAACCCTGAAATCTCCACACAAAGATCCACTCTGCGGCGTGTCTCTTGATCAGGTGGGGGGTGAGCCTGCGTAGCTCGTCATAAATCTTTTGTAAATCTGAAGAAAGTCCTGTAACATCACCAATAATATCGTTAAGCAGGATTTCACTCAAAAAGGGCTTGATTGTGAGAGGGGTTGCTTAGATGATCTTGCATGCATTCTCCACTTATCATAAATGTAATTAAACCTTTGTTGGAGTGCCTTTATTCTTTCATCCTGCATTTCTCTTCCCTTCTCTGTGAGAGTGTTTTCACTCTTTCACTTCTCCTTGGTTGAGTGACAGCTTCTTCTTTGGTGCTGGGATCAGTATCTTGCATTTCTTCTGGCTCATGGGGCTCTGCGCTAACCTCAACTTGAACTAGGGACTCACTTTGCTCAGTCATTTTTATGTTTAGTCAACTTAAATTGTCACTAAATAGTGTAAGCTTAAATAAGAACTTAAATGCCCCTTTAATATGTGCTTAATATGTGCTTACTTGAAAATAAAGCTTAAACTTGTAAAATAAAGGTTCTCTTTGATCTTAATAAACTAATGTGAATGTAACTTAAATGTTGATTACTTCAATTCCAAAATTACCAAAATGTAACCAAAAATATTCTTTGAGCCCTTAAACTTCAAATAAATTACAGTATTTACATTACTGAAACAAATGTACAAATATGAATCAAATGTACAAATCAATCAGCTGGCGTTTACTTTAACTTGTAAACTTATGGTGGCTGTGACGTAATAGGGAGATGTTACCTTATTAACAGTTCAATTAGTCAACCTTTATAATTGCTCTTTTTACTTGGACTGCCTCTTGACTTGTGAGAGTCCAGTTTCTTATGGCCTTATCTTGACTGCGAGCTGCCACGTCCCATGCACAGTCCTGGTTCGCCCGTCCCTTGGTCACAGCTCCGCTCCGCGCACGTCCCGAACACGTCCAGACATGCCCGCTGCCGCGCCATGTGCTCTCCACTCGCGCTGATCAACAGTCCGAGTTTTCACTGTAATTCCTCCAGGTACTACAGACACAAGTGGTTTCCTCTACTGCAGAATTTATTTACATCCATCTTGCACACGAATCCAAATAAATACATTCCACGTGAAAACTAAAGAAACACATAGACAAAACAATAATTAACTCAATAAAAATAACGACATTAGACATTACTTCTTGAAAACAAAACAGACAAAAACTAACCTCGTTGGCTGTATACCGAGAGGGATTAATTAGATGTCTTCTTTCTTCTTAAACGTATTTCAAACTTCAACTTAATTATCTGCTTATAATCACGCTACTTTTCTCACTCTGCTGAGATCGCTTCTTCTACGCGACTAACGTTGCTTCGCGTGTACACAGACCTTACAATGCGTTACTGCGCCATCTAGTGACACTTCACAAAACTACATCAAAATAATATAACACATGAAAACGCATGAAAACCAAAATGTGGCAGTTACATATATTTCTTTTAAGTAATATGGCTAAGGAACCAGAGCATTTGATCTCAGTTCAGTCTGTACCATTTGCTATTATAATGCATACTTCTCATACATTAATATACTTGTGTGCATTTCAATACAGTCTGTGTACATTTCTGAATGTTAATGAAAAAAAACATTTATTATCACAAAGCTGTGGTCGATAGACTTTGGTGTACTCTGCCTAAGGCCCGTTTTAAAGAGAATACACTATAATTTCACATAAATGTCATCTTTATACCAGTAACATGTCCATTTATTTACATGTTTGTGTTTCAGACTGGTGTGGTGCATGTGAACAGACCATTGGACAGAGAGAGAGTGGCTGAGTACAGATTGACCATCACTGTCAAAGATAACCCCGAAAACCCTCGCATCGCTCGCAGGGTAAAGTACAGTTGCCTGTGATGCAACTTTTATGCTTTCATTCAAAACATTCAAGTGGTGATTTGGTCCGGGAGAGAGGAGGTGTATATGTAAGAAAGGATAACAAGCTTTTTGTGCTTTGCTAGGGGAAAATGTTTGAGACTTGCCCAAGCCCAAAACTGTTTACAAACTGACCATTGGCATCTTAGTTAAATGTTTAATTAACAGTGCAAAACTGTGGGGGATCTGCCACCTGCATATGGAAAGTCTTTGCCTGAAAATGTTGCACAGTATGGCAGTAAACCAATCTATTTTACATATACTCAATAAAGGGTGTTTTATTCTGAAAAAAAACATGTATTCTTATTGTGAGCAAAACAATATCAACTCCATGGCACTTGGTGCATTTTTAATTGTTTAAAAATATTATAATAATATAAAAATATCCATCCATCCATTTTCTTCCGCTTATCCGGGGCCGGGTCGCGGGGGCAGCAGTCTAAGCAGGGACTCCCAGACTTCCCTCACCCCAGACACGTCCTCCAGCTCCTCCGGTGGGACCCCAAGGCGTTCCCAGGCCAGCCGAGAGACATAGTCCCTCCAGCGTGTCCTGGGTCTTCCTCGGGGCCTCCTCCCGGTGGGACATGCCCAGAACACCTCCCTAGGGAGGCGTCCAGGAGGCATCCTGAGCAGATGCCCGAGCCACCTCAGCTGGTTCCTCTCGACGTGAAGGAGCAGCGGCTCTACTCCGAGCTCCTCCCGTGTGACTGAGCTCCTCACCCTGTCTCTAAGGGTGCGCCCAGCCACACTCTGCGGAGGAAACTCATTTCGGCCGCTTGTATCCGCGATCTTGTCCTTTCGGTCATGACCCAGAGCTCATGACCATAGGTGAGGGTAGGAACGTAGATTGACCGGTAAATCGAGAGCTTTGCCTTTCGACTCAGCTCCTTCTTTACCACAACGGACCGATACAGCGACCGCATCACTGCAGACGCTGCACCGATCCGCCTGTCAATCTCGCGTTCCATCCTTCCCTCACTCGTGAACAAGACCCCGAGATACTTGAACTCCTCCACTTGAGGCAAGGGCTCTCCACCCACCCGGAGAGGGCAGACCACCTTTTTCCGGTCGAGAACCATGGCCTCAGATTTAGAAGAGCTGATTCTCATCCCAGCCGCTTCACACTCGGCTGCAAACCGCCCCAGTGCCTGCTGCAGGTCCTGGCTCGAAGAAGCCATCAGGACAACATCATCTGCAAACAGCAAAGATGAGATCCTGTGGTTCCCGAACCAGACCCCCTCCAGCCCCTGGCTGCGCCTAGAAATTCTGTCCATAAATATAATGAACAGAACCGGTGACAAAGGGCAGCCCTGGCGGAGTCCAACATGCACCGGGAACAAGTCTGACTTACTGCCGGCAATGCGAACACAGCTCCTGCTCCGGTCATACAGGGACTGGACACCCCTTAGCAAAGGGCCCCGTACCCCATACTCCCAGAGCACCCCCCAAAGGACACCACGGGGGACACGGTCGAATGCCTTCTCCAGATCCACAAAACACATGTGGACCGGTTGGGCAAACTCCCATGAACCCTCGAGCACCCGATGGAGAGTGTAGAGCTGGTCCAGTGTTCCACGACCAGGACGAAAACCACACTGCTCCTCCTGGATCCGAGGTTCGACTATCGGCCGGACTCTCCTCTCCAGTACCCTGGAATAGACCTTACCGGGAAGGCTGAGGAGTGTGATTCCCCTGTAATTGGAACACACCCTCCGGTCCCCCTTTTTATACAGAGGGACCACCACCCCGGTCTGCCAGTCCAGTCCAGCGGTACTGTCCCCGACCGCCACGCGATGTTGTAGAGACGTGTCAGCCAAGACAGCCCCACAACATCCAGAGACTTAAGGTACTCGGGACGGATCTCATCAACGCCCGGAGCCTTGCCACCGAGGAGCTTGCTAACCACCTCAGTGACTTCGGCCAGGGTGATGGATGAGTCCGCCTCCGGGTCCCCAGCCTCGGCTTCCTCCTCGGAAGACGTGACAGTGGGATTGAGGAGATCCTCAAAGTATTCCTTCCACCGTCCGACAACATCCCCAGTTGAGGTCAACAGCTCTCCACCCGCACTGTAAACAGTGTTGGTGAAGCACTGCTTCCCCCTCCTGAGGCGCCGAACGGTTTGCCAGAATTTCTTTGAGGCCGTCCGATAGTCCTCCTCCATGGCCTCCCCGAACTCCTCCCAACCCCGAGTTTTTGCCTCCACGACAGCACGAGCCGCAGCACGCTTGGCCTGCCGGTACCCGTCAGCTGCCTCAGGAGTCCCACAAGCCAACAAGGCCTGATAGGACTCCTTCTTCAGCCTGACGGCATCCCTTACTTCCGGTGTCCACCACCGGGTTCGGGGATTGCCGCCGCGACAAGCACCGCAGACCTTACGACCACAGCTACGGGCAGCCGCATCAACAATGGAGGTGGAGAACATGGCCCACTCGGAGTCCACGTCTCCAACCTCCCCCGGGATCAGAGAGAAGCTCTCCCGGAGGTGCGAATTGAAGACCCCCCTGACAGAAGCTCCGCCAGACGTTCCCAACAGACCCTCACGATACGCTTGGGCCTGCCAGGTCTATCCGGCTTCCTCCTCCGCCAGCGGATCCAACTCACAACCAGGTGGTGATCAGTTGACAGCTCTGCCCCTCTCTTCACCCGAGTGTCCAAAACACGCGGCCGGAGGTCAGATGACACAACTACAAAGTCGATCATCGACCTCCGACCTAGGGTGTCCTGGTGCCACGTGCACTGATGGACACCCTTGTGTTTGAACATGGTGTTCGTTATGGACAAACTGTGACTAGCACAGAAGTCCAATAACAAAACACCGCTCGGGTTCAGATCAGGGAGGCCGTTCCTCCCAACCACGCCCCTCCAGGTGTCACTGTCGTTACCCACATGGGCGTTGAAGTCCCCCAGGAGAACAACGGAGTCCCCGGTGGGTGCACTGTCTAGTACCCCCCCCCAGGCACTCCAAGAAGGCCGGGTACTCTGCACTGCTGTTTGGCCGTAGGCTGCCACAACAGTGAGAGACCTGTCCCCGACCCGAAGGCGCAGGACGCGACCCTCTCGTTGACCGGGGAGAACTCCAACACGTGACGGCTGAGCTGTGGGGCAATGAGCAGGCCCACACCAGCTCGCCGCCGCTCCCCGCGCGCAACGCCAGAGAAATGGAGAGTCCAGCCCCTCTCAAGAAGTTGGGTTCCAGAGCCCAAACTGTGCGTGGAGGCGAGGCCGACTATATCTAGTCGGTAACGCTCAACCTCCCGCACAAGCTCAGCTCCTTCCCCCCAGCGAGGTGACATTCCATGTCCCCAGAGCTAGTCTCCATGTCCGGAGATCCGGTCGTCGGGGCCCCCGCCGTCGACTGCCGCCCGGATCACACTGCACCGGCCCCTTATGGATCCTCTCGCGGGTGGTGGGTCCACGTGAGGACGGCCCCACGTCGCTCCTTCGGGCTGAGCCCGGCCGGGGCCCCGTGGGGAAAGGCCCGGCCACCAGGCGCTCGCTGTCGAGCACCCACCCCAGGCCTGGCTCCAGGGTGGGGCCCCGGTGACGCCGGTCCGGGCGACGTAACTGGCCTTGATTTTATTGTCTTCATAAAGGGCTTCTGAACCGCTCTTGGTCTGACCCGTCCCCCTGACCTGTTTGCCATGGGTGACCCTACCAGGGGCATAAAGCCCCCGACAACATAGCTCCCAGGATCATTCGGGTACTCAAACACTCAAATATAAAAATATAAAAACTCTTAATATACTTTTGTTTTATTTTGTAAAAATATTGCAAATTAATCTATGTAATAAATCCAAATTAATCAGAAGGTGCATAATTTTATTGTAAACATTCTCTGCTTACTTCAAACATAAAGGTTGTTGTAGCTTCAAGTGTGGTGAAGGTGTCAAACTGATGAACTCAAAAGTTGTGAACGGAAAGCAAGCGTGTGCAAATGTGTTTCGTTTCGTTTCAATTCAGTTCAATTCAATTTTATTTATATGGCACATTTTAAAGCAACTTCAGCTGTCCAAAGTGCTTCACATAAGAGTCAACAAAAATAAATATACAGATAGTCAACAGTTAAAAGAAGGTCATTAAAAACTTTAAAAGAGCTTTCGGTACTGTGCTGGGATTGGAATTTTTCACCAATTTTGTTAAGATTAAGGTAACTCTGCAGTTGGTCATATGCAATATTCTCTGAAACCTTAGACAAAAAGGCAACTTTGAGATGGGTGTAAAGTTAGAAAGTATATTTTGGGCTTTTTAATGAGTGGCCTGACCACAAAATGTTTCACGGCAGTAGGAAAACAACCAGACATCAGAGACAAGTTCACTCTTTAGCAATATAATGTCCAATTGGAATAATATCTAGTTGACAAAAGACTCAAATACTTAATTATAGACTGTTTGAGCGACAAGGTCCGCAGCAGAGGGGAGTTTCAGTCTAAGAGCAGAGATTTTATTCCTAAAGAGTGATGAGAAGAAGATTTTAATGGAGGGCAAAATAACATTTACATTACAGTATGTTTAAGTACAAAAAATCATCTGAGGTTTGTCTGTTGATACCAGGTTTGATATAAAATTACAATTGGCAACTACCCTATGATATGTCAGGGTTTACTATGAAAGTCTGACGTCTCAAAACTCAAAAACGAGTCTATCAGAACCTGCCGACAGATGTTGCTAGATTGGTACAGTGTTGCTAGCCGCTCACCTCTGTCAGTAATCCAAGGAAAGTTCAGATAGAAACAGGCAGGTGGTAAAAGTTCTGAATGAAGAAGACTCACCGGCTTGGAGCCATGTCTCTATGAGCAACATAAAATCTAGTTTCCGTGAAGTGAAGATCATTCAGAAGAAATGTTTTCTTAGCTAGTGATCAAAAGGCCGAAGCAGAGAGTCTCATCACGTGTAGAGGCGACCAGAGGCATCCCAAAGCTAGACACTTGTGGAACAGTGCCACCAACGGCAAGTATCGCAGGCCAGTGTCTATAGGAGTGTGGGACTCACCGGCTGGATCTTTGAAGTGCTGGGTCTCCAGGAGTGATAAAGGAGAGGAATAATTACAGAATTTGCCCTCCATTAAGCCTTTACTCTCACTAATACACCTCCACATTTTCTGGAGGCTGGGACTGATGCCAAGTGAGGAGGGAATCTGGATACCATTCATGAGATCGCTTTAGATCAGTAAGTGCCTGGCAGTCGTAGAGTAGCAATCCAGAAATATCTTGGCACAAAATACAAAGCAATGCCACAGCAAGTAAGAGTTTAAGCAGAGCAGGTAGACAACTGCCGGTACACATCTTGCCTCCAGTTTCTATTTAGTTACTCATCCATCATAACACAGTTTAATAAAGATATGTTTAAGAGTTCATGAAAAAATTATGAATTTAATGAGAGAAACTTTTTTTTTGTTTTATGTGGCTACCAAACCCTAAATAGAAGTTGTACATTAGGTCTTTATTGATACAAAGCTAAGCTAAAATGGCTACGCTCTCATACACTGTTGAATGTTGAATTTGCATTCATATCATAAGCTGCTAGTAACATTTAACCCATTGATCGCCTTCAGTCTAATGTTGTATGTCGTACTTCAGGATTCAGACACGATGGTGATCACGATCCTGGATGAAAATGACAACAGGCCTTTATTCAGCCGTACGAGCTACAGAGCTGAAATCACTGAGAACTCTGCACCAGGTACCACTCATTCAAGTTAGACTTTCCCCATCTGCTCTGCTCTATTTGCATCTATACACACACCGCAGGGATGTGTGGTTTGAACTGTCTGTCACTGTCTACTCTACTTCCTGGATTTGTTTGCTCATTTATGTTCATATATGTTCAAGTTGTTCATATATTAATAGAGGGATTGACTAACATTAATAACTTTTGGTAAATACACTTTAAGACACTGAAGCTTTACTTGCTTACGTATTTTATCATATTGTAGTTATCAAGCATGAGAAAGAGCACAAGTTGTTGTACAAATAACTAAAAAAGCAACTAAAACATTTGCGAAGGATGCATTCACACTTGTCATGGTTTGGGTCCCATTTTGAGTCCTAATCTAGATTAAGTTCGTTCCCGTTCTAGTCCTGGTTTAGTTCTGTTCTAGTCAAGGTTTAGTTGTGGGTTTAGTGCTAGTTACATCGCAATTTTGATGTGATTGTGCAAAGCTGAACGCAAAGGTATATACATGTATAGAAGTAGCTAATCACATACATTATCATAATTTACAAATATCCTTTAAACAATATTTACAGTGTGACCATGTGTGTATTTTGTAGGCAGCACAGTGACGGTGTTAAATGGGCCTGTCCTGGCAGAGGATAAAGACATCAACCAAAACGCTGTGGTCAAATACAACCTGACAGGAGCCAGAGTGGACCTGTTCACGGTCAACCCAGACACAGGTAACATTTAAACTCATAATAAGCTAATGTATATCTGCATGTTTGCTAATGTTCTACTGAGCTAACTACTGGAAATGTATGTTATTGTCTAAATATTTTTTCATTAATTTATTCACTTCACACATATATTACAAAAGACATTCTGCTTCATCAACTTTATTTTCACAATTAAACATATTACAGCCATACATCAAATTATGGCACGGTCAATAATCAAATCAGTTGATAAAAATGTAGTTTATCCTGTTCTGACTACAGTAGGCCTACAACCTAGAAGCAATGAGTTAAATAACAATTTATTTTTGCTTGATAATACAGAAATATAAATATGATAGCGTCAAATTTTATGTAACAGTTGCATCATAAAGTAATGCTCTTACAGGTGTGATTCTTGTCCGTGCGGGGGCAAACCTGGACCGTGAGGCGTTTTTGGAGCCCAGGGTTGAGTTGTTCATTGTGGCAGAGGACATTGGAGGTTTAAATAGCAGTGTCCCTCTGTCTGTGACCATCCTGGACCAAAACGACAACCCTCCAGTGTTCAACCCCTCCAGCTTCAGCGTGAGACTCCCAGAGAACAGCCCCACAGGTCAGAGAGTCAGTGATTCTCAAATTATGGGGTTACAGTCTAAAATATGTTTTCTGAAGGTGGACTATGTAACTTTTATGGTGGAGGAGTTGCTAGCAGCTTCAGAATAGCATTGATCACCTTTATTCAATTTTGTTATACAGTATTACTAAAATTACATTGAAAAACATGCATTCTTACTGTGAGTTCTGGCTTGAACTTTTATAGGCATTACTAATATAAAGTTATTATGCCAAAAAATATACTAACTAGATGTAAATTAAAAGGTATAGCAAAATCATGCACGATGTCCGTAATACTGCTGCGGAGCATCATAAACCAGTGTATCTCTTGTAAAAACTGCATCCATAGCTAAATCTGCCTAGACTAAAGTAGATAATTTACTGTAGCAATTCCAGGAACAAAAGGCTGAAATAAAAGAAGAAATGTTAAAATTTTTTCGTCAGCCACAACACCACATATTTTACATATATTTTAGTATAGTGATGCTGCGGTGAGTTATGATTTGTCACTGGAAAAATAGAAAATTAAACTGTGTATGGTTTAGACAGTATAATAGTGTAAAATTGGCTCTACACAAGCTTTCTTTTTTGCAATTCATAAGTCTGCATTTTGCTACCATTTCAATTCTGTGTATATCTCCTTGTCTCTCGCAGGTGTGGTGGTCACTCAGCTTTCAGCCACAGATGCTGACTCGGGCGCTAACGGCTGGCTCTCCTATCGCCTGGAGAGTGGGGCCCAGGATCGCTTTGTGGTGGACGCTATCTCTGGAGCAGTCCTGGTTGGAAACTCCACTCTGGACCGGGAAGAGCGAGGGTCCTACCGCCTTGTTGTCATGGCAACGGACCGCGGCACACCCCCGTTGACCGGGACAGCCACCCTCACTGTGATCCTGGATGATGTAAACGATTCGAGACCGCGTTTTATCGAGCCGATCACTATTATAAATGTGAACGAATCTACTCCACCTGGTGTAGTAGTCGCCACATTGACAGCAGAAGACCCAGATCTCCACCCCAGACTAGAGTATTACATCATCTCTGTCGAAGCAAAGGATGATGGGAATAACCCAGTGGGCGGCCTGCAGGACTCTTTTGGCATTGATCTGCACACTGGTGAGACACAGGGCCCAGTCAATCTGAATTTATTTTTGTTGAATCATTAAATGGATCTCAGTCTAGACTAGTGTAAGGTAGGGTCTATCATGTTCAAAAGGTAAATTTAGAGTCTTATTCTTGTCTATTTCAGCTTTGGATCTGGTGTAGACCTGGTTTAGTCTAGGTTTAGAACAGGGGTTCCCAAACTATGGCCCGAATATGCTTTGAGAGGTGGCCCTTGGTAAAAAAAAAAGTTTGGGCACCTCTGGTTTAGAAGTTACTTTGCACATTTTTGACATACTGCTGAAAGATTATATGTCTTGCTCTATCTGATTTAGACCTAATTTAGTCCTGTTTTACTCCTGGTTTAAACCTGTTGGTACCACTAGGTTAAGGTATTATGAAAGTAGTTGCTAAGCCTGAATCATTACTGATATACAATTTGTTCATTGTGAATTAGGTCTTTGTTCATGTTTTATTAAGACTAAGGTGTAAGCATTTTAAAGTGTTAACATGTTGAGGTCTGTTTTAGTGTTTTATAGTCTAATTTAATTTTTTCTCCATCATTTCTAGATGGTAACTTTAACATAGTTGTGTCTTTGTCCTTCAGGTGCAGTCTTTGTGCGAAACCCACTCAACAGGGAGCTGGTGGCTACATTTGAAATAATTGTGTCTGTCCATGATAACGCCAGTGAAGTTATAGACAAGTCCGGTAGTGTCCCAAATGGTAAGTCTATAATTATCACAAACATACAAGACAATTTTGTTCTTAGACTTCTTTGATCCACAAGGGAAATTACTTGGATACAGTAGTTCACATTACAGAATAATAGCAAAGAGCAAAAAAAATATAATTCAAATTTAAAAATAATTAAGTAAAACAAATAGCAAAAGACCTGTGTCAAATAAGGCTCGAATATACAGATTTGTATATGCTATATGCAAGAGGTGGAGGGGTGAATTGAAACTGCGCAAAGATGAAATGAATGAAAAGTGATCTATTACATAAGGCTGAGTTGTTGTACAGTTGTATGGAGAATAGGGTAATGTATCAAAGTGAAAGATGTCTGTGTAATCCCTCAGTCATCCAGGCAAGTTCCATAGCAAAAGAAAAAAAAAATTCTGTCAACTGGACTAAACTTTTGTCCAGCTGAAAGAATTTAATTTTCTTTTGCTGTAACAAAATCAAAGTCAAGTTTATTTCTATAGCACATTTACAACATCTACAGTTGCCCAAAATGCTGTACATACTGACACAGCATAAAAATATAAAAACATCAACATCTATGATATAAGGGTGAGTTGTTGTACAGTTGTATGGAGTATGGCCTGAGTTCACACTTGTTCTGGTTTGGTCCTTGTTCAGGCCCAGTTTGAGTCTTAATGTAGATTTTGTTTGGTCCCCTTCTTGTCCCAGTCTAGTCCAGATTTAGTTCTGGGTTTTGTTCCAGTTTAGTCCCAAATTTGATGCGTTAAGATGTAGAAGTCTGTTGGAGAATGACCACAAAACTTAAAACTTATCATATTTCTTATTTTGCTTTTGTCTTTTTAGCGAGACTGACCATCAATGTTTTGGATGTGAATGACAATGCTCCCCGTTTTCGGCCATTTGGAGTAACTAACTTCACAGAGAAGATATTGGAGGGAGCTCAGCCCGGGACGACCCTCCTCTCTGTGTCTGCTGTAGATCCAGACAAAGGCCCCAATGGACAGGTGATCTACCAGCTCCTGCACCTGCCCCGAGGGGATTATGTCCGACTGGAGGATCCTTCCACAGGTATTCACATGTGCCTCTAGGTCTGTGTTATAAGATAAGACAGAGGGTTCCAAAGAGGGTCAACTTCAGTATTTCTAACAAAAAATACAAGAACAGCAGCAGTAGAGTGACTAAAAGCATATGTGTTACAGGCAAAGTAGGAAACAGGTATAAATGACCAGGCAGAGTATTAACATTTTCTACTTTGCTTAGGCAAAACAGGGACAAAATTTAAGCAAACTGTCATTCTGTATTTCACTGATAAATCAGCTTGCTCCTATTCACTGTTACCTACATGTCTTACTAGTTGTTGTTTTGTTAGATTTGTTAGATAGAAGATTTGTTAGTATAATAGGAATGGGACAAGATCTCATGCCATATATATATATATATATATATATATATATATATATATATATATATACACACACCACGCACACACACACATAATAATGCAATACTGTGGAACATTCCAACAAAGCAATAACATCTCCATGGAGACAAGCAAGTGGCAGACCCCCTACAGGATAGTTAGATACAGCTTTAAGATAAGTAAACATGCTTTGAATAATAAATAATGTTTAAAATATTGAAGTGGATATAAAGGATATATTGAAGTAGTACTATAATGCTACTAAAATAATCGATCTCATTTTTCAGGTAAAATTGTTGCCAACCAGACAGTGGACTATGAGCAGATCCATTGGCTGAATTTCACTATCAGAGCCCAGGACCACGGCTCCCCTCCCCGAATTGCAGAGCTCCCAGTTTATCTGCGCATTGTAGATGTCAACGACAACAATCCCATTTTTCTACAACCTGCTTATCATGTAAATAATTAAAAAAAAACAATACTACTACTAATATTTTTAATGTATTTTAAAATGGAATTATATATGTTATATTGTGTTGAAGGAGCCAGTTTTTGAAAACGTGAACCTAGGAGCCACTGTAGTTCGGGTCCAGGCCACAGATGCAGATTCAGGCCTATTTGCTGTGCTTGAATACAGTCTGGTGGATGGAGAGGGCAAGTTTGGGATCAGACCAACCACTGTAAGTAGTAAATACATTATAATACTTAATAGAGATGTAAACAGACGCATTAGTTTGAACAGTGAGGAAACTTTGTTGACTAGATGAACTTTGGTATTTTGAAATAAAATGATGAACACTGTTATGAAAAGAGGAGTGAATAGAAAGACTGAGGTGGTTCATGGTTATGCGAAGGAGGAGGGAAGGAGGTAGAGAGGAAGGTTATAGCTCATAGCTGAAATGTGGGTTATGGAGGAGGGAGAGAATGCATTTATATGAATATCTTGAAAGGCAGATCAAGCAGGCTGTGATTGGGTGACAGACAGGTTACAAATGGAAAGAAGTAACCCCTTTCTAATCTTGCTTTTCAGTCTGTATTTTTTTCAGTCTGGTTATATTTATACAGTTGAAATTGCAATGTATTTTTATCGTCTCTTCGATGTCAGTGGGAATGCATCTTGTGTCACTTAAGATATATTGCACTGCACTAGCTGACATTGTTTGTTCAAGCACTGGAGCTCTCCAGTGTAGCCTAAACATTTATCCAGTTGCTTCTCATTGTGATACATAGACATCCAGTCTGTCTGTGTTGATAAAAGGACCCCTCCCTGACGCTGCTGGCACTTCCTTCCTAATCGCTCCCCTCCTGTTTGTGCGATAGGGCGAGATCTACATCCTCTCTCCGCTGGACAGAGAGACCAAGGACCATTACACTCTGACCGCAGTTGCTCGGGACAACCCTGGAGGCAGCCCCAACAACCGTAGGGAGAACTCTGTGCAGGTATGAGCCTATGGAGGGGTATGGATATTAAGGTTATCCAAGGACAAGGTAGACCAAAAAGCATATCAATACCCCTCATGTCCAAAGTTGTACAAAACAAATGGCTCACTACAAAGTCTGTTACATCAATTAAATATTAGTTATTCATTACCTATTTAACCTACATGGTGACCAAGTGGCTAGTTCTCTCTAGTGCAGCTCAAAGCAACGTTTATAACTCCCAGGCTCATTCGGGCCTTTCTGTGCAAAGTTTACATGTTACTCCTCCCTGTGTCTGGGTGGATTTCCTCTAGGCACTCCAGTTTCTCCCATCAACCTAGAAATATGGACAATATGTAAAATCCCCCAGCTAAGGTAGTCCCTGGCGCAGCCTGGGTCAAAATGTATAGATGGGTTTCCTGGATGCTGCACTATGTCACCCACTGCTCCTGACAGTTGTTGTTCATTTAAAGGTCCTATATTATGCAAAATTGACTCATTTGAGCTTTAGTCTCTCTACATTTCCAAAGCTCAAAATGCTCTGTTCCACCTTGTGATGTCATGTAGTGGTACATTTCAAGGTAACAGCTTCCTTTTACCTTTTACTCAGTACAGATTGGCAATTGCAGGACTAAAATTATTCAAATGGTTCTAGTGAAGGTATACGGAGTTTAAAAACACAATGGAGCACTTCCTGTATTACCACATGACATCACAAGGTGGAACAGAGTGTTTTCCGTTTGAGAGAAGAACTTAATATGCAGCATTTGTGTGTTAAACATGCAAATGAAACTAAACAAAACTCCAGGTATATTTGAGGAAACAACACTGTAACATCATAATGTGGACTCTTTAAGGATCCCCATTAGTGTCTGCAGTGCGAAGACTACTCTTCCAGGGGTTCACTCTCAAAAAACACTCAAGATCACATATTGCCAGTTCATTGACAGTAAAACACATTCACAATTAATACACAACAAGTTCTCTTAATTTGCAAGGTTGCAATAACAGCAGTGAAGGATGGGATAATTAAGTGTGCCATTACCTTAACCATAACCTTACAGACTACATACAGACTCAAGATGTGGCAAACACTGTATATCTTATTATAGGTTGGGAAGATTATTGTCATTCTTTATTTTTTTCCTTGCCTGAAGTTATAGTTATAATTTTTATTTGGTATTTTGAACAACAGCAGAGAAGCATTTGTTGTGGTAATACCAAAACGATTGAACAATTATACATATGTGTCCCTGCTTTACAGTATGTGAGCCAAACACTATTCACAATCACTTATGCCTCTTTAAATGTGCACTTTTGCAGGTCCTGATCACAGTCCTGGACATAAATGACTACCAGCCACGTTTCTCTGAGCGTATCTACAACACCAGTGTGTTTGAGAACGAGCCCAGCTGGACCTCCATCATCACCATCAAAGCCACTGACCTGGACGAGGGCGAGAACGGAGCTATACTCTACACCATGCTGGGAGCCAACACAGGTACAAGTGTCTACACAAGGCAAAAAAGTCACTATGATTAATACGAATACATAAAAACAAATTTCACAGTATTACTTTGATTTTATCTGAATTCTGTATGTTTGCTATGTTTGTATGATGCAAGTTTCTAAATCTAGTCCTGGTTGGTTGAGCTTTAAACCTAGTTTAGTTGAGTCAAATCATAATTTATTATAAAAAACAAAAAAAAAGTTTAATAGGTACAATTAAAATCAGAAGTTTTATTGCCATTGTCAATGGACAAAATTCACAAACTGGGAACTTGCTTCGGTGGTATGGTGCAACATAGAACGATGATTAATAATAAGCTATAAACTTTGATAGTATGATTAAATAAGTTCATGCATAAAAAATAAGGTAAATAAAAATCTACATATAAAAAGTAGACTTGTTGGTATGATGCTTGGAGTTACTAAACTTGGATATGTAAGAAAAATAAAGTGATCTGATTTCATTGGATTAATTTCAGTATCTTGTCAATTGTGAATATTAAATATAACACCGAAAACATAAATTAATCTGATCAACATAAGATGATCATAGAGATGATTTACAAAATGTAACTTTTGTAAAAGTTTATGGCAGCCATATATCTGAAGAAGCGGTTGCCAAATAATTATGTTAATTGGCAACATTTCAGTAAAAGTGAGGGAATAAAAAGAGCCATAAACAGTCTAGATGCTCATAATCTTCCGGCCCTGCAGTCTCATTGCAGTAAAAGAAAACAGGATTTTTGAACTCACAGCTTAGATCAGACGGGGGAATGTTTTTGTACTTCAGAGACTGGAATGAAAGTACTATTCAACATGATCATGCCTAGTATTGTGGTCGCAAGATTTATAACGATCAAATCACAACCACAATATAATGCTTGTAATTAGCGAATCCCAAAAGGCTGCAATTGTAACATTATGTCTGTATCAAGACGGTGTAATCCCTCATTCGTCCAGGTGTGGTCGAGTGTGGTGAAGCCAAACTGAAAATGACTTCTGGATGGGCTGACATGTTTTTACTGCAAAAACAGTGCAGATGATTACCCCTGGAACCTTATCTGCATTATGTCTGTATCCTGATTTTAAAACATAAATTGCAATAGGGACAGATTAATTGCAATGTTTGCCAGAATATAAATCACAACTACATATTTTTCCACATTGTTCAGCCCTAATACCACTCTGTATTTTCTGTTAGATGCCTTTGCCTTGGACCCAAACACTGGGCTGATCCGTTCTCGTCGCATGCTTCTGTCCTCTGAACACTTTAACCTGACTGTCGTGGCCACAGACCAGGGCAGACCTCCGCTGTGGGGCACTGCCACACTCATCATCACTGTCATCGACGTCAACGACAACAGACCTGTGTTTGTGAGGCCAGCCAATGGCACCATCATTCACATCTCTGAGGTATGAGCAAACGGTATTAGACAACTTCATACTAACCCTAATGATGTGTTTATACAAGGGGTTTTCTGATTGTAAAAGACACTAGATATAATGGAGTCTGAATGAGAGCTTTCAAAGTTGTACATTGTCAGGGCAGGGTATTATATTTAGTTATTATAATATGTTATCTTTTTTTAATCTATTCTTTTTAAATTTTCTTTTAATACTTCAGCTTGAGTTCTAAAAAGACATGAAATACCGTATACATTTGCATAATACACAGCAAGTAGAAAATGTTTCTCTTTCTCTGCAATTTCTTACTTTGGATTACTTTGGATTACAGATACTTACTCATCTGAACAAACAAATTGTATTACCTGTATCTTTAACAGTGCAAATATTGGTAAATCTAAAAGATATATTATAGACTTCTAACATCAGGAATGAAATAGCATTTGAGATATTGTAAAAATCCTTACTATTTAATGTGATGATCCAGGAGCAACCTCCAGGCCTGCCCGTGTATGAGGTCCATGCCACAGATGCAGATGAGGGGGTGAACGGGGAGGTCCGCTACGCCTTTCTTCAGACCGGAGCCGGGAATAGGGACTGGGAAAACTTCCACATTGATGCCATGACAGGAGTGATCACCACCACTGTCAAACTGGACCGCGAGAAACAGGCCCTGCTCAGCGTACGGAGTAGTACTCACACTGCAAAAACACAGCCTTAAATGAGTTAAACATAGCTTGAACGAAAGGCACTGTACCTGATTTTTACCACCTTAAACACGTGCAAAACAGTGCATTTTAAATGGTTTGTTGTAGTCCAAATTTAGTCCTCACCTTTTGAGCTTCCTAATTATTCCTAATTATTCACTGCAATGAGTTTATAAATGATCTCAGGACTTTCAGAGACCAGAGCGGTGTTTTGTCATGACAGTAAATGCTAATAACTAGCACGCTAGCACACACTTCTGATTATCTATGCTGGGGTAAGAGGCAAGAGGCATTTTGCTCAAATAATGGGTACAGGCCTTTTAACTGTTTAATATTTTGATTGAGTCCACTTTGACCCCCCTAGAAATAAAATTTGCAATTGGACCAAGTCATATTTCACCAATATATATATATATATATATATATATATATATATATATATATATATATATATATATATATATATATATATATATATATATATATATATATATATATATATATATATATATATATATTATATATATATATTTTACATATATATTAATATTATATTTTACATATATATATATATATTTAACTGGTCAAGTCTAGAATTTGGGTTCTAACCATGACAATTCATTTAAGATCTGCATTTTTCTAGTGAAACCATTTATAAAGTATTTTCCTACAGCTTATCATTGTGGCCCGAGACATGGGTCAGCCAGTGCCTTACGAAACCACACAGCCTCTGCAGGTGGCGCTGTTGGATATTGATGACAATGAACCTGTCTTCCTTAAACCACCAGTGAGTAAGAGAATTGTTTCAGATGTTATTCCTGTTGTAATAATGGTTGTATACCTTGAATTGTATTGTTTTGTATTGTAGGGTGGTGGTCCGCCTTACCAAACCCTGAAAGTGCCTGAACACTCCCCTCCCGGGACCATCGTGGGACAAGTGACTAGAGCTGTGGACGCAGACGAGGGCTCCAATGCTATTGTGTACTACTTTATTGCAGGTAAACTTTGATATGTGTATGAAGAAGTATAATTTGTTGGTTGTTGTTTTTAATGTAGTTCTGGGGGAAAAAAATCTAAAAATGGAGGGATTTATTCATTGAAACATGTCTTCAATCTTTTAAATCTACATTTCTAGACCTTAACTCTAACAAGTAGCCTTACAGCACTCCTAGGACAAGATGTATTTTAATCAGTTTTGAGTATTTCTAAACCTAATAATTATGCTGTGGTTTGAATGTGTCTCTTTTATGTGCTCATAGCTGTAAGCTTGAACTATTCAAACTATATATGGGAAAATTTTTGTACATCTGAAGAGTGTATTCACTTAAACAATATAATAACCTTCACAAATGACTATGTATTTAAAATAAAGATTAGTATTTTTCATCAGCGTTTCTTTTCATGGAGATGAGCACTTAAATTATGCAATTACTTCGGCAATCTCTATTGTATTGTAGCATTATGTTGTTACTAACAAAGCTTTATTTGTTAGCTATCCCCCCATTCTGCTGGAGGGACAGTTACCATGGTAACACTACACACACAAACGCACACACACACAGACACACACGGAAAAGATATTCAAGAATTATACAAAATGGAATAAATTACACATTTTAAAAATCCTGTGATCAAAATGAACGTTTTCAGTCCAGTTTACATTTGTGTTTTTCATCAAATATATGTCTGACTACCTGGGGGAAAAAAAGTTAGAGACCTTAATATTATTTCAGAGGAACTTGGAATGGAACAGAAGTTTAGTTTCAGCGATGTCATTTCTATTCATGGGTTCAGCTTCCCATTTTGAAGACTTGTTCCCATTTGAAGATATAATATTTTAGTTAAAATAATTTGTTTTAAATAATTTGTGAACTGCTATGGCAACGGTCCAAATTTCTCATCATTCTGAATCCCACAGATAAGATCATGGTAAAAGCTCAGACTGCAGCCTAATTTGAGTAACAGTAAGCATTGCCATACAAATGTGCAGCCCAAGAAATGTTGATAATGCTTTATTCTAAGTTGCATTATTCCCTTTTTTTTTGTTTCAGGGAAAAACACGGATGGAAACTTCGCTTTGAGCCTGGATGGAGAACTGAGGCTGACAAAGGATTTGGACAGAGAGGAAACTCCAGTCTTCTCCATCATCGTCAAGGCCTCTAGTAACAAGAGCTGGACCCCTCCCAGAGGATCCAGGGCGTCCCGCCCCCGAAACGTGGACCCTGCTCGGGACCCCAGTCTGCTGGAGGTCCGCATCGTTCTGGAGGACATCAATGACCAGACGCCTCGCTTCACGAAGGCGGAGTACACGGCAGGTGAGATGTTTAGATTTAGGGAAACACATAAATATAAGAGCATAACACATTATAAAACAATAAATAATCATAGTAAAACATAAACTATAATCAAATAAAAGGCGTGCAATCAATTCAATCTTATTTCTGAATTCATATTTGGTGCAAAATCAAGCTGATATTAAAGATACTAACTCAAAACAAAATAAATAATTAAGTCTTCAAAACACTAAAAATTAATCAATACATTTTTACCAGCCCATAATTGATTAAATGCTTGAAACTCTTGTTGAAGACTTTTTAAAAATACATTCTTTGAGGTATAATATGAAACCATTTACAGATTGTATTGCCATTTTCCTTCATAGTATATGTACAATAATTCTTATCTGTGGTTATTTTTTAGGGGTGGCTACAAATGCTAAAGTGGGCTCTGAGCTGATCAAAGTGGTGGCCATAGACAATGACATTGGAAACAACAGTATAGTGCATTACCACATTGTTACAACTCAGTACTTCCAGACCCAGAACAACGGCAGTGAGGTAGTGGGCAACGTTTTTACTATTGGTAAGATCCTCTCTGTCTCTGTCAATGATTTTGTTTTGTTTTGTTCATTATTTTTTCATGGAGTGGTCAGTTTTAAGATTTTGGGCTCTAGTAGCATAAAAGCATTCACACAGAAAGATAACTATTCAGTAGAGACGTTTTTGTATTATTTTAGTCAGTACAGTTCTAATTCAAAATCATGATTGAATTCAACTGAAAAAATATGTATTGATTTTGAAGTCCTAAAATGCAAGTACTGCCATATATGTACGTAAAATTTGTATTCAAAGTATGTATTTTTGGTACATGTATTTACTTCACCTTAACTGGATACCTCCTCCTCATTAATTCCAACTAGCATATTTTACATGTTCATAACTTGTCATTTTAAGGCTATTAGGAACAAGTACATTTTTTTGTAGAATTTGCACTAAACATTACAATCATGTTGACTCGTGTTGGATATATTTGGATTGTACAATTACTGTATAGAAATATTTAGAACAATTAAGCTACAACTAACTTCCTTTACAGGCTTAACAGATGGCATTATCCGCACATACGACCTGTTTATGGCTTATAAACCTGGGTATTTTCAAATGGAGGTTTTGGCCTGTGACATTGATGGACGCTGTACCACCTCAAATGTGAACATCTACATCCTACGGGACGACCAGAGGCTCAAAATAGTCTTCAATGAAATCCCAGATATCGTACGGGAAAACCAGGAAGAATTTCTTAACCTTTTGTCCAACATCACAGGAGCTATTGTCAACTTAGATGACATTCAGGTATGGACAACTGAAAAAATGTCCATGTTTTGGTTGAATTTTTTTGATAGATTTTTTGCTTTCTTTCTAGTTTCATGTGGATAAGAAGAACCGAGTGAACTATGGCCAAACAGACATGCTGATCCATGTTGTGAATAATGAGACCAACACTATCTTGGATGTAGAAAGGTATCCCATGGTTATTTTTTTCAGTTTGTGCGCTATTTTGATTTATTTCTGCTAGATAGCTGTTAGCGGGCTGCACGCTGTGTTGAGAGAGCGCTCTGAAGGGGGAGTGACTTGGCACGGAAAGCAAAGGGAGGGGGAGATTCAGAGCATCAAAACTGAATTTGAAACATGTTAATGCGTTTTCAGTTTCGAAAACAATAAAAGGTAACATAGTGATCTAAGTGTGTAATGTGTTAGCACTTACGCTCCAAAGACATAAAATGCCCTCTCTTTAAACTGAAGACCGAGAACCACTGATCTTAACAAACTAGTGACTGATTTGCTCAATTAAACATGTTTTATTTTACATGACATGTTAGTTATTTTGCATATTAGATTTCTGAATTATAGTGTTTGTATCTTCCAGAGTGATCCAGATGATTGATGAAAACAAGGAGCAGTTGAGGAACCTGTTCAGAAAGTACAGCGTGGTGGACGTTCAGCCTGCGGTCTCCGACAAACTGCCCGATGACTTGTCAACACTGCAGGTCCGAACTTACAACTTTGCACTTTAATAAAATAAGTCTGTTCATATGAAAATCAAATAATATCTAAAAGTACATATTAAAATGTATATTGCCGTCTTGGCCGTTTGTAACTGTCTGTTCACTAGAGCTGCAAATAATATTTATTTTGGTAGTCAACATTTTTTAATCGGCTTGTCACGATTATTTCTATGATGACTGAAGAAATTGTTTATCCTTTTTTGGCATTTTGATTAAATAATGTGATGTCATAAAAGGTCTTTTCGCATGTGTTTAAGAGTTTGTCCTGTATAGTCCATGTTACAATAATTATTCTCAAAATATGACTGTGATTATTTTAATAGTTGACTAGTCACAATTATTCTGATTAATTGTTGCAGCTGCACTATTCACTTGCTTTCATATATTCACTGCTTGTTTTATTGTGACAGAAATTATGTGGTCCATTTATTTGTGTAATATGTTCATATTACATATGAAAGCCAACACTCACTTGAATAGTCAGAATGGCATTGGTTTATATTTATTGTTACTTGATAATTTAAACATATGCATCTCACGGTATGATATTTATTGCAATATTTTGTGGAGGTTAACAAAATGGTCAATATCTTAATTTTCCTTTTAAAATGCCTTGACAAGACTTTGGTTCCATCATAACTATCAGAATTAAGATCTGCAAGTGCTTAAAGGCCCCATATTACACTATTGTTGTTTCCTCATCAAAAACTTACCCATTGTGGGGGTTTTTTAATACACAAATCCTGCATATTTAAGCTGTGTTGTTCTCTCAAACTGAAAACACTCTGTTCCACCTTGTGATGTCATCATGTGGTAATACCGGAAGTGCCCCACCGTGTTTTTAAACTCCATGCACCTTCACTAAAATCATTTGGATAATTTTAGGCCTGGCATTTCCAATCTCCTTTGACTTTAGGTAAGTGGTAGTTTTCAAGGTAGCTGTTCACTTGAAAACTACCACTTCATGACATCACAAGGTGGAACAGAGCATTTTGAGCTTTGGAGATGTAGACAGGCTAATAAAAAAGTGTCACTCAAACATGTGTAAATGAAACAAAACTCAACTCCAGGTCTGTTTTTGATGAGGTAACAACATTCTAACATGGCTAAAAGCTTACAAGAGTCAATTTTGCATAATAAAGTACCTTTAATAACAGATATTTCTTTATGCAGTCTGCACTGAAAGAGAGCAAAGGATCATGGTCTATGTAGTTACTTGTATTTTAGTAACGATGAATTTAAACAAAGACTTATTGATATATTTAATGGCCCATGACATTATTTTGAGACTTTTGACAGCATCACAATATTTAGGTTCTTGTTACATCCCTATTGTTCTTGTAATGCATCAATACAGACATAAGTTTTCCTTAAGTTTTGCTTATTCATGATCTTGACTACAAAACCGTAGTGGAGAAAATGCTAACTTGTATATATTTTTCTTTTAGCTTGTCATCATTATCTTGGCCGTTCTGCTGTGCTTAGCGGGAATCCTGTTTATCACAATGAACTGGCATTACCGCAGAGTGTGAGCCCACTTTTCTTTTCTTTTCTAACACATAAATTGTTAAGCATTTTCTTTTTATATAGTCTGACTTGTCACAATGATATTACTGATTGCAGGCATGAGAGAAAGCTGAAGGCAGTTGTCGCTGGATCATCAGGTGAGATACACTCAGCAGTGTTAAATGTGGAAATTGGTTGAAGCTTTTATCAAAATTATAATAAATATAATAAATATAATAAATACGTGTTCTGCTTTTTAGGAAACCCAGGTCTAATGGACATTTTGGACATGCCCAATACAAATAAGTACTCCTTTGAAGGGTGAGTTTTTATTACTATCCCTAATTACAGAAGATCAAGAGGTGGAACATTTCAGCTCTGACACAATTGTTGGCAGATTTTCATTGTCATTGGTGTGTGTTATTGTTGTGTCCTTGGGCAAAACACTTACCTGTCTTGCCTCTAGAATCTGTGTGCATTGACATATAAATTAGTCTGTGAATTTTCTTTAGTTCACATTCTCCTGTCCTGGTTTGGTACTGAGGTAGTCCTGATGTAGACTTGGAGTTATTCTGTTCTAATCCTTATTTAGTCCTGATCTAGTCCAGGTTGAGTTCCAGCTTTGTTCTAGTGCTGTCATATTACAAAAAATGTTGATACTTAGGAATTGACTCAATGCTCAAAATGAGACTTAAACTGTTCAGGAAAGCTCCAAATTTGTCTTGTTGATGGGACTTTTTTTTGCTGTATAGATACTTGCTCAAACGAGTATCTAGTTTCGATATTAGTTTTAGTAACAATTAGTGTCTGATTTTCAATACTTACACATTTGCAGTTGGTAAACAGTGTTTCCTATTATTATTGTATAACAAAGCAAAAGCATTTCCACCATAACACATTTGGTTAACAGTGTATGGTGTGTTCAGGGCTAACCCGGTTTGGATGGACCCATTCTGTCGTAACATGGAGCTGGCGGTTCAGGCCGATCATGAGGACGATCTCCCTGAAAACCTGAGTGACATCGCAGACCTGTGGAACAGCCCGGCACGCACTCATGTGAGAAACAGCCAAATCCAACCAGAAAAGTGTTATTCTATGTACCAGCTGTACAGCAGATCAGTTTAAAATAAACTTTTACTAGACTGGAGCAGAATGTTTTTTCTGGGGGAAAAGACCAAATTGATTTTTTTTGTTTGTTTGTTTTTTCTATTTTTCTATGTGAAGTATTACTTTTGTTTCTGTTGCTTAGTGTCAGTAAGATTTAATATATATTACACACTTTAAACAATTACCTAAACATTTGAAATAAGACTATTTTTTGTATCAACCTGCACCGTGCTGACTTTTTTGTAGATTTAATACCACAAACTGAAAAGTTAAATTCTATTTATTTTTATGGAGACCAAAATCACAACAGAAGTCGCCGTGCTGGGCTCCACAAAATTGCCAATTTAACCAACAGAAAATTAGATGAACAAAACATGAAACAGTCATTAGTCAATAAAAGACAGTAAGTGATACAAGTATGAGTATTTCAATGTGTTTTCTCAGTTGAGTGACACTACGATGTACAACTTAAGGCAAATACAAGAAACTGTAACCTGCCCCTGCCCATCTCTTGTAGTAGTTCTGTTCTCATCTGTTTGCCTGACCATTTAAAGTCAGGTACTATTATCATAATTTTCATTCAGTATATATTTTATTTTTATTTTTTATTAGGGTACATTTGGTAGAGAGCCTCAAGCCAAACCTGAAGATGATCGGTATCTGAGAGCAGCCATCCAGGAGTACGACAACATCGCCAAACTGGGGCATCTGATGCGGGACGGGCCCATTAAGGTGAGGGACATGTGTGCATATCAGAAATGAAATAGATTATTATAGCTTGATTTTTTTCCCCCTCCAGTTTAGCTTTTATGTCAATGAATATACATTTTTAGAGAGCAGTCAAATGAACTCTGGTTGGTTATTATTTATAGTCACAAAAGATCATTGTTAATTACAGGTTAAAAACAAAACAAATCTTTAAACTTCTCACAAGTTCTGGTGGAAAGTAATATTTTATTAGATGAAAAACATGTACAATAGGCTTATATGAGTGTAGATTAAAATCAGACAGTTGTTGTTGTTTTTTTTATGTTTTTTATTCTATGTTCATTCTGTCAAAATTTATTGTAAAATGCATCCTTAACATATTTTTCCCATAACTTTAAGTGAAATGTCTAGTTTGTTATCACATGTGTTTGATGTACTGCTGTCCTGTCAGGGCTCTCTGCTGAAGGTGGTCCTGGACGACTACCTGAGGTTAAAAAAGCTCTTTGCCGCTCGACTGGTCACGAGCTACACAGGACAGGAGGAGAGCTCATCTGTCACTGAGGTGGGCCTAGAGTGGAGCTGCTCCTGTCTGCCCCCTACTGGACACTCTGAGCAATTTACTCTCTGAACCATCCTTTCTGAAGGGCTTTTTGCTGCTGACACAGTGCACGCCTCACACTATCTTTGCTTTTTCTTCTTGATAGGACCAGTCTGTGTGGGTTTATTCATGCATGATCGCTGCTTCAATGTTTTGCTGCTCTCCTATTTTTTCTATAACCTACAAATTTCTCTTTCCCAGTTTTTAAATTCAAACCTTTTTCCTTGACATACCAGTTTGAATTTTTAGCTACTACAGCACTCCTGTGACATTCCACATGCTAATAGAAATTATTTCCTGTTGTGTTACATTATTAAAAATGTTGGTTGTTTCATTTTCAAATCTTTATTGCAGCTTGACTACTCTTTACTGAAGTTAAAATATGTCATATGTGAAGTTATAGTGTGCAAAAACAAACAAAACCCCAAGGAAAGGTTCATGGCTGGCAGATTTTTTCACTTTTTTTTCAGTATCATATTCATGGGTTTGAGAAAGATGAAAAATCAGGACTGGTGCCATGGCTATTAACAATTTAAAACTAAATATTATTTTTTTTGAATGGGAAAAAGTCCCTCAAATGTTGCACATAAGTTACAGTAACAGGAAGCTGAAACTCATGAATAGTAGATTCAAATGTGTGACAGTTATAGCACAGTTACAAAGTTATTGCACTTGTTTTACACTCACTTCTCTTTCCCAATGTCCAGCTACTCGAATCTCTGCAATTTTCTACAAAACGCACACTGCTGAATTACTGAAATGATGTGTACTTTTCTGTCCCTATCCACAGCTGATCCAGAGCGACCTGGACGACGATGATGACGAGCGGTTAGGAATGGGGGGCGGAGGTCGGGGCACCTTAAGATTTAAGCACAAACTTCCGATGGAACTGAAGGGTCCGGAGGGGGTCCATGTGGTCCACGGCAGCACTGGAACGCTCCTCTCCTCAGACATCAACAGCCTCCCTGAAGATGACCAGAGAGCTTTGGCACGCTCCCTGGAAGCTCTAAACTCCGATGGGGGGTTGTATTCAGAAAGAAACGCCCGCACCGAATCGGCAAAATCTACCCCCATGCACCGGCACAAAGATGGGGATACGCACACGCTTTCGGATAGCCCTCTAGAGATCACCGAGTTATGACTAGCCGAGGCCTCGCTGGTTTGAGCTAACATAGCCTGTTCGGGTCTTCCCATGCACCCCTCGTTTGCAAATGGGGTCCTGGGACGCCTACAGGAGGAGTGTGTGTAGTCTAGGGACTGCCATCCGCCAGCCAGACTCAGAGCAAGAGACGGGCTGACAAAGCACTTCATCAAATGGTCCAAGTTTGGATTTTGTGTTAAAGAAAGTTAGTTTGAATTTTCTAAAAAAAAAGACAGACGGTGTACTTTTCAACTAAACCAGCAGATGTCATGAAGGTCCAGAAAAAGATAAAGCTGGAAGTCTGGACATAGCTTCATTTTTTGAGAAGCAAAACTAAGATTTTTTTTTTTTTTTTTTTAATCATCAAAAGGTGCCTCATTCTCATCCATCAATTCAAATACCTGGACTGCATACACTCAAAGCACACACGAAGATTAAGACCAGCGAATGGCCGATAATGGGACATATACAAATAATACTAACACAATAATACTTTGGTTTTGGATGCAATCAATGAGGTTATGAACACAAACACCTTTTGGATAAAAAATAAAATGAGAATAAATAAAAAACATAGATGGGACTTTGGGGAAGTTTTAGCCAAGAAAATGAATCATTTGACAATTATGACAGACTGTTGGCTGGTTTTACACTGTATATTGATGGTCTATTACTTGACAGAGACGTCATAGAAAGATCTCGGTTTAGCCTCTCCATCTTGGCTAACCTATAAAGCATTCTGTTCATGAATAACCAATAGACCAATGGACTTGAATCTTTCATGAGGGATTTAATATTGCTGTTGAAAACCGGGTGTAAAGACTTAATAGGTGGAATAAAAATAATAAATGATCCCTTTTTATAGACTTGAAGATGGCGATGTGCCCACAGAGACATTTCACTGCCACCAGAGGGAGTAAAACATTAAATGCTCAAAATGGGCAGTGGTTGCTTTATTTTTTTATTTTATAGAAAAAATAAAAAATGTTATGAACTCAAGATATTTTTGAAGAATAATGCTGGCTTACCAAAATAGGTAGGAAATAATACTTTTGGATGTTTGAAGAGTATGTGTATTGTGCTCTGGTGGTGAATGTTTTTGTTTATATGAGGCTGATCCCTGTTTTTGAAAAGAGTGGTGTGTTTTTACATTATTTTTTACCTCCACTTTGTAAGTTATTTGTCATTATTGTCACCAGCCCTGAGATCTATGTTGGGAAATGTTACTGAATGATCTGTGGTAATAAAAGGATTACACAATGGTCTCGAAACTGGAGTCAACACAACATTTTATCAGAGAAGATTTTGAATCCATCAATCAGTATGCAAGCATTCTGATAAGTTGAATGCTGCCATCTAGCGGTTGTGTATTTTCACAGAAAGGTTGAACACACAATTAGTATCTCACTCCATCCTTTTATTGTTTTCAGCGTAACATAGAAATAAGCAATAGTATTTTTACAAAAACTTTCTGTTTAGACTCCCCGAGCTGCACTGCTGCCTGAAGATGTGGTACCAGTGGGCATCTTCTTCAGTGTCCTATTGAGCTGCATCAGGGAAAAACATGCAAACATTAGACTGCATGTAGGACATAAAGGCTGTTACTATATCCAGACAATCACAACGTACCTCCTCAAATTTGTGGATCTGTCTGATGAAAAAGTCTCCATAACGACGAGCCACTTTGGTATCAGCAATGTGGATCATGTCCTGTTGAGATTTAACACAAATATAATTCTAGTGTTGTTTCAAGCCAAATGAAAACTACCATGAGCAAAAGAATGGTCACTCAATTGAATATAACACAATTTAATGCTGGCCATTGTATGAATTTACTTTGTCGATGTAGAAGTCAACTTCAGAGGCAGATTGGAACTCTCCGTCCAGAGCTGAGATGCCGCTGGTCCAAACCAGGTTCTTCATCTTGTGTTTAAAAACCAGGAGCTGAATACGAAACTCCTGTTCAGTCATGTCCAGAAACCCGGCTAGTTTGGCCACAGGCATTGTGGTGTATAGCTTCAGAAAACTGCAGGCACATTTGTGATTCAACATTTATAATCAATTTCTTCAGGGTAGGAGAACAGACTTAGAACAGCTCTGAAACATGAGCTATACCTGCGGATGGTGGAGAGTTGTGCCTGCTGCTGCACCTCCTCTGCAAACACCTTGAGCTGCTGCAGGAAGGGTTCTTTGTGGGAGTTTGGGTTAACATTGTCGTAGTTTGGCACCACAGGAGAGAGAAATTTGGGACAGGCAAAGCTGAACAACTCTTCAAATACCTGCAGATCTCTATAGAGCAAAATACAGCATTAGTTTAGACATGGTTTCTTTATTCTCTACATTTTCTTCCACAAAGAGATACAGTAAAAATGTGTTACCCTTTCTGCATGCGCAGCATCTTGTCTCCATATTTCTCCCTTAGCTGAGTATGGATGCTTTCGTCAATGCGCATTGGATACATAGTGAGGGCAATGGCCAGAAGCCCATGCATCTGCTCATTCTGCTTGTTTATCTAATGACAAAATGGCCCACATTGTGTCATTTAGCTTTTTATAATAAATAAGCTGATAATATGTACTCAAGAGATATACAATTTATTGCACTTACCATCTCATATTTGTATGTAGACCTCTGGAACATGTTTCTTGTTCTTTGGATGTAGAGGAGGATGTTAGCAAAGACTCGAATGGCATCCTGGTAGCGCCTCATCATCAGGTAAGCAAAGCCCACATAGTAATAGGTGGTAATCTGGCACTCAGGAACACGAGAATACATGCTCTAAAAGAGACACGAACAGTTCTATGAGTTTCAGTCAAAAGAGTTTAGTGGTGCATTTGTATTTACCTTCTTGTTGAGCTCAATATTCTCCAGGACTTTAATGGCCTGATAATAATCACCAAGCAGAGAGTGCAATCTCAGGAGTCCCACCAAACTGAAGTATCCCAACATCTTATACAAAGAGTGACGCCCATATTCCCCAGCCACGCTCTCTGGGTCACCTGCAACACATTTTTATCATTAATACAACAAATTCAATCATTTCATGGTAGAAGTTAGATTCTGTCGTGTTTCTTATGTAATTTAATTTATTTAACACAGCCTTCAAAGTATAATGTAACTTTTTGGTAGATGGTCCACTGCTTGTCTCCATGCACATGTTACTGTTTTGCTTGGAATGTTACAAAGTATGGCATTAAACTTATCTACATGGAGACAAGGTGACACCACAAGGACAAGTTACTGTTCAGTTCTATGCAGTGGCAACCCTGCTCACAGTAAGAATGCATGTTTTACAATGTATTTTTCACACAACACCTCTAATTGTATAAAATGATTAGTTCAATGCTATGAAGTGGACCATTCCAGGCAAATGTTATGTAGTGCACCTTTAACACAATTTTACCTCCACTGGTGTAGACCTCGAGCTGGCGGTTAATGTTGCTCTTGTCGACAAGTGAGTGCAGCACATTGAGCACGCTGTGGACGTTCCAGATCTTTGGGTTGCTCCTCAGAAACTCAATCTCTTCCTCAGACTTCTTTGCGGTCTTACAGCGATACTGACTGAAGGACTGGAACTGAAAACAGACAACAATTGCATACATTTTATTCATTTCCCCATTTTACCAAATTTTATTATGTAAGTTATAATCAAGTAACACACGCTCAAATTATTTGTAAGAACATGTAATAGTTCTGTAACTGGTAAGCAGAAAATTAGAGCAAATTACCTGATAGATGAACTCGTCAATGATGTCCCAAAGCCACTGATTTGGAAGCTCCAGGGGGGCAGGGCCATCAGCATCTGTTAATGTACACATTTTTATTTTCGTTTAACTTTAAATTTTCAGTTTAATTTTACTTTTCAAATATATTTAAATACAGCCAATTCTTTTCAGAAGGAATACAATCAAATACTCACTGAGAATGTAGTTGAAGAGATTGCAATAGTTGTAATATGATTCAAACCTCTGGTCTAAGGTAGGTCCACCCTAAATAACGGGGGGCAGAAAGGTTTAAAAAAGATAACATGGGGGTGGTAAATCATAGCTGGCTGAAATTAAACAATTACTTACGCTGACTTTAGCATAGATGTGTCTGTAGTACAATTCCTTGTAGAGGATGAGGAATACAGCATCTGCAGAAAAAACATGCTTCTATATTAGGAGTGTATAGATGTAGTAACCACCATTAGTATTGATATAACAATGTATTTATCATAATATAAAACAATGGTGCATGAACACACCATTGCCAACAAGAGATGCAATAGCTTCTGCTTCTGGCCAGGGAGATGTCTTGAAGAAACGATCTGTCAATTTATTCCAACTGGGGGAAAAAAGTTCAAAATTAAACGGCACGTTAAATATAAAACAAATGCATAAATACTGGTGAATATTCTAGCAGCGCACCTGTTCTCGTAGACATCTTGAATCTCGTAGATCTTTTGCTCAATGCTTTCGCTGGACACTCTGTTTGACTGCAGCTCATAGACCTTCTGATCGATCAGGTCAGAGATGGTTTTATGAAAATACTGCAGGAAGTTTTTGATCACTTCTGGGATAACGTGGTAGGTCTGCTGCTCATACTGCCTCTCATAGGCCAGGTCAGCTTTGGGGTCGCCTGGAAATATAAACAAGTCAATAGTAAACAACACAATACATAATAACATCACAATTGCATATACGACACTTAAACAATACTAACCAGTGTGCAGGTCGTAGTCATTGGGATAGGCGTAGGGATCGTACTGGAGGAAAGAAACATCTGTCACTCATTGTATATCACAAGACTGCTCTAGCATCACTGCCTTTGCTTATTCAGGTGGGACAGTACATGTTTCATCGTCCTATTTAGATTTAACTATAAGGATCCTTAAATATACCTGTTATACACTATCATAGGTTTATAATAATTCTATAACTGATGTAGAACAGTGGTACTTGACAATCATTAAAGACATATTATGGTACTAGAGGCTACATGCTACATGCTACAGGCGCTAGCTTGGATTCTGCAGTTAGATTGACACTTGACATTTTATACAAGGTTTTATGTAGTAGGAGAAAGAGTATGCTCACCTCCTCCTCGTCGTGATAAGACATTATGTAGTAATATATCCAAGAAGCAAAGAGTGGAGGTAAAAAAGTGAATGTGCTCAACAGGCTAACGCCGCTTGACCATGCAGCTCTCGCCGGGACCAAGGAGGAAGCGGAAACAGAAGCGTGTGACGTAACGTTCAAGCGCCACTATAACAATGCATTGTGGGAAATGTAGTAAATTAAACGAACGAAGCGTTATGCATGGTCACAAACTCAAACTATACGCAAAGTCACAAACGGTAGGTAGCTTTGACTGTATCATCGCATCAAAGTTCTGGTTCAGTTTACATCTTTACACTGTACAAATATGAACATTTACAGCTTTTTCTTTTTACGTTTTTAGACTTTTTGAGAAGTAAAACTGAATTTGTAGTTGATGTAGTTACTCATGAGCGCCATTTGATGGCGTTAGAGTCTCTTGATCATACTAAGTTAATAACATGTATGGTGCTCATTTTATTCCTCAGCATCCATGTCCTACAGTCTGTAAACCAAATGTGCAATCCCCAAATCTGTAACATGTTCGACTAGGGAAAACTGTAACGTAGCTTGCATAACATCATATTTTTAAGTTAAATATATATTTAGCTTTAACCGTATATTTGGCCTTTTATTTACCACATTGGATTTATGAAAGAGTTCTTGTCTAGTCATTAAAAGTGCATATATCTTGTTGACAGCAATGTGCTGTGAGAACTTCTGGCAGGCCCTCCCTGCAGACGGCTCTATCCCTCCTCTGTCTGCCAGCGCAGCCTCATCACAGCGGCTCCTGAAAAGGGATCACTTGTTGTGGTTTTGGAGGCACAGAAAAAAAAGAGGTGAAAGAAAAGAATACCTGACGTGTTTGGCTCAGCTACCAGCAGCAGCCGGAGTCACCTAGGTTCCCACCTACAGACTGGAAACTGCCTGCATCCGATAAGGGATCATATCTAGCGCACAGAATACAAGTGTGTAGGGGGTGTGGAGCAGAGCTGGAGAGAGCGAGAAGACACATCGAGGGAGGGGAAAAGGTCAGGGACACGGGGGGGTTTATCGCGCTGCCAGAAATAAGGAGAGTGTCTACACAAACGCAGTGGCAGTCCAAACCGCGCAGACGAGACTGAATAAACCCACACGCCCGTCACCACCATAACGACAACTCCTGTGGACTACTGTGGATTATACACATTTACAACTGCTCAGAGACACATTTTCAGACAGTCCGGACTGAAGACAGAGAAGTTTGGCCCGTGCGTAATTTGGAGAGAGTACATTGCCACACTGCATCAGGATGCGCGCCTGTCCTCTGCTTGTCTTGTTCAGTTTGGTGTGCGCTGGAAGCTCTCAGAAGTTCTCAGCTCTCACGGTAGGAATGGCTACACATCTTCCAGATATCTCTTAATTGTAGGTGTGCTGGATTTGGAGTAGCGCGTCAGGAATAAAACATGTGCTTTTAGTTCTTTAGGACTCAAAGATGTTACACCATCACAAAAAGCTAGATAAATGAGCACATGCGTTATCTGTTATGTCATTTCAAGTTGAGCTGTAGTGATTAATTGATCCAGTCAAAAATACTAGTTATAGTCATATTTATCCAATAGCCACTTTAGGTAGAATTTAAATAACTGAAAATCACTTAAGTCACTGAGGGGAAAACGTATGATCTTGTTTTAACTCCATCTCTTTAGTATTCTTGACTGTCTTTTTCTGTTTGCCACCATGTCTAAAAATCAATTGTAAATGTTCAACCTGTTTCCAGATGCCCTAGAGTGTATTGTTTAATAACAGCTGCAATTAGGTGTAAACTTTTCACTATAAAGTCCATGTTTTGGGGCAGATATAGCCATAACTTCAGGGGCATTATCACGTGCGGGTAGTAGCGTTAAAGCAGCCCTAATAGTAATATAGAGGAATGTGCGCTGTCATAGGCTTCCCCTCATGATTTAACAGCCTTCTCCTTTTGCACCGTTATTTATGGCGAGGCTGAATACCTTAATATCCAATTGGAAACAAATGGTCATAAGTAGTTAACCCGCAGGTGAGGGGTCGGAGAGGCTTGCTCGTTGACAGCGCTGTGCAGTTGTGGAATGTGGGTGGAATATGGTGTGCGCCGCGCAGTTGCACCATGAATCTGAACAATAATGTGGACTGAGGCGCGCCACGGTTCAGCGGGTTGACAGTAGCGCTTTATATGGGTGTCAAAAGTCTGCACATTCATTTTAATGTAGAGGCTTGGCTATCATACAACACGCTATATAATTTCATTTTATTGCCACTTGTACTGCATCTATTTTCTGTTGCTGTTGTTTGATTGACACAGGGGAGGTTATTGCTGGCGCTATGTAATATTTGGTGCATATTTGTGGTCAAACAAGTAGTTAAATCTACGGGATATTAGTCCAGGTTATTCATGAGGCTGAATTTTTCCACAGGTTTTGGAAATATGAAATAATAATGAAAGAACATTGGCAGCTTCTGTCCCAACCTGTATAAAGCCATTTTGTACCCCTCTCTCAGTACTTCACAAGTAGTGCACCTGCTTGTCACACCACTTTTCTAACAAGGAGTGCTTCCATTTTCTTAGATTGAGTTAGTGGCCTTGTTAAACCATTCACTTTCTTCTCCATTGCACCATGCTGAAACTAATGATCCCCTTTTGCTTCCTTGTATCTTAAGGAGGAAACTCCAGCAAAGGCGATTTAACACTCTCCCAGCTGGGCCCCTGTATTGACCCTCTCCTGGGTGTTGAAAATAAGGGCCCTCCGTTCAGAAAAGGCCCTTATCGTCCCTTCAATATGCTCTCTGCTGGAGTCTAGCCTCCTCTGCATCCAATTCAAACCCACAATTCTGCAGCACCAGGGGGAGGTAATAGGATTTGATTCGTATGGTGCTTGGTTTTGGAAAAAAGGAAAGGAGGAAAAAAAAAAAAAAAAAAAGAATTTCCCGTACGCTCTAGTCTCACCCATTCATCAATTGTTCCTTTTGCCAACGTCTTGTATTTTTTTTAGCATCTGCAAACAGCATCTTCTGAGTGAAAAAAGAGTTGAATGAGAGGGAAGGCAAGTATGGCTGCATGACTTTAGACAAAAAGTAAAGTACAATTTTTCTTACATATTGCAGTGGGATCAGGTTTGCAGTATATGATTAAAAAGTAGGATTCTGTTCAAAGTGCATTTTATTTATTTTTGTACATATTGATAGATATAAAGGAATGTTATTTGGAGTTTTGAATTGATAGCACTATATTGTTCAGTCTAAGAAGCAAAACGAAGGTAGCAGGATTTTAGCAATAGATGTATTTTTGAACATGTGTTGGGTCTTGTAGGAGTTGTCTCTTTTGATGAATCAGGGTGGAAGCTGGTGCCCTGTGTGCAGCTGAGGAAGCCCATCCATCATTGGGATGGTGGTGTTACAGCGTGGGGCAGAGCCGGTGGGACGGAGGGAGGAGTGAGATGTCAGGGGAGTGTCGAGACTGAAGCATCCATCAGCACAGGACAAACACACATCTGCAGACCAGGACCACTGCTCCGTACAGAATATGTCTTCATTGAACCCGGACAGAGAGGAGAGACAGGGAGGTGACTTTTAAAGGAATCAAAACCAGATACTGTATTGATACTGGACAAAAATCTCACAAAAAGGACAAAGTTGGATAATTCCTGACTAGTAGATTGGATTTGATCCATGACAATATTAAAGTTTCATTCTATTGCCTAAATAATAGTACTTCTGTATTACATTAACAACAGTAATGTGATGGGAGAGGACAGTTATAAGGCTTGTTTTTGAAACTTTGAATCTTGGATCATGAGTGTTTTTTAAAATCTGGTCATGAGCATATGATTACCTCATGATATAGTATACCTTATTTGCACCATTAACAAAAAACTTAACAAATGTTTGAGTAATGCTGCATTATTAGTGTGTCTACAGCTCCCAAGCTCAGAATGCTCTATTCCAGATAATTCTATTGAAGGTGTCTGGAGTTTACAGACACAGTGGAGCACTTCCTGTATTACCACATAACGTCACAAGGTGGAACACAGTGTTTTCTGTTTGAGAGAAGAACTCAGTCTAAATATGCAGGATATGTGTGTTAAACATGTGCAAATGAAACAAAACACAACTCCGGGTATGTTTTTGATAAGGAAACAACATTATAACATATAGAGAAACTACTATAACATGGGCCCTTTAATGAATGCTCTTTTTTCTGAGTGTAAGATCCTTGTCTCATGATTTGGTCTTTGAACAAATCCTCATAACAAATCTGCCTTATATTTGGTCCTCTATCTCAGAATGTAGTTGGACTTGGCAGTCTGTAATGTGATTTTTAGTTCACATGTCGCTGGACACTGAGCTGTTGAATGACTCAGTTTGGGCTGTCATGGGGCTGGCAGACTGCAGATCACACAGATAGTCCCGGGACATTGTGAGATTTGGGTGGTCAGCACTTGCACCCCATCCCAGCTCAACTGGATTTCCACAGTCAGGCTTTGCGGTAGACATCAGCCAAATAAGCTTGTCACGGCAGCTGAACTTTATATGTCAAAGAGAGGCGAGGAGAGCGCGAGAGGAGGTTGGGCTGCTCTGGATGCCCTAACAGGGTGGGAGGATGGAGGCAGAGTCTATGGGGGACTGTCAGTCAGAACCACAGGGACCAGAGAGAACTCAGGCACACTAGGACTGTGATGATTAGTTGATTAGTTGATTACTCGTGATTGTACTTTGATAATAGTAACAGTTATTTAGACTTTACATAAACATGTGCCAACAGACTTTTTATAACAAAATGTAAAGAATAATAAACAATTCCTGATTTTCATCACTAATGCTGTATTTGTACATATTCTCTATCTAGATTGCATTAGAAATAATTGTTTGATTAAATGACAAAAAATAATCACTGACTAGTCGACTACTAAAATAATTGTTAGTTGCTGTCCTTAAGAACTCCAGCACAGGACAAGGAGGACAGGACACTTGACCTGGGTTCACAGACTGTTTTACACCAATACAAAGACTTCCCTCTCCGTGTACTTAGTAATGCTTATTCAGACAGCTCCCATGTGCAGGTGCACCAGGCACTTTCGGAGTACATTTGACTGACTCTAAAATACAATAGCTTATTTACTTCATACAATTATTTAAGTAAAAATGTTTGGACTTGACCTGACTGATTACATAAATGTCTTAGACCTGTCACAATTTAGTGTTAACAGTGTAACTTATCTTATGTTACACACAAAATGTTTGTATTGGTTTTACGGTATATTTCTTTGCTTGTCCACAGTGGGATCATTACAGTAAGTGAACGGTCACCTGAATTGATTTGGCATAGATGCCAATTTAAATGCCTATTTACCTAGGTTGGGTGCTACTGGAGATTGGATAAACAATGTACATAGATCGAAATACTTAAGTCCAAGCAAGACAAGAGAAGAGAGTAACAAGAGTAAGTAAAGTTTCATTATTGTGGAAAATGTATATTTTAAATGAAAGTTATTCAGTGATTATTCGCACAGAGAGAGTGCAGCTTTAGTGCAGTCCTGTCATGCAGGTCTCTGCACTGACTTTCTGGCCAGTCTCCTGCTGGTCCCAGAGTCAGGACTAAACATGGGGAAGGGCAGCATTTCCAAGAAGCTGCCGATACGCAGCTAAAACCTGGAACAGTCTCTACTGATTTCAGATGTGAGACAGGCCTCTCAATAATGTTTAAACCCAGGCTCAAAACGGTTCTGATACGATTCAGAAAAAAAATAAAGTTTAGCTGTGCATATGACTGAAAAAAAAAAAAAAAAACATTTAAATGGTGCACTCTTCCATTTTAATGTTAATTTGATGATGAATATTGTTTCTAACTAGAGGGAGGAAGGCGGTTTTTTTTTCTGACATTTTCATTTCTCTTGCTTCTCGCTTCTCTTCAGCACTTAAAGAATAACGTCTGTGGGGAATCGATAATTGATACTGTACAAAAGAATCGATATTGTCTTGATTTTAATATTCCAAGAATGCTCCAGCCCAAGTTTAGTCACCCCTAATGGGATTTTCAGTCATTAAAACTGGACAATTAATCAAAGATAAATCATAATTTTAACCCAGCACAAAACTGAAGTACGTTTAGCTGTGCATCGAAAGGTTTTTTCTGCACTGTTGTTTTACTGTTAATTTTATGATGAAATCTTTTTTTTTTCATGTTTGGGACTTTGACACGTAAAAACAAATACACTGGTTTGTCTTGCCTATTCAGAATAGACTCCAGAGGTTTCATTACGTGTATTAGTTATATACTCACAGTAGCAATAGTAGCAGTGATTGTAGCAATTTTGGTCATCGTCATGGTTTTGTATTTTCGACTTCAACGTATCTCTTTTTTTATTTCATGTTTGGGACTGTGCCTTGGGAGCCTTGCAGATAGACTATAGAGGTTTCATTACGTGTATTAGTTATATATCACTGCCAAAGTAGCAGTGATTGTAGCAATGGTCGAGCTATTTTTTTTTTTTGCCTCAGAGGGCAAAGATATCCATCTCCATATTTCTGTCTTTCCTAGAGGGCAAAGATATCCATCTCCATATTTCTGTCTCACAGCTGAAGATTTGCCCCTTTCTCATCCTTGTGCTTTGGAAATCCCTTCAGTCCAGATTTGATCATTTTCTTTCAACCTGTGATGAAACGGCTAGTTAAAATGTTTTGATTGTTCATTTCTGTCTTCTGTCTCTATAGGTTTCTGTTAGTTGTTGAATGGGCTTATCCTGCCTGTGGATTTATGAGTGTGGTTGACAGTGTGGGTTGGGTTCCTCTCTTCTTCCAGGTGCACAGGCCCAGGGCAGAGCTCAAACTCATCTCATGCTTCAGAAATCCTCTCTCACTTCATTTGTAATGTGTCAGACACAACAAATTTATATGGCACATAGTTACGCCTTTTTATGGGAGCTTTTTTCTTTCATTTAATTTGCTAAAGATTACTCTCACAAATTATTATTTCTAACTAAAATTATGTCCGTGTAGTCCCTCAGTCCATCTGTGGACTGTTCACACCATAGGTAAGTTCAGTGGCCTTAATTACTAATAACTCATATTTCTTACTGTAAACAACTAAGGTTTGTTAGTTTCACTGTAGTTAGCTCTTCTGTTCAGACAGATATAAGGCACTCACTCACAGCACCGTGTCAGAACTGAAGAACGATACTTTCATCTTTTATCCATTTACTAGAATTCAGTTGTCTTTTGCATCTAAAAAATACTTTCCAACCCAAGCGTGAACTTGATACTGCTACTACTACTGCTACTACTACTGCTACTTCTATTGCTACTGCTACTGCTATTACTACTACTGCTACTACTAATACTACTACTACTACTACTACTACTGCTACTACTGCCACAACTGCTACTGCTACAACTGCTACTGCTACTACTGCTACTACTGCTATTACCACTGCTACTACTACAGCTACTGCTACTGCTATTACCACTGCTACTACTACAGCTACTGCTACTGCTACTACTGCTACTACTACTACTACAGCTACCACTACTGCTACTTATACTGCTACTGCTATTACTACTACTGCTACTGCTACTACAACTACTACTACTACTACTACTACTACTACCTCTATTGATTTTTCAATTAAATTAATAAATTGTAATTGAGTGAGGGCAGGGGAAGTCAAAAACAGTGTCTTGCATGTATTCATTTGTACAAATATTGTACTAAAGAAACATTTCTGGAAGTGTATTTAATGCTAACCAAATACCAAACTTGCATCAACTTGCGAAGAGCATTTTTTATTCTTTTTATTATTCTTCCAACGAAATGTGAATAATACGAAAACCCAATACTCTGCTGACATGTTTGTATTCAGCCTTGTCATTCAGTGTCTTCATTCATTGTAGCAGTCACAGCTTGTTGGCCACAGCCGCTCCGCCCCATTGTGTGGTCTGTGGAGGGTTCAGATACAAAGGTGGCATTGACTCAGGTGATCCGAGCCCGGGCCGGTCCTTGTTTCTCTTTTCATGGCTCAGTAAAACATCCTCAGAGTGAACACAGAATACTGCACAGGTGTTAGCGCACAAAAGACAAGGAAGTGTCACTCAAGTCCAGGCTTTTTCAACTCAGAGGACAGCTGCACCAGACTGACACTCTCACTACACAACTATTACTGCTATTATTACTACCACTACTACTACTAATAATAATAATAATAATGCTACTACTACTGCTACTTACTGCTGCTGCTACTACTACTACTACTACTACTTATACTACTACTGTTAGAACTACTACTCCCACTACTACTACTACTACCACTACTACTACTACAACTACTACTACTACTGACTGTACTAAGGCCATGGGTTAGGTATAGGTAGGTTAAGGTATACTTTATTGTCCCTGGGACCCATCTCCCCATCTTTCTTTCTTTTTTTTATTTATACAGGGGAACCTAATGGCAGCACTTTCTTTTTCATGGGCATCCTGTTTTAAAAAGCAGCACAGGGAGAAAAACAAACAAAACAAACAAGTAAACAAGTCCATATAAAACATTCAAACAGGGGCAGGTGTGTGTATAAAAGTTCTTTACTTTATTAAATGGTGATTGTGTCACCAACATATCTAGTTTTGTTTTTCTTTGGAGTGTTTTCTATTTTTGTGAAGCAAAACAGCTAAAGGCCCTCTTTCCCTCGAGCTAGTGTTGGTCAGGACTACCTTAGCTGGAGGATTGTATGTATGCTGCATGTTTTGGGTTGATGGGGGAAATCCAAGTGGAAACTCACCCAAAACATATAAACCAGGAGTCGATCTGAGAACCTTCTTGCTGTGAGTTGGGAGTTCTGTCCAAACTATTGCTGCTACTAGAACTACTACAGCCTCTTCTGCTTTTGTGGTTTGAAGAGGCGGCAAAAACACATATGCTGTAAATGTCTGTTTTTTCAATCTTATTCTCAAAAAACTATTAAAAAAATATACTGTACTTGGGGCGATGAAAAATTATGTTAGCACTTGAGGTTCAATTCCCAAACTGATTGGAGGTTTTCTGTGTGGAGTTTCTGTTCTACCAAAGTCAGAATGTGTTTTCCTCTTTCCCCCACCACCACTCCCCAATATTCTGTAATCATAAAGCAGCACAAACTCCTCATATTTCAAAACATGGCTTGATTTTGAACATGTGCTGTCTTCTGTTCATGCTAGTCCTGGATTTAAGTCGCGTTCACTGCTCTCATATCAACAATGAACGGGACCTAAAGTCAGAACCACAGGGCACATCGATCCAGCAAGTTAGTCGAGAATGTGTTGTTTCTGATTAGGCATCAGAGCTGTATTGGAAATCTGGAATGAATACCTGATCCTTTTATTTTTCCCAGACTGGAGCTGGAATCGATGCATTATATCTGCAGTTAGATTCCAGAGTTTATGTCTCCTTTATAACATGATATGTTCCACATGGGCAACTTATCTCCATGGAGACAGACCCATAGATATATTATTGTTTTACCAAGAATGTTCCACAGTATGGCATGTTTTTAAAACACCTGTGTTGAAATAAATGCTATAAAGTTACATTGAATGCCATACCTTGGAACTTTACAGACAAAATAACATGAAGACAAGAAGAATGTGAGCAGATTTGAGTTTAAAGGTCCCATATTACACTTTTTTCTGATCTGTTATAATGCTGTTTCCTCATCAAAAATATACCCGGGGTTGTGTTTTGTTTCATTCACACGTGTTTAGGCTGAGCTCTTCTCTCAAACAGAAAACACTCTGTTCCACCATGTGATCTCATGTGGTAATACAGGAAGTGCTCCACACACCTTCACTAGAATCATTTGGATGATTTCTGCCCTGGAATTGCCAATCTCCAATGAGTTAAAACTAATAGGAGCTGTTAACTTGAAAACTACAGCATCATGACATCACAAGGTGGAACAGAGCATCTTCAGCTTTGGAGATGTAGAAAGACTAATAAAACAGGATTACTCAAATGTGTGAGAATGAAACAAAACACAGCTCCAAGTATGTTTTTGATGAGGTAACAGCATTATAACATGACTCACAAGAGTCAATTCTGCAGGGCCTTTAAATGCATAGTCTGTATTTTTTGCTAATTGACATTTTGTGTTTTGTGCAGTTCTTGCGGGTGGACCAGGATAAGGAGTGTAACATGGAATGCACCGGCTCTCCTCGAAAGTCCCTGTGCGCCTCTGATGGCCGAACTTTCGCGTCTCGCTGCGAGTTTCTCCGAGCCAAGTGCCGCGACCCTCAGCTGGAGGTCATCCGTGGGCCATGCAAAGGTCAGGCCACGAGTCACGCTCCAGCACCCCTGCTCCCCCAAAACACTGCACAGCTTCTGGGTTAAATTCATTTCAGCATAATTAATTCTTTGAGAGGTGCAGCAGAATGGGGCTGACACATTGGGATGGGGGCGCACCTCTGTCCCACTTCACATTTAAAGGGTCAGTATGTAACTTCATTGAGGTGGCATGTGATCTGCATGATTCCATGGTGCTTCAAAGTTAGAACCATACCATACATAAGTTCTATTCTGTGCTGTGGAAGATTACAGCCAAAGGAACAACATTTCCATGGAAAACAAGCAGGGGAGGGCCTCCAAGCCAAATAGGAGTCAGGTTTGTGGAGATGCAAGCCAACTCAGGGTAGGGACCCATGTTTTTAATTGTAACAAACACATCCAAAATGAAAAACATTCCTTTATTTTAATCTACTGTCTACTACTGACTTATTGGACTTATTGACTAAAAAGTGACATACTGTGGTTTTACATAAAAACAAATACTTTAATTTATGACTCTCAACTATAATCTATGAATAAACACAAGGAGTTCCTCTACGTCATTTTTTTCACAAGAGTTTTGCAGACATACTTTAGTTATTATTTTGTATTTATTACTGCCCTTATTTTCTTACTACATACACATCTTACATATTTTACCAGTGGATATATGAATATAAAATGCAGAGGCAAAGTAAAACCAGGAGGCCGGGCAGCTCACAGACTCGCTCATTGTTGGTGCTTGTTGAAGGAAGAACCACTCCACCCCAAAGACCCTCCACCCCACCCCTCTCACTACTGCCCCTCTCTGTAGACTGGGGACAATGCCTCATTCTGTCCTATACAATATTAGATCACAAATGCAGCGAGTGTGCGGAGGGCTGGGTTAAAAAGGCTCTCATATGATGGAAAGGCTTGTTTTATGCCTGCACTGCGTCTCCATGGAAACCTCTATGTTAGGGCATCTGGATGTTTTGGACAGAATAGAGGAGTCCAACCAGGACGCTGAAAGGGAAGAGAGTGCATGAAAGTTGTATTGTAAACGTCAATGCCACAAGTCTATACGAATGGGACCCCCTCTGGTTTGGGATGACTGGGGAGGAACTGTGAAAGACTCAGCAGTGGCCCCCAAGCCAGAGGTGGGAGAGCAGGCAAAATATAGTAGCAGTGGCAGTAATGTTACTTCAAAATAATAGATAGAGAAATTAGTGGGTCAAACAGCTACCCAAGAATCAAAAAATATATTGCAAAGACTATTCAAGTGTTGTGTCAAGAGAGATTTTAGATGTAGCACTTTTTATGTTGAAAGGTTACAAGTGACTTTTCCTCTTCCTCCTTTCTCAATCTTCAAACCCAGCTCCTGTCGTTGAATTTTGAGGCTGTTCCAAACAATAATTAACAATACTTTTCAAGAGTAAATTAAATAATAAGATAAGATACCAAAAAAAAAAAAAAAAAAAAATTACCATGATGTATGCGATTTTAACTGACTGTATATATAAATTTCTGGCTCCATCCGGCTCCAATTTACTTTACATTAGGTGTCAGACTCATCATTTTGTTCTTAAACTGTTCGTATTGGCCCGCTCTATATGATCCTGGTATTTTTATTTCACTATTGTGTCAGTAACTCAAGATATGACCCATGTCCCCTGTAACTGCTACTCTCTATGAGCTTCATTTCACTGGAGCTGAAAGCTATGGTCGACGTCTTACTCCCTTAGTCCACTTCTTTATACAGTCTATGGATAATAACTCAAAAACAGCAGCATTTTGTTTTTGAAATTATATTATTCAAGTACACGTAAAATTATTGGCCCCTATACACTAGTGCTCGGCCAAAAAAAGTCACCACGTGGATTTAATAAAGCAAATAGGTAAAACTTGAGCCTCCCATTTCATTATTACTGGTCAGTTTCGGGGACATAATGCACCCAAAGAATGAGGTTAGCTGACTCCCTGAATATACTGAATGACAGAGCTACTTCACAATGCATGAGACATCATTTTCACGCATGAGTCCAGATTTTAAACCCATTTATAACCTTAAAGGGCCGGTACCCAATTTTATTCTTGTCAAGATAAATGCTCCTTACATCACATCACACTGTCCGTGAAATAAAACATAAAATTAGACTTTAAAATATGATCTATTCAATTGTTTGAAAACAGGTACAGGACTTTTAAGGTGTTCTGGAGAAGACTTTGCAAAACCGGGTGGATAAATGTTGACTTTGCAGAAGCCTAACAAAACAATACTACATCAACTGAGGTCTGTTATTAAAGCTAAAGATGTTCCAAGAGTTTTATATGTTCTGTAAGTAACTGTCCCTCATACCCACACCTCTTTTGTTTTAAGGTTGGCACGACTGGCACCACATTTGTTTTCTATCACTGCGCAACGATGATTCAAAATGTCTTGTCATTTTTTCCAGACGGTTGAACCCTTTGCAGAAACTCTTTGGTTTTTGGGTTTTTCCACTGAAGCTAACTTTAGATATTTTGGTCCGGTGGGAATAACTATGTGCCCCTCTGCTCCTTCACGACAGCGACGCACACACATGACCAGACTGAGCCAAACCAGGGCCACTGTCTAATGTGTCTAATGGGGCAGTGCACTGTGGCCAATGCCAGACCAGTGGAATGTTTTAAAACTTATGCTGAAAAGTGAATATCAAGATTAGTTCATATGACTTGAGAAAACAGAGGAGCTCATTGGTCATCTGTTATTTAGAACAATATCAAACTGCATTGTGCTTCACTCGCCAATATTTTTCTGTCCACTATGTATTTTTTCCCCTTTCTATGATTATGACATGGCCTTGTAACTGTTACTGTTGTTGTGCCCTTAGCCTAGACACTTCAGCCTCATTGCCTGATATGCTTTGTTAGAGTGTTGGTGGTGGCCAGAGGGGCTGATGGCACAGATTGGCAGTCTCACTTCCATCAGTCTGGCCCAGGGCAGCTGTGGCTACAATAATAGCTTACCACCACTGCGTGAAGGAATAATGCACAAAATTTAAAGTGACTCAGAGCATCTGGAGAAGTGCTATATATAATTAATTCATTATTATTATTTACAAGAGAAGACTGCCCTGCCTTTTTTTTTTTTTTTTTGGCAGTGTATATTAAGTTAAGAAACAGAGCCATGGAGCCAGTGGTGAGTTTGTGGTGTTGTGAGTGAGCTGTGTCCTGGAGGTTTGCACAGCTGCTGCTCCAGGTGAGAACAGGCAGCTCAGGAATGACACATGATGCATTGCTCTGGCAGAAACTTGAGAAAAAATGTCAAATACACGCAGGTGAAATACTGACCCAGGCTTAGACAAGGACGGCGCAATTTCAAATGTTATAACTAATTTTTCCCTCCTTTTCCTGACAGTAAAAATACAACTTGGACTGGACTTGGACTATGTGACTCTCAAGGCACTGCTGAGTAAAGCTACGACCAAATCTATTTTAGCAATGAACCAGACTAATAACCCTAAATAGTGTTCAGTGTTTTGTGATGTTCAGTGATGTTTTGTGATGCCCATCAAAGCAACTTTTTAGTGAACCATTTCTGGTATTAATCATTTGAGCAAAAGCTTCTATTTGATTACACTTGCACTAGGCCTTTGTAATATGGCAGACATATGAAAAATAAATAAATATGGCTTTCAGTCTTGATTTAATGAATATCTAAAACTTCGAATCAGTGCCAGTGTACAAAAAAATAAATAAAATCCATATTCTGCTCCAAATAACATGTTTTTGTTTTTTTTTTAACTTCAATTGAAATGATTGGATCTTTATTTGAATAACATTTTATTAATTGCACAGCCCCAGCACAGAGCTCTACTTTTGCAACTTTCTAATGTAGGATTAATGGAATCTAAAAGCTCTTTTTTTCCCAGCCAGTCAGTTCTGCCCCATGTCAAAGTAATTCAGATGATCAGATGTTACAACCTTCAACTTCAACTACAGTGCTGCTGCAGTATAATACGTGGTCAAATCTAAAATATACATTATAAATAGTTTGGTACAAGGTTAAACAATGCTCACTCAATGCATCAAAAAATAACTTAAATTTCAGACGGTCAAGGTTTCTTCAGTGAGACGTGGACACATTAGGAGCAGGTCCGGTTTTCCTTTTGCATCAGCCCTTTTCACTGGAATGACAGGAGCTACAAACCCTGGCTCTGTCCATAATGTCTTTACCACCAGGCAGCGCGCAAGGCTTTCTAATAGAGCCGTGGGTGTTGGTTCAATTCCCAGCCACTAACGGATCTCCTGCTTCCGAAAAGTCTTAAGTAGTTTCCTCCCTGCTCTCCTCCTTCCTTTGTCTATTTTAGCTCATTGTCCATCATCAGACAGCGGGATATGGCTCTGTCAGGGTTGTGTTTGTTATGTTTTGGATGGGGGAAATACAGAGCCTCCAGTTGAATCATGGGTTTGGTGATTGTTGTGATTTGTGGTGGTTCTCAGATACATCCAGATGTGTGGCAGAGAAGAAGTACACAGAACAACAAGCCAAGAAGGTGTACCCCCAAGTCTTTGTGCCTGTGTGCAACCCTGATGGCACATACAGCGAGGTAACATTAAAAACATTAAACAAGAATATGTATTTTCAATAACTCAACTTTAACTAATAACTCAAACAAAAGTATAGTTTCAATATTTTTTCTGCATGAAAGAGCAATGACTTGTGTTTTTTGTATTGTTTAATAGTTTAATTAGAAAAAAATAACTAAAATGAAGCTGAAAATGTATCAGAACATATATAATATCTTGAGATAAGTCATAAACATGTCAAAACAATTCTAAAAAGGGTTTAAGATAGAGTATAGATATAGGTCTGAGGATCAATTCCTCCTTAAAGCAAGTTCTGCCATGTCCTTAGGCAAGACACTTTGCCTAGTATGAAAGTGATGTGTGCATGAGTGTTAGTGGTGGTCGTAGGGGTCCATGGTGCAGATTAGCAGCCTGGCTTTTGTCAGTCTGCCTTAGGGCAGCTGTAGCTTACCACCACAGAGTATTGAGTGAATGAATAATGACTACAGTATAGCACAGTGAGAGGCTTCAACAAGCTTGTAAAGTGCATTACAAGTGTAAGGCATTATGAATGCAGGTCTATTTATCAATTAATAAAAAAAAAAAAACAGTTTAACTAAACGTGCTATTTACCATTCTTGACTTGTGTATTGACAGGTTCAGTGCCACAGCTACACTGGATACTGCTGGTGTGTGACTCCTAATGGACGACCAATCAGTGGCTCAGCTGTGGCCAATAAGAAACCCAGATGCCAAGGTATGAAAAGTATGCATTAATTGCTCACATTATATTCATAGTAATGTATAATGGAATCTAGTTTTGAACATATGTGGTTTATCATGCATCTTCAAACCTTTAGCCTTTTTTTTACCTTTTACCTTTTTTTTTTTTTTTACCCTTATTTAGTAATGAACAGGTCATGGTAATATCTTTGGTTGTACTCATTTAAGACAACAAAGGAGAACTGATTTTGGATGTGAACAACTAAAATAAAGCAAATTTTTTTCTCATGGTAATTGCTGGATTGCATAGTAGCAGAGTGGTTAATACGCCATGTCTCTTCAAAGAGCTAGTGTATAGACTGAGTTTCAAGATAACTGCCCTTATGATATGTGAAATTGTGAATTTAATTTACCGTATAACCTTAAACTAATTATTCTTTGTTCAGTGTGTACCTGTTTGAGGCCCATAGTTGCTAGGATACACTATTGTTTACCTCCTGTGACATTGCATCATTCTTCAAATGTTGATAAAACCGCAAAATTTCCCAAAACTTTCTTGCAATCCATCTTTCAAATTCATTCCTTGTATGCAAAAAGTTTATCAAGTATTGCCAGGTAAACAAACCATGTCATTCGGCCTTGGTCGTCTTTGTGAGCGCGGTCAGAGGCTGGGCTGATGCACTCTGAAGGAGAACTGTGTTGCTCAAATCGTGGGCTTTTGGTGTAAATACGCCAAGCAGAAAATCCCTTCTGAAGAATTGAGAAACAAAGTTAAACTGTGAGGAATGTTCTGGAGGACGGCGTCTGAAAAACAATCAAATGAGTGCCACATGTCCCCCACAGAGCCGCTCCTGGGGGCTACTGGGACAATGGGGCAGGTTTGTGTAAATGACCAGTCCAAATGCTACAGTTTTCTGTCCATTTTACTTGAATAAGGCAGTAACATTAGAGACTAACCAATATGTTTTGATGGCCATTAACTTTTGCCGATATTTTTGGGCTGATATATACAACCGATTTCGATAATTTTCACCAAAATAAATGAACTGAAATTATACTGACAACAAATTTCACTGCAAACCCTTGGAACGGTGTAATAAAATCTGGAGGTGTGGCCTTGTCACATAAACGTATTGAAATAAAGCACTGTATCTTTTTTTTAAGCAGTTAGTACCCCCAAAATATGGGACATTTTATATGAAGAATCTCTAAGTAACATGAAATTGTAAATATAAGGTTGCAAATAGTAACCTTGCCAACAAGATGGATTCTCACGATATTTGTAAGTTTACAAATTCACGAGAATCCATCTTGGCCCTCCCCTGAATCAATAAAATGCACTAACTGTATTTAGACTCTATCATTACTGCTGTATCTATAAGACAAGTTTGTACATAGTGTTTTCACCTGCACCTTCTGTCATGGACCATTCAGTTTGTACCTTATTACCTCACCGTAGTTATGAGCATTACTTCATTTTTGCTGTGGCTTTTTAATTAGCCTGCCGGTACACCTTTGATTCCTGGTTTTGGACTTGAAATGAGTTTAATAATAATTATAGTAACAGATGGCAGCTATTTATAATCTGTTTTATAACGGCAGGCAATAAAAATGTGGTGATAATGTTTTCACGGCTTTTCAGGATCAAAGCAGGAAAGGGCGACCACGAGAGAGCCGGGCAAAGCAGGTGAGAATTTAATTAATAAAACACATTGGCATAAGGCTCAGTGCAGTGATACAGGCTGCAGGTGCAATGCTGTCCTCATATGTAATACATGCACTGTAAAATACATGTTAAAATAATGTTTCTAGCATGAGTTTAAAAGACCTGAAACTCAATTTGGATTTGAGTGTTTTTCACTGGATTACATTTATTTGACAGTTGACAGCAGTTTCCTTATCATGGTTCAACATCATGTGTCCCTTTAAATATTCACACTACAATGGCCAAGACGTTAGTAGGGGGTTAAAGGTGCATTATATAACTTTTCTGGAAGAGCGTATGCTAGCTGCTGTCTCCATGAAGAGGATATTGCTTTGCCTAGAATGTTCCACAGTATGGCATTAAACATGACTCTCTTGTAATAATTCAATCACTACATTTTATTGCTCAAAAATACTTTAAAAAACATACATTCCTACTGTGGGTTGCCTCTCTGCAGATCTGACCTGTAATGTTGCTTAGTGTTGTCACAGGCTTTTCTCCATAGAGATAATGCAAAAAAAAATTATAACGTGAAACATTCCAAGCAAAACCATAAAATTCCATGGAGACAAGCATGCAAGTGGCGTACGCTCCATGAGAAAAGTTACACAGTGCACCTTTAATGCACAATTTGAATGAAGTCATGAACAAATCAAATAATTTAAGTTAATTAAGTAACTAGTCAATTAAAACTGAGACTGAGTATTTAGCATTCAAGTCATTTTAACTAAGATATTCATTTTTGCAGAGTGTTTGCCTGCACTGGGCCTATGATGTGCTCTCTGTCTGTGTCACTTGTTAAGGCTTGTCTCTAATATTTTGTCAATCTGAACAGTGTAAGCAGCCCCGAGGCTCGTATAAAACTAGCAGGAGAAGAGCTGTGGTCTGTGTGTTGTTTTACCAGCAGCTGCCAAAATGGATTCACCATATTCTTTTGTAACTCACACCTCTTTTTTCCATCGACAGGCCAAAGAAATCAAATAACCACTCTTAACGTTGACCTTGATTTAACTCTTGTCCAAACCAGTGAAAAATCGACACGGGATGTGTTAATACTTTAGCAGAAATGGGATTTTATTTCATGTCTGATTTTCCTCTTGGTGCTTTCAAAATGTGCAATGCAGTTGTTGTTGTAGCCAGCCCTCAGTGCTAAAATCTGTATTGAGTATTGAGTAAATTCTGAATATCGAGGTTGAAAACACTACCAAATCTATTTGTTTGTGACTTATTGGGATATATTTGTAGACAATGTTATGCGAGGAAAAAGTCTAATTGGTTTCCCATAATGCTTAGCTGTACTCTGAATGGTTGACCTGTCTTGAACAGTTTTATTCTTGTTTCTGTCACTACCTCCTGACTTCCCACCCTTATGTCATTCTTCTATTTATTGCAAATGTTATGAATGTTATGAAAACAGATGGAAATTAGAGCTGTAGATGGATTTTATAGACAGAGAAAACTACAAACTTTGTGCGAAAGCAAAGAAAATAGAAACAGAAATTGTGTAGATTTTGTGCTGGTTTGGTTCTGGTTTGGGCTCACTTTAGGTGGGATGTAGACTTGGTTTGGCTCTCTTCGAATCCTTGTCTAGCTCTGGTTTAGTTCTGGTTTAGCCCTGTTTTAGTCCTCTTCTAATCCTGGTTTAGTCCTGGTTTAGTGCTGGTCTAGTCATGGTTTTAGATCTGGTCTAGTCTTGGTCCTGTCCTGATCTAGTCCTGGTTTAATCGTGGTCTAGTCCTGTTTTAGTCCTCTTCTAATCCTGGTTTAGCCCTGGTTTAGTCCTGGTTTAGTCCTGGTCTAGTCATGGTTTAGATCTAGTCTACTCTTGGTCCTGTCCTGATCTGGTCCTGGTTTAATCCTGGTTTAGTCCTGGTCCTGTCCTGATCTATTCCTGTTTTAATCCTGGTTTAGTCCTGGTCTAGTCCTGATCTAGTCCTGGTTTAGTCCCAGTTTAATCTGAGTTTTGATGTGCCACAAGTGATCACAGACAAAGGAACAGTTTGCTATCTGGAAGAAAAAAAACTGTCTAAATGAATTGACAATTTAAAAAGGAGAAATTGATAGTGTTACCCCCTAAAACTTCTAAAGCATATTTTAAATTCTCAGACCAACTTTAGCAGGCAATCATGAGAACTTACAGTAAATGATACATGTGACTCTGGTCGCCCTCTCTGGTCTCCACATAGAGTCTATACCAGCTCGTGGCTCAGTAAATGAATAGAGCAGTGAGCAGAAACCTCACTGACCTCACTGTTTACCCTCCTGGTGTGACAGCAGAGCCTGCGACGACTTTGTTTATTTACTTATCATGCATCCAGAGAAGTTTACGGCCATATATTTACATCAGATTTGTACATGTGGTATTGAAATTTTGCTGATGCTTAGAGTCTGAACACACAATTGGATGCCCTCAGTGTTTGTTTAAAATTGCACTGTTTTTAATACAGATTATATATAAATAAAGTAAATTAATACCTAGTTTTAGGTAAAGAAATTGGTTGAAGTATGATTAAATATTGTATAGTATAGTTATAGTAGTTTAGTAGTATTTAAATATATAGAAAGTTTTCTTTGCCATTTTTGGCAATTCACTTTTTTTTTTTTATCATTTCATCCATCCATTTTCTTCCTCTTATCCAGGACCAAGTCGCTGGGGCAGCAGTCTAAGCAGGGACTACCAGACTCCCCTCACCCCAGACACTTCCCCCAGCTGCTCCGCATTTAGCATTTCAGTCTTGAATTTTGAATTTTGCTTGGGTTGTTATTCAGAACTTGAACTGTCAGATCAGGTAGGTTTATAGTAGACAGACATAAACAAAAGAAATATGCAAATTTGGGATAACAAAAATAGTCAGTTTTAGTAAACATGTTTTATTTATATAGAAAGTGAAAGTTCTTTTGCTTGTTTGCTAAGCAGTTATTCCAATGACATTGACTGTACATGTGCCTCTGCTCTGTAAACAGAACGGGGTATACTGACAGTCAAATCCCAGCCAAGTCATTACACATAGATCAAGTGGGAATATAAAATCACATGCAGAGATGGAGGGGGAGGGAGGGGGACGGAGGGGGAGGGAGGGTCTGTGGTTGCCTGTGAACTGTTGGATAAACAGCGTGGTGAAAGGCAGAGTAAACTGTAGATTTGTGGTGTGCCAGCTCTCAGAACAGGCCTGATTACACTGGAGTTTGAGTCAGCTTTACAGACTGTCATAGCCCAAGAAGGACTGGACAGGTTCTGGTTTTGACCTGGGTTTGTGCTGTTTTTAAATGGGTTTAAAAACTGATTAGTGAAGATGTGTTTTAGTATCACTATAAGGTTAAGAAGGTCATTTGCCTTTTGCATTTGACCCATACTTCAGTGCAGCTGGGGCAGGAGCAGGCGGTAACAACAGTGCAGTGTCCAGTGATACTTCATTACTTGAGTTTGGTTTGGTGGTTAGGACTGTCTTAGTTAGCTTATTTTGCATCTTTAAAGGAGGGATATTGTGCAAAATGGACTTTTAGGGGATTTTAACCAATTATAATAATTTTCCCTTCTCATTTACCCATTTGAAGTTGTATTTAGAGTGGTTCGTGCATGTTTGAGTAATCTTTATTCTCTTGTAAGACGTCATTGCTCTGATCTACCCTCGTTTTTACTGCCACTGGTATACACCCACTGCTTTGTACTTACTTCGTTCTCCAGTTTAATTTTCTTAATCGGCAATACACGTAGAATATGGCAGCGTTGCATAGTCATTTTGGCACAAAATCTGCTGGTAGCTAGCATGATCTGCAGCTCCATAGGAGGGGCTGACAGCTTGGGCCAGCAGAACGGCACCTTGTTGTGATGACGCAACGTAAAGGGGCAGAATTGGCTCCTTAATACCTCATTTGGCATTGCTATTTTCCAACCCTATATAGAAGACAAAAGCACAATATGTCTTCTTTAAGGGGGTGTGGACACTGGGGAAAACTCACCCAGGATTCTTCTTTCTGTCTTTGTTTAGACCTGAGGGCTGTTCCACAAACATGGCTAACTTCATAAGCCCGGCTCAGGAGGATAAGTTATATTTTGCTATATTTTCAATTCCAGACTTTGCTCACTGCTTTAGTTTTCAGTCTGTCCAATAGTGAATGGCACACATGTGAGTTTATGGAATCAAAATGTTAATAAAATAAGGCGAACCTTGGAGTTACACACTTTTTGAAATGGCCCTGTTTTAGTTTAGTCTTGCTCTAGTCTTTTGTTTTTGTCCTTCATTTATGGACCAATTCTGATGATAAAAGTTAAGTAAAAAGTTTTTCCTGTTATAGTTTTATCCATACTTTTGTCCATTTGATGTACTTCTGACTTAGTCTAATCTTTACTTACTTTAGTACTGGTTCAAACTTGGCTTACTCCTCTTTTCTCTTTTTTTAGGTCTAGTTTACTCATATATTCTAATGTGTTAAATATTTGAAAATCACTTCTTTTACCTTAAGCCGAATTTTGGCCCTTTCTTTGATAAATATATTTACATGTTGGAGTCTTCCTCTGTGACGACGGACACAGCGCAGTAAAACGAATAGCTCTGACCACAAATAAGGCGGGGGTTTCCTGGCAGATGCTAAAAGAGGTGTTAGAGTCATGTAAACGGCCGCACAGTAAAGATGGGTCATTAGTGGTCCATCATGAATCCCACTCATAAATACACTCGCTCAGATGGCATTTCCAGTGAACGCTGTGGACTCCAGACTTCTACATCCTGAGAACATCACATATAACCCATTACCCTATAGATGATGCTTTGTGTAAACATGAATGCAATGTTAAAATGTTAATTCTCCTGAAAACATGAGTAATGATCCACTAATAATAAATGGCAAATTTTAAATTATGTATTGTTTATTTTAAAAACTACTGGCAATCAGGACCCAAACACACAGCATCACAGCAAATGATAAAAGATTAGTGTTATATTTTACTTTTACTTGAATGTTAGTCTGCTTTTCCACATCATTACATTTAAAATATTTGTCTCACTGTATACTTTTAAAAGTAATTGGAAATTGTTTTTTGTTTTTTTTTTTATTCTAGCGAGCTATTTTCAACAACTAAGGGCGCAGTCAGACTTGCATACACACGCACCGCATCAAAACTGGGAGTAAACCTTGAACTAAACCTGGACTAGACCAGAAAGACCAGTCTACAAGTCTACATCAGGTCTCAACTGGGCTCAAACCAGGAACAGACCAGAATAAGATTTTTCTGAATTGGGGAAGTGGTACAAGGTCATAGAACTAAACCAGCCCGGAACATTTAAAATAACATAACATTTTACTTTCCTGCAGGTTTTGAAGTAGTTCCAGCTTTTCTTATACCAATCTCTCCTTTCCAGCCAACCATGTGATCAATACATTCAGCCTATAGATCATTCACTGTATGTTTTAACTTATTTTTCACAGGTATTAGAGCACCCAAAGGAGCGCCAGCAACTGCTCATCATCTCAGTTCTTTTCATATGACCTCAATCTGTCTTCAGCAAAACGTGGGATTGTTGCGTGACAGGAAACCACTGGAATATATGACCACTACTTCTTTTGATTCCTCTCTCCTCTCTTTTTTCTTTGTTTTCCTCTTGGCCGGGCAAATGTGCAAATCAAACATAGTCAAGTGTCTGTAATCTAGCTTACTCTGGTAATTGTAGTCTCCTTGCAAATATTCTCCATTCTAAATGCAGATGACACCGGCCTAGTCGTGGATCCACAGCCCTCCACAGACGAAGAAGGTGAGTTTTATACTGTTTATTGAATGAGCCAGTAACATCTCCATAGAGACAAGCATGTGGCTGACCCTCCTTCAGAAAAGTGACTTCCAGTGAGAAATGACATAACACATTAAAGCTATTTTCTGAGCTATGTTATAATGTTGTTTCCTTGTCACAAACATACCCGGAGTTGTTTTCTTGTTTAACACACAAATCCTGCATATTTAGGCTGAGTTCTTCTCTCAAAAAGAAAACACTCTGTTCCACCTTGTCATGTCATGTGGTGCGCCACTGTGTTTTTAAACTCTATACACGTTCACTGGAATAATTTGGATAATTTCAGCCCTGAAATTTACAATCTCTACTAAACAAAAGGTAAAAGGCAGTTGTTAACATGAAAACTACCAATTCATGGCATCACAAAGTGGAACGGAGTATTTTGAGCTTTGGAGATGTAGACAGACTAATAATAAAGTGTTACGCAATTGAATGAATGAAACAAAACACAACTCTGGATATGTTTTTGAGGCGGCAACAACATTATAACATCGCTTAAACCTCACAAGACTCAATTTTGTGGCACAAAGGACCTTTAAGTTCAATATACTTGTCCAAACTACTTTGAACCCAAGTCATTTTAAGAAATACAGATATTAATTTTCAAAATTTTACTGACTTGATGGTAATAACCAAAAGTACGACTGCCAGGGACACAATGACTCCACTCCATTTGACACTAACTATCCACATCGTACTTAAAACAAGTGAGGTATCTGCTGAGGTCTGCAAACAGAATTATAGTAATAACATTTATCTAAAGCAGGCTCACATCCTCCATCACTGTAAGCCAGTCATACCAGGCCATTTAAGGCTGTACCCCCTTACTTATTACCTAAATACAATCTGATTTATTGCTGCCATTGATAAATAAGTAGTTAGTCAAAGCATGTAGTATTTATTTCCAAAACAATTATTTATATATGTGGCAGTGATTTGTGAATGCCCGGGTAGAGATAACCTTTGTGTGCAGTCTTATTTTTATCCTTGAAAGTTGACATTTGCTTCAAAAATATTAGAATGTTTTAAGCCAACAAGACATACATAATAATGCACAAAATGGAAGTTGGCTAGCTCATGGTTTTACTATTCGGAGTACTGTTTCCTGTATTTATCTGTCTCCATATTTATTGCTTGGTTAAGACCTGGTGTCCTTATAAAACCTCCATACTTGTTAAACAGTTTCATAATCATTTTTTTAAATTTCTATTTCCATATTTCCAAATCTAATGATTGACAGCCATTTTCTCTCAGTTAGGACATTTCCGCTGTATCGTGTTCCCCATAAACTGATATAACACCAATCAGATCATGTGTTGTGAAATAAGTATCTTTCTCTATTAATTTTAATATCCCTACTCGATAACAGTTTACCACCATTTCAGCTGTCCACACATTTATTCCACATGGACTCATAGCAGTTATAGTTGCACTACTTTGATGTGTTTTTACAGTTGGAGACTTTGGGACTTTTGGATTAGATGACTTATGAGGGCTTTTGAGTCTGTTTTGGATTTTGCGCTCATAAAAATGTCCTTGTGATTTCTTTCAGACATCACTTCGCAGTACCCCACGCTTTGGACGGAGCAGGTCCGCAGCAGACAGAACAACAGGACCAGAGCACCATGTGAGTGAGAACATGATGCTACCACTTTACAATGACTATACTTTAACCAGTCTTAATACAATCTGGACAAAGAATTCATTCATAAACAGTAAATGATTTAAGAATGATTCAGGCTTAGCAACTACTTAAGTACTTCACTTTAATTAATACCCAAACCATAACTCCAAACCCAAACCCATTAATTAAGTAGTTCCTAAGCCTATTCCCAAGATTCTAAACTAAATATTTGTACTTGTAAATCATTAATTTTGTGTTGATAGCTCCGACAGTGTTCATAGAAAGAATTCCTTTTGTTTCTTCCCCTGGACATGTTGCTGGTTCGTCAGATAAGTTGTCAAAAATGTAAAAATGGTTTAAAAATCTTGATTTACTTAAAAGGAAATCATAACTAGTCAGATTTTCCAGCACTGGAAGAGGTAAAATGAAAAAAAAACAAAAAAAGGAAGTAGCCCCAAAGGACCACTAAGCAGTGTGTGTTATTATGTACTACCAATATGACTCTTCGAAGATATCTAGCTTTCACGGGTTACTGTTCCCTCTTTTAAGTGACATTTTGAAGTATTTTCATCATTCAAAGGTAGGAATGTAGGAATATTTAGTTATAGTTCCGTAATTGTTAATTGCTACGGCAACAGTCACAATTATTCATCATTCTGAAACCCAGCGACAGAACAGTTATTGGGATAGATACGCACAACAATCTGTCATGGGAGATGTTTTTGGATGTGGTTTCATTTGATCACAATACACCTAATATTGAGGTAAGAGATCATCAAAGTTATCCCCTGTTAGGAGGCCCTACTTATCTCCACGAAGATAGATAAGTTTAATGCCATACTGTGGGACATTCCAGGCAAAGAAATAGCATCTCCCTTGTGACAGCCAGGAGGTGTACCCTTTTAAAAACCTAATATCGTCTACCCCAGTGCTCTTTAGTGGTGTAGTGGTTTAAGGCGTTGCACTTATATAGTTATTACCACCTTGGAGTTGTGGGTTCAGCTCCTGGCCAGGACCATACCTAATGTCTCTACCCTCTCTCTTGCTTTATTTCATGCTATCTTGCCCAGTAAAACCTACGTTACAGAAAAAAACAAAATGGCTACCCTAAAACTGAATTATTTTCTGTGATATCTATCTCTTCTGTTTAAGTCTAAATATATTTATTGGCAATTAACATACTGACAATATTAGCGTGATAAAAACATCCAAAATTCCCCCTTGTGCCCTTTGCATTGCCTCTCCCTCTGAACTTCTTAATGAATACAGACTGTCTATTTACTAAAACTAGATTGTAAAGCTCGCTGTATTTTCCCACGTGTGTTAGCCATAATGGCTTGGGTTTTCCTGTCTTCTGGGGACATGTGGCTGCTCCAAACCAACAGCTCTCTGTGTCAAAGTGTGTCAGTCTGTGGACCTACTTCTTTGTGGTTACTTACATCTATAATTATCAGCACATGTCCAAAACAGTGGATTTCCTATTCTCTTAAGCTTTTGTGCTCGAATGATCTTTGCCTTTTGAATCAATATGACGATTTTAACATGCCGCTTTAAGATTAGAGGGCTGTGTGCATGCGTGCAGTGGTGTGTGAATCCCATTATCATAATTTACAACCAATAAAAAACCCAGAAATATGCAGCATTTATGGTTCTTATTACCATTTGCTCTTTTGGGTTAAAAAAACTCAGACCGCAACAAAGGCTGCACATACGGAGGAAGTGGAGTGTAGAAAGTTGGTTCAGAGCGCGCATAGGCATCTCATTTGAGTTCTTTCATGTGGTTTGAGATTTTTAATGAAAGTAAACACTGCAAAAACACAATCCAGCCATAGTGAAAGTCTATGGTGGGTGAGTGGCAATTGCCGATAAATGTTTTTATAAACAGATGGTTGAAAATTTGTGTTCAATTATCAAATCTTTCTTGGAGACTGGTGAGGAAATTAGGAACAGAGTTATGATTGAAACCTGATGCATCACTACAGTGCATCTCTGTACATCACTGAGTCTCCAGCTCTGTACATAATAATCTGTTGTTCAAAGTTGTGCTCTGACAAATCAATTCAATTTAGTATCATTTGAATTGCCCTTGTCACTACAGCGATGGTGAGACTAAAATAAAACATCAAAACAAGGCACACATTGTTAGGTCTAAAGAAAAAACATGCAATATTTGGACAGGATACTTCACCAACCTTCACAGTATGAATGTGTTTGTGTAGCTGCAACGTAAAGGCACACTATGTAACTTTTCTGGTGGAGCGTCTGCCGTCTGCTTCTCTCTGTGGGTATCTCATTGCTTTACCTGGAATGTTCCACAGTATGACTTTAAACTTATTTATCAGTATAGGCACAAACAGGTGAGGCTTAGTTACAAATCTGATCTCTGGAGCGGCGACCCCACTCACAGTAAGAAAGCATATTTTTCAAGGTATTTTTCAAGCAATAAAACACTGGTAACTGAATAAAAGCAAGATTTGATGAACATTATTTGATTAACAAGATTTGATGAACATGATTTAAACTTTAAATTTGATGCCATATTGTGGAATATTCCGATGGAGACAAGCCCCCCCAGCTTAGTGCCTAAACCTGCAGTAAATGGGGGTGAAGAGTAGAGAGAAAGACAGAACCTGTATGTGCTTAGACCACTGTGCAGCCCTTTACATTTATTACACAGAAGAGGCAAGAGTCACAGTTAATTTTCTCACACTCATAAGATTGTGTTTACTGACATAGCCAAAAAATGTTATGAACTCCAGCCTGACTTTCTATACTACGTTTCCCAATACATTTTGTCCTTGTCCAGTCTAATGCAGGCACTAAGTCTTTCCTTTTCACTTTCTCTCTTAAACCATTATAGATTTCTCACTGTTGCTTAGTTCGCCTCTAACACTAATATATATAGTGTGATGGAGTGACTCTGGATGCCTCTGTCTTGTCTGCTCGGTCCCACACATCCACAGAGGGCAGCGCACACTCCAAATATTTACTTAACTCGGGGCATTGGGAGCTGTACTCAGTCATTAGCCTGTTAATGTTCATAAACAGTGCCAGGGGGGCTGATATAACAGTCTACACAATGTCTCCTAGCCCCATTCTTACAACCACCCTCCTCTTCACTCTGGATTTATATTAACTATGAAATATCCAGCCAGACCTGTGCAGTGTGTACTTGTTGGATCCAAGCTGAAATGTCTCTAGTACCTCAGTGTAAACAGATCCTGTGGCTGGCTCCCGTTCGCTGCAAACCTTGACCATGTTTCTCAAACATTTAGTTTTGAGGGCAGAAGTTTTCAGAAGCCAAATGACCTCTCAGCATGGTTTATTTGAGCAGATACTTGCAGGTTAACTGGTTTTAAGAGTTCAAGGAGATAGTAGCAATAAGTTATGTTATTGACAATTTGAAATACATACAAATTCTTAATATGGTATTTCATTCTTGTATTAAATCTTAGACTTGCCACTGAAACCATATATGTTTTATTGATCATTGTGTATGGCTTTCTTCAATGACCACAGTGAACTAGCACTTTAGTAATTGCATTAGCACAATGATTTTTTTTTTAAAAATAATTATGTGTTGATGTCCTTTCTCTCTCTCAACTTGCAACACAGTGTGAGCAGACAATGTTGGTGAAGTGTCTTGCCCAGTGGCACAAAGCAGTATGTGTATAATGTACAAAAACATTGTTAATTTCTCTATGTTATAGTCACAGCATTATAAAGGCTTTAACATGCATGGGTTATGCATTAGTTCTTGCACCATGTTTCACTGAGATTTGTTCCTTTAAATATGGATTTAGGAATTCTCATTGGATTGGTAAAACTCAACTTGTTTTTTGCGAACAAGGCACAACAGAAGACAATTATTTTTCTTCCAAATTCCAAAAGTGCACACCATTATTGAGCTCAATTTAGATTTTAATACATTTAGTAATATGTGCCCTTTGACCTTTCAGCCTCATCCTGTGACCAGGAGCAGCAGTCTGCACAGGAGGAGGCACGGCTGCACAAAAATGACGCAGTGTTTGTCCCGGACTGTGCTCAGGGAGGACTGTACAAACCAGTACAGTGTCACCCCTCCACAGGATACTGCTGGTGTGTGCTAGTGGACACAGGAAGGCCCATACCAGGGACATCCACCAGGTGAGAGCAAACTTTGTGGTATATGTTAAAACAGTCTTACTTTTGGTTTATCATATTATATCTATATTAGAAATGTGAAATATTATAAATATGAAGACCTAATGAAACTAAACAGACAATTATAGATCACTTAGTTTAAAAGAAAAAAACAAAAAACACTGAAATAAAATACATCTTCATACATTCATACATTTTAAACATACAACAGATTCCCCAATCGCTGCATTGTAGTAAATAAAAGATTCTCTATTTAGCCCCACCAGTTGTTATTAAGATAATTAAAAAACAGCAAAACCACATAGTGATTAAAACAAGTACTAGAAATATGAATACACTGAATACATATATAAAAACAGCTAAATAAGCTAAATCAAGTATAATTTGAGCATTGTACATGTTTTCTTAATTCCATTTCATCCTTTAAGAAAACACAAAAATAGGCTAAGTAAGCTCACAGTTGAAATGGAACAGCTGAAAAAATCTACATATACTTACAAATTGGGAACGAGAGCCAGTTTTTCCTATTGATTACATTGTCTTTTCATAAGTAATATCTAATAGGAAAATTCACAAATATTGAACCTGATTATTTGTAATTATGATTAGACCCTAGAACTTAAGGTATTTCAACAAACAATATTAACAATATTCATTTCATCTTCCTCCATCTGTACTAAATATTATTGGCCTATAGAACACTGAGATGTAGCTGTGGTTATTTTACCCATGCCATATATTCCTTTTTACAATTGACTCTAGTATGCAGCTCACATCTCTTATTCTCCAGACAGTAGCTCAGAGGTCAAAGGTCACTGAGAGCGAACAGAGCTGGCATCACTTCCCTGTTCTTCAGCTGCAGATCACATTAACAAGGCTCCAGGCCCAGAGCCAGGCAGCACATTAGCACACATATGGAAGCGTGGATTTTCCCTCTTGGGTTTCTTTGTCCTGGGATGATTTTTGGCCCTGTCGCTCTGCCGTACCCTCTGCTGTCCCACGCTCCAATCTCATCTCTCCTCCCCCTTCCTCTCATACCAGAACTAAATCCCTGGGTCTTTTTGTAGACACCAGTTAATCACAAATAATTTATTTAAAGGTGCACTATGTAACTTTTCTTATAGAGTATTTATAGTCTGGTTGTGTTCATGGAAATGTGGTTGCTTTGCCTGGAACTGTTCCACAGTATGGCATTAAATGTATTTATCTTCATTAAACAATTAGGTGATGCCATTAGTATTAGAGTTATGTCTGTGGAGAATTTACACCTCATAGCGAGAAGCAATAAAAAAACAGTAACTGAATGCATGCAAGATAGATAAGTTTAATGCCATATAGTGGAACATTCCAGGCAAAGCAAACTCATCTCCTTGGAGACAAGGAGGTAGCAGACCCCTATAAAAAAGGACATTAATCTTAAACTATACATAAACAACAATTGTATTTGGCTGATTTAACTGTGTAGATTATTTCATTGATTTGTGTTTTTTTGTCACAGGTATGAGCAGCCAAAATGTGATGGTAACGCCAGAGCACATCCAACCAAACCCAAAGACCACTACAAGAGCAGGCATCTCCAAGGTAGGCTTCCATTTAATGCCTTTCAAAACTGCACAAGCTACTTAATACTGCAAGGTTTAAGAACACTTAATTTGCTTTCTAGAGTCATTAGATCGGAGTAAACTTGTATGTTTGCTAGTGAAGAGATGCAATGGTTAAAATCTACTAGAATCTATACTGTCACTCACTTTCACTCCTTTACTTGAACTCCATTTCTAAATATGTAGTTTACTGTTTATCTTAGATTATTTATTCATTTGTACAAGGAGTGTGCGTGTTCTCAGTTAATTCCAGGGACTTTTTTTTTTTTTCCTTCTTTGTCTTGGCTCTGTTTTGGGGCACTTGAATTCAAAATATCTGAGATGGGCATGGTTTTGGTTGAGACTTTCCAGATTGTTCTTCACTGGCTAAAGAGACTGATAGATCAAAGATGGAGGAGAGAAAGAGAAACAACAGTATGACAGCTGAGAGTAATGGATGAGAGGAAGATAGGGACAGGTACTGACAGACGCGCTGACAGCAGCACAGATAACTCGTCTGTGGGTGGGAAAAACGGTCTGTCAGGGATTACAGCCGTATTACTCAGACCTATTGTCTCCCAAAGGCCAGGCATGTTAGGCATAGCTGATTTTCCGTTCTAATAGGTTGCCATGCATGTACAAATTCATCTTAAGGGTCGTTACCCAAAACTGCCTTATGAGTTTTGTTTTGTTTCACTGTTATATCTGTTCCACCTTGTGATGTCATGAAGCGGTAGTTTCTACTTGACAGTTACCTTTTACCTTTAGTGTAGTAGAGATGGGCAACTCCAGGGGTGAAATTATCCAAATGATTCTAGTGAAGGTGTATGGAGTTTAAAAAAACACAGTGGAGCACTTCCTGTATCACCACATGACATCACAAGGTAGAACAGAGTGTTTTCTGTTTCAGAGAAGAGCTCAGCTTAAATATGCAGGGTTTGTGTGTTAAACATGTGTGAATTAAACCAAACACAACTTTGTACACAATACAAACTCGTTAAAGCAGTGATCAGTGCATCTGGAGTTTTCTCTGCCTGTTCACAAAAGTTCACCAAAGCAGTTCTGAGCCATGTGAAAAAAAAAATAATCATAAATTAAAAAAAAAAAAAAAATCATAATTATTCTGTATTTAATCTGCTCTGTGTATCTGCAACAAAAGCTGAGAATAAAGCTTAAAAAACATGCCAAAAGAGTTTGATATCAGGGCACATGAACAAGTATGTGCTGCGAGATGTGGCAGATCAAATAATTTATAATATCCTAAGAGAAGATAAACAAACAGGGTTAAAATGAGAATAGTGATTATAATGTCTGTGATAAAACTTATTAAGAAGGACACTAAAAGTACAAATCATAATTCTACGTGTTTTATAACCCTAAATGTTAAAGTTAAATTTTTTGTGTAATACGTGAACCACAAACATGATTTTTTACTGCCACGTTTTAGCTATAATAAAATATAATAAAAAATAATTTTAAAAAATATTGAGTTATTCATTTCTCAATATCACCTGCCAAACTCAGTATTTGTAATAAATTCTCAGCTCAACAAGCTTAAAAAAAGGTGTTATCAAGTTATATAGGTCATTTTATTTTTTTAAATGTTCGGACTGAAAAGCTATGTCAAACAAACGTCTGCATAACGCTCCATCAGTATATTACCACGGAGCAATTTGTATTGGATTGAAATCAAATGAATCACCGGGTAAATTATACTTAGATTGTATTACTCATCTTTGTGGTAATTACGTACTCTTCCCACATGTGAACATGTGGTGTGTGAGATAAAAATTGTACAGCTGTAGACTGACCACACAAACACACACCACTACATGACTAAGGACAGAGCACAGATATTTTTATAAACTCACATTTTCTCGATTTGATTCAAAGAAATCCATGTCCAGTGTTTGGCAAAAATCCCTGACCAGTGACCACTACAAACAGTCAAACTAAGCACCGTGGACAAATAGATGGCGCTCACGTTGTAGAGTTTGATGATGTCATGATTTCAGATGGAGGGGAGGGGCCTATGTAACGGGAGATTTGCGGTATTTAAAAGAAACATCCACATTTATGATCCACAAATGTTGACTAATTTGCAGCCATAATTTGTTAAGATTTTATGGCGCCATAAACTTGCCATATTAATCTTATGGTTTTAAGTGCTTTTAACTGACAACAATCACTTTGGTGGAATAATGGCACCAATTTTTGAAGATTTTGTGAAAAAACAATTTCATTTTTGCTGACAGAGAAGATAATGCACTCTGTATCAGTTTTTGTTTTATGTGTGTAGACCATGGATCTATAATAAGAACTGGATAAGACACTCTCCCAGAGCGAGATCGACTCCTCTATAGGTACTGCACCTCCCACAAAGAATTCTCCCATAGAGCAGAGTGCATTTTTTGAAAAATCAAACTGCCTGTGTTCAGGTAACACGGCATCCACAGCTTTCACAAAGGTCGGATTTTGTAGGGATTCTTCTGTATTTTCAAAGCATTTTTTTTTTTTTAGATTTTTTTAATCCTCAAAGTGCCTAGAAGTTAGCTTTGTAAGATGTGTCATAGCCTCGCTCTGAGCCCGTGCTAGCTCCGCTCTAGCAGCTATCACTCCAGAACTGATCATGCGGTGCATGTTTCTGAAGTCACACGTTGGGAAGTGCTAGGCCACTATTCAGAAAGTACTGCGGAAGAAAACATATTTTTTGGCATTTCGTTCCTATGAGCACAAGCCATGGAAAACAATACGCCTCCATCTTTGGTTGCTCTTCCAGATCTTATACTTTCATTGGATAGACCCAGTAATTTTAAATATAACTTATTACATTTCATCAGTATATTAAATGAAAGATTTTATTTTCAGATATCCTGCAGAGTTAGTCTTTCCGGGTGTCTCATATAGTGTAGAATTGACCAGTCTGCAGCGTCTCAGGTGAATTGGTAAACATGTTAATAATCCAGTCAGTCTGAACAGAGCACTCACTGTTCACCCCTCATCCCTGTGTTTATGTAAGAGAGGACCAGGCCAGGACTGAGCCAGGACTGAGTCAGGACTAGGCCAAGACTGGACTGCAGCTGCAGGTGCCACAACCTCACTCAGCCATGTGTAAAAGTGCAGAGACAGACAGGGATTAATGGAGCAGCGCATATTACTGCTTCTGCTTCTGTCTGTTATTGTTGAGACATTGAGCAGAAATCCTCAGAGACTGCCCTTCTTTGTAAAGCACTTATAACATTAATGGTTTCTAAATGCTCCATGTAAAACTTACGAAGCAGCTAAATCTATAGAAATTTAACCTTTATTTATCCAGGAAAGTCCAATAAGATTACTAATCTCTTTTTCAAGGGAGTCCTGGCCAAGACAGCAGCACAATACATCAGCATGCATTTACACAATCATAAGAATTCGTTAGCTAAAAACAGTTACAAAGTATAGATCTCATGGTTTAAAGTTACTTTTTTTTGTCCAATCCAAAATAAATGTGTTTTATTTTGATTAGATTGGGTTAGATTACCTGGCTGGACGATGGTTAAGGTATAGTTCACTGTCCCTGTCATTCTGCATCATTCAAAACTATGGAGAAAGACACGATCTTGAGCTGCATTTGGTCAGTACTACCACGCTGGAGGATTTAGCCTATTGTGCATGATTTAGTGGTACACTTTGCATTTAAGCAAGAGGGCTGTTGGTTCAGTTCTTGGGCAGATATTTGTGTAGTGTCTCTTCAATTTGCATCCATTAGGAGTCACCCGTTAATTTGTTAAGAGCAACTCAAAATGTGTTACGCATTCTCATACTGGTTTTGTGTCTTCCTAACTTGTTCCCATGCCCATTATCTGACTTCATGCAATGACTCAGACATCAGTACAGTATATTTATATTGGTTAAGTAACGCTGGGACTTTCCTAAACCAAATCTGTTCTTTGGTTGCATGCAAAATTTGGTAGCTTGCATTCTTGCTTCTTCAAATATTACATCACTTGGCACAAAAACAATTGTTACATTTAACATATCTCTGAAATACCACAACTGTGAAAATAGTTCCTGACAGTGTATGTGTTTGATTTTGGAGTCAAATAGACAGAACAAATTCCCCAATCCTATGACTTGTTTTTCTTTATGGGCTTTGCCTTTCACTGCAAGTCCCGGGATAATTACAAACGCTGCCTTCAGGTTGCTGCAGCCCATTTGCCGTAGAAGCGCTGGTGTTGAGAGGTTTATGGGGCAAAAGGCAGGAGAGGAGCGCGACAGGGAAGGAGAGATGGGGGGAGGAGGAGGAGGAGGGAGGAGAGGAGGGGTGGGAGAGAGCTGAGACCCACAGTGCTGACAGGACTCTGCCCCATGTGGCTCCATAGAAAAACACTGGACCGTATTGACAGTAGCAGACGGGTACACACATGCAAACATACACTTAGGGCCAGCTCCTTGCACCGCATAGGTCAACAAGCATTTGACTAATGGTTTATGTGTCAGAAAGTCCAAATATCAAGTCAATTTAACCTGCTTGGACCTAATTTCTCTCGTTGTATATCTTTTTTTTTTTTTTTTACTACGGTCAAGCCTTGGGTTTTTGGATTACTTTGGTGGAGTATTATAAGGGAGTATTGTTTGGTTCTGAAAATGAAGCTACCCAAGATTAGTTTGGATAACCCTAAATTTTATGCAATGGCCATGCTTTCACCCTGTTATTTCACTTATAGTATAGTATGTCCTAGGGCAGCTGTGGCTACAACAATAGCCTATAGTATGGAGTAAATGAATAATGCACAAAACTACAGAGCAACGATGAGTATCTGAAAAAGATTATTGCAATACTATTATTGTTATTATAAGAGGTAAGTCAGAGTATATTTTGAAATACCATGTCTCTGAGTGTTCTTTTTTAGAACACAACAGCCTCTTGTGATTGTGAATGGTTGGCAGTTTGATATTTAGCTTGGTTCAGTTTTGTTGAAAAGTTAAACCGGAAATATTGTTGTGATAAGGCTGTGCAATTAATTGAATTTGAATTGAATCAAGATCCAGTTATTTTGTCGCTGATGAGCTAAAGGGACAACATGTGGTTTGGAGCAGAGAGCATGTATTAGAAACTTCTTGTTCTTTTTTATATTTGTGTTTAATAAAAACAAAAATGGTTTGTATTTAATCAGAAAATACTGATCGATCAGACGGAGGGAAAAATAGATTATTTATTTGCCGTATCACCCAGCCCCATGTTGAGGACTATAGAAGAATCATTATCCACATTCTTGCTATTGTTAACAAACTCAAACCTGAAGATGAACCTGAAGCCCTCCAGAGCAGGACAGGAGGATTTTACAGCTGAACGGAAAATGTCCAGACTTCCTCTGACTGACAGCGGGACCCTGCCCTTGGGCCACATACTGTCCAGACCAGACACACAGGACCGCCCAAAAACTACCTCTCAGGACAAACAAGCTATTTTTGCACCAAAGCACTTTGTGTCCACTAATGTGTCCCTCTGAGGACAAATAAAGGCCTGTCATGATAACAAATAATCATGTGTACCATATTGCTGCAGGAAATATTGACCTAAAGCTGGATAATCAAAGTATTTTTGTTTGCTAAATGAACAAAAACACATCATCACAACGAAAAACAATGTCACTTTTTACGTCGAGTGTCTGCATGGAGATTTTATTGCTTTTTCTGAAAAGTTACATCATATAGCATTACACCTTTGTATTTCTATGGAGGCAAGCAGGTGTTGTCAGAATGCCAAGTTTCAGCGCATTCTTTTTCCAATAAAACATCTGTAACTGTATAAGTGCAAGATATGTACAACACTGTGGAATATTCCATGCAAAGAAATAACATCTCCATGGAGACAAGCAAGTTGTGAAGCCTCCACCAGAAATGTCGCAGTTTCAGATATTTTGTCAGACCTACTGCAGAAATGTTAACAAAAAGAAAAGAAAAAGTTCCACTATCTCTATTTAACAATAAGCCAATTTAGTAATTATCATGACAGGTCTAGATTTTTGTGAAAGAGTGAATCTTTTACCTGTTGTCCTCCCACTTGGCGTGGACACGCAAAGATAGCACAAACATGATAAGATGACAAAGGCAAATTAAAGTGGCATGAAGAGATCTGGCAACCGCCGTTCAATCAGTGCCCACTTGTCTAATCTTTTCAGTCGTGTTTTGTTGAATTTCCACTGCAAGTGCTGTTTCCATAAATAACACTAGAGGCATCATCACTACTGTTTTGTATTTACTTCTGTCCTGTAGCAAACAACCTCTCCACCCACACTCCATCTGTATCGCTTTTCTTGTTGCCTTATCTCAGAGAATTCTCAGTTAGCCTAATGTTAAAGGGGCTATATTATGCTATTTTTCTGATCTATGTTATAATGTTGTTTCCTTATCAAAAACATATATTTTGTTTCATTCACATATTTTTAACACACAAACCTTGCATATTTAGGGTAAGTTCTTCTGGAACTTCTGGAAAACACTCCAACTTGTGATGTCATGTGGTAATACAGGAAGTGCTCCACTGTATTTTTTAACTTATATAGCTGCACAAGAACCATTTGGATCATTTCAGCTAACCTGCTAGCCGCTGCATTCCAAATGGGAAGTGAGTATAGGTGCACTTCCAGCTCCATTGACTTGGCTCTAATTCACTTTAGATTGGAAAACTGTCACCCTTTCTGCTGTCAGGCTCGTCATTTTAGTCTTAAAATGTTAGTATTGACCCGGTCTACATGATCCTAGTATTTTTATGTCACTATTGTGTCCGTAACTGAACATATGAACATTAATAAGGGACAAATCAGGCATCTTCTTTCCTGAGGTCCGCTAGCTTTAGCGACACGTTTGATTGATAGCATTGCCAAGTGCCCACTCCATGTTAAACCAGTGGTGCAGGCGTGGAGGGGCATTACCTTCAACAGCCTCATTCTGGATTGGCTCTGGTTGCTATGATACTTGTGGTTTTAATTCCTAATATGCAACTTAGCTACAGATCCACCCCTATAACTGCTCGCCTTGATAAGCTTCATTTGACTGGAGCCAAACACTATGAGTGACATCACACTCGATTAGTCCACTTCTTTGTACAGTCTACGGCAATTGCCAATCTCTTGTGAACAGAAGGTAAAAGTGAAAAATGTTAATTTGAAACCTACATGACATCACACTGTGGAACAGAAGTGTACTTTGGGAACGCAAACAGCTCAATAATGCAGGATTACTCAGAGGTGTGAATGAAACAAAACTTAGCTTCGGGTATGTTTTTGATAAGGTAACGTGGCTTAAAGCTCACACAAATCAGTTTTGCGTAATAGAAGACCTTTAAACCAGTGTAGATACGATGCTAAATACTAACCTTAATGTTCATTCAAAATACGTAATAAATGTGATCCAGCAGCTTATTGGGTTGGATCTTATGTTTACCATTTGCCATGGAACAAAAGATACGTCTATGTCAAATGAATTTAAAATGAAATGAATGTTTAGCAAAAAGGTAGCAACATACAAGTTTTCCATTTTAAGAATATATGCAATTTAATCATAAAAACACATACTCTAACGATATGTAGTCAGTTTGCTGTGGCAGCTATGAAGCATTCAAGTGAACCTGTTCAAACTATTTATTTTTCTATCTCATTTTTTTTTTTTAAAATTCCAACAATTATGCTTAATGCCACAAAACGTACCACAAATGTCCTGCAGACAAAAACATGCTACATGAATTACAATTGTGTCGCGTCTAGACCAATTTACCACTAGACATTTGGCAAGGCACCATTTTGTCCATTAACAAGTGGGGTTGATATTTTACTGGGCAGAGGCTGAGAGGCGTATTCAGACCTAAGCACGGTGTACTCATAATAATGTAATGAGGAGTTTGGACATGTGACTTAAGCACTATTGGGAGCAGAGTTCTGGAGGCTGCGCTGGTCCACACCTGTTACAGAGGCAAAGCTGCTATTACCGGAGAGAGGAGAGAATCTGGCCCCTCAGGCTTGGGCCATAAACAAAGAGTGGAGAATGTGTCCTCTACGGGCAACAACTGTGAGAAACTAGGAAGCTCTCCCTAATTCTCTTTTTTTTTTTTTCTTTGTTCTATCTCTTCTTTTCTTTCTATCTTTTATCGTCCTTGCCATATCTCTCCTTCTTTCTTTTATTGTCAGTTTCTCTCTTTATCTTCCTCCCTCTTGCTCCCATTTTACACCATTTTGTCCTCTCGCTTCCTCTTTCTTTAACATTTCTCTTTCTCGCCATCTTCTCTTTTTTCCCCCCTCTCCCTTACTCCTCTTTTTCTCTCCCTTTCTTTTCCCTCTCTCTGCCCTCTCGCCTTCTCTCTCTGTCCCCCCTCTCTCCCCCATTTTTCTTTCTCTTGTCCACTCTCTTCCTCTTTCTTTCTCATTCTCTTTCTCTCCTCCCTCTTCTACTCTCTTTCTCAGTCTCTTCTGCTCTCTCCCTCTTTTCCTTCCTCTTTCTCCCTTTCTTCTCCTTTCCTTTCTCTTGCTTTCTCTCTCTCCCTCCTCTCTTTCTTCCCTTAATTTCTTTGTCGTTTTCTCTGTACCCTTTCTCTAACATTCTCTCTCTCTTTACCCCTTTCTTTCCCCCTCCTCTCTCTCTTTCTCTCCATCTTCTCTCCCTCTTTCTCTCTTTCTCCCTCTCTCTTTTCCGCCTCTAGCCCTCACCTCCTCAAACTCTCTTAAAAATATACGGCCTAAACCAACAATCACTATCATTACTCATTCCGCTGCAGTTGTCCATCAGTTTGATTTTCCCCCGCCATTTGGCTCAGTGTAATGCCTCAGTGTTGGTTTTACTTTTGGCATTTAATGATAGACTTTCCTCTTGTTTAACTAACATTTGCTAAGTCTTAATCACCTTCTGTCTGCTGCTGCTGTTGGACTGAAAGAGCAAAATCACACTACTGCAGTAACGGTTAAAGGTGCTAAGTCCACTTGGGTCAGGACTGTCTCAGAACTGTGATCAGCCAATATCATATTAGGTTTCACAAAGTGATATAATTAGACTGGTCCACCTTGAATGTCTCATTGTAATAAAACATGTGCTTATTGATTAATTGGAGGATAAGACAAGGATACAACACATTTGGAGCACTTTTGCCATCTGTTGTAAAAGACAAAAAAAAATGGCCGTCATGGCAGCAGGCAAGACACAGCTGATGGTTTTAACATTGATTTGCAATGCATACAGTCTACTTTTAGCAAAGTGTCTTCCAAAAAATCTGCTGTTCCAGATGGGTTGTCTGCTTTTTTAATCAGAAGCCGTGCACAGGAATTGTCTGAGGCCTGTTATCCAATCTTTTTGAAAGTTTTCAATGACCATGCTTTTAACAGTTGACTCCAGGAAATCTGCACTTCTTTTGCTTTTAGACTTATCAGCCTCCTTCGACACACTGGATCACTGAAGACTCATTTGGGCATGAAGGGTACAGTTGGTTTCTATCCTATCTGTCAGACAGAAGTTTTCCTGTGAACCTAGAACAGTACGTCTCCTCTGTGTGTCCCTCAGAGTACGGTGTGGTCCAGGGTCTATATTCTCGCTGGTCCTCCCTGCTCTGTACTACTGCTGTGTGATGTTTTTAGAAAGCACAAAGTTGCATTTCATTGTTTTGCAGATGACATTCAAATATATCTGCCAGTGACCGCCAATGAAAGCCAGACCACAATCAAAACTCTGCAGGACTGTCTCAGGGATGTGCAGACTTGGCTGAGCACAAACTTCCTGAACTTAAATCAAAATAAAACTGCGATTGCTTGGCCAAACTAGGGTTAGTTTGACTGCTTGAATGTGATCCTTATCCTCTTATTGTCGCCCTGCAGTGAGGAATCTTGGGGTGATGGTGGACTCTATGTTCAAACTGGTCAAGCACATTAGCTCTGTCATAAAGTCCAGCTTCTTTCCATTGAGGCTCCTTGTTAAAGTAAAGCCTTACCTTCCACAGGCGGATTTTGAAAAAGCAATCCGTTTGTAACGTCACGTCTGGATTATTGTAATTCTTTCAAGTCAAGTCAAATCAAAAGTGCTGTACAAAGGCAATATAACGTGTAATGTTTTAAAACTAAACATGCAAAAACACAATAAAACAAAATATTCCAAATGTCCCGCTCAACTTGTGTTAAAAGCCAGTGCATACAAATGAGTTTTCAACAAAGATGTAAAAAAAATATTTAAAGATTGGGTTGCTCAAATACTCAGAGGTGCACTGTTTAGCAGGGACCTTGAAACATCCAAAATCATCTGGTCTATTGAGCTCAAAGTTGTCCATGTTCTACTGTGGGAACATGGACAGACAGAAGCTCAGAGAGATAGGGAGGGGTCAACCCATGGAGACATTTAAAAACCATCAACAGCATCTTAAAGTCAATCCTGAAGCTGACAGGGAGCCAGAGCAGAGAGGCCAACACAGGAGAAATGTGCTCATATTTCCTGGTACCTGTGAGCATATGTGCTGCAGCATTTTGGAATAACTGTAAGTGATGGACAGAGCCCTGATCCAACCCACACTACAAGGCGTTACAGTAGTCTAATCTGCAGATGATGAAGGCTTGAATGACACACTTCAGGTCAGTGCAGGGCAAGTATGGCTTCACCATAATAAGTAAGTGCAGTTGGCAAATGCCTGATCTGACTACCTGGCTGATCTATTGGACAAATATGAAAGAACCATCTAATTATTTGTATGTTGGGCTGGACCAGGGCTCCCTGCAGCATTTACAGAATGTCCAGTACAAATCATGACTGTGCTGTGTAACCTGCACTGGCTCCCCATTTTATATCGAATGCAATTCAAAATGTTAGAGTGTTCTGTTGAAATTTGTACTGTTCCTAATCTTTGGGAAAAGTCAATAATAATACCAATTCCAAAGACATTTTACACATCTTATTCACTCAAATAAGGACTATAGACCTGTATCACTTATAAGTGTTGTGATGAAATGTTTTGAAAAGAGAGTGGTCAACAGACTACAATCTGAAGTGTCTCTGTATCTTGACCAATTGCAGATTGTGTACAGACAGATGCAGTCATCAGTGTGCCACACCTCACCTGTAAACACCTGGACTCTCCCGGGACTTATGCAAGGGTTTTATTTGCAGATTTTACTTCTGCATGTGACACAGTACGCCCCAATCTTCTTGACCAAAACTATTTGACTTAAATGTAATCCCTTGTACTTATGAAATGGTTTTGCTCCCTCTTGACAAACAGATCCCAACAAGTGGGGGTCAGCAGTACTTTATCAAACTCTAAAAACTTTCACCTATTTTGTTCACCCTGTATGCAAATGAGTGTCAGGACAGTCAGCCAGGCAACAAAACTATACCATTTTCAGACATGATATGACATGATCATTTTGAGCCTTCACCAACAAAGGTGGCTGTATCTCCACCCACCATAAAAAATAAGCTCCTTTCTGTGCAATGAGTATCACTTAGACAAATTGAGCAGGTTGTACTTTTTAAATATTTAGGTGTATATATTGACAGATTGTTCAAATGGAATATATGTGTTGATTTTCTTTGTTCAAAGCTGTCCCAGAGACTCCACTTAATGCTGTTTTGGGAAAGTATTATACAGTATGGTTGCCTGATTTAGTTCTTTAACTATTCAATGTAAAACTAAATTTGAAATACTGGTAAATAAGGCCATGGTGGTGATTGGCAGGAAAGAGTTTCCTTCTCTGTGAACTCTGTGCTCACTCAGGCCAGACGAATTGTTGGAAACCCCTCTCACTTGTTACGTGGTGAATATGAAACAGATATAAACTGTCATTTGTGCCAACATCTGTTACACTCTTGAACAAATCTGCTAAACAAACGTTCACTTAAGGCACTTTATATCCAGTACGCTTCAGGATCTGTGAAATTGAATGTCTTGAACTTACGGTTGTTATTAATTATATTTGTGCAATGGAGCTGGTGCAATAACCTGGACACTTTATGGTTGCACAGTGCACAAAGTGAACAAAGGACATTAATAATGGACATTTACTTGTCTTCTTCTTTTGATGAGCTGTGTCTGTTGTTGTCTCTCTGCCTGTAGCGTGATGTATGAGTGTAACTATGTTTTAAGATGCGGGCAGTGAACGCCAGATAAGTTTCCCGTTGGGGATTATAAAGTTTATCTTAAATAATTATTCTGTCTGCACTGGTATTGTAACTGAAATGCTGAATTGAATCTCTAATAAAACACACAAAGAACAGACGTTTTTAATCTTCCAGCAAGGGTTTCAAGTGATATTTCTGCACTGCTGTGGCTAGTTTTACAGTCCATTCACTTTTGATACCTGAACATCAACCATGGCAAACAGTCACAGTGTGGTAGATTTCTCATGGACTGCCATAATGTCATCTGAACATTGTCATTAAGATAAACCCCCACAAAAGATTTTCTGTCAAAATGGTATTTATTAGGTTCAGTTTAAGTGCTTATAACTTAGATCATTTAGGTTGAAATAGGAAAATAAATCCCACAAATCCCAAACAATAATTAACAGCAATGTATTGACCACTCCTTCTACTCAATACTCAACTTAAAAATAAATTCAACTCATTTTAGTAATATATTTGGAAATAAAAGGTGGTTTATGTAAAAAACTAAAACAAATTTAAACACTTGGGTTGTTGGATTGATTCCAGGGGACAGGAACTGCAGTGACGAAAGCCCAGTCTCCTTTAGGTCTGCTGCTTTTCACCATCACCATCTTAACCGATCTCAGTATGACATTTTGCGGTGTGTAGACTTTTATTGAATGTAGCTCTCAAGTTGTCAGTTGATCTCCGGGGCCTCTGGAGTGATTGACAGCTGGCTCCCCCCTCTGCACACAGCTCTTTATGAGACAAAGTAAAACATAAGTCTAGTTTAGGCACTGTTGTCTTTATGTGCAGCAGAACTACACTTACATGACGTCCCTCCCCAGACATTTACTGGGCCACCTATGACGGCTGCTTTCTGCCATACTGTAATGCGGTTCACTGGGATATAATTTTCAACGTTTGCTGATATATACGGAGATGGATAGAGTTACCACAAAAAGTTCTCAAGTCCGGTTACTTTAAAGCTTTAATGTAACTTTCCTGGTGTAGGGTCTGATGTTTGCCTCAATGGAGATGTCGTTGCTTTACCTGGAATGTTCCAAAGTATGGCATTAAACTTCACTACCGGGCCAAGCTACAAATGAGTTCTGTCCAGAGACGTACCCACTCACAGTTAAAATCTGTGCATTAGTTGTATTTTTGCTATGCGTGAATCAATGCAGGATCGATACATTTGATGACATACTGTGGAACATTCCATACAAAGCAATAATATTTTCATGAAGGCAAGTGCATACCATTTACCAGAAAGTTACTGAGTGCAACTAGAAATTATATTACTTAAGTAGTTGTAAAAAGTGGTGATTCAAATAATTACTCAAACTATTTTTTTAAAAGTACTTGAGTAACTGTTTGGATGTAACAAAACATGAAATAATGAAGAAATGATGGTATTTCCTAATAATAGACCACAAAAAATGTTACCATAATCAGAACAAAATCACATTTTGCTGTTTAGATGTAATTTTAATAATCTTATAACTAAAAAAAATCTGATAATAATATGGTCTTGAGTGTACATGTAACTGCAGCCAGTGGGAAGACATGTTTTACTAAGACTACTTACCAAGAGAACTGTTACTAAAAGAAAAACACTCTTATAATTTCTTCAGAATGTTTCTCAAGTAAATATCACCTATTACCACTCATCTCTACTGATATATATAAGCGTACATCCTCCTGCTCACTCCGCTGTCTTGTTCTTAGGCTGTCCCGGGGCAAAGAAAACCGAGTTCCTGACGAGTGTTCTGGACGCGCTGTCCACAGACATGGTGCACGCTGTGACTGATCCTGCATCTGCTGGAAGGTACATCCCTTTAAATCAACCTCTTTCTCTCATTTAGGATGTGTAATACTGACGACCACTGACGGTCTATACAAGCACAGGAAGGGCTCACAGTCATATATAGAAACACTGCAGTGTCAAAGTATAATAGGCCGGCTTTATCTGCAATACATTTGATTGTTCAGTAACACTTTAAAATAACTGCAGTTGAATTAGTCTTAATAAACCATGAACAGAGATTATATTCATCTGTAACTTAGTTCAGTAACTTAAATACTACTGTAACCCTCCTACATAACCCCTTAATGAAGTAGTTACTAAGCTTGAAGCATTCTTAATAAACTACTTGTTCATTATGGTGGTATCTCTGAAAAACACATACTGTAAAGTTAACAGAATCCATTGTCAAACTCTTCTTTCCCAGATTACCTCTATTTTTCATCCACTTTACTAATTTCTAATCATTTTTGGCAGGTTTGCTCTGTAAACATGGAATGTCTAAAATCTATTGTAAAGAACATTTGACCTCTTGAAACAGAACAATCAATTTGTAGATGTTTCACATAGGACTCGTTTTATGATGCTTTGCTTTGGTTTGTGTGAAAGGGTTATTGTTTTGTGTCTGTGTGATGCTGCCTCTTGGCCAGGACACTCTTGAAAAAGAGATTTTTAATCTGAATGAGTTTTTATCCTGGTTGAATAAAGGTTAAATTAAAAAAAAAAAAAAAAAAATGCATATTGTATATAATTAGCTATTCAAACTTACCTGTATAATAAATACATCTTAATATCAATTTTCCTTAATGATGTGTGATGCATTATTGGCAAAACTGGAGAAAGAAAGTAGGTCCTCCCAATTTTATTTGAATTTACAATTGAATGTGGTGCAGATCTACTTTCTTTCTCTGATTTGACTAATTTGACCAAGCACACAGGTTCAACAGTCTTGAATGTGTGTCTCTGTCTACATGTATTCATTTTTTTTTCATTTGGATCAACAAAAAATAAACTTATTGACTGTGCTTTCCAGAATGGCAGAGCCAGACCCAAACCACACTTTGGAGGAGCGGGTGGTGCACTGGTATTTCAGTCAGCTTGACAAAAACGGCAGCGGCGACATCGGCAAGAAAGAGATCAAACCATTCAAACGGTTTCTGCGCAAAAAGTCCAAACCCAAAAAGTGCGTCAAGAAGTTTGTGGAGTACTGCGACATCAGCAATGACAAGGCCCTGTCCCTGCAGGAGCTGATGGGTTGCCTGGGTGTTATCAAGGATGATGGTAAGGGGAATGCAAGATTAAAAAAAAAAGTGTAAGTTTTAACCAAGAGAATTTGCATGTCAAAATGAAAGTGCAGGGTGCAGGGTTTTCAAAAAAAGAAATAAAATACGAAATTATTCCTTTGCAGATGCCAAATTATTCCACAACCTGTATTGCATCTTAAAAACTTCAGTGGTTTTCTCATTTGGCTTATTTACTTTGTATGCTAGATTAATTTTGATTGCATGTGTTTTATAAGAAATATCCAAAATCTATAATTGTTGAACCTGATGTTTTATATTAGTGACAACAGGGTCATTATCACACTATTATATATCCAACCACACCACAAAATCTGCATTAGATTACGCTATATATCAAACCTGCAGCCATAGGAGAATGTGATGACAAAACCCTAATACATGTTTAAAACCCTTGTTCTAAAGCAGCACATTAACATACTTTATTTATGACTCTTATTATTTGTTCTTTTGCAGCTGCCAAAACAGGCGACGGCTTGCCCTCCAGTAAACTAGTACGTAAACATCTCCTCTTACACACTCACTAATCCTCAATTAATGGTCATAAAACTAGACAGGGGCACTTTTTAGCAGAGCTTGTATTTGCACACCATAAATGATTCTTGTCAGACAGCAGGTCAGCTCAGGCTCGCGTTAGACAAATTATGTGATCTTTACAACACTGTGCATTAAAGGTGCACTATGTAACTTAATTGTAATCTGCTTGTATCTATAATTATATTATAGTGTTGTCTGGATGTTCCACAGTATGTCATTAAATCTCCATGGAGATAAACCTGTGACACCACCTGGCTAAGAGCCAGGTCATATCTCTGAAGAGGTGTCTCTGGTCACAGTAACAATGCTTGTGTTTCATGGTACAGTATTTTGGAAAAATGTGTTATTGAACAAAAAGTTTAATGCCATAACGTGGAACATTTCAGGCAAAGCAGTAGCTTCTCCATGGAGACAAATAAGTAGCGGACCCTCCACCAGAAAGGTTACATGCACCTTTAAGTTTTATTATTCATTAAGTTTTATTTCCACTTTGTATAAATTATTGTACATCAGATTGTTTATAGAAGTTACCTTCTTGACACAAATGTCTTTTTCCCAGAATCCTTTGAGAAAACAAGGCTGAACTGATGTGACTGCCTCCTGTGTGGAGATTGTGCCCACTCCAATCGGCAACAATGGAAACCATAGTATTTGCACTTTGTACTTTAAAAGAAATGTAAATTCACTTTGTAGAATAAGGTATTTAAACAGACTGCTGAATCTGTGAATGATGTAGTTAGCTTTTGATGTCCTGACAAATTATTTAACACATACAATGTATGTGTCTTTGTGTTTCTAAAAGTATTCTTGTACAAGTTCATGTTCATGTTTGCTGTATTTTGCCCTGTATTTTCCTGTTGATGTTGATGTAGTTTTTGCTCCACAGATAATAATGTACTGACCTATAGCATCTCCTTGTGCTTTGTACAGCAGTTTACAACTCCTTTAATCAGAGCAGATCATACAACATGTTCACATGTATTTGTGCCATTAGAAATAAAGTCTCTTTTATACATGTGTGTCCTAATGTCTTTAAGATGCTTAATTAGGCTGCGGAATGCCTCCGATTGTGCCTAATCTCATTAGTGTGATATTAAGGCCTCTTATATAAATCATAACACTGTGTTTCTGTCTTTAATAAAGCACCTTGTTCTGTGTAGCAGCCAAGCCTTACTCATACATAGCAAACACAGTGTCTCATCTCATTCTGACAGAGACTGCCAGCTCCCCCCAGGCCACACTCTTCTATTAGAAACATGAATGATACTTACATCTGTACGTCCCACATTTCCACGGCGACTGAAGACAGACACATGGACGGATCTCTGCTGTGCCCGTGTTTATTGGCAGGGCTGCTATAGGAGCCACAACATGAGTGTTAGCTGCACTTATTAAACAGCCACAGTTAAGCACTTGAATGGATTCTTTCTGCAGGAACAACATGGCTCTGGGCGGCCTCCACTTCACACTACTGTACATTGTTCAGGCTGATTACAGCAACCTAGAGAAAATCTGTGGCTTTTCACACACTGAGTCCCCTATAGTGCCACTGACCTCAGACTGACCCGCTTACTCAGGCTTAGCCCCTAATTTATGATTAACACGTTGGTCCCCTTTTTGTGATATAATCCCATCCAATGGTCTGGTTTTAGCACCCCGGGAGAACTGAAAGCTGCAGTCTGCCTCTGAAGGTGGATTAGACCAGCTCACCTCTGCCCTTCTTAAGCACCTCAGCATCCACAGCAATAGAAAGTTCAGATGCACTACAAGGCCAAAGGCTGACTTTTATCCCCCTGCACTTTTGTTTCGCTTGTACCACATGGGTTATATTGTATTTTTGTGCAATTATAATGAGTTTCAGTAGAAAACACAACCAAAAGTGTGTTGGTTAACTTTACAAGGGCAACACAAAAAGTAGAAAGAAAAAAGAGTATTGACAAAATTGTTGACAAGCTTGTTAGTGATGGGAGAAGCAGGGTCTGGTCAGGAAAACAGATCAAATACATAAGCGATTAAACCAGCTCACCTCTGCCCCTCTCAAGCAGCATCTACAGTAATGGAAAACTCTAATGAACTGCAGGGCCAAAGACTTCCTCTTATCCCCCTGCACTATTGTTTCATTTGTACCACGTGAGTTATACATCCTTACTGTATTTAGTATTCACATGCTCCTTACTTTGAGTGGGCTTGTATCTCCACCTGACAATATGTCAGCACCTATTGCTCTTCCAATATCTGTACATTACACCTGATATAAATTGTATACAATCATATGGTGTTACTGAGCTTACATTTCCATTCTCTGTCCCTCATTCTATAACATGGGTGTCTTTATCTATACAATTTAAGGTGGTCACACTAACTGCCTTACACAGGCAACACTAGCACATGGGAAACAGAAAGAAAACAGACCACTGACAAAGCTGTAGACAAGCTTGTTAGTGATGGAAGAAGCAGGGTTGGATAAATGATATAATATATATATAAATGTAAATGAATGAGACGTTGAGGTTAAAGTTGGACTAATTGGTGGTTGAATTTGTAGGCAGCAGTTTTTCCTTCCAGTCATAATAATGATCAATAATAAAGCTGTGGTCTGGGAGAGGCGATCTAAAGAACAGATGCTTCTGTTTTTGAGACCAAATAAAATTCAATTACAACACCAGACCAGGGATTTTTAAACGCTTTGGACTTTTGTGAATTTATAAGAAAATGTTTGCAAACAATTTTGGCACAATTTTTGTTTTTAATATTGAGACAATGTAGACAAAACAGAGTTTTAAATTAGCGCTTGTTGTTCAGGGTCTGTTGACTTTCTCTTTGGAAACAACATCACATAAACAAATGAGGCGCAGTGAGAGGGCTTGCATCTCCACAATCCTGACTCTTATTTTGCCCCCCTTCTCCTTGCTTCCATGTAAATGTTGTTCCTTTAGCTACAGTATTTCACAGTATGACATAAAACTGATCTCCATGGGGAATTTGAACTTTCTGTTTCCATAAAATCCTGCAAGTGACATGCTACCTCCACAAAGTTACATGCTGTACCTTTAATAAAAAGAAAATCAGAATTGTAATATGAATGTACTTGTATATAATGTAATTATTGCAATCAAAATATTTCATTTGTTTATAAATGAGGAGTAACAATAATAGCTGTTAAATTAGTTTCTGTAGATTTTTTATTTTTTTTGCCCCAAAGCAGTTTTGTCAAGAAACAGCACTTGGTACAATGCTGGTAGGTATGTATGTATGTATGTATGTATGTATGTATGTATGTATGTATGTATGTATGTATGTATGTATGTATGTGTATGTATGTATGTATGTTATGTATTTTTTTATTTTATTTTATTTTATTTTATTTTATTCATTTTATTCATTTTTTTCATTTTATACATTTTATTTAGTTATTTATTTTACAATCATTTACATTCTCAGTTTGGTTTAGGTTACATTTAGGAAGTGGTATTATGGTTTAGGAACAGGGTCTTGGCAGAACTGTGTAGGAAAAAAAAATACTGAAAGTGACATCACTTCTTCCTGTTTTGAGGGACGGTTTGATGACTTTTTCCCATTCAAATGAAACGATATTTTGATTTTACATTGTTCATTTCTAGAAATGCTCCTCACTTAGAATTCATGTTTACAGCCACATTTCTAATTGGAGCTCATGTTGTGGCTAGAATCTCATTGCTGGTGATTTTAGCCCTGAGCCCAGAACAACATTTGCTCTTCCCAAACATCTCGGTGGTAACAGGTGAACCACTGTCACAGCCTCAGTCTTCATTTTCCTTCATTAACCCCAAGTCCAGTGCCAAACCATCCACACAATGCAACCAGCTTGTCATGTGTGATTTCTGCACGTAAACACCTTTTACGATCTGGCCGAATGTCAACGTTTTCAAATATGTTCCCCTTGGACTGAGGCCTGTGCTGATGGAGGAGCTGGAGACATGTATCCAAAATCTGTCTGGTCCAAATCATGAGGTTCGTCCCTTCTTCTCCCCTCTCCCCTCTCTCTCTCTCCCATGTGCAAACAGTGCCCCGGGACAGAGTTAGCATTGAGGCGGTTTGTGGGCAGAGGAGGGTACCTGATCTCACCACGACAGCCTCTGGGAACCACAAGATCATGAAGACTTTACTGTCAAAAATGATCAGTGTTTAAATGTACATGGGGATATAAATATGTGACATTGTACAGAACACTCTTAAAGCTACCATTTGTAATTAGATTGGCCCAGCCCTGGTGTATTCTCACATAACACCACTAGATGCTATCTGTGTTACTGCTGTCTGATAGTGTGCCAGCATTGGCCTGACAGAACAAGAGCAGAGAGCACATGTGAGTCTGAACAAAGGCCAGGTGAGGGGAGGGGGAAACAGGTTTCACATCTGCCACCTACTGGTCAAAAAATATCTCATAAACTTGCGGTGGGTTTAAGGAATTAACTAATGTTCCATTCAAGGGCAAGATCCTTCCTTCCATACCTGAAGTAAGACATGTAACTCTTTGTATTTGTTCCTACAAGGCAGCTGATTCACATCAATGATTACAACATTTGAACAAATTAAAATGCTGTTTCCCAGTAGTCTATAGTTTGCTCTTTTTTTAACAATTCACACTTTTCCAATGTAAATTTAACACAGATTTGTGGGTGTTTTTACTACACTTACAGATGTGCTTATTTTCTCGACACGCACTACCAGTCAGAGGTTTGGACACACTTTTGCATTTATGTTTTGTCTTTATTTCCATGATTATTTACATTGTAGATTCTCACAAGGCATCAGAACTGTGAATGACACATACCACACAAACAAAAAATGAACTCAAAACTTGTTTTTTTTTTAGATTTTTGATTCCTCAAAATACCACCCTTTGCTTTAATCACAACTTTCCACTCTTGGCATTTCTTGACCCTGACATGGTACTTTGAAAGAAAAAACATTTCAAGAGAGTTCATCAGGAAGCTAATTGAGAGAACGCCAAGGGTATATATGTATGTATATATACCCCGCGGAGGGTGAGCAGGATATTTGTATATGTATATATATGTCTGAGACAATCGCTGAGCTTGCCATCTGTTGGGGCATTGTCTTGGATGTACTTGTGGATCTTGGATGTTTCATCCTGGACTGTGGCTCTCACACTTACTAGTCCTTAGCCTCCTTCCTTACGGCTCGCATACAGTCTCAGGGTGCTGGATTTGGGATGGAACCCGCCATGCATGGTAAGGAGCTTTTGGGTCTTAACATCTGTGGTCTGTATCTCCTCCTTTGGCCAGCTTATAATTCCTGCTGGGTATCTGATTACTGGCAGGGCGTAGCTGTTTATTGCCTGGGTCTTTTTCTTGCCATTGAGCGGACTCCTTAGGACTTGCTTTACTCATCTGAGGTATTTGGCCTTGGCTGCTTTCCTTGTTTCCTCTTCAAGGTTGCCATTTGCTTGTGGGATACCGAGGTACTTGTAACTGTCCTCAATGTCTGCTATTGTCCCTTCTGGGAACAATGTCACCATCCGGCTACACTTCTCAAGCCCGAATGATATTCCAATGTCTGTACTGTAGATCCTGGTGGTGTGGATCAGTGAGGCAATGCTCATTCTTAGCATACAGCTTAATGTCATCTATGTAGAGGAGGTGACTGACGGTCGCCCCATTCCTGAGTTGGTATCCATAGCCAGTGTTGTTGATGATTTGGCTGAGGGGGTTCAGACCTATGCAGAACAACTGTGTGGACAGTGCATCTCCTTGGTATATGCCACATTTGATGGTCATTTGTGCAAGTGTTTTGCCATTGGCCTCAATGATGGTTTTCCACAACCTCATCGAGTCGGGTTCTGCGGTCTCGGGAAACTGTTCGGTCTACCAGGAGCTGGCGTTTGGCTCCCCTGGTATCTTTGCCGATGCCCTTCTGTGCTGTGCTCATGTATTGATCCATTTGCCCATTTATCTTAGCTGCGATGATGCCTGACATGAGCTTCCATGTTGTGGAGAGACAGGTTATTGGCTGATAGTTGGATGGAACTGTACCCTTTGAGGGATCCTTCTGGATCAGGATCGTACGCCCTTAGGTTAGCCATTCAGGGTGAGTCCCATCCATTAGCAGCTGCTTCATTTGTGCTGCCAGGGGCTCATCGAGAGCAGTGAGCTTCTTTAGCCAGTACGCATGGATCATGTCAGGCCCTGGTGCAGTCTAGTTTTTCATACCTGAGACTCTTTCCTGGATATCTGCCACTGTGATGGTGACTGGATTCTGTTCAGGGAGGTTGCTGCGGTCTCTCAGAGCCACCAGCCACTGTGCATCGCTGTTATGTGATGCCTCCTTCTTCCATATATCTTTCCAGTACTGTTCGGTTTCCAGCCTTGGTGGGTCTGCTCTGGTGTTATTACCCTGCCATTGAGCGTACACTTTGCCGGTTGTGTTGCGAACAGATAGTTTATTCGTCTGGATTCATTATCTTGTGTGTACCTCTTTAGGAGGCTGGCCAAGGCTTGGAGCCTTTGTTTGGCAGTTTCCAGTGCTTCAGGTATCTGGCTGTACCTCTTGGGTACTTGTTTTTTTATTGCACCTCTCTGGGCCTCTGACAGTTGGCTCACTTCCCTCTGCACTGCCTTGATTTTAGCCTCGTCGTTTCCATAGTGGGTATTGTTTCTCATGGCTCCAATGGTTGCTCTTATAGCCAAGCATCTCTAGGATCACTGCTGCTGAAGTGTATATCAGCTCATTGGTTTCTGTGATGGTTGAGGTAGGGATCGCTCTCAATGCTGCATTCACATCTTCTAAGAGACTTTCAGATGGTACTTCACATAGTCTCTGCAGGAAGCGTCGGGGTTGCCTTGTGTTCATTCGGGCCATGATCTTATCTTTCAGGTCAGTCGCTGCCTTGCTCAATGTAATACTTATTGGGGGTTCGTACCCAATCTCCGGATGGGGAGTTGATGTTAACTCCCCTCTGACCTGGCGTCCTGGCTCCCCCTTGCCATAGCATATTTTGTGTTGTACCTTGTCAACCTCAAGTTGTGATAGCAGTTGCCATTTGCAGATGTTGGAACACTGAGCTACTAGTTGCTTAGCCGTAAGCTTGGACTGTGGGTTTCGAAGTAACCTTTTTCCCACATCCTGTTCATGTAACCCCTCTGACACGGGGTCTCTGGAGTAGTAGCATTCCAACAGTCACTTTTTCTGGCATCTCACCCATCTCTGTCTTGTTCCAGTAGCCCATTTCTCATCAAGGTGCTCAAGAACCCACACTGGTTGTTGGTAATTGCTCATTGCACCCTTGGGATATATATATATATATATATATATATATATACACACACAAAATCCTTGGGCTCCTTGCATACGGCTCACGTACATATATACGTATATCGCGTACATATATATGTATATGGATGTGTGTGTACATATATATAGATATACATATGTGTATATACATACATATATATATATATATGTATATATATATGTGTGTGTATATATATATATATGTATATATATATATATATATGTGTATATATATATATATATATATATATATATATATATATATATATATATATATATATATATATATATATATATATTTATACCTGATTAAACCGCACCTGATTAAAAGCGGCATGCTTTAATTTTAGAAAGAAAAACTTGTACAAGCTGCACCGGATTTTTAGCCGCATATATCCCACGTAGTAATATGAAAAGTTAGCTCAAAAACATTCATTTGCAAGGGACCACTAGTGCAGTTTGCATGCTTTTTTTTTTTTTACAGTGTATGCAGGCACGTGTGTTCTGCGTCCTGATTGGCTAAAGGAGGTGCCGTGTCTCCTGTACAGCACAGAATGCGTTCAGCCAAATTTACCCAAATATTCGATGCTGCAGCGTGACTCTGAAACAATCGTGTTTAGACACCTTTGTATTGAGGACAAACGCCTCCGACACGCGTTGTGGACACTCTGGACGCGCGTCCACGAGAACTTTACATGTGAAACAACATAAAGAAGGAGGAAAATAACATAAGGACGACAGCAGAATAAGTTTTAACAAGCAGCAAAAAGGGCTGTAACCACGTGGATGGAGTCTGCTTTTGTTTGTGGATCAGTGACTGCAGGAAAAAGAACATTACGAGACATTGCAGCGGAGCGACGCCAGAACGAAGAGGCGGGGACAGAGGAACTGAGAAATACACCTGCAGCCGCACAATACAATACAGTACAATAGTTGTGAGAGTTCGCTAGATTGATCATACAATTTCATGGACCTCTGTGAACTACTCATCAGTTTCAGGTAAAAATGTTTTTGGCACCACAGAAGAAAAAAAAAAAGCATCCGATGCTAAGGGTATAAGCTGCACTGCACCATAAGCTGCAGCAGTTAAAGTGGGGAAAAAAGTAGCGGCTTATAGTCCGGAAAATACGGTGTGTGTATATATATATATATATATATATATATATATATATATATATATATATATATATATATATATATATATATATATATATATATATACATATATATATCAGTGGTTCTTAACCTGGGTTCGATCGGTGAGTCAGTCTCAGGGGTTCGGGGGAGCACCCGACTCATGATTCGCGAACTGTGATTGTCTCCAGATGTCGACCATGTCCCATTTCAATAAATGCACCTTTTGATGTGCCTATCAAAGTACCCGCCCGACTTAAATGCGTCGTTCAAACGTTGTATTTAAGGGCACTTTGGTGAGTTCAGACACGGCATGACACACGGCATGACACACAGCCAGAATGATGCCCCGGCATTGACTGGGAGGATCCCGGCGACAACTGCACTCTGATTGGTCGTCTTCAAGGGTGACGTAAGCACGTTACAGTAATGACAGTAACATATTTAAAGAGCCCTATGCCTCTGATATGCCGTTTGAATTTACATGAAGCATAATTGGTGGTGGAGTTACGGTAATGGAAAGTCCGCAACCGCGAATCTATCGGCGGTGAAAGCATCCGATGCTAAAGGGGGTTATTATTTTAATCCATACAAACTATTGCCGTGTCTCAATTCACCAAAAATTCACCAAAGTGCCCTTAAATGCGCCGTTCGAACGCCGCCTTTAAGTCAGGCGGGTACTTCGACCCCCACTTCGAACAGTACATCGAATGGTGTATGTACAACATGGATTCATATATATAATGGAACATGATGGGAGTCAGCGTCCATTAAGCAATTCTAGTCTAGGGATGTGCTGGAGAAAGCTTTCTACAATGGTCAGACTTGACCATCATCAATGCAAGATCTTGGTGAAAATTTAATGCAACACTGGATGGAAATAAATCTTGTGACACTGCAAAATTGAAACAATGCCACAGCATATGAGGCTTTTTTTTTTTTTACTTCCATATTCCTTGATGCATATATTGTCTGTCTTCTGGTATGTATATAAAATGTAGAAAGCAGTAAACATAAAAGAAAAATCACATGAGGAGGTGTGTCCAAACCTTTGACTCAATGCTGTTCACTGTTCAATGGTAACTGCCAACTGACGTGGCTGAAACTACTCAGAAAAGGTCAAATTTTCTCTTATGTAATTTTTTGCCGCATTGATACCTGTTAAAAAGGGTATCAATACTAGTATTTGAATTTGAATTTGAATTTTTTTTTATTTAAATTTTTGACAACCCTATAGGTAACAGTTTCCTGCCTCCTCTGGTGTGGCCTATACCCCTGTAGCAGCAGCAGTCAGTCCCATCAGTCCCTCAGTCCTTTCAGTCTCTCATACATTAATAGCTGGAGAAGGTGTGACTTTTTAATGGAGCGCTGCAAAAGCAAACAAATTGTGTTAAGTGTTGTGTGAGAAAGGCTGCACTTACAACCCACAAAGATCCCATTCACAAACGCAGAGGTTTTAGTGATTTTAGTGCTTACACCTGACTGAAGGAAAGCACAGGGATTTACCGAGCCGAGCATGTGTGACCAATGGGTTTGAGAAGCCAAAACGAATAAAAATAGACAGAAATATACGCTCATACACCACGGTACCAACGTTTTCATAACTAATATTTTCTTCACGCTGCATTAGATATGGTAATAAAGTCCCTTCTCTATAAGCCCCAGTGTGCTCAGTGCTCAAATACTGTAGTTATATAAAGTTATATAAAGGTAAAAACATACAGAAAAAAGATTAGTGTAATCTCGCATGAGCCTAAACTTTTCTAGTGGCGTACATGGCAAGGCATTAAACTTATCTATCTCCAGACAAGGAGATGGCACCAGCAGGTCAAGTTAGTTTGAACTTCAAGAAAACATAATATGCAATGTGAAGCATTTACAATGGAATTCAGTTATGTTCAAATGCCTGTATCTATCTATCTTACATCAATTCGGGTGTTTTATTACTCAAAAATATCTTGAAAAACATGCATCTTACAGTGTGGTCACCTCTCTACAGATCTGACCTGTGACTTGGCCTAGCGCTGTCACCTGCTTGTCTCTGTGGAAATAAATAAGGTTCTGCCATACTGTGAAATATTCTAATAAAAAGCAACGACATCTTCATGGAGATCTTCATGGAGATAAACCCTCCACCAGAAAAGTTACATAGTTCAATCAATGAGCTAGTATACCCTTTAACTACACCATTAATCAAAGTTGTAGTACATTAATAATTGCTCCATTGTAATGAACTTCCCCATTGCACATAGGAGCATCTGCAGCTCAGAGGTGGACATGCTATGGGATGTCCCAGCTCTATGGCTCTGGAGCTTTGTAACCCTCCTCATTTCTGCCCCTCCTGCAAAACCCCGGGTCTGGCCTGACATCAGCATTTCTTTGACGATAAAGACCCTCTTGTTTAGATCACAGCTCATAAACAGGACGAGAGTGAGCTGTGATAGTGAGAGAGCGATACGACCAATTAGAGCAGAGAAGTTTCCAGGAGACGAAAGGACAGGTTCAGGGGCGGGACCTTCACACCTTAAACGCTAATTATATACACACAGAATACAGACACAGGGAAATGCATGTAATATGATGCAGGTGTGTTGTAAAATGTGTATTGGAACGTGGGAGCTACGATATTTAAGTAAAAAAGTTTGTTCCTACTGCACAATGAGACAAAATCAAGTATTTAGTATAGATAAGTATTTATTTAAGTAATTTTAAGTATAGTGGGCTAGATAATAGCAAGTGATGGTTAAAGGTACACTTACACTTAAAGGTACACTTTTTTGGTAGCGGGTCCACCACTTTGTTGTTTCTATTGAGATGTTACTGTTTTGCCTAGAAAATATGACATTAATCCTTATCTATGTTGCATTTGTGTAAAACATGGATTCTTGTAGTTCAATTAGGTTCATTCGTTTTTCTGTATTGATTATACTTTATATTCTTCTGTACAGACCTCTATTTGGTTCATATGTTGCCATATGAAACTGCCGCCTTTCTCAGAAGTGTCACATGATGTTACTGTGATGTGTCTGGTCAGCTGATTTGAACATATTTTGGCATTGTCTTCCAACAGCATCATCTACAGTCTGACCTTTAATACACATATCCCACACACAAGAACAACTTAAATCCACAATATCAGACCACTGCAAAAGGGAAAAACATCTCATGGATTGGGACAGTTAAGTAAGGTCATAGGCACAGAGAGCAACAAGTGCCATTGTTGATCAGGGATGCCATCGAGATGGGGAAATGTGCCCACCAGACTGTAAATCGGGATGAGGGAGCGTACCAACTTTCTCATACTTGGGATACAGTTCTGAAGAATTTGGACTGCAGATGGTGCTGTCATTCGACTTCCAAGTAGGAAGACAGCACCAAAATCTGTTTAAATCAGTTAACCAGAAATATCACAGCAACGTCACATGGCATCTCTGAGGAAGGCATCAGAGTGAAGCCGAAGCTGTCAAGGTATGAAACAATTAGAGGACTGTACATAAGAATCTAAAGTGTAAGACATTCTTATAAAGAGGGTTGCCTCTCCACATTTCTGACCAATAGCTTGGCCTGTTTGTCTCCATGGAGATAAATATTTGACATGTGACTAGTGATAATTCTTACTATAAAATTATCACATAACTTTTTGAATTGACATTTGACATTTCTCCAGTTTCTCTATAGACTTTTTTTCCACACAAAACAGACAAGGCCAAGATCACAATATTTGCCTTCATTCTTGAATATTTTGTCAGATTAGCACCCATAGACCCGGAGCAGGAGGTGGCTGCTCCTCTTTTAATCTCAATCTCACAATAATTTTCAACTGTCCTGTTTGAGAATGACCCAGGCTGAGTGAGTGAGTACAAGAGGACAAGATGCTTGGGCAGAGAGAAGAGCCTGTGGATGTATGGGAGGTAAGAGGGGGGCAGCATGGGGGGCAAGGGGTAGTTTTGGGTCTAAACTCAGGGGATTAACGGGGTGACTTCTCCTCAGGAATGTCCCGAACAGCCAAGGCCCGCCCACCCACAGCTGCCTGCCCCAGACAGGTGCACAGGAGCAGAGGTGGGACATTTCCCAACGTGAGAATAGACTTTCAACAGTAATCAAGAGCAGTCTGAAAAGTTAAAGTTTTGTGAGATTTCAGAAAAAGCTGATCCTAGGGCTGAACAAATGGAAGGGGTTAGAGATCAGAAAGACTATGAGAAATTAATATGCAAATTTACCTCTGAAAATGAACAGATCATAAGATGCACTAAAAACAGTTGTGCATTTATGTCTTATATTTATTTATAATTACATTCACTGTGTAATTTGTTTTTTTGCACATTTTTTATATCTTTAAATATATTAACAATTTGTCTAGTTCGATAAATTCTTCTTTTATTCCATTGGGTTTTTGTTGTTTTTTTTTTTTTTTTTTTATGGCATAACCTTTGATCAGAAATGGTTGGTCCAGTAGTTGTAAAAGAAAATGTACTGCAATACTTTTTTTTTTTTTTTTTTTATATTTGGCCTTTTATAATGTTCCTTTTGAGACTATCGTTTTGCTTGAAAAATATAATAAATATAATATTGTGTGTTTACATGGTGGGGGTCTCTTTTCTTTCATTTCAGGTTAATTAATGTCCCATTTTTACAGTCTGCATCAACAATTATGAGCTCAACGGACATTATTTACAGTCAAACTCCCCAAACCTCCCCTTTAAGCAGATTTGGGAGTCAGCTGAACAGACGATCCCAGCTCAGACTTGGGAGTAACATGAATAAGTTACACATGAAGCAGGAGCCCAGCCCTCTCTGCGCTCTGCCACACCAGAACAATGCACTTTTACAGTCTACAATATTTTACCAAACAGCATCTACAGAGAGAGAATTTATTTATCAAACTATAATTTATGTTTAGGAATGTACCGGTGCTTGCCCGTGCATGTCGTTCGGTCTTAAGTGTTACTTTGCAGAGCTGAAAGACAAAGAACCAATTTTATGAACTGTTATTTGCACCTTGTATTTTAAAGTCAATATTCCCTCTTCCTTGTCTTCAGGTTATGCCAAGAAGCTACAAATGACAATAAACAAAGCTAATCTTCAGAAATCCTGCTTCTCAAAAGAGGAAAAGATGTGTGCAGCCTTTCCTTTGAAGCTGGTGGGATCTCTGTATGGGACGTCCCGGGTGAGAATGCGCAAGGGAGATGTTTGATTGATATAGTCTTTGTGTAATGTGATTCTTTGTTTGGCAGGGCCCGTGACCTGTTCATTCATGTCTGTCTGTTTTGAGAAGCAGAGTCTGTCCAAACATCAGGTGCGACAAACGCTCAGCTGCAGCCCAGGGGTTAGAGGTCACAAAGCGGGTCACCGGGGCAACCAGGTGGATACTCCGAGGAATGACAGAGAAAACACAAGCGAACTGCACCAATGGATTTCTGAAAGGGGTGAGACTTGAATGTAATGCAGGGAATGAAGGTATAGAAATAAAGAAAGACTTAAATACTACGCAATAACAATGGCTTTATATAGCACCTTTCTGAATACTCAAAGCGCTTTACATTTCATTGTTGAGGTAGACTGACAGGAGCAAAGGCTGCCAATCTGCGCTATTGAACCCTCCGACACCCATCAATCACTCACCAAATTCATACTAAGGCAAGGAGAGTGACGTGTCTTGCCCAAGAACGCAATAACAGCATACAACAGCATACAACAGCATACAACAGCATACAACAGCATACAACAGCATGCACTGGTTGAAAATGGTATTGAACCACTGATCTCTGGGTTGGTGGGCACTGGAGAAACATTCAAATAATTTAGCCACTGATGTTGCAACTTTAACTATTTTTTCAAAATTCTGCATTGTGAAATTATGGATAGCTCTGGAACCACCTGTCAAGACTTATAGCCAAGTTCTCATTGAACTAATCAACACGTTATGTTACTTCAGATTTTGAGGCATGACCCTGTTCTGGAGTACCACACAAGCTACTTATGGTGCCCAGTTAGATAGAGAAAACAGAATTACCCCAAAGACATGGTGAAAATATAAAAACTCTAGGGAAGTTCTCCAAAGAAAGTCCCTATACAGTATAGCAGTGATTCTTAAAGATTTCACCCTCAGTTCCATCTAAAGAAAATATTTGCCTTTCCGAGTACCACCAGAACTAAACCAGGCCTATAGGTCTATAAATTAGATCTAAAATAAGATTACAATATTGGTACAGAAGTTCTAAACCAGGACCAATCCAACGGAGGAGACCATTTGGGATAGAACTAACTCAAAATTAAGCTAACTAGAAGTGAATAGAAGTCCACACACCCCCAGAACAAGCTTGCGTGCCACCAGTTCATGTACACGTACCACAGTCTGAGAACCACCGCAGTATAGTTAATGCTTTACAGTGTATTGTAATTTAGTTGCAGCTGTGATACCCCCGCCTTCAAATACCTGCAGCTGGTGGTACATCTGCCAAGGGGTTTCTCTATTTGAATAACTATTGTGTATACTCTTCAAATGTCAACACACATCTAAAAATGTGAATTTGATATTTGCGCACAAAGATTATATTGTATTGTATCATCGATTCTGTGTTTAACCTTCCCACTGAGCATCATCGTATCACATATTACTCACCAAAATCTTTAATCTTGTGCCAACTCAGAGGAAATGGCACCAAAGTCAACATTAAACTCTGAGTTGGGTAATCTAATCTGGATACAGTTTGAGATGGGCTGATCCTTACCATCAGTGATTACAGAGAGTAGATTTGCAGTTGGCCACAGTCATGAGGAAGAGTGTGTTGACAAAGCAGAGACAGTACCTCCTGTATACAGCCTGATGGTGGTATGTGCGGACCACCAGGTGAGCGCTGGTACTTTCCCTGGTACGGCATCCCAGACAATGGTGGTCCTGAGTATCGCTGTGACACTTAAGAGGGAGGGTCATTATCAGATCAAAATGGATGTTAAAGGTGTTGCAGCTGATTTTTACCGTCTTAAATGTGGAAAACAGAACTAGTTACTTTTAAAAGGTTTCCAGCGGCCCAAAGTTATTCCTTACTTTCCTAACACATCCCCAGCCATGCAATTGTAATGCTTTCCACATCTGTCAGAGGCTTTTTTTTATTGTCTGAGAACTGTGAAGTGCGCTGTCAGCATGGTAGTTGTTGTTAGCGTTACTCTGATGAGAATGCTCCACTCTGGCCTCAGAACGTTGTGAAATACTCTTTTAAACTCACTGCGGTAAATATTTAGGATGTGAAGTTTGGATAGTTACAAATAGCTTTAAATTAGATCAGATTTTCATGTTTTTAAGGCAGTACAAATTAGGTGTACCTTTAAACTCCAACTGTAACACGTGTCAGATCTCTTGTAGCGGATTATGTCATTATTGAACAAGATTCTGAACTTTCTCCAAATATGGCTGTCATTGTCAGCCCATTGCAAACCTATTATTTCTCCTGTCTCCTCTCCTTCATGAACCTTATTATTTACAGGAAAGACAGCACAGCTATATCATCCCGTGTGTCCAAGCTTATCCTCCGGTCTGAGTCTACATATGGTTCTCATGTGACTGACCCTCCTCCCTAATTTTTTTGCTCTAAGGTGATTTCATGATTTATTTTGCTGATTCCTCAAATAACTACAAATCACAAAGGGCTTTCAGTCACATTGTTCCTGTAATCCGCAGCAAAATACTCTGAATAAGTCTCTTGTTGAGGCTACCGACCTGCTTCCCAATCAGCTTTGAACAATCAGGTTATGCACATGTCTAAGTTGGGCCATTTTTCAATTAATGATGAAAAATTAGGACAGTTTCCATAGTGATTGACAATTTAAAACAATGTCTGGGGGTTAGCCATAGTTTGGCCAGCTATGAATTCTTTGTCTGACTGTTGCTTATAAATTTATGTTCGCTATGTTCACTTGGCGTCTACAGCAGCTGTGTGACCTCTGCGTTCGGTATTTGAGAGAAGGTAGTTTTGTTGATGAAGAGGACTCCCACCTGTCTTTGTCTCCATATGTATCCTGTCTGAACGGTTGAAGTACAGTCCATACGGGTAATGTAAATTCACACTTTGGTTTTGTGAACTCAAATATGTGAGAACGCTCCGTGACCTTTCGTAGAATAGGTAGTGAATATGGAAACACTGGGGTATCATAATATAGTTTGTCGGGTTAATTTGGCTGTCTTTGTCCCTTTTTATGGCAAATAGTTTAAACATGCCTGTACAGAGTTATTGTGTTGTCTCGAATATTCCACAGTATGGCATTGCTGGGTTTGGTTGACATTCTACAGGCCAATAATATTTAAAACTGGGCAGCTACAGTTAATATTGTTAAAATGCAGATTTTTGTTGTAATATAGTGAGTTCATTGGTTACTAATACAAATATCAGGTTAGAGCTTATCTTGCATTTCAGATGTTTATATCACCTTGAAAAACTTCCATTCATACTGTGAGTCTGGTTACATCTCCACAGATCTGACCCGTAACTTCACTTGTTGGCATCACTTGCTTGTCTCAGAGGAGCTTGATGAGTTAATGCCATACTGGGGAATATTCCAGGCAAAGAAAATAACTTTTCAGTGAGACAAGCAGGTGGCTGACCCCTCATCAGAAAAGTTGCACTGTGCACCTTTAATGAAATTACAATTTTTTAGCTCTACAGATTTGACCTGTATCTTGGCCTGGTAGCATCACCTTCTTGTCTCCTTGGAGATAGATAAGTTTAATGCCATACTGTAGAACATTACAGGTGAAGCAGTAACATCTTCATGGGAAAAAGTATACTCTCCCCTAGATAAGTTACGTATTACCCCTTTAAAAGCACTCAGCACCTCCACATATGTACTCAGTGACTGTCTTTTGGTGAATAGGAGGGTGAGTGGTCTGTGGAGAGAGTGACGGGTTGTTGAATGAATTTGCGTCTGAGGTGTTAGAGCAAACAGCAGCCCCTCATGAGCACAGGTGTTCACAGGTGTGCTCCAGACCTGCTCCTCACCTGGACCAGACACATACCCAAATACTGACACATTACAGCACCGTGGAAACATGTGGAGAGGGCTCTTTCCATTAACATGTTTGTGTAAATATAATAAGGGATTACACACCAGCGGACTGTTTTCTATTATTTTAACTCAGACATCAGGGGTGTATAAATATCTGCCCCGTGGCATATAGAAGTTTATAAGCATGCAGCTGTGCACAGAACACTGAAAGGAGATGTCTGTTTTTAGGTATTCCTACAAGGTAATCCTCACACTTCGTTAACTTCCCTTCATAGTTGAAATATGTTGTACCAGACATGTCTTTCCCATTTGTAAGATTATACAAGAATTAACAGCTTATTTGTGCGCAATATACAGGCCGTTGTTATAATGACAGTTTATGCCGCTATGCTGTTGTAAAAACTGGTACTACATACACTCAACATGTGTTAATATCAGTGGTGAAAGGTAATGACGTACAAGTGGTAAAGTACTGTACTTAAGTAGGATTTTTAGGTATTTGTACTTTACTCAACTACATTTTACAGTGGATTATTTTTACTTTTACTTCACTACATTTGAGAACAGGTATCTGTACTTTCTACTCCACTCCATTTTTTAACTGGATTGAAAAGTAAAAAGTACTTTTCATGTAATGTGAGAGGTTTTTTTTACCATGTCTGTGGTAAAATCCTGACTAAAGTTTTCAAGTTCAAGCTTCAGCTTTGACCCACAAAAATAAAAACACAAAATTGATTTAAAAAATTAATAAATCGATTTGTATTGTTACAGCTGATCAAAATCAGTGTAATTTATTAATCACTACTTTTAACACTTTAACAAATGAACAATACTTGAAATACTTTTACTTTTTACTCTTAAAGTACATTTTTAAATGGGTACTTAAAAACTTTTACTTAAGTAGATTTTTTCATGTGATTGTATTTAAGTAATTTTTTTACCTCTGTATCTGTACTTTTACTTAAGTAACAAAACTGAATACTTCATCCACCACTTATTAATATTGAATATCTTGAGTATGCTGCAGTTTTGTGATGTAAATGAAAACCTGAAAGAGTATTATCATAATCAAAATACTATGTTGTAGGGAACTCACATTTTTATCCATCCATCCATCCATTTTCTTCCGCTTATCCGGGGCCGGGTTGTAGGGAACTCACATTTTTAAAATTATTTTAATAGCACCACGTTGAAGTTCTTCTTGTCTGAAGAAGGGCTTTACCCCGAAATGTTACAATGTGGTGCTAAATCATAAAAAATTGGGAGCTCCAAAGAACTGCAGTGCAGTTTCTGCTGTTTTGACCCAGCATGCAGTCGGAGTGATCAGTAGTGGTGAGACAGGGCAATGGTGCAGATTGGCATCCTTACTTCTGTCAGTCTACCCCAGGGCAGCTGTGGCTACAATAATAACATCACCAGTGAATCAATGAACAATGCATGAACGTAAAGCATCTTTGATCGTCTGTGAAAATGCAATATAAGACCAAACGCTTGTTACTAATTTTGACATTTTAAACTAAATCTGAAATGTTATTAATTCATTAAAAATGCAATGTTGTTTGTGAGATAAAATTATCTTCTATATGCTATTTGTGTTGAGCTAATTATTAGGAAAAACATCATATTTTTTAGACAGACCTGTTCATCATTTCAAGTTAAACCTATAACCAACGCACTTCTCAATCGCTGAAAGTGTCCATGGTTCTCCAGACTGTACCCCCCTCCTGCCTCGTGGTGCCCCAGAGGATCAGCTGCGGTCGGTCCTGACATCCAGAGTAATTCCCTGAGTCAACAGTGAGTGAAGAGGGGCCGTGTGCTCCGGAGAAAGCCCCTCTATGTGCTCCTGTCTGCCCTCAGAGGAACAGGGGACACCACGGCCCTGCTCCTGCCTGCTGGGAATCAACCTGTCCAAAAGAATACAGCCACTATGACTGTGCATGTGTGTCAATAAAATAAATAATACATTTGTGAAGATAAGCCTGCACAGTGTTTGCATTGTCCTTAATGTATTCGGCTCAGATGTGTTACTTCCCCTTTACAGGCTGATTAATTTGTTAATTTTGTTTATGGTTTAAGTAATACGGCTGCAGTAGATTAATGAAGAGGTGTGGTGGTAGTGAATGACTAGGAAGGTGGAAAGTAGAAGTTGGCTAAAGCTACTGGGAAAAATGTTATAAAAGTGAATAGTTGTACCGGTCTGGTTTAGATTCTGAGGAATTATGAGCCTGGCTAAACCACCACAAGTCTCCTGTTGCATAGAAACAGTTAGTCTAATAGTCTTTGTAGATTTTGACTCCTGAGATAGTCAATCCAAGACAATAAACAAAACATTAAAAATACACAAATAAGCCTATGTAAAGTAGTAATGAAATTCTACTACTAAATTCCACTACTACTATTTTGACACTAAGAATGAAACTTGATACTGACACCACAATAATGGGAAAACTGACACCAACACCAAGTAATAGTGGTTTTATTCAAATCAATATGTTGGTTTTAGTTTTGATTATTGATCTAAGTATTGATTTTTGTGATAAACCTAGCTTGGAGTGGTGGTGCTTCACAGCTGAGATCTTTTGCCAGTTGGTCCGACCCCTCATTCCCAATAACCGGAGATATTTATATTAGATTTTATTCAGTCACTCCTCGTTGATATTTGCTTCTTCTCTTAAGGGTTGGCTAGCTTTTTTCTTATTATTATCAGTTAACTTCACGAAATATGCAAAACAAATCACGTATCAAGCCAAAACAAAATAATTTTCCTTTTTCACTGAGGTGTAGTCTTGTTTAGCTGCAGCAGTGGTCGGTCTGCAGGCTGCTGTGTGCTGGGTCTTGGTAATCAGACTGTTTGCTCTCCCATTACAGCTCTTCAGATGAGGGCTCCCTGGTCTGCCACACTCCCACAGGACAGCTTCTCTCTGCTCCACAAACGCATGGCATTATGGGGGATTAGGCTCATAAACACCTGCAGAGGGAGGGGGGCCGGCAGAGTACGCACTGGATATTTGGAGATATTAGGTTATGTATCAATGGAGAGATGGTAGACTTTTGGTGAATGTGTTTAAGCGTATGGTTCAGTTGCTCAGTTGGTTTCAATACTAACAAGACTCATGTTTAAGAAGTCAAATAAACAGGTACCCATGTAACATTTCTGGTCAAGTGTTACATGGGTACCTGCTAGTCATCCTGGTAATGTTATTGCTTTACCTGGAATGTTTTATAGTATGGCATTATCTTGCATTTATTCAACAGATGTTTTTAGTGGTCAAAATACCTTGAAAATCATGCATTCTTACTGCGAGCGGAGTTGCCCAAACCTATCTGACCTGTAATTTGCTTGTCACCATGGGGATAGAAGTTCAATGCCACACAGAGGAACATTCTAGGCATAGCAAAAAAATCCTTATGTTTTATGAAATAAGTAACTGCTTTTGCATGTCTGATTTCTTCTTTCTTTGTTGCTTCACTTGTTTCTTTGTTGCTTCTCTTTCTTTGTCGCTTCACTTGTATCCATGAGATTTAAGAAAGTGAACAAAAACTTTATTATTTGCCACGTTGGGATTCACTGCATCATCACATTATGTTGTAAAATGATTCAATCTAAATACCAGTTATCCATGCACGACTTCCAGAGCCATTTGACCAGCCCTGAGGTTTAACACAAGCCTCATTCAGTTACCATTGAGCAAGGCACAAAACCTAAAATTGCGTGCGTGGTGCCGTCGCAGTCTCCAGCAGCCTGTTTGTTCTGGCCGTCCTATGTGTGAATGTGCGCAATTACAGTGAATGTGGACCAAGGCTGTGTAGAAAAGAGCATGTATTCTCAGCAACAGTTCACTAAGATAAATAAATGTTGGAGAAAGGACTTGCTTGTTTGAATTTGGAAAGTTGGTTTTGTTGCTCTTCAGTTTCAGTTGAACACAAAGAGACTTGTTCTTAGTCTGTGGCAGATAGACCTCATGCAGGCCCTCAATTTAGATTATTTTTATAGATAATAGATAAACGTGAATGCTTGGAACAAGAAAATGATGCAACTTCTTTTGGTGAGATTTAAACTATTGCCCTCAGAGCTGTAAAGAGAGGCAGGAGACTCTAATACAAGAAAGGTTTATGTACCATCAGGAGACACAGAGACATGAGCACTAAGCACATTGTGGTATTGCTCATTTAAGTCTGGCCATGTTTCCATTGTAGGGAGTATTATAACCTCTGACAGCATTTGACAGCGCCCAGAGATCCTTCTCATGATCTTGAACTGGGCATGTGGAAATTTGTTTCCTCTTCATGTATGCAGAAGATGTTTTCCCATTCAAAAAATATATATTTTGTTATAAATTACCATGGCAACTAATTTCCTTATTTTTCATCATTCTGAAACCTATAGATAGCCGTTACCTATTGTACAAAGAGACTTGTTCTGAGTCAGTGGTGGACTCAATGCAGGTACTCAGTTTAGATGTTTTTTTAGATATTTTTTTGCAGATAGTGGGACAAACATGAGGCCAAATTCATCTATCTTGGATTGTAGAGATTTGGAAGTTTACATAACCGTCTAACAATCCACAATGAGGGCCCAACAGATCTACTGTCTTGTTCCTGTGACAGAAGAAAGAGCTGCTTCACACTGGGATTTACGTCATGACAAATGATGAGTTAAGAGGAGCCTCATACAGTACTGAACCCACAGTCCACATGGATTAAGACCCCCTCCTCTCCTTTCTCCTCTCCCCCTTTCTGTTGCCCGTCCCGAGCGCAGACTGGAGCAGAGGAGAGACAAGGCACAAGATGAATGAGTATTTCAAACAATGGAGATAATTCATAGCTACAGCTTCAGAACATGAGCTCTCTCTCACTTTGTCATTGTCTCATAGACACACAGAAGTCTATTATCTTCAAGGAGGGATGTCACAATGGCATTTTTTTTGTTTGAGAATGAAATACAGTATTTCCATCTCAAACAAGCAAACTTAAAGTAATCGCTAATTCAGCTGTTCTCATGTTTGTTCTGATAATGACTATTACTAAACACATGGCCAGGGGCCGCGAGAAGAAACAACAGGGCAAAATGCTACCTCTCAAATGAAGTGTTTTATTACTCATTCATTTTGCTCTATTCATTGGTTACTTTGTTGGCCTGTATTCTTTTATATTTTTACATAAATTATTCAAAAGGACATTTCTGGGCAGGACATTTCAGGACTAATATGGACTGAAGAATCAGAACTTGATATGTGTGCCACTCTGAATCTGACACATTATCAATCTACGATGGCTCTTACTAAAAGTGATCAGAAAACTCAGAACGTCATAATGATTTGAATCTGATCGATTGAAGCATCACAACAGCGGAACAAGTCGAAAAATCTAACTTTTTTTACATCCAGCCGAGAGAAAAGCACAGACATTTTCCCTGTCCACAAATGCACAAAGAGCTTACCTTTTACATGTTTTCCATGAACAAAATAGTCCATATTGATGCTAAAATAGGCTGAAGTACATCTGTTGACGTCGCTATGTTTGTTTTGGTTCACTTGGGTGCTTCGCCTTTGGCTTCTGCACAAACCTCAATGCAGCTCTGTGATTGGTCCGCCCACCTGATTAACCTTACAGCGGGGGCACGCCAAGATGAATTCTCATGAGTTTGTGAACTCACAAATATTGTGAGAATCCATCTTGCTGTGCAAGGTTAAATGCTGAAAAGGAACTTTAACTTTTTGCATTTGTTAGAACAAACATTAGTACTATATTATTGGCATATTAGTCAAGTAAGTAGAATAAGTACTCTTTGAATGAAAGGCTTTAGCGTGCCTTCATGGAGGTTAGGATATGTAGGATATACAAATGCCAGGTCCAAAAGTAAATGACAGACAGTTTTGCAGTTCATGCTGATGTTGTGTCCTTGGGTAAGACATTTCACCCACTTTGATGGTGTAAAATTGAAATGAAAAGTTGTAATGATGTTTAAAGTTTCAATATTTACTGGATGTTTATTTATCAATACTTACATTAGATATAACAGTGGACCATGTCATAGCC